>CM061532.1:72520889-73758721 GCA_030545055.2 Neoaliturus tenellus | reverse complement strand
ATCACAATTGTTATTCTTTAAATACATGTTACCTGTACTTAATTTAATTATTACATTTGCAGTATTACACATTTTTTTTTTATTTCAAACCAAATATTTAGTCCTAATTGATAAAAGAACATTACAATAATTTCTTTGTCTTTTTTAATGTAGGACCTCCAAAGGCATAGCCTTTAGTAGTAGTGGGGTTTGCCTACTCCTGGCCCAGGTCAAGGTCAGCGGTTGTAACTGTTGTAGGGGTAGTAGCGGCTGGGGTTTTTTTGACAGTGATGGGTGGGTTTTGGAAGTGGGTCAAGGTCATCCGGAGGGGTTTTTAAAAAAGGTGAGCCCCGAGGGGTTAGATTGAAGGTGGGTAAAAATTTATTTAATCAAAGAAAAGTAGTGGTTTTATTTGAGGAAGCGTTGGAGTGTTGTTTACTGGCGATGGAGTGGTAGATGCCAAAGGTGATAGCGATGAGAAGATAAAAACATACTATCCACAGTACGCATTTGAATAGTCGTAAAAGCTGAATCATTTCTTGTTGATTTTTTGTTTCTAATTGTAGTCTGTTGATTTCGAGTTTGAGTTTATCCTCTTCCAATTGTGACGTAAATGAAAAATCATTCATCATCTTCGTGTATTAAATGTATGCAGGTAAAAATTGGAGCGGTGTTGATGGTGAGAAAGTTGGCGATGAAATGAGAAACAGAGATAGGGACAGGTTATATATTACTGTAAAAATAGTGGGGGGTAAAGAAAATAATTGTAGTCGACTAAACATCATTATTAGCTGTGTCGGGTGTTGCAGCTTTGAAGATGGAAGACTATTATCTGGCAGCTGTAAAACTTCGACGTCTTCGCTTTCCATGTTTTCGTAATCAGAAGAATTGTAGGAAACTTCCACAGTGATAGTAATGGTGTTATTTGGAGTGTTTATTAGATCACTTAAAATTTGAAAAATATTTTGTAAGTCTTCCTGTGATTGAATAAGAAAAGTACATTTACTTGTTGTTAAAGGAGAGGAGCTCATTGTTCGGAAGTTGGCAAACAAATGGTGAGCGATGGTCAGAGGGTCGCTTATATGTGGGCAAAGGTGGTGGAGGGGGAAGTAGAGGGGTGGGGGTGGTAGAGTGGTGGGGGAAGGATGATATAATCATATGCGAACCGGCGGCCAGAGCATTTTGCCGCAAAATCCCATTTGGGTAGGTTATGGGTGGTGTGTAGAAATAAGTATTAGCTGTAATATAAATTAGAAACACTAATAATTTTTATAAATTAAATATTAAATTTATATTTAACCAGAGCTTGCATTTCTTGTTCCTCGTCGTTTAATTCAACAATTTTAACACCATTAGTTGTCTGTTCTTCTTCCTCTGCACTTTGCGACGATGAAGACATGGAGGTGGCAGAAGAAGATGATGAGGATGAAAATATTTTGGTAGGATTGACGTATTGCACTGTGATGTTGATCCATCTTAAAGGATAGTTATCAATGAGTGTGAGTAAGTTTTGGAATAGGGCTTCCATCTCTTCTCTGTCGGTAACTAAATGTTGAAAGGAAATGAATTTATCATCCATGTTGTTGTCAGTGCGAGTAATGAAATAAGAATGAGAAGCGTATCGAATGATCCGTAGAATATATGTTGTAAAAAATAAGTGGTGGGGGTAATCTCAAGGTCAATCAAATGGAATTTTAAAAAAGGGCTGCAGTCAGTGACTACAGCTATACATCTAAAGCTTCAACAGGATCAGTAGACCAATCAGATCTGTACTTGCACGCATTTATGATGCATGTACAAAAGTCGTCTTTATAACATGCATTACACTCTCGGCAATTAACAATTTTTCTGGATGAAATTTGATACATCTCTGGGGACAGCAAGTGTGGAAGTATCTTGATTTATAAATCTTGAAGGTTCGCAATTCTGGTGGTGGTAGTTGTTTTGTCTTGCATTTGCAGTAACAAGATCCGAAGAATTCACATTTTCTACAAGCTAATCCGTCTACCATCCATCTTCCTATATCGGTACATTTTTGTTCACAACAATAGCGTGGTTTGTATTTGTCTTTCTTGTTTTCCATGTTGACGCTTCTAAGTTTAGCCAAGAAATGAAGGTGTATAGTGTAGGATAGTGTGTTTTATAGACTAGAAAAAGTGGTGGGGGTAATCTCAAGGTCATCCAAATGGAGTTTTAAAAAAGAACATCTTACAAGTGTAAGATGTATTTATTTAAGATAGTGAGTTTTCATTCTCTTTTTCTTTCTTTATATCTTGTTTGTATTTTTCTTTTTCTTCTTTAGCCATAGCAATGAGATCTTCAGTGGATAGTGGATGTACTTCAGGAAATTTTAGAATTAATTTTGGTTGGAATCCTTCTTTAGTCAATACTTGAAGATCGGACGTCATTTGTTCTACACTTTGATAGTCTTTTCCGTAGATTTTTCCATTGAATTCAATCATCATTCTGTACGACATGGTAGTGGTAGTTGTTTTTGCTGCGTCAGTTGGGAAGCAAATGATGATTCTGTTTAGGTTACGCGTTCCTTTTATAGATGCCACAGCGACCACTCAATATTATTCAACATCAGTAATATTTCTGGAACTTAACATTACTTTGAGTAGATGGTGTTGTAGTTGAAGGTTGTGTGGAAACAAATACTTCTTCATTGCAGAATTTTTGTTTAGGAAACATCCTCATGTTGTTAGCGTAAACATCAATATTTAAACGATAACCACCGGCAAGTAACACTCGCAATTCATTAGTAAAATTGTCGAGTTCTTCAAAAGTTGTGATGGTGGTAGTATCATATGATGCACACTTAACCTTAAGAGACATGTTGTTATTTGTAATAACTGGAGAGCCAACAGAGATGTGTACGGCACGAAAGGTAGTCGTAGACTGATGAGATCCTTAAGAAAATTACGGCCTTTATATACCCTCAAAACTAGGTCAAGGTCACCCAAACGTGTTTTTAAAAAAGCAACATATCGATAGTGCAGAAACACTATCGATATGTTGCCTTTTTTATTTTTTTTTCATTTTTATTTTTTATTTATTTATAATCAGTTACATACATGTACAACAGTATATATAAACTACAGATTAGTTGCTAGTAGGCATAACATGAAGTGTAAGTTCAGTAGAGTTGCTTCCGCTAGGACCGTGAGCTGCTAAGTAGAGTGCGCCGGGTTGAATCAGTCGTAAATCTTCATTCTGCAGCAGTTGAACGAAGCGTTTGGGAAGAAATACTTGAAATTTTGGTTCATCACCAGGTGTGTAGGGTGCTTCACTTAATGTACAATTGATAGCGTCTCCAATTGATGTTTCCATTTTCTTAATAGTGTGAATAATATAATGTTTCTCTTCCTTCAATTCTGAACATTTTTTTGTCGGTAGTATAGTAGATTTAGAATGTTTGTTGAATTGATCAACAAGCGATTGTAGAAAATTTTGTGACGCCATTATCTTCTTCTTGCTATTGTTCGTCTTCTTCTTCTTGTGTTTGCGTGTCAGAGGTGTTGACTCCCCGGAGGTTCGAGTAATACTGATGCATTGTCATAGTGCCGCTCTCGCTTTTATACCCTTCGTTTCCCCCACCACTTTGCTGTAGATAGACATTTAAACGATATGCGTTTTTAAAGCACATTGAGACTGTTGATGTTTAAAGTTTTAGATGAAATACAGATGTTATCAAAGTAGCAATAAAAATCTTTCTCCATTTGCACATTTATTACTTCATGGTTTGTATATGTTTGTATCCAATTTGCTTTTTCCAATCCTCTTGTAAAAATAGTTTTGAACTTTTTGCAGAAATGATTCATAATGTGTGGCATCATATTGTAGGTTATAAACCTTCATCCCATCTTAGATTATGAAAATGTTTCATCAACCATTTGTTTGTTACTTTAGCTTTGGTTGTTAATCTGTTG
This sequence comes from Neoaliturus tenellus, assembly GCA_030545055.2. Taxonomy (NCBI): domain Eukaryota; kingdom Metazoa; phylum Arthropoda; class Insecta; order Hemiptera; family Cicadellidae; genus Neoaliturus; species Neoaliturus tenellus. The sequence goes on along the minus strand of CM061532.1, from coordinate 73,754,810 downwards.
AATGGTAAAGGAGGCATAAATAAAAAGTGATAAACAACAGATGTTATCATATCTAGTACAACTAACTCTTTAATTATAAAATTTCCATCATTACCACGGAATGCTTGAAACTCTATGATACCTTGCTTTACTTCCATTAATTCTATCTTCTTAGAGAATGAAACTTGTTTATCCATGATGACGTTCAGTAGGCAACTGGTATGTTAATCCAGATTGACAACCTTTTATACCCCCAATATTCTTCTTTTTACTTACAATATTCTTTATTTGTTCAATTTGTTGCCGATTGTTGATTGTTGAAACTTGATTCGTTTTCCTTGGTTTCTTGCTTTTCTTCATCTAAATTAAAGTTGGTTTGATAGTGGTGTAACTGTCTCCACATATCTACTTCATGTGGTATCCTATTGAAGATTGAAGTATCTACTGGACCATATAGGATTGGAACATATGGTTGTTTATCCAATGCATCAATTAAATAGTCTTTGATAATTGCACTTGAGAATATTAGCTGTTTTAAATATCTTGTTATAGGACCAGTAGCACAAGTTAAAGTGTAAAACTCTTCTTTAGTCAAATGTATTTTTATATTATATTTAGTTAAATCTCTAAATCGAACTAGTTGTTGACCACGTTGTTTAACAATATCGATTTCAATATTTGATTCTAACAAACCTAGTTTTGTTTTTCTTCCAAATGTATTGTTACTCAGATAACATTCCAAAAGATGTATATGTTTCATAAAAGATTCCCAAGAAGTTTCAGTGAAGGTTACCATTTTAGATCCATGATTTAAAATAACAGTAGGAGAGTAATCCAATGATGTCATCACTCCAGCAGATACAGTCTTTGTCATACAAGAAGAAATAGGATAAAATATTCGAAGAAATACTTCCGTTAAGATGTTGGTGGAAATGTTATCTTCAATTTTTCTTTTCTTTGTTTCTTTTTCAACTTCCTCTTCTTCTGTCTTCTTATGTTTAAACTTGAGGAACTCATCCATTTCCTGTTCAACTTGTCTTTCTATATCCAAACTATTGTCAGCCATAAAAGGTGTAGTTTCTTCATTAGCAGTTGATGTAGTAGAACTCATCTTGCGGACGATGTTACCCATACGACAATCAAAGATGAAATGAATTTCCAGCTCTTTTTTCTCGCTTTTATACTCGCAGATGACCTAGATATTGTTGATTTTTTGTAAAAACCTTACAAATTGTGCAGATGTTGTATTAATCCTTCTTAAAGTACATTCTTCACGATTCCTGTTAGCGGTGTGTAAGTAACTATTTTGTCATGTAGAATTAAACAGTATGCTGAAGTTCCATCTGGTATTTTATCTTCAAATTCCATTTCAACTTTTATATCTACACTTGAAGATTTTACAGATTCATTTTGTTTTGAACAATCGATTACAACAATTGGAGCTTTTGAATAAAATTGTTCTGGTGATAAAAGTGGTGTATTCGTCTTACCATAATATGATGATTGAAATCTTGCATACATGTCATATAGAATGGAATAACGTTTCTTGTCAAATGAAACATTTAAACTGTCATATGGAAAGAACTGAGAGTTTAAAAAAACTTTGCAATTCTTTATCTTGCAATGGTCAAATTGACCAGCGTGCGCGGTTATAACATCTTTTCGTTTAGTCTGAAAACCGACTATTATGTACCTTGCCCGTTCTAAATAAGTAGAGGTTTTAACAGTCCATGTTTGTCTTTCTGTTTGAGGCAATATGGGGTATTCATGAAATTCCCAACTCCTAAATGGTATTACAATATCACGGTCAGATTTTAATTTTTTCAATAATATTACTCGATGTTCATCTGCCAATCTGACATGAGGTACTCTCCATACAACTTTATCCAATTGAAGTTGCCATTCCAAATCGGCATCTTTAGTTCCACTTGGCGCTTGTATTACATCCTTATTTGTTGAAGATCTGAGCAGTACCAGTTCTTGCTTTACATTTATTATTATTCTCTTGTAATCTTCTGCAAATCCCAAAAGCAATCGTAAAGGTACATTAAAATCAAAGTAACCTTTTGAATTAGGAGTAATAGTGTCTTTATCAGGAGTCACCCATCCAGCCGAGATTAAAGAATTTTTTTCATGGGGTGTTATTGAAGTCAATCCTTTTAAAGTTGTTGATATACCAACTTTTTTTGTTGAATCAATTGTTACTCCAGATATCTCATATCTAATTTCATCAAACAGATATGCCATAGGGTTATTTATAAAAGGAACAGTTGAACCAGATTTTCCATCCAATGTTGTTACTCTTCCTTCGATATATAAATAACTTTCACATGGTAATGTGTAGATATCTTGTTGTTGAATGGGAATTCTTATTTCATCATTATTATTTAATTTTGATGAAGTGTAAGGGTTGTGAGTGTGATATTCCTTCTCCCATAGGGTTTCGTCGAATGTCGGTCCTTGCGCTATATCCAGTATATCCATGGTTGGCAAGTTTTAGTCCGATCTTTTGTAGGAAGCGTATGTTGTCCTGTGTTAACTCGTCGAATGTTGAGGAGCTACTGAGCTCCCGACTCTTCCGTTGTGGTTTAAATGATAATCCCATGTTGACTTTATGTTGCCGCTCTGATATGTAACCGTATAGTTATTGTTTCTCCTCTAAAGTCAACACTAATACCGTCTTGATCCAATATGTTCAGTACGATGTCTGAAATGAAACTGGTGTTTAACGGTAGGTATATCAGGTTTTGTGGCTTCTCAACTATTTTAAAACCAGGAGCTACTGTCGGGTAAAATGTGTGTAATATATGTTGATTTACTCCATCTCTATATGATCCGTGTATAATATTACACGTTACATCAATACTGTTCACCTTTAATATTGTTACTGTTGTATCGCCAGTATAATCATTTCCAGGAGCTAAAATTCCTTTCTTCTTTGAAAATCCGAGCAAATTGCCGATTGAGTGGTCTAAGCTAAAATCTATATAATACTTTGAAGTTATTTCTGCTTTTAATGTATTATTATTACCTTTTATAGAAATATTTTCTTCTCCAAGTTTCTTTTGTAATACTTGGTTTATATCGTCTATTTCATATGCTCCTGTAGATAATGGAATTATTTTTAATTGTGAATAATTTCCTTTTTCATCTTTACTCTCATAATAATGTAGTAAATTATTTTTTCCTTCTGTAACATTGGGAATTGAATTGTATGTAGTCAAATCCAATAATGCTGCTTCCCATAGTTTATCCGTAGATAAACGTAACGCTGGGAAAAGTGTACTTTTCAATGTTGACGAATTTCCACTCAGCGATACTGTATACGATGACATCTTAAAGCTGACTGACGCTCTTCGCTAGGAACTCTAAACATAAATGTCCGCATATTTCCGTATTGCTAGGTTGCTCTCTTTTGTAGTTGTAGAATATATTCTTGGAGTCCCGAAAATAATGTTGAAGTTCTTTTGGTGGCGGTAAATTTCCAAAACTATCAAAGTAGTAAACATTTTCTCCAAGTTTTTTATAACATACCCAATGAGTACCTGGTCCATAATTAGAGTCTAAATTTACTATTCCAGTTTCATTTTTCCACACTCTATTTGGTAATGTATCTTTCATAAAAACTCCTCTGAAGAATGGTATTCTTAAACATTTCACATATTTTGACAATTGATAGTTTGTTAATGCTTCATTTGGAATTATCAATTTATTTTTCTCATTTAATACACACGGTACGGTCTTAAGTAAAGACCCGATCCGTTTTTTACCATTGACCATATGGATGTTTTCTTGACTTTCCTTTTAGGGTTAGTGCGACGTCTTCTTTTGATGTTCCCGCCTCTTTTTGCAGCTTCTTTTTTACTAGGTTTTTTCCCGCGTCGTCTTCCACCACCAAACTTAGCTTTCGTCTTCATGGCTGTTGTCACTGCCCAAGCTGCTGCTTTTTCCGCAATACTGGCGTCACTTGATTTAACCCTTTGCCAAGCTTTTTCCGCTAGCGCTCTATCCGCTATTGATCTATTTGTTGAATCTGCAAACTTGGAATACGCTAAATCGTGTTCTTTGCAAGCTTGATCTAATTTATTAATTCCAGGATCTCCTCTTGCTAAACGTTTTGCCAACTTAGTTCCGGGTCCACAATATTGATAGCCTCCGGGCAGATGAAATTCGTATGGTAAAGCGTCTATTGCTCGATTTAGAACAGCACCAACAGGAATCCGTCTGAGCAGGGAAAACGCAGCTGATGTTATACCACGTCCTTTCTTAACGCTGTCTTGACGACGACTGAGCGGTGCGGTCTTCATTATGTCGTCTTATATAACCAGCGTGTTTACTCCACGAGCTGCTTTACATAAATGGATAACTCGTGCACAATGTTTTATATTTAAATATTTAATTATTCAAATTAATTATATACTGATTTATGATTCTATTTTTAATCCAAGCTTCTCGTTCATCGGGTTGAATCATCACATGACTCGTTGTACTAGCTATATGATTGTGGGTATCGATAAGTAAATTGCCCACTATTCTTATTAAACAATCTAAAGTTACAGCATCTTTCGGATGTTGAGGATCGTGTAACTGCATAATACGTTTATCATTACATGTGTAAGCGGTCGAATCACTTTTCGATGTTGTTATGACTTGTCCAATAGTAGCAGCATCATTTAAATCTTCTCCTGGTAAAATATTAATTATTTTCTTCATCTTTGCATCATATTTGGTCCCAAAGTGTTTATCCCAAGTTATTGTTTGTCTCAATGTAACACAATCATCATCTTCATAACCAGGATAAATATTTTTTATTCTTCTATTACGACCATTGTATGTATCTAATCTACCACCACTCGCAATTAATGTTTGTACCATTAAAGGTACATCCGAATCTTTTATACCAAATCTTCCATTTGTTATTGTTTTATGTCCTGCATCCCATTCATCATTTTTTCCTTGCATTAAATCAAACTTTTCATTTCCATGTATAAATGTATCTCCTCGCTTTAGCACGGCATCTTCATGTTTTACAAAATTCGATGTTCCCCTTTTTAATTCTTTAGATAGTTGTTCCATAGTAACAGCTTCTTTTGGTTGAGAACCGAACTTTACATTTGACAACACTTTCCCATAACAATCGATTTCATCACCATCTTGTAAAATACAGTTGTCCTTGATGTATTTCAGGTTTACAGCATCGCCGTCTTCCTTTGGGTATCCAATGTCATTTATAATAAACTTATAAAAAGAAAATCCTCGTTGAGTCTTTTCCGGTATTATAGAATGTAAATATTCTTTATTAACTGAATCTTTATCATTTTTTGGATTTGCCACATTGGTTATCCTATGATTTCCAGCATCATATGTTTGTCCATCTTTTAAATTATTACCCCACTGCAATTTTAAAGTATTTAAAAGTTCAGATGATAAATACTCTTTATTAATTGCATCAGAACTGTCAGTTGGTTTACCAACATTAATTATTCTATGTGATTTGACATCGTAAGTATTTTTGTCTAATTTCAATGATGTTGAAGTTGCTTCTTTTACTGTCTTTAAATTCGCTCCATCAGTATCTTCTTCTGGGTCTTTAATAAATTTTAAACGTTTGTTACTCATATCATAGTCACCTTCAGGTGTTTGCGGCAATCCACTTCTTTTTCTGTTTTCTCCTCCTTGTACTCCTAGCCCGGAATACCGTCCGAACTTGTCGACGCTCATGATTGAACTGATCCATTGTATGGTCACAGCTCTCTTATATATCTGTGATAATTTATACAACTATTCCGCGATTTCGAAGTTCGTCAACTAAAGCCACCCATTCATTATTTAAACCTGTATGACCAGCTTCTATAGCTTCATGTAATAGTCTCATTCTATCAACTAATTTGTTTATATCATTATAGTAAATCACATTTGTATTATATAGGTTTTTCATTAAACCTTTACCAGACGTTGAAGATTCTCCTTTCTTCTTTTTACCATATTCATCCATAAGTGATAAGTCCATAAGTGATAAAGACTTCCTCTTTAGCGGTTTCTTCAAAGCGGGCGCAGTCCGTAATGTTGGTAGTTTTCTTAGGGGAAACAATCTTTTTATTACAACAGTATATTTAGTTGCGCGTGTTCTATTTATCATTGAATCTTTGGAGTAATTCTTCTTATGAGCATTAGTATTTTGCAAAATTTCTTTAAAAGTATTTAAATCTTGTAGTGTATATTTTATAGGTATATTTTTAAAAATCAGTTCAAATAATCCTTTTGTTCCTTTATATTTATGCTCACCAATAACAATGTCATCATCTTCAGTCAAATGTACTTTTGAATCTCCTATTTTTAATTCATTTCCATCAATTCTCGCTCCATATACATGTGACTTGTGTAGTTTTGGGTTAGCTTTTATTTCATGTAACATCTTCATGATATACTTTCTTCCAAGAGGTCCTTGTTGCAATATATCACTACTTAATTTTGTTAGATTTGGAATTGATTGTTCTGCTTCAGGTATATGTTGTTCTTCTTCTTCTTCTTTTTGAACATTTATTACTGTTCTTCTTGTCTTGTTTCTTCTCCTTTTTGAGAAACTTCACTATCACTTGTGTAAGAATCATCATCTTCTTCCTTTTTTAAAGTCTTTACTTCAAATTTAGAAACAGGTAGTAAAACATCTCCTTCAAAATGAGGTTTACCAATTGTTTCTGTTATCTGTTTTAAAGGTTCTGTAATAGGCTTAAATGTAGTCTCCAGAAATTCTTCTCTTTCATTCAAACCCATTCTTAATGCTCGATTTTAAGTCTAATCGAGTCACTCAGTGATTTATTTCTTTTAATAGTTTTTCTTGGTTCACCATGTTTACGCAGCGAGGTCCAATCTATTACTAAACGTATCATCAATCGTTCAATGAATTAATACAAATTTATCCAATCCTATACGATATCTTCCATTTTTTATAGCTTCTTCTTTCATAATAACAAGAAATCCATATTTTTCAGCCCATGCTTTGCCACACATTTCTTTAAATTTATCAAATGACATGTCTGCATTCACATGATCATAATATATGTGCTTTAAATTTGTTTCATCTTGCTTAAAGATAATTAGTAGATTTGCATTATCTCTTATTAGTTGTTTTGGAATTTTACTGTAAGTTTGACCAATATAAATGCTATCAATATTGTAATGTCTTCCCATGGCAAAATAACTTCTAATAGTGTCGTGATTTTCACAAGATACATCATCAAATATAAATATAGAAAATGGTTTAGCCTCGTTTGGCTCCATTATAGTTTCACTAGCATTAAACTTATAAAAATTAACTTCAGGCACACTTGCGAGTACCTTATCCAATAATTGGTATTTGGGTTGTTGCAAAGATTTGGAAAAGATATAAATGTTGTTGAAACGTAATCCCTTAGGATTTGTTATTAAATTAAAAACCACATTTGTCTTTCCACAATTTGATGGTCCAGTTATTAAACATCTTATTGTGTTTGGCAGTAATTCACCATGTTTTCCATGATTTAACTTGTCGTTGTCAACTGTTAATTCATCAATATTATTAATAAAAAATCGATCCTTTTGTTGAACAATCTCCATCTTGTGTAAAGGTTAAACATGTAATGACTTCATAAATTGCTACACTAAGTCTTTTGTAGGGATCCAAGAGTCTTCACTTTTATCAAATCCCAACCAACGTACTTTCACCTTATCCTTTTTTCTTTGTAAAATTTTTTCAACAAGATATACATCGCCAACTGATGATTTTAGCAATTCATGTCCGTAGAATCCACCTTCAGTAATTCACTCCTTGTTGTCCTTTAAAATGTAGGTTTCAGGTATTGTTGGTTGCACTTTATAGATTGTAAATACTTCATTAGTCCAGTTTGGCAGATATCTTTTGCTAAATACTCCTTTGTACTTACTTATACGAACTTTATCATCAACTTTAAATGTTTTGGGCTGCATTTTTTCACGTTTAGGAGTAGTATTATTTTTAATACGTTTTAATACCATTTTAGCATTGGCACTATTTACTTCGTTAGGCTTCATACCAATGGTTCGATGATACTTATTGTTATATTCTTTTATAAGTTGTGGTAATATATCATACCAATATATGATCCTCGTTTGGAAAATGTTTTTATACATTGCTCCTTTTAACGTTCTGTTAAATCTTTCTATTATTGAAGCTTTAACTTCAGAATTTGTAGAATAATGATTTATTTATACTTCTTCATTAAAGCTGCAAAGTCTTTGTTAAAATATTCTTTTCCATCATCAGTTTGTAGATGTTTGATGTTGAAATTATTTTTTTGTATAGCTATTTCCATAGCTTTTGTAACACTTTTACCAGTCTTGTCTTTAGCGGTAAAGCATCAGCCACTTTAGTAAAACAGTCTATAATCGCTAAAATGTATTTGAATCCTTTATTTAATTTACTATGTGGTATCATTTCAATAAGATCGGCTTGGAAAAGATCATTCATTCCTTTATAATTGTATTCTTCTAGGAAATTTTCTTCTTGCCGGCTTATGAAGTTCATTTACAATCTTGTTCCTTAAATCTTCCATCTTCAGTTGTGTCTTCCACCCCGCTTGTAAAAGTACTGATCTCTAAAATGGTTTATCCTCTTTTATATGGTTAGATTATAGGTCAAGGCCATATTACATTGGTGTAAAAAAGAGGGAACATGACATTGAGCTTGTCATGTCCCCTCTTCTTTACGGAAAGGAAAAAGGAAGAAGGTAAAGGACGAAGAATAGGTTTATTGGTCGATAGGGTATAAGGAGTAATGTCCAAATGGTAGAGTTTTTATATTATCTTCCAGGATGTACCTCTTATCATCCTTACAACTCAAAGGCCCATTTGGTTTGCTTTATACTGAAGAGACGATGGTTGAAGCTTCTTATGGTGTTAAATGTTGCTGTTGTCTCAACATTTTCAAATAAGCATCTCTTGTATTCTTCAAACTGTACATTCTTCTTCAGGTATGAGGTTTTTATACCTTGGCCTTCTTCACGATTTCATGTTCTCTTTTTTCATTTTTGTACAATTTAAATGAATATAATTTAGACATTAAAGCAACAACCTCTTCCATTGGCATGCTATTTGTTTCGTCTTTGAACTTTCCCAATACCTTTTTATTTCTACCATTGTCGTAGTTGGGATGGTCTTGTGGATAATCAGAAAAGTCAAAGTCGTTATTGTAGATAAAACAGCGTAGGTCTTCATACATATCTTCAGTTCTTATCCAATAAATAAAAGCGTCCGTATCCATGTATACAATGCCGATGTTTTCTCTTCCATAAAATTTAACCATCTTGTTGTAATGGAAGTCATACATGTGGGTCTTTGAAATATCTAGAATAGACATCCCCACATATAAAGGACGATCCATTGTAATTGAAATTTTGTTCATGGAAACAGCTACAAGATTTTCGTTGATTATTATGGATGATCCAAAGTTAGGTTTTTGTACCAGCTTTTGTAGTTTCACCGGATCACTAACTAATTTCACATTCTTATGCTTTCTTTTGTTTTCCAGTGTCTTGCCAAATATCGCATTATTCATCAATTTAAAAAAGTCCTTTTGAAAATTAGATGTAGCTGCAGTTCTTCTTTTTGTGTTATTGTCAATGTATGACTTTAACCAACAGGATTGAGAAAATTGTAAAGCTCTATTAATTTTTGTTATTCTCAATCCTAATTCTAGGGCTTGTTGTATTACCCAATAATGAGCAACATATCTTGATTTGTTGGTTAAAGTCATCATTAATTTAGGCCATCTACCGGTTGGTGATATTTCTGTCTTGGCCAGTAGAGGTAAATCATAATGGTGGTCGTGCAAATGTTCAGGGTACTCAATATCTACATCCAAAATATAACCAGTATCTCCATGTTTTGCTATATCCATGATGTTTCCAATAGAATCAGGGTCTACCCATTTAAATTTGCCAAACGGGAGAGGATTTGACATGCCCATCCATAAAGGTTATTTGCATCAAAATAACCTAAATATGTACTTGGTTTTGTTGCATCAAAATTAGGCAAATATTTGTTATTCGCCTTTACATGTCGTGTTACGCTTTGAGTTAGTCCCCCTCGAACACCTGATTCCAACATCAGCACCATGTCTATATCTGTAAGAAGTTGAAGTTTACATTTTGTTTCCTTTAACATTGCTTGCCAAGCTAGTCCAGGTGATGTACAAGAATGCAGAGGGTCTAATCCATATGCCTTAAAACATGTATTTCTAAACTCTTCCATTATATCACAAAGTAAAGTTACATCTAGTTTTACATAAAAGTCCGAATATTCTCCAAGTGTTTTAAATCCTAATTCATTCCATACTCTACACGCATGTTCATAATCTTCATGGGATATATCTGTGTCATATAGTTTACTTTGAATTCTTCTTTTGGTGGAAGGGATGTTTCATTAAATCTTTCTAAGCTATCTATATAATCATACGGGAAAACACCTTTGCGAAGAACTAAATTAACCTTGTCATTATTTACAATCTTCTTAGTTTCTATTAAATCTTCTGTTCTCAGGTTTTCAGAAAGCTTCATTAAACTAGATGGCATAAAACGGTAAGAATCTAAAAACCGAAGCTTATATTTCCAACTTTTTAGTTAAACTTATAAACTTCTCCGTGGTTTCAGCTATGACATCAATTTCTCCATTATCTCTTCCTAATTCCGGAATGATAAAATGCGCATCATAACCACTAAGGTTATGTAATATTACAGGTATATTTGTAGGGATCTTGTAGTTGATATTACAGCTGTTACATGCAGCACCTCTATAATACCCTGTCAGATGGTCATGATCATGAACCTTATGATTTTCCACAGTAAATTCATTTCTACATAAATAACAATGAGTTGCATTTTCATGTTGAATCTCTTCTTCTTCATCCAAAGGTATCATCGGTATAATATTACTGTATAATCTCTCAACACTTTCCGCTATTATATATAACTGATCAAGGAATATTTTAGAAGCATTAACACCACGATAGACAATAGGTTTTGAAGTTAAATTAAATTTATTTAGATGTTCTTCAGAAAGAGTAGATTTAACCATTAAACAAAAACTGTTTGGATCATGTATCTGATACTTAACACTTTTCCTTGCTACATCACCATCATTATTTTCAATAGGCACTAGTGTCGATTCAAATCAGCATAGACAACAATGGGAATCCGGTATTGATGGAAATTTTCTCAATTTCAACTCTGCCGTACTTGGACATGGTAAGATAATTTTTGCTTCATAGTTGTTGTTACATAGTTTTTTATGCTCTTGTAACCATTCATTTCCTTCTCTTCTTTCTTCATGAAAATTAAAGCATCTTTTGCAACTATCTTCTTATTTTTAGTTTTACATAGTTGATAACTTACAAGAGTTTCAAATTTTTTAATCCATACATAGTGGGAAACATCACCTTTTGTAAGTAGTAATAAGTCTGTATGATCTGGGAGTTCATTCTTCACCACACGCAATGGGTACACTTTATTCGAACTGTCCAAACCAAAAACATTAACAGATGTTCCAGGGTTTTGTTTTTCGAACTTTGGGATGTCCTTCAAAGCCACTGGGTAAGTGAATCCTTGGAAATTATATCTAAATCTGTGTGTTTCATATTCTTCACTGGGTCTAACCGCATGGTGAGGTGGTACAAATTTTGCCGTCATTGCATATCTAAAACATTCCATATCTTCATTTTGAACATTTATACATGATTTGGTGTCTGAAATTTTCTTTGGGAGCGGAATATAACTGCTACCCCTTAATCCATAGCCGTGTTTATGAACTCTAACATCCATACTCTCAATACTAACCAAACTCCAACCAGATCCTCTTCCTTCATGTTCTTGAATTTTTGTTAATATTTCTTCCAAACAATCTTCAACTATTGTTAATATCTGAACTTGCCATGATGGTCTGGTTTTTTGTCATGAATCCTCTTGGTGACATTTCTCCTTCTACATTAGTAAACATAGCATTTAATAATATGCCAAATTTAATAAAGTTTAGCCTTCTTAATTCTTCTGTGAGTGTTTTACTTACAATTGTTCTTACTTCTTTAAAAAACTGATCCAATTTCAAATTTTCATTTTGAATTTTGTGGTGCATTACTACTCTACCTTCTAAAGCAAATACTTTTAAACATGGTATTTCATTAGATGGTCCTGCTGATGGTTCTTCTTCTTCATATAGTTTTAAATCTTCATATTCTGTTTCTGTTACATCTTCATTATTATTATGGAATAATTCTTTATGTATTTCTAGTATAATATTATCATGAAAAGTTTCTGAGCAAATTTCACATTGATGCGATATTTCATTAGATGGTCCTGCTAATGGTTCTTCTTCTTGTTGTTCTTCTTTTGGTTCTTCTTCTTCATATAGTTTTAAATCTTCATATTCTGTTTCTGTTACATCTTCATTATTATTATGAAATAATTCTTTATGTATTTCTAGTAGAATATTATCATGAAAAGTTTCTGAGCAAATTTCACATTGATGCATCGTGTTGATGTTTACTCTTTGAAATTTAGCACGGAAATGAAATGCTTCTCCCTTCTATTCCCTTTATATAATGCTTCCCCCACCACATTTGTAAGGTTTTTTTTTTTAGTGAAATGTTAGAATTAGTAGTTTAACACTAAAGCTGAAAAGTAATGATTAAAGCCTATATTTTCTTCCAATTGCAAATACTCCACATATGCCTCCGCCCACAGCCATAACAGATCTATGTTTCTCCAATATACACCAAAGGTGTGTCTATCATCTACCAAAATTGGAGAACCTATGTTTACTAATCTTCCATTTTCTATCCATGTCACAACTTTAATTAAAAACCTTCCTATAATATTCATTGGTGAATTTGGATCCACAAATATTCTTGTTACAACATTTTCACTTAACAAAGGCACTTAAATTTCTTCAATTTCTTCATTATTTTCTTCATCCACCTCCAATACTTCTTCAACTTTTGTACATTTGTTATAAAATATTGAAGCATCTTGGGGAGACATGTTCACTCTAGCTATTATAGGTGAAGAATGTTCTCAACACAAACCACACCACTCTTATATCGCCATGTCATTGAGTAGAAAGTGTTCTTTTTATGGTACAATTTTAGTAAAAGAAAATAATACAATTCTGTCTTTACCACAATATTGCTCTTAATTAGAGCTTTTCATTGATGTATCACTTGCCCTATTCCGGCAAACTATCCTTGAGTTATTAGTCATTTTCTAATCCAGATTATTGCTGGGGAGGGGGAGGGGGAGGGGGGGGGGAGGGGGAGGGGGAGGGGGAGGGGGAGGGGGAGGGGGGGGGGTTATTAACCTAATTGAGGTCAAGGTCACCAAAAAATTATAATTTACCAAAGTGATGGGGACGGCCGGAGCCATCCCCACCACTCTGTTTGCCTAACACTTCCCCAAATCCCAACCCGCTATAGTTACGTCTTGCAAGGGATCCCAATTTTTGGCCCGCACGCACGTGGCGATCCAGTTTGGTGGGCTGTGATACGGGCGGCCGGCCTCGGGCCTGGGCACTGGACCTGACCATTCCAATTTTACAATAGGGAGTCTGGAACAGTTAATGCAAGACGCAACTCTAACCTCCCACCCTTAATCTAAACCCACCCAAATATAATTATTTCCTAACAAAAAATTAAAAATTTAAAAAAAAAATAAAAATATGCGCTGCCTATGGCACAACACGCATGTCCCACCCATATTTAATGAAGTTCAACAGAACTTCTATAATTTAAATTTAAATTTAATCTACCCTCCTAACAGCTAGCTGTGAAAGGTTATTAGTACACACACACATACAATAATTATACCAAAACTCAACATCAAAAACACATTTTCCAAACATCAACAATACCATAACACCTTAATGCTAACATCGCAATGCGCAAATTAAAGCTTAAAATTAGCACAACTTAAAACTAAAAATAACATTTTGCACACACACTCACACACAACAAGTATTAATATTAAAACCCTAACAGCAAGAGTAACTCAAATATATATCGGCCGCTTATACATTTGAGTTACCCTCTGAGTTCGGAACAACCATCGCGTCCGACGAATTGTTCCGAACTAACTCAGCGATAGTCGCCAGAAAGGTTCTCGGCTCACAAAGTGGTAGGGGGACAGTAGGGGTTTGAGGGGGGTACAACGTCTAACGTCCAACGTCAGTGGAAATTTCCAATGATCTATTCGTCACATGTAGGTCGCCGCTAATGCAGGTGGAGCGTTGTACCTTGCAATTAACGTTAGGCAACACCTGGTTTAATCCGCCGTTAAACTTAACTGAGGCTTTCCCCATCGCGTAACACCATAATTGTTGCCTGTTATCATCTGAGTAATGGCAGAAAATTATCTGTCCTTTTTTGCCGCTTAACTATAGTTATTAAACTATTGGCAACATCAAAGCTAAATTGGTGTTACATAAATGTAACCACTATCAACCTAATTTATATTGATTAGTGAAAGTGACGGGGGGGGGGGGTCATTACTTTTTTCCTCGGGGGGGGGGGGGGGGGGTCAAGTTCAACATAATTAATATCTGTGCTTATATAAGCCACAACGCGGTCGCGCGTCTGCCATTCACTCCCCAGGTACCGCAGCTGAAACAACTAATCTGTAAGTCTCTACCACCTAGTAATGTTACATATGTTTTGTTTTAACTTACACCTGTTAAGCTTGCTATTTTTTTTTATGTAATTTATTTTTTCAACTATTTCTTAACATATAAAAATACACTTTTATTTTATATATATAATATATCAAATAATCTTGTGTTACTATTTTTATTTTAGTTTATACTTATTATACAAGCTAACCCCTACGGAATAATTAACTAACTTCTGCTGCTAGACTAAACTACTTAGACTATAAACAGTTAACACCCATATATTAATATATAATTATTATACTGCGATTTTTACCTGTACAAATGCTAGATGTAATTGCGATTAATCGTCTACGACACAGTTCTTAAACCCTTATAAAATAATTAACTAACTTCTACCACTAGCAGTAATTTTTAAAAATTTTACAAAAATTTATTAACTATTTTTCCCCCTACTAGAACCTTTCGCTACGCTGCCACCCCGACAAAGAACTGAAATCTCCAAAGTTCTTCCCTTTTATCTCATTCTCTTAGGGGAGGGGGTTAGGGGGGGGGGGTTTACACAACCCTATATAAGCGGCATCGGCACCTCACGCGTGCGCCATTTTAATGGCGATAGGGCGACAGTAAACATCTATCCATAAGTCTCTAAGACTATCAAACATTTTTTTAACTTACTCTTGTTACTCTAACATATGTTTGCGCTTATTATGCTAATTGGTCTCTATATATTCAGACACACTCGTGGGCACCAATCATATACTCGCTGAATTTTGGAGAGTACACATCTCCCCTTTCAATATTATTATGGATTCGCACACTTTACATTTAAAACTTTTGCGTACTAAACACATTTTACAGAAACAATCTAACTCTACAATTTCAAAACCGCGTACTACATTGAGTAAGCTTAAAAAATACTTCAGTTTTCACCCGTTGTACTTTGTAAAATCTAACCTTTGTAATACTTGTTCTACTGATCCTATTTTACACTCTGTCTTAACTGAAATGCTGAAATATCAAAATTTCAATCTTGTTACACCTATTGACGATCCTATCCAATTATTCTTATTCACTATATTACCAGGTTTATATGATCATTCTTCCTCAGACACATGTCTTGTTCTGCTCTATCAACTCACACTGTAACCAACTAGGACCTCTCCTTTTTTGCAATTATGAACACACAGCTGGATTCACCCATACTTACAACAAGCACTGACTCCTATCCCATACAGAGTGATAAAATAACTATTACTGCTACAAATAATGAGAAAGCAATTCTCCAATCATTAATGAGTTTTTATTAAATAAATATATTTTTAAAAACCCCCTCTGAGTGACCTTGACCCACTTCCAAAACCCACCCATCACTGTCAAAAAAACCCCAGCCGCTACTACCCCTACAACAGTTACAACCGCTGACCTTGACCTGGGCCAGGAGTAGGCAAACCCCACTACTTACAAAACCACCACTGAATGGAAAGCAGATCATTATTAATTTTTTTTTAGACTTCCTCCCATGAATCCCCAATGTAAGATAAAGCAGTGTCGTCGGCAAAAGAGGTTATTTTTCCATTTAGGGATGCATTACAGAGGTCATTTATGTACACTAAAAATAATGTTGCTCCTAGAACCGACCCTTGAGGAACACCATACTTAATTTTACCCATTTCACTTACAACACCATTTACTTTAACACACTGCAATCTATCATCCAAATAACTTCTAAACCAATTATTTGCAACACCCCTCACCCCATAGTTGTATAGTTTTTCTACCAAAATATTGTGATCTACGGTGTCAAAGGCTTTTGTTATGTCGAGAAACAAACCACTTACTTTTTTCCCCTCATTAATGCTATTAGAAAGCCTATCCATAAACTCAATCAATGCAAATTCAGTATTGAGTCCCACCCTGAATCCAAATTGTTTTTCACTAAGAATTTGATTTGCTTCCAGAAAATCAACTAGTCTTTGTTTCATAATTCTTTCAAAAATTTTGGCAAAACTAGATAGTAAGGAAATTGGCCTATAATTGTTACAAGCGTCCCTCGAGCCCTTTTTAAAGATTGGTACTACCACAGCATTTTACAATCTTTTAGGGAAAACACCGGTTTCAAAACTTAAGTTAATTAAGTATACAAGTACATTACTGATTTCTCTAAAATGTCTCTTGATCATATCGGAATTTATCCCATCAAGCCCAGGAGATGTTCCAGCTTTTAGCAAATTAACAGCTTTTTGCACATCGTTTTCCACCACCGGTGCCAGAAACATAGATTTTTCTAAGGTTTTTTGTTTAAAACTGTCCTTAAAATCCATTTCATTAAAATTGGTTGGTTTTTTAATATCTTCTATTAATTTTTCAGAAATAGAAAGGAAATATTTATTGAATTCCATAGCAATTTCTTCAGAGTTATTTGAATTTTTATCACCGATTTTTAAAGAAACAGGAATACTATTGCTTGATTTTTGCCATGTAACCTCCTTAATGAGATCCCAGGTTTCTTTTGATTTACCCTTATGTTTTTCAAATAAAGTGCTGTAGTAATTATTCTTAATTTTTGTGATATCTATTTTTAATTTGTTTCTAAAAGTCCTAAAGTACAACAGTAGTTCTTTATTTTCGGGATTTTTCTTGGTTGCTTTCAATAATTGGTTACGTTTCTTTATCCTTTTGCATAATTCATCATTAATCCATGGCTTTAATTTAACTATTTTACTATATTTCCTACTTAAAAACTGTTTACTTTTACTCAATAAATCACAAAATTTTTCGTGGAACAGATCAAAAGCTACAGAAGCATTTGTTTCTTCATAAACAGGGTCCCAGTTTGTTTCACTAAGCATTGCACTCAAACAGTCATGGTCTACGCGAGTGATTATTCTGGGTCCAGAGACACGGACATTGTTGTGCGCATTGTTGTGCGTCGTCGTCGCCACCGTCGGCGCGACTCGCTCTCTCTCACTCTTTACCCAAACAGCTGTTAAACAATGGTCTGTTACGGAACTGTCAATCACTGCTGCTTCAACGTTTAACCTATTTTTGTTTTTAACTCTTACATAAACATGATCAATACAAGTTTGTGAAGTGTTTGTGATTCGTGTGGGTGTATTAATCATGGATAGCAAACCATTTAGCGCTAAGGTAATTTGGTAGTTATCTATAAGTTCATTACTTTCTAATATATTTAAGTTTACGTCTCCTAGAATAAAAACATTATCGGATTGTTTAACATATGGCTCAGATAAATATCCAGACAATTCTTTGACAAATATTTCACCAGAAAATCTATGCAATCTATACAGTGCTATGAGAAGAAAATTATAATCTAACAAGTTGAATGATATTTCTAAACCATCCGCTGAACCTAAGTTAGCACAAGGTTTTACTGTTAGTTTACTTATACTCTCGTGAATAAAAACCCCCACCCCACCTGACCTGTAATTTTCATTAGTTTTAAAGAAGGATTTGTAGTTGTCAATAGAATAAAGGTTAGTCTCAGATTCAGAAACAAAACAGTTTGATGAAGACAAGATGAGGAAGATGAGGATGAAGTCTCACTGTGCCTAAGATTTCTCAAAACATTTTTCCAGTATACTCAACCTGGAGTACAATGGATTCAGTGCACGATCTGCAATCTTTGGGCACATCAGGCTTGCGACAAAATGAGATTAATTGATTGTTTTACGAATACCAACTGTTCGGATCCATTGGATTTTGACAGTGAATAAAATTGTCCAATTTATGACTTTTTTGTTGTCATGTCATATTGTTGTAGACCCTACTTGACATTCAATGTTATTTTATGTATATTAAAGTATGTTTCTTGATAACTATTATTTTATTTTAATTTTCTGATGTTATCATAGTCAAAAAATCACATTGGTCAACATGGCCCATCACATGGGCAAATGTACCCCGATGTGGGGGCAAATTTGCTCACTTGACATCTATATGTCAAGGTTTAATTCCTAACATCCTTATCCAAAAAGAATGTTTTAAAATTAAAACAATGAAATTTTAATCTAAATATATATTGTTAACTTATATAAATTAATATTTGTTTTATGGCCAAGGTGCCCCGGTCTCCCCTACAGAATGCTGCTAGTTCCAGGTGGGTTAGTTAAATAGATTACCTGTGACATAAACTTATACCAAAACCTGGCCATTCACTGTTGAATAAAATAACTGTAGGAAAAGGTTTGAAATGTAAAACCAATTTAATATAGAATAAGAAACAAACCAACGTTTATCAGTTGACAATAAATTTTAGTATAAAACAAAAGTAAAAAAATACGATTATTTTCAAAATTTCACACTGCGAATCAGTTTCTGTTTAATAATTAAAAAATTAAATGATAGGAGGAATGGCATCTAATTATATGGAGCCTTTAATTTCTTGCTACTAAACGAGATCAGTGATAATATTGCCTATGCAGCCAGTTGGGCGTTAACGATGAGGCAACTCGTTGGATGGAAAGAAAAGAATGGTCTCGTTGATGACCGGTGTGACTGGTCGAAATCGATCGCCATTATAAGATCTTTTATATTTATATATTTACCGTCTTGTAAACAATTACAGTATAAGTGTAAATATATCGAGTAGTGTTGGAAGAAGTTTTATTATTTCAACCTTAATATCAGTACCAGCACGTATAATGCTAATCAAGAAGTTATTTAAAGAAAAGAAGGGAGGGCCTTCTTTTCTTGTATTTGCAAATATACAAAACCGTCTTCGTACAGATATTTTACGTTAATTTCAAAACATATCCATCCACTATATATGAGTATACTCATAACTCATAACGAAAAGATAATATACCCCCTCGCACCAGACATGCTTATTTAGCGAATTTCTAATCACAATCTTAACATGCCTGTACCAAATTTCATAATGATCATTTTTTTAATACTCATCATGTTAATAAACACTCGAAATTGAACATTCTGTTTCCCAAATAAGTCCATGTTATTTTATTTTATTTTATTTTTTTAAATCGTTATTTGTGCATTTATATGGGTTTCGGAAAAAATCACTAGGTATCCAGAAAGTAAACATAAAAATCTACAAAGTGATATATAAAATTATGTAATCACAGAGGAGGCCCTCAACTGGAATTTTATGCTACTATGAAAACGACGACGGTAATAGCTTTATTCCAAAAGGAAATTCACTAATATCTTGGTGGACTTAGAGCAATGATTAAAAACACTAAATCTTTTTTTTCGAGCTGAATTTAATGGTGCAAACAAAAAGTTCATTAAATAAAATTTTCTATGTGAAAAATTGCAAAAACGCACTTTAGGGGGGTAAAATTCCCCACTTTCCCTACTGAAGCTGGGCCGATCTTACTGGTTCACGAAATCCTCCAAGAGAATTTAACTTTTCATGCCTGTACCAAATTTCATAATGATCAGACAATTTTTGCAATACTTACTCAAAATTGAAAATTCTATTTCCCATATAAGCCCATGTTAATAAATTTTTTTAATCGTTATTTGTGCAGTTTAAAAGGGGTTTCCAATAAAGAAATAAAATTTTAAAAAACTACGTATCCAGAAAGTACACATAAAAAGCTACAAATTGCTATATAAAATTGTATTCACAGAGGTAGCCCTCAACTGGAATTTTTAGCACCTATAAAAACGACGGTAATCTCTTTAATGCAAATGGAAGTTTGCTAAAAGAGGAAATCTCAACAAATAAATTGAATTGCCATTAAGATCGTATTAAAATGTATAATTAATTGTGTGTAGAATGATTATTGGCTATGGACATCTCCAGGTTCGCCTGGTGTGTTTTTACTAACTTCCTGAAACGTCGTGAATTGAGTCATAATTTACTAAACGATAACAAATGGTGTGTAGTTGTTTTACTTTTTTGTTGATAGTGAGTATTGTAACTATTAATAAGTACCTAAATCACCATTATGTGGGTAAATTTGATTGTACTTTATTCATGTTTACTAAGGTAACTTATGTTACAATTAGTATTATCTTGAGGGTTGTAGGTGTTATAAAAGACAAGATACTAAATGCAAAGCTACGATCCTGTAATGCATTACGGGGCGGCGTTCGACGGCGACATACATGTGCAGCCTCTGGCCTCAAAACCACTTATTCTCACGCCTCGCCACATCCGGCTTACATTTATGTTAAGGGAAGTTCGTATGGAAAGTAATTCTTATTATCTACGTGATTAACAAAGAGGTGTCAAAAATGCATAATATTTTAGGTTTTTAATCATAAAATATTACTATCAAAACGAATACTTATTAAACAAATAATTAAAATCATTTATTAAATTCGAAACACAAAATTCCAACTTATTCAAACTCTTTTTATATGAAAAACAGAAAAGTAAATAAATATTTTGAAATGACTTTGTATGCTCATGTTAAAAACTACCAAATTGGTAGTGTTGATTTATATGTTAATCCAATTTTATAGTTAGCTTCAAAAATCAAACACACTCAGTCGCTGAATTTAAATTTCGGTCTAAACTGCTTAAAACATTACTTAAAATATTCCTGAATTTACCTTCTTAAAATGCCAACCAATACAAAAAAATCAATGTAGGCCTAAGTGCCTATAAAATAACTCAATACGTAAGTAACATCAATAATGTCATTAGTTACAAATAAACTAGTATTTTTCCGTAAGAAGTTTATTTGGTTTTGGAGCGTTTTTTCAAGCACATGTTACGAGTCTATGACAGTAAAAAATCACACCAAAATCTGCTCCTGTACACGTTTTAAGCTCTCCTCTACTTTTATAAGCCTCAATAAAGTCGTTCCAGCCTTAAAAGCATGCCTGAGGCTATGTGAATCTTTTTAGACGGAAATAGAATCGAGTGGTTTCATCTTTCCAGAAAAGTGAGATAAATAAAAACTTTGTTTACTGAACATTAGTCCTACAACTTTTTACCCTGAAATCAGGAATAGTTATTATTATAGATGATAATTTGTTGAATTACAATTTGATTTTAAATTATTCAAAGGATAATGCCAGTGTGTTGGTGGCAATTTTAAGAGGCATTGTAATTAATTTAGTAGTGAAAAAGGACAGCTGGCTAGCCCGGTTCAACGATTTCTAAGGAGGTCGCGAGGAAATTACGTCATCTACGATGCCACAAAAATATCATGAGTGATGTAACGAGCTGTGTTATTGACAATGATGTCACTGACGTCATGTAGGTCAAGGTCACACCAAAAGTTACATTCTCTTTTAGTCTCTTACACAATAACTGAGTTTAAATGACACTGTTGCTGCTGGCTCGGTTCAATGGTAGCTATAAGTGTTGTGTTACGAGATTTTAGGCTGGCTCACTGTGAAATTTTTTAGCTTCTCAGCACTTTTACGATTTCTCGTCGAAGTCCCTAGGGTCACAGATACTCGGTCAAAACGTAGAAAAAAAAGCGTTAGCATGTCCTACATGACGTCATCATCAATGGCATAGGTCGTGATGTCATCACAACGTCACAGTTATGATGTCACCGGATTTATAAATACAAATATATTATTTGATGTATAAAACTTTCATAAAATATCTGTAAATATTTCTTTAATGCAATATTTAAGACATGTCTCTTCATTATAGGGCGGTGTGAATATTCTATATTTTGTGGTTATTTAGCAGACTGAAGAGAGTTCCAAGTTCAGGCTTCTAGATTATGGAGTAGCACTAAAAAATAACAGGATTCCAAAAGACTCGGGTATAAATGACATAGTATCAAAACATTTCTTTCATATAAACAGTTAAAAGGGTACTATAACGTCTGGTTTCTACTTATTTCAAGTATCCTGAGAAAGTACGTGCCTAACAAAATTAATTAGTAAGTATTAACTAAACAGTTTAAAAAGCTTAAAGGGATACTATAGTTTTTCACCATATCATGTTATGTAACGTTTTTATTTTGTTTTTCTCCAATGTGTCTAAGGATGGAGGATTGCCACATCAGTTTTAAAAAAATGTGTCAATTAAAAAGCCACAAATAAAATGTATTTTTTTAGGTTGTCTCAGCACCTACTAGCATAAGCTAAATTAATGTTTGTAGATACTAAATGGATTTTTTTATATCTACTTTCAATGATTTGTTTCAAAGTTAGGTAAATAAAATAGTAAGTATAAAAGACCTGAACCCCGAGCATTATTAATCTCGGCCGTACTTCTTACCAACGTGAATAACATAGTAGCTCAGGGGGAATTCACTAAGCTAACAGCAATAGTATTTTCTTTATTTCAATAAAAATTTTAGAGAATAACACTGTATAAATATATTCAAGTTCAAAACCGGATGGGTCCTATGGGTAACTTTTGTCGAGGATATCGCAACTAAGTCTCGCCTGCGGGATTATCAGGGTCGATCCTCTTAAATTAATTTCACAGTGTTAAAACATTAAAAGCGCTTGACAGAATAAACCAACTTTAAACTATATCCTCAATTGAACTAGTTAAGTTGCAATTGACCACCATCTAACCATGGCACAAGAGGATTATACTTTACGCAGTGTTTACGAATTATAAGTTATTTTAGCAAGGACAAGTTAATTGAAATTAGCCTATAATTAGGGAAATTTATTTAGTACATAATTTGATCAAAACCTTGATTGGTTTTATTTACTGCTCAGCCAATGAATTCTAAGAAAGCAGTTGGTAAAATCTACATTAACATAAAAATCTTAAGTTGTATATACTTTTAAAAGTTACCATTTATTGTTAATGTACAAAAAATGTTAATGCGTAATTGACTTTACATGTTAATGAATAGTATTAGGCTGCATCTAGTACTATTCATTAACAATTTATCTAATAACTACTAGAATAGTAGGAACAACGTAGTATTATTACATATCAATTTTTAATGAATAGTAGTTTGTTGTAATAAAATGTTAAATTTAATTTAAAATTTTACCGCCAGAAGATTACAACTTTGAAGGTGATTTGTAACGATGGAGTAAGACTATTTCAATGTTCATAAGTTGGGGAAATAAAATGATCACACTATGGCATTCCATGTGCTAGACTTAATATACATTACCTAATATACATTGCTTAGGGAATTTTATGTAAGTTCTCATAGGAAATGTGTTTTGCATTTTGTGAAAATTAAAAACAAAACCAAAGATAGAACTATATTGAGGAATAAATTATTCTTATTGACAAAATATTTACTTCCTGCTTTTAAACTAAGTGTATGTGTCCTCCTTTCCAGTGATGAAGTAGCCTTTGCAATAGAAACAAACCAATATTCAGGCAACTTTCCTTAAGCTTGTCTCTAAGAGAAAGTTTAAACTAATAATTTTAAATCGTTAGTAACAAAAAAATAAAGAGGAATTCTATTATCATTTTTACTTGCCAAGAGAAGCAGTGTGTAGAGGGGTGGGCCGACATAAAGGTTTTTATTTATATTCATGCGCTGCCAATACCAGACTCAATTTTGATCACTCGTTGGTTCAAGAGAGCGTACAAGAGGAGTTTAAAAGCATTTCAGAGCTTTTACAGAAGCTAATATCAAACTTGCAACAGTTATTGTCACATTAATTACACGCATTATTATTGAGCATAGTATTCGGCCAAGTATACGGTTTCGAAAATGACTTTGAAAGGATTTTTATATAATCAATTTTTAGGACTTGGCATCCCTCAACACTTTATATTTTTGGGTATGATTTTCTATTACATTGAAAGTAATCAATCATTGAAATTAACATTATTAAACAACTAGGTACGGTGGTTTAGGGCAGGAACCTGTTTCAACATAAATTTTTAATTTGCAGCTACCAACTATAAATACCAACAATTATATACATATTTTAACTAAACAAAACAGCGGAAAACAGAACAAAATAGCACCAACATCAACAACAGCTATAAAAATATTTAAAAAATATAGTAAAACTTAACAAAGCACCCTCACTTCGCATCACACATTTATATCCCGTGTCTCTGAAAATATTCAGTTAAAAAATACTGTTAGAAAATAGTCATGTAAAAATATACGTGTTAATAGCGTGTTAACATAAACGTGTTAATAATAAATGTTCAATAAAAAATTGGTTATCATATGAGTAAAATAATGTCCCTGTATAGTTGAATACACTCTGCTTCAAGACACGTCGTTTCTGATAAGACCGTTGTTTGTTTTATGATAAGAGTAATGCAGGTCACAAATAAAGAACTATCGAACAGTAACGACTGAAACGGCATATGACTGCTTCCTTAAGAGAGCAAATTGACAGTGCGCCTAATACAGGGTGTGTATAAATGATTCATCAGGTTTTAAAACGTTTTATTGACATTAATGCTAAACAAATACTGATATATCAACTACATCAACAGAAAGAAAAATCTTAGATTTTTCGTAGATACCCTTAAAAGTTCTTATTGTGCCTTTCATTAGCCATAGAACAACCTGTAGTAAAAATTTCATCACGTGGTAATAAATAGGAAAATAAATGTTTATTCTCCTTATGATAAATATAGGGAAAGAGTATGCAAGTAGTGGTAATCATTTAATTAAGTCTTTCCCTCAAACAGTTCAGGAAAGTGTTTTATGTTTAGTTAGCCATAAATTTCCAACCCATGGATTGTTCCCTGAATCATACGAATATATTTGTTTTAGTTTGTAATTTTTTATCTGTTTATATTCATGGCTTACGGTTATTCATTCATTCATTAAATTCGTGGTCATTCTGTTTAAGTACTGCAGTTACCATATTTTCAGCCACGTTTACAGAAACGTTTAATTTCAAAGTATTTATGACCATGATTATTAACTTATAGAGTTGATAATCTTTACTAAACTTTGAGAATCGTTCTGTCATTTATCAACCGTGTTGTATTAGATAAATCCCGAGAACGATCACAAATGTTAGGGATATGGTTTTTCACCGCAAGCATTATTTTATGCTACTAAACCCTACTATCCGACTGTCGGACATTTTTTACAGACAAGCTAACTGATTGGGTTGGAATAATAGTACATGTAAACCTTTGTTCAGGCAGTAACTCTGGCTGCTGACGAATGCGGGCTTATTATACTAAATGGGAGGTATGCCTTTGCTAAATAAGCTAAAATCCAATAGTCTGCGTTGGACTCTTATCAAAAACAGAGGTTAAGATAATGTATAACGAAGAAATATTTATGTATTGCATGTAAATATTCTTAAATAAAAAAGTTTAGGTAAACAGGATTATATGTAAATTTTTGAGCTTCGTAACTAAAACACGTCAAAAACAACTGTAACGAGCCTGTCAAGAACACATTTAATTTTGTTCCAATGATAAAAAGCAAATCTATCTTCTACTAAATATTTGTTAAATACCACCCAATCATGAATCAGAGACTCTCCTAAACTATAGTGTCTACAGGGTTCAAATGTTGCATCAACGTTCCTCTTTGATCATAGGTGGTCACTAAGAAACGGGTTTGCAAAATTCGTTTAGGGCTCATCAGTACAGGACTTTAAAGCTTCAATATAATTCTTATGGAGGAAGATTCTATTGCATTTGATCACATGGCTAGAATTATCCTTTACAATAATATTAGGAGTTTCTGAAGCGATGTATTTAAATTTGATCTAAAAATCTACCTAGCACTTTTTTAAACTTAGATTTAAGAATAGTTTTGCTAAAAAATATGACTAGAACATAATAAACTAAAAAAAATTGTTTTAGGCTAAAAAGGTTTAAAATTGTTAACATTGGTCCTTTGGGTTGCCATTTTAGGAGAAAATAACAACGGAAGGCATATAAAATTAAAAGAAAACTTTTTAAGCATTTATTAAAAAGTAACACATCTAAAGTATCTGATTTAACAAGCAACTGTTACAAAGAACATTACAAACAAAATGTTGTAGTGTAATAATATTTAAGTTTCGACTGGTCAATGTTTGAACTGGTCAACGCCCTTACTCCGACGCCCGCTACCCCTCTCGCGCCTCGTGGCAGCACTGCATTTTCGTCTTTCTACCCAACTCGCAATGGCAAATTTAGTTAGACGACATAACAAGGATATGTGTATTAAAGTCGATAGTTCTCATGTACAATAAGTTGAACATTATGAGACAACCCCAGTACATTAGTAGTCGAAAATAAAATAATTTTAGAAATATTGTTTTTTTTTTCATTCTTTTTTCCTCATTTTCCCCTGAAAAATGGAACTTATCATCACTTAATTCCTCAGCCACGTGCTTATTATTTAACCTACTATCTTCAAATACTGATTTCTTTTGACGAAAAGTGCGGATGACCGGGACGGCGGGGGCGGAACGCCGAATGTCCGCTAGTGCTCGCACCCCTCTAAAAACTGCGGGCCGTGCCGTGCCGCTTTAGTGCTAGGTCAGAATTTTTTTAGCAGTTGGATAGAGCCGATTACTTTGGTCCACTGGTTCTGCCCAGCAGACTAGAGTAGGGGTCTATTGCCTAGAGTAGCGTCATCCGCTAAAAATTCTTAACACCAACAAATAAATCAGCATAAACGTTAAAAAATATAAACATAAATAATAAAAGAAAACAACTTTGGTTGTCAACTCTGGTGTAAACGCGCTTTTATTAGGTCAACAACTTTGATATAGTTGGTAGTAGTAAAGGACCCTCTTCTAGCCCAGCGTTCTGATTGGTTGATTTTGGTCACGTGATCGATGACGTCACAAGGTTCCCGTGTTCTGATTGGTTGATTGAAGATCAGGTGACCGATTAGGGACCGCCCCCTTTCAAGATGGCGTCTCACTTGACAGTTTAGGCCCTATGACCCCAACCACGTGTTTGTTACCCTTTACTTTGTAATTTTACCAATATTAGTAAATGATGTGGCGACAATATTTTCTGGGTTGCGCTGATAGCCACTTCCGCGCCCGGGCGCGATAGCAGCTTCCCGGCGCGATAGCCACTGCTCTCTACAGTTTTGCCACTTGGGCGACATGCATCAAACGGGTAAGGTAACATCATCTATAAACTTTAAGTTTTTGTCACTGTTTTTTAAATTATTAATACGTATTATAAAAAAGATCATTTTAATTTAGTGCTTTAAAAAGCATATTTTCCAATATATAAAAATTAATACTTTAGGTTTTTTATAGACTTTGTCATATTTTTTACTATAATTAAATATTATTACATATACTTCAACTTAAACTTTTGAGCCTTGTGTTTGACTCTAGAAAGCATATTTTGAGTTTGTAGTATTATACGAAAAAATATATGAGTTTTTTTTATAGACTTTGTCCCATAGAATGTTTGACCAAATCTTTTGAACTTTATGAGTGTGTGATTGCAAAAGATTTGTAATTTATATTTTAATTTTGTGTATTATTATATAAAAAAAATTCCTCGAGTTTTTGATGGACGTTAGAATGGTATACTTTTATTAAACTATTGTGTACCATTATATATATTTCAACTTAATCTTTTGAGTACAGACTTGTAGTATATTTGTCAAAGGGTTTGACTGCGTTTGGCATATTTTTTATTACCATTGTGTACTTAATGCTAGTTGTTAAACTAGTAATTTCTAATAGAAGGAAAATAAGAATGCGAGGATATAATATATATAAGCGTTTTATTTTTCCCCAGTTATAAATATTTTTAACAATATTAACAAAATATATAGCAAAGCTATAGGCATATAGCAATAGTTACAACTTCTTCATAACTTCAAAATGGTATAAATACTTAAACTTTTAACAAAAAGTTAACAATATTGAAAAAATAATGTTTACAAGTCATACATATTTTAACATTATGGTAAAAGTAGTGGTTTTTACAAGAGCTATAATTAACATTAAAAAATTTATAAAAATTGTTAAACAATAATACTGAAAGTTTTTTAGCAAGAGGCATATTTTAACATTTAAAAATCATTCAATTTTACATATTGCTAAAAGTATTATGTTAATAAAAGTAGGCTTTTACATAACAATAGTAATAATAGATTTAAAAATAATAGTAGTAGTAGCATAGGGTTTCTATGACACAAGGGAATTTTGTAAACTAACCAAGGCATATTTTAATAAAAATTTCAAAAGGTATGACATATTTTATCATTTTAGTGCTTTTAAAATAGAAATAATATGATTTAAACATGTACAGAGAATCTTTTTACATGAAATTGGAATTTAAAAAGTAGTAGTATGTGGTTTGACACAAATGAATTTTGTAAAGTATACCTAAATAGCCAAGGTTTATTTTAACAACAACAGAGTCAAAAGGTAGTACATATTTTATGGGCTTTTTTACAATAAAAATAATAAGTTAAAAAAAAACTTGACATATTTACATGAAATTGGAATAAATTTAACAAATAGTAGTAGTAGTAGTATGTGGTTTCTATGACACAAAGGAATTTTTATAATTATATAACCAAGGCTTATTTTAACAACAACAGAGTTATAAGGTAGTACATATTTTATGGGCTTTTTTACAATAAAAATATTAAGTTAAAAAAAAAAACTTGAAATATTTACAATTGGAATAAATTTAACAAGTAGTAGTAGTAGTATGTGGTTTATATGTGGTTGACACAAAGGAATTTTGTAAAGTATTTCTATATAACTAAAAACATTCCTATTGTAACAAAAAAATAGAACCAACAGGTAGTACATACTTTATGGGCTTTGAAA
Source organism: Neoaliturus tenellus (assembly GCA_030545055.2). NCBI lineage: Eukaryota > Metazoa > Arthropoda > Insecta > Hemiptera > Cicadellidae > Neoaliturus > Neoaliturus tenellus. Next base: position 73,725,539 of record CM061532.1, on the reverse strand, counting down.
TAATAAGTTTATGAGAAATTTTAAATATATCTATATTGGAAAAGTGATTGCTTAAAAAACTAGTTGTATGATTGCAAAAAAAAACTTTAAATATAACCAAGACATATTTTGAAAGCCAAAAGATATTATTTAAAAAAATTGTAGGGCCCAAGTTTTACAAATGTTGCCCCTGGGGAACTTTTGAAATACATGAAAAAGGTGTTATTAAAAGAATATGTTATATTTGGCGTGGAAGAGGGTTCTACATGTAGGGCATCGCCCTACCCCGTACATACAAGGGCCACAAAATAAGTGGCCACATGGAATCAGTACCACGGATGGACGTACGTCCATACATATGGAGCACTCCGGAGGTTGACCGGGAGGTTCTGGTGAACAGGGCCGGGTGTGGTCCTGTATGTTGTACAGGGGGGACCCGCTGTCTGCTGCGTAGGTCCTCATGAGGTGGTTATCGGCTTGCAGGACCGAGCTGATGGAAGCGTGGAGCTCCCTCCAGACAGCAGCTGCAAGTGCCCCCTGTTGAACCGTGTTCGTCCTGGCTAGAAAGTAGCTTATGAATGAGAGGACATTCCTCACCATCCTCATCCACCTTCTCAGGACGTCGGCTCCTCGGCGGTCAGTCCAGTTGTCCGGCTGCTGGTGTTGCGTCTGTAACATTAAAACGAGCTGTAAGTACACAATTATTGGACGATAAGTCCAATCAACCCCTTCAGCTCCATAGGGCTTACACAATTTATTTCCACAGGCCAATCATTTTGCAATTTGGAAATACCACCAAAACCAGTTGGCGATTGTCCTTGCCAAGTAATTAGTCGCAAATTGTTGATAGCGTGGCTTAGGCCCACTGTAGTATTTGTTGTTTCCAAATATGTGGAAACAGCTATTGATAACTTACCCATATTATCTCGTCGACCCGATTCATGATCCGCCTATTCATTCTGTAATCATTTATAGTGTATCCTCCGGAGTGCTGTAGGATTCCGCAGCAATGACCACATATAACTGACGTCCAAAAGTGGTACAGGTCGACATCTGGTTGATTCTAAAAAAAAAACTCTTTTAGCTTTTGATAACTTACCCTTATTATCTCGTCGACCCGGTCCATGACCCGCCGACTCATTTGGTAATCATGCATAGTGTAACCTCCGGAGTGCTGCAGAATCCCACAGCAGTGTCCACAGAGTCCCCAAAAGGTACGTTGATCCCCATGAGGTTGATTCTATAAAAAAAGAAACCCTTAGCCATGTATTGAAAGTTGTTTTAACAGTTAATAAATTTTGACTCTAAATCTTGAACAAATTGAGGCAACAGTTAATAAATTGATTTAATATATTGGACTTTAAATCTTAATTGATTACAAAGATTGCAAATTGAGGTAATAAACAGTAAATAAATTTATTTAATATCTTTGACTCCAAATTGTAATTGATTAAAAATTGCATATTTCTATTGTGTGGTAATAAAGAGTAAATAAATTTATTTAATATCTTCGACTCTAAATTGTAATTTATTACAAACTGTAAATTGAGGCAATAAATAGTTAATCAATTGATTTTGTTTAACTCTAAATTGTAATTTATTACAAACTGTAAATTTAATTAATAGTTAATAAATTGATTTAATATCTTTGACTCTAAATTGATTATTGCAAATTGAGGCAAACTAATAATACTTACATTGTGCCGTGGTGTTTGTCGTGGGGGGAAAGCAAATACGTCTTCCTCCTCGTCCTCCTCCAAGAGCCGGTGTTGAGGCTGGTGTTGCTGGTCTTGGCGACAGCTACACCTTAGAGGCCTTGGACGAACAGGTGTTGGTTCTTCCCGCCTTTGGGACCCCTCACCCATCAAAGCCCTCCGTAGTATGGGCGATGACTCTGGTTGTTCATCCCCCTGCCGCGATGTGGATGGCTCCGACATTGAAGGTGGTTGCCGTCTCATCCACACCGGTAGAACGCGAGCAGGTGGATACTGCCTCGGTAGGTGTAGCCCTGAGGTAGATGGGGAAGACTCTTGCTGCTGGGGCTGCTGCTGTGGCTCCTGTTGTGGCTACTGCTGTGGCTGTGGCTGCTGTGGCTGCTGGTGCTGTGCCCGGACGGGTGGTGGTAGAACCCTATTGAATGTTGTTTCGAATGTTCGGGCTAAATTTGCTGGAAGCTGGTCAACAGTGTTAGTGAATGTTGCAAAACAGTTTTCCACCTCTTCTCTGTTTCTCTGAAAAAACATACAAAAATTATATTACCATGAGCCTAAGCTATATTTTTGTACAAGTTAGTTTTCCACCTCTTCTCTGTTTCTCTGAAAAAACATACAAAAATTATATTACCATGAGCTTAAGCTATATTTTTGTACAAGTTAAAAATGTTTCTAAAGTAAACCTATAAAAAATATACGTACATTTGGGTTAGACAGAAGAGTTGTGAATCTTTCCAAACATGCTCGAACATTGTTCCACGACCTGTGGTGTTCCTCGTCGATTGCCTCGAGGGTGCGAACGATGCAAAGTGTTTCTTCAACGCTTTGGCGCACCCTCTGAAAGAGATCTCCATCACCGTCGTCGTCATCCATATCAGTTTCATCACTATCTTCCACTACTAATTGATGGGAAGATTCGCCGGATGGTGGAGACGTCTGTAAAATAAGACCTAGTTATTATAGTTTAATATGCTGATATAAAAAATTTGTAAAAAATACTGAAATGTTCGAGCTTTTATTTTCTACGGCAAACACCATTTACAATATTATAAGAAAAGTTACATTGTTAAATTAAACTTGCTAAAGATGTAACAGATTATACAATATTTGAGAAAAATTCAAAAGTTTAATATACAATACATAACAGTAAGTAAGCAATGTCTGAGAAAGTGTACACAATATTTTACAGAATTCCTAGGCCTTTGGCAACAACAATCATGTGCATCTTTAAACGTTATATCATTATTAAAATTATCAACCATTTGATTTGTTTAAGCGTTTAGCTTTAAACCTTGTATTATTATTAAAATAAAAAATCAACTATTTAATAAATTGACTAAAGCTAATTTTTACACGTTACAGTTAATTAAAGTTAAAAAAATATTTACTCGAATGTTTTTTGGCTGATCTGGCAGATCAGTATTAAACACAACCATTAATTGACTAAAGTTGACTTGCTTTGCTGTATTATTTATTTTTTTTAATAAAAGTTTTATAACTTTGACATGTTACAGTTAATAATTATTAAAGTAAAAATATGTACCTGATTGTTTGGAGGTATGGCGACACAGCAGGCGGCCAAAGCGACGAGCAGGCAGATGATGTACGTGGCCATGGTGGTGGTGATGTACACTGGGTAGCCTAGGCAGGCGCAGTCCTTATATAGTGCTCCTGACGTCAGCGTATCACGTGAGCTCTGCTAGCCCCGCCTCCCGAGCGCCAGTGACCCAAGTTTCCACACCACCTAATGAGGTAGGGTCCCGGCGCGTTCTTTTTTTGACCAGAGGCTTCCCCTGGAGGCCTAACCCTCTGGATTGCTTTATACCAGTGGTAAGTACTAGGGGATAGATATATTTTAAGTACTAGGGGATAGATATATTTCAAGTACTGAGGAATATTTTACTAATGAAGGGGCTAGATATATTTACATCGCCAAAAGTGCTGTTCATACACACACACACACACACACACACACACACACACACACACACACAACTGTAAAAGAGTTATAAAGAACACACATTTTACGGTTTCACAGGAGATTAATCCCAACTTTTCACAACTGTAAAAGAGTTATAAAGAACACACATTTTATGGTTTCACAGGAGATTAATCCCAACTTTTCTGGACAAGGTGGCTTTTTTGTTAATATTACACTTGGGGGTTTTTTACACCCGCGTGCAATATTTTGCCAGAGGGGTTTAACCTCGCCTTGCCAGCAACTCTTTACAGTCACTCTTTACAGTCACTTTTTACATACATTATGAACAGCACTAGGCAAACTATTACTACACTTTTTTTGTGTTTTAACTTTTATATTTTTTTTTACTTTTTCTTTTTTTATATATTATGATAATTAACTATAATCATATTTATACTTCTGTGCCCAACGGGACAAAGCCTACATGTTTGGAAAGAAACTTTCCACTTACACACTGGTATAAAGCAATGTTGTCCCAATCAACTTTGTCTGCAAAATCGTGAATAAATGACTCTGATAGGGACTGTTTTTCGCTGATAATAGACCAACAGTCTGGAGAAAAAGACGGGGCAAATTCTCTGAGAACACTTTCACTGAATTTAGATTTTTGTAAAAGTATGCACCAGTTTACCCGGTGAAAATACATCCTGAGTAACTCAATGTTAAAATCATAATGTTTTGACAGTAAATCCCAATTTAGGTATCTATCGAATTTCATAATGAATCTATCATTTAAAACGCCTACCGGCTCCTTTGGCTCAGAGGATAGAAGATCCCAAGCGTCCATCTTGTTCGATGGTTTTCGTTGAAATAATTTTATTCGTTAAATTTCAACTTATAAAGTGTTTTAGCACTGCGCAAAGCGCATTTACCTCCACCACTGTTGTGCTGTGGCAAAATACAATTGACCGTTAAATCATGTGTACTTTTGCATTCTTGCTGAATATCCACCACATTAAAATGAAACTCGTTTAAAAATGTGGCTTTTTCACCACCTTTGGTGTATAGCGTTGTAAAAGGCTTACAAAGAGCACGAATCAATTCCTCGTCATAGGGAATACCTTTTGCCTCCCATTTTATAAGGTGAAAATGTCTCGTAAGCCATCGAGCTGTTCTTGACATTTTACTGTTCAAACGCGTTTCACTGAACGGGGCATCAAAAATCAAATGTGCGTTAAAGTATTTACTTACTATAGCAAATTCCTTAATAACGAATCTATTTTGATTATCTTTAAAGCCGTGAAATTCAACTACTGCTGATCCAATACTAGCCATTTTTTGAAAAACAGTACTTCGTCCACTAGTTTATTGACAAGATGTGTAGGCAAACCTTGTGGCGGAATAGCGTCGTCTTCCTCCTCTGAAACTAGCACACGGTCTATAAAAAGTTGAATAAGCTGTTCGTTAATAAAAAGTTCAACGAGATACTTCTTCACTTCGTGAAGGTTGCGTATGAACTGAGTCCATTCGCTTTGGTTGAGCAAAATTGTACGCTCTTTATCTTGAATGGCTACGTACAATTTTCCAAACACTTTTTTTATTTTTACCGCGTATCCATCCCCATAGCCATTTTTAGTTTCCTCGACCAAAGAGGATGTAATGTTGTCAAAATAAACTACTAAATCATTGAAAACGTTATAGGGCCAAAATGTATAGCTTTTCCCAGTTTTAAATAGTATGCCTACCTTATGCTCTAGACTTTCAAAATATCCGACTACCACAAATTTGGAATAATCCTTGTCCAGATAGAAAATATTTTTCAAAAAAATTCCGCTCATCGTGTTTTGAGGAAGAGGACACGTTACAGTCTTCCTCTTAGGCTTAGCTTTTAAATAATAGGTTACCTCTCCCTCAGCTGGCACACTCATTGCTTCTCGCAGACTGACTGAAAATGATCTTACAGTTCCCTCCTAAACTTCAATCCCCTCCCCTGAAGTATCGGAATAAAAAATCGAATCGTCATCCTCCTCAGAGTATATCGACTCATCATCCGTGCTATCACCTAACCAATCATTGTTATTTTCCAAATTCTTATCGATATTTAAAATAGAAAAACATCCTATTAAGTGGTACTTTACGACATCATATTTGTACACATTAAGCGGTATTATTTTGCTGGTGCCTGCGTACACTGTCCGCCTTAGTGTATATGATGTCCCAATAGTATAAAATCTCAAGCCGACTCCTACGTATTCGGACATATTATGACTAATTTTTTCTATTTCAGACTCTGTGTACTTATTTTTTACTTGAGAATGTGTACGAAAATCAGCTGTTAAAAAATGTACATCCTCCAAGTCTATAGAGCCCACTGGATCTTTTCCATAAATTCTATGTTTTTTAATCAATAACATGTCTTCGTCGAAAAGATTTAAATCTATATATATTAACTTATCGCCGCTCTGCGGGTCCGCACTCATTGCTGTCTCCATGATGACTGATCGAAATCAATTTTTCCCCTTTTTATTAGCAAGTTTTTTTTTTACCTAAGAGACAGAAATTTTGCGTACGTCACCGGTCAACGGTGTGTACGTATAATGACAATCGTGTATGATGAGACAATAGCCCCAAGTGTTAGCAGGAAATGCGGCACTGGCTTGGATATCCAATTTCACTTCGACGGGGCCCGACTTTATGGAATCATTTTGTTTTGAGCAGTCTATAACGTATATGGGACAGATTGTTTTATAGTCTGTTAGGTTTAGTATAGGCGAGCCCGTTCTGCCGTAATAAGAACTTTGAAATTTTGCGTAATTATCATAGAACAAGACTGAATTTGCAAGCAAAGCGTCATACGGGTAGTATACAGAATTTAAATAAACCTTAATATCTTTTATATTGCAAGAATCAAATTGGGACATGTCTTTGGTAATATCGTTTTTCCTACCGGTTTGAAACCCGACAATGATATACCTGGGTTTCTCCAATTGATTTGTTGTGCGGATAGGCCACGACAACGTATCACTTGTGGTGGGCAAATTTGCGTACTCGTGCAATTCCCACTGTCTGAACGGTATGTGGATATGTGGATCTTTCTCTATATATTTATAAAGTCTCAATTTTTGTGCATCATTGACCGTTACATGAGGTATGCGCCAGTAGATTTTAGAAATTTTCAGTGTTAAAGTACCGCCACCGGTCGTATTGACCGCGTTCAAGTCAGTGGAGGATCTCAATAATATAAGCTCTTGCTTACTATTCACTATAACCCTTTTATAGTCCTCCGCAAATCCTAAAAGTAGTCTCAGAGGTACAGAATATACAAAGTTTGTGGTCTTTTCTGATTTACCGGGACCGAACCAACAAGCACTCTGAAGTACATTTTTTTCTTCCTCGCGGATTGAAACCAAACTTTTCAATAATGTAGTGATCCCCACATTCCTTGTTCTGTCTATTTCCTTGCCACAGATTTCATATCGAATTTCTTCGAACAAAAATGCCACACCGTTGTTGACAAAATTAACATCTAACGCCCCACCGAGTGTTTTGACAGCACTCACCTTGCCCTGAATCACCACAAAACTGTCAAACGGTAAGGTCAGAATGTCCTGTTGTAAGATTGGTATTCTAATTTCGTCGTTATTTTTATAACTACACGAAACATACGGTTGATGATTGTGATATTCCATACTGGTGACAGAGTCATCGTACACACCTTGACTATCTATTGCGAGCATTTTTAAATACTTTAAAACCTAGAGAGCGCAGAAATTCAATATTTTTATGACTTAGCTCGTCAACCTTCCTTTTAGGACTGACTTGTTGTAAAGTGATTACCTCGTTTAATAGTAAACCCATCTATGCGTCTGAGATGTAATCTGACTGATATTCGTTCTTTGCGAAAATTAACCAAGTTACCGTCTTGATCCCTTAAAGACACTGTCAAGTTGTTTATCCTTTGAGCGATGACGGGCAAATAAATTACATTCTTGGGGATTTCAATTATTTTATAGCCTGGCGGTTCTGCGGGGTAAAACTCGTGTATGACATGGCCTTCGACGCCGTTTAAAAATGACCCTCGAGTCACATTACACTCTACACGTATTGAATTTACTTTAATTATGCTTACCGGAAGCTCAGAGGTGTGCTGTTTATTTGCATCGTATACCTGGCTATTAAAACCCAACAGCTTGCCAATACTGCTAGCCTTTGAAAAATCTATCTTTTCGGAACAGCCAATTTCGCTTTTTAATGTATTGTTATTCGGCTTTAGAGTGAATGTAATTTCTTTGCCTAGCTTTTCTTGTATGTATTTTTCAATGTCCTCGACCTCGTAAGACCCTTCAGGTATCGTTATTTCCCCGTTTTCCCCATAGTAAAACTTATCATTGATGTTGGTTTCAATGTTTGGAATCGAATTGTAAGTAGTTAAATCTATAAGACCCAGTTCCCAGTCCCCACGGCTGACATCTAGGGGAAAAGCTAATTCGTGGGAGAGGATGCTACTTGTTCCCATGAGACAAAACATTGCTGCAGAGAAACTTTAAGCATAAATGTCCGCAAACGACTGAATTAAAACTTTGCTCCCTCTTGTAATTATAATATACATCGCAGCCTGCAAAGTACTGTGTAAGCTCAGGTGGTGGTTTCAAGCTACCAAAACTGTCGTAGTAATAGACTTTTTTATTTAATTTTCTAAAACATACCCAATGAGTGCCGGTACCAGTTGCAATATCCAAGTTCACTATCGCTGATTCATATTTTCTAGGACGTGAAGGTAACGCGTCTCTCATATACACTCCTCGAAAGTGCGGTATTTTTAATAATTTTGCATACTTAATCAAATCGTAATTTGTCAGTGGTTTTATCGGGATCTCGAAGTTTTTTTTTTCTTTGAAACTTTTCTTTTGCCCGAACCTTGTTTTCTTGTATTCTTATACGGCCTCAAATACAATCCCTTGCCCCGTTTAGAGCATTTCCTCTTCTTCTTTCGACCCCCGCCAAATTTAGTTTTCGCCTTCATGGCTGTTGTAACCGCCCACGCTGCTGCTTTCTCTCCCACTGATGCGTCTGACGCGTTGAATCTCTGCCAAGCCCGTTCGGCCAACTCTTGGTCCGCGCGCCTTCTGTTTTCGGAATCCTTATACCTAGAGTAGGCTATGTCATGAGTTTTACAAGCTTGATCCAATTTATTGATTCCGGGATCTCCTCTAGCCAATCTCTTTCGTAATTTTGTACCAGGTCCACAATATTGATATCCGGGGATGTGTAGTTCCACAGGTAGTAAATCGATAGCCTTGTTTAACACGGAAGAAACTATACCTCCTCCTCGTGCAACAGTTCGTTTACAACTGAACGGCGTACCCTCGTATTTTGCCATTTTAAATTCCCTCCTCTGTCATGAAAAGGTCATATGTATTGGGCGGGAGAGGGTTCACATCTTCCTTTTCCCTAGTATTCTCGCCTACTGATCCGTCAGCGAATAAAACTTCCCAATTTAAATAATCGCCACTGTCAGTCATGGGTAGTCCAGCCGATCTTCCCGTATGCTTTCTATTTATATAATTAAATAATAACACACCAAATTTTCTTAAATTTTTTTCGTGGTAGTCTTTATTACTCGCTATTAAGCCCTCACACTTGGCAATCCTATTTTTTAAACTGTTCACGTCTAATTGTTGATTTGCCAAGTTAGTAATTATCGGTTCGTGTTCCTTATCACAAACCCTTTTTAAAGTTTGCAAATTTACCGCATCTAGATCTTGGTCGGGGTCGTCTAAATTTCTCATTCGTTTATTTCCCAAGTTAAAACCTTCTTTGTCCAGTGGTATTAGTCTAGAATCTACATACGTTTTAGTAACAGCATCAAGTGACCCTTCCGCTTCTCCCAAGTTGGTTAAACGTTTGGATTCCATATCATAATTCCCCTCGGATGTCAATTTAAAGCCATCTCCTTTGGGGCCTTTAACGTCCTTTTGGGAGGACTTTGAGCTACGTCCAAACTTATCGATTGTCATTGTAATAATGCTTTAAATCTACTGTTACCGGCCCCCTTTATAAAACCCGCCTCCCTCAACTCCTCTACAATGTTTAGAATTTCATTACTGTGCACCCTGTTGCCAGTCTCTGTAGACATTGCTATAATTCTTAGTCTATCCACCAATTCATTTACGTCGTCCCAATGTATAATATCCCGTGACTGTACATTTTTCCATAACATTCCTCTACCTTCAACTGGAAATAGAGTTTTAATAATCCTCGTATATTTTGTACCCGCATTTCTTTTTACTTTCCCAGTAAATGTATATCCTACTTTATGCGCACTAGTGTCGTTCAGTATACTCTTGTAAGTGTTAAGATCCTGCTGTGTATATAACCTCGAATCGGGGACTTTTTTAAATATAAGTTCGTAGAGACCTTCTGAAGAACCGTAGTTGACGCCGCCAATTTTTATATTTCCATCCTCATCAAAGTCTAACTCTTTTTCCCCAACCATTAGTATATTACCATTTATATATCTAGGCCCGTATATGTAGTCTATAATTTTTTTACTGCCGGTATCCTTTATAAATAGAGTCATATAGTCCCGCGTTGTCGGGTTTTTAAAATATTCCTCTATAAACTGGGTGGTCGATTTGATTTTCGATGGTGTATCTACAAGTGTTGACAAGTCAGTCGGAGCTGTTGGTGTTGACGACATCGAAGGTTCAAAGTTTTCTTCATCAGGTGAGTCATAGGTTAAAGATTCCTCTTCCTTCAGTTCCTCCTCCTCCTTGTCCTCTTCCTTCACATTTGCTTTTTCCACCTTGTGTTTCTTTTTTAATTCCTTAATTATTGGTTTATATTGTTTTTCAAGCATAATATTGGCTTCCTCGGTGCCCTCTTTAAATGCTTTATATTTACGCTTTATAGCGTTACGCAGTTCTATAAGTCGAGATTTTAACTCTTTGCTCTTCGGTTCCATACTTACGAATGACACTCAAAGCTTTGCTTTCAAACATTTAAGGCATTTCTACTTGTCTAAAAAATAGTGCGCGCTTTTTATTTCTTTTCATGTAGCGTATTACATCGAGCAGAGAAACACCGACGCTAAAGTCAATTCCTTTGTAATACTTCCTTTCCTCTCTTACAAGATTTTCTCTCGGTATTATATAGCGAGTAGTAAAACTTTTAAAAATAAAGGCCCGTTTTACGTTATCTCTCCATTGGGATATATGTGTTACTATATATTTGTCAGCCTCGACGGTCTTCTCCATAAACTGTCTTAACATTTTCAGTGGTTTTTCATGATGTCTATTGTACATTAAATATGAGTTGAGAAGCCAAAATTCACAGGGGTTTGTTCCGGTAAATGATTTCCACTGTTCAAATACTACTTTATTTGTCACGGTATACACACCGTTTATCAAACTTATACCAAATATTTCACACTGTAAAGGCACCGTGGGCAAAGCCTCCTTAAGAAATTCTGTCGTGTACAATCCTTGGCAATAGTTATTTACTGCGGCAAACGGTTTTCCTCTAGGACCACGTGGAGTACCATCAGGAATAGGCCCCCAGGCCGTATTATAACTTATATCAATGTAACACTTGAGCGCTAGGGCGGTTTTATAAATTCTCAAGGGCGATCTAATAGGAATAGTTCTCTCTGTTAAAACTATACATCTGGCTGCATATGGTATCATACAACCATATTCTAACATTCTCAGGACAATCTGGGCAAAGTTCAAACTTCCATGTAGGTTACGTAAGGGCAATACTTTACCGAAAATGTCAGGAAAAGGCCTAAATCTAGATATTAAATTTTGAGGGTCTCTAACGGTAGAAGTATACATATCTTCGTGGTAAAGTATAAATTCTAAAGGAACGCTTTTCACTTCGCACCAGTTTAGAAAATTTAGCCACGTATCACGGTTATATGTTCTTTCACTCGCGGAAATCATTAACAATACCACAGGTGGTAAAATTGCTGAGCTTTTCGGTTTTTTGTGCCGCCAGCAGCGTCTGTTAAACTGATAACCATGTGGGTTTTTTCTGCTGCAGTAGTTACCGCAAAATTTCTTTTTATCTCTATAGTAAAATGTACAAAGGTTGGATTTAACATTGTGAAGTTTTACAGTGTTAAATCCTCTTAAATCGTTATAAGTATAAATGCGCACCATTAGAAAGTCGTGATAAAACTACTAAGTCCGATCCGATACCTTCCTTTAAAATGATCCAAAGTTTTGTCAATCACAAAAAATCCGTAGCTGTTTTCCCAAGCCCTTGCACACAGCTCTTTAAACTTATCAAACGACATATCGGTAGTTACATGATCATTATACACATGTTTTAAATTTAACTCGTCTTGCTTGAATAATATGAGAAAATTACAGTTGTCTCTTATGAGCTGTTTTGGTATAGCGCTATAAGTCTGTCCTAGATAAAATGTATCGATATTATTATGTCTGCCCATGGTAAAATAATTGCGAATATTGTCGTGTTTCTGGCAGGATACGTCATCAAATATCATTATAGAATTGGGTTTGGCATCGTTGGGGTGGACAACTAAACTGTTATCGTCATAGGCAAAATATCCTACTTCTTTAGGCATTACATTTTCTAGAAACTGGTACTTGGGCTGATACAGGGATTTGGAAAAAACGTAAATATTTTCAAATCTCAACCCGTTGGGGTCAAAAAGTAAGTTAAACAAAATGTTAGTTTTACCCGCACTGCTCGGTCCACAGATTATACAGCGTATAGAGTCAGGTAACAAAACACCGTGTTTATTTTGTTTTTTGGAGCCGCCGCCGCCGATAAATTTATCAAAGTTTTCCACAGTCAGCTCGACATCCTGTTTCTCAACCCGCATGGTTACTGATAACACGATACAGCAATATGTACTTCCCGGATGTTCTCAACGATAAACTAGGGACACTTCCCTAGCGATAAAACACTTCCTACCGCAAGTCACTGGAACGGATCCAGCTATCACTAGTCTTATCATATCCTGCCCATCGCACAAGTAGGCGATCGCCTTTCCGTTTCAAAATCTTTTCCACTAAAAATACGTCACCAATTTTCGACTTACTTATTTCTTCCGTATAGAATCCACCTTTTAAAATTTCACCTTTCCCGTCCTGCAAAATATAAGTTACTGGCCTAGTTGGTTTTATAGCGTATATTTTAAACACCTCGTTTGTCCAACTAGGTAAATAGCTTTTTTTGAACATTCTTTTAGCCTTACTGATTCTCACAGTGTCTCCAACTTGAAACTTTGGTTTTGTCGGCCTGCTGTTCTTAGCTTGAATTCTTTCCAAAATTTGTTTTACATGTTTTTTCCTCACCTGTTTCGGCTTCATACCAATAGTTCTATGTTTAGTATTATTGTAAGAATTTACAATACCCTGCAATATGCTTAGCCATTCATAACTACCTCTAACAGTGAATAACTTGTACATTTTCGTTTTTAAAGTTCTATTTAATCTTTCGACTATGCTAGCTTTGAGCTCAGAATAAGTGTGATAATGATTGATATTATACTTTTTCATAAGCTTACTAACATGCTTATTAAACCACTCCGTTCCCTGATCCGTATGGAAATTTTTAATTTTATGTTTAGCTAAAATTGGCTCCAAAGCTTTAGCTACCTCCATCCCGGATTTGTTTTTTAGCGGGACTGCAAATGCAAATTTTGAAAAACAGTTGATAACAGTCATTATATACCTATAGCCTTTATTTACTTTGGCATACGGTTGCATCTCTACCAAATCAGCCTGATACAAATCATCAAGACCTTTAAGAGTAACCTTACGTCTCGGATAGTTTTTTCTCGCAGGCTTGTGTAGCTCATTTGCTATTGCCTCCTTAGCGTTCATTATCACATAGCTTATTCAACACAGTCACATCGGTGATTCTCATTAGGTAAATAAAAGTTAAACTCGTAACAAATATAATAAATACGAATACTAATTCGATTAAATTGCCTATAAGACAAAATGCCATAATAATACTCTTACAGACCACCTTATCTATCAACTGCTTTCTTCCAACTGACTAAATTTTACTTAGCCAGTTTCTTATACCCGTGAGGTAGGGTATCATGGTCGCTATCATATTTCCTTTTCGGACCTGTTATCTTAAAATCCTTCTTTTCAATCACAGTAACTATGTCTCTATCGTCTGTTCTTCTGATTCGGTTTTCAATTATTTTCACCCCTTCATTAACCTCGCTTAAGATCATAGCTTTTAAAGCGGAAAAGTTTAACTTCCTGCTAGCCGATAGGTTTAAGGTGAGACCTTTAATCTTACACACCTCATAAAGCTGATTTGTAATAGGAGAGAATACGGTATATGCGTAGGTTTTAGGGCCGCCAGAGCAAAACTCTACAATATAGGCCCCCGGTCCATAATCTTTTGCCAACTCGTCCGTCATGTCGCCCAGATAGTCTCCAACAGGGATCTTATACATTCCTGGTCTATGTACGTAGATAATCGAGTCGGTGTCGTAGTAGCAGACCTGTTTTCCTAGCTTTTCCAGATGTTCATAAAGCTTAAGTCTCGCTTGACTGGTCGTAAACGCGGCCAAAACTACGTTTACAGTTCTTAAACACTCACCAACTTCTTTCAAGTGCTGCCAATTTACAACAACCACCTCTTCGTTAACCTCCCTAATTCTATTGACCTGCTCGGTCGGGCTGACTAACAGATTAAATAGCTCCTTAGGATCTCTAGTGACCATAGTCTTTGCTTGATTTTCCCGCTGGCCAAACTTGCCCCAAAACGAGTTTAACATCAATTTGGCAAGTGAACGCATCCCCTCGTTCTTTTCAATTTTATGAGGATCCAGCGCAATACCTTCATGGTCTAAATAGTCTTTAACATATCTTTTTTATCTTCATCTGTTTGGCACCAATCGGGATATCCTGATGATTCTTGCTTAATTTTCAAAAATTTGTCGATAAACTCTGTAAATAGACCCCCATTTTCAAACATAGCCATTTTGTATTCCCACAACTCATATCGCTCTAAGATCACATAGCCCAACTCGACAGCTTTTCTAATTTCATTCATGGTCCAAGTTCCTACTAACGCCCTTTCTTCAACCCCATGTTGACATTCTCCAAATGACGATACATTTTCACCACACATCCGGCAAAGAACAAACATAAGTTTATCATTCATCTTCACTGGTAATACGGGATGGTAAAGATTTGTAGGCGGTAAAATTTTACATTTTAAAAGTCCCTCTGCATCCATTCCTCTCTGTAGACATTCTTCATTGCCCACAAAGATTGTAGGATGTCCTACGGGAAACTTGCCATATTTACATACCCAAGGATAAAGCGAGCAAATGTCCACATAATAAATCTTTTCACCCTCTTCACACTTGTAGTAGGTTTTAGAGTTTCCTGTACGTCCACCATAGAATGCATCCCTCGGGTTAAGTGGAATAGTATTTAATTTCGGATGGTGGTTAAGATACTGAAGTTTCTTTTTCCTTTTTAAATCGTCAAAATCGCACTCCCACATCTCTATGACATCAAAATGTTGTCGAATCCTTTCCAGTCTTTCTTTTGTCCTTTCATAGCGTAAGTGTAAACTGTCTGACAAATCTTCATGTAGGTGTTCTTCTCTTTTGTAAGGAAAACACTTTTTACATCCATGCCAATAGCAGCCATAAAATTCATACACTTTTTCCCCGTCAAATCCATCAACCTTTCCAATTCCTGCAATCTTAAACTCTCGACCATTGCCAGCATGTTGAATCTGTATATGGCGTTTTTCCTCTTCCCACACTAACCATTGTATCGCCTTGGTCGATTGGTTGTCCGCTAGACGATATCCACTTGTTGGGATGATACCAATAGTGTTCGGCTTCAAAAAATTTCGTCTAAATGCCAAATTACAGGCGCTGGCTATGGTTACGGCTTCCAAAAACGGATCTACATTACATTCTGTCAAAAACATTGCTCGAAATTTTATACATGCTTGGGCTAATATGTCTACATCTGAAATACAATATTCTAAAATTTCCTTTTGAAAATCAAAGGTATAGTTGTTTACAATCTGCTCGTTGTACCATTCTAGAAACTTGTCGTGTGCTTTTTTAAACATCGAGTCTGGACAGTAGTAAATTTTGTCAGGCATAGGTCCAACATAGTTTTGGTTGTCCAACGTATTAAATAAGTGTGGAAAGTACCCTTTTTTCTTTTCCGGTCCAAGGTCAAATGATTTAGGGAGGTTCGCCAGAGCCATGGGAAAATAGTTGATCGAATCTACAAATCTAACATTATCAACCTCCATGAGTATGATTTTTGTTCCTCTCGAAATCAATTTTGGGCTAAACTTTGTATCACTGTATATATATTTCAGGAGGAATTGAAAATCAAAACCTTGGCCATTATGGGCAATGACACATACGGATGCAAATTTCTTCCTCTCCTCCATCACATAGTCCATAAACATTGCAACAGGATTCTCCTTAAACACTCGTTGGCGTAGTGTACAATTTTCACAAGAAGTAATATCATCTCGTGATATGCATTGCCAACAATACTGCTTACTCACACAAAGGTTTACTACATGAAGTTTTTTCTCTGAATCATACTGAAGGCTTTCATCCTGACGAGTCTCGAGGTCAAAGAAAATAAACAAAAAATCCTTAGACCTCGGTTTACCTGTATCAATTCTCATGAAACATTTGTGATTGGGCTGCATATACTTTAAGCATACTTTACAAAACTGTTCTCCACATACATGCACATCTTTCCTTTCCTTAGGTCGTACAATATGGCTACAATCTCGACACTTCTTCACTGATGAACATATAGTACCTTGATGAGCGATAAAACATGTCTGATTTTTAAAGTGGCGGTTACAGTCAGGACAAGTAACACCATCATGTTCCAAAGTGCATGGTGGTGAAGTTACCATACAGGATGAGCACAATGTTGAACATCTATGTTTGTATAGTTTTTCATAACCTACATGGCAAGCTTCACAATAAAATTTACAGGCAAATGCTGAAGTCAGACTAGTTATAACGTTAAAATGCCCTTCATTAAACAATAAGTTGATTTTCATTTTTGCCTCGGAACTGTCACCGCTAAAATAAATCTCTCTACCCCTTGTATTATAGTTGTACACTGTTATTTTATATTTCTTCAGGTGAGCCTGCAATTTCTCCAATTCTTTGATACCAGCTCCTTCGGCGGGTATCTCAACTCGAGCTTTGGCCAAAAGTTTTTCAGCTCTCAAAGTCTGTCGTTTACATCTATCTTGTCTTATAGCCTTAAAGAGTTGACTGTTTTTAGCATAAGCCTTTCCCACGACCAAAGCTCGAGCCAGACAAAGATTATCGGTATTTTTTATTGTAACAATCCCGGTTCGCTTAGAACATTCTTCCAAAAAATTGTTAAAATATCCTTGTCTTTTAAGTCCAGAACCTACAGGTAAACTAACCCTAGTACATTCCACCACAAAGGTGTCGGTAGATGTTATACTCTGTTCATTACTTTGGATTATTCCACCAAAAATATTCCCCAAACATCATCAGTCATCTGTTCAACTGGTCTAAACGCAACATATCCAGGGTCCTTATTTTTTAAACTTAAGCTTTTCAAAGTAAATCCTAAATAGTCATTTGCTCCTACACATTCCCTCTTCATTTCCTCAACCAAACAGGAGAAACCTTTTTTAATCCAATCAAGTTCGCTAAAACCAGTAGGCGGTGGATTAAATTTAAAAACTGTTTTCTTACCAGAAAGTCTAAATTTTTTAACATAAGTATCATGGCATCTAATGACCTGCAACGGATCCATCAGGGCTTTCCACTCACTAACACGGTAAGCAAGGAACTGATAAAAATTCAAAGTCTGCACAATCTAATCTGCGAATCACCGGAACTCGTCTGTGATTGGTCGGAGTGCACTAACTGAAAACCACAATCTAATCTACACATCACTCGTCTGCGATTGGCCAGAGCGCACGGCTGCCACTATTTAAGACGTTGCACTATCGTGCTAGTTATTATTGTCTCATCACCCATCAAGACACTATCTACCGCTACAGAAATACACGTAAGTACAAAATCCCCTCGTTACATTCAAAGTTTATAATAGTTGGTAAAAATACTAAATAGCTAGACCCCCACTAACATCTATTAAGTTGGTTACTTGGAGACATTATATATAGTTCTGAGCGATGGCTTGTAAATGCGTACCTAGCATCCATACTAATAAATTCATCCTCGAAATTGTAGGCTGTTAGATCCTGGCCTAAATCATACCAATCTCTCTAGGTTAAAATGTTAAATATGACAATGCCTATTGTACAGGATTTGAATGACAATCTTTATAAATACCCACTAAGGGCTCAGTAATTTTAAAAACTCCAAGGCTACGTCTAACATGGTGGTTAGTCTTTATTGTTGATGTTAATTATCATATTGTTCCCTCTTTTTTATTTTGATGCACAATTTCTCTTGTTATAGATTCATTTTCAATTGTTATTTAGTCACTAAGATATATTGCATCTTGTTTCACTGGTTAAAGTTTCTGTAAAATAGTGTAATTCCGTAAATAAATACACATCAATCTATAATTGTTCAAATTGGGACATAAGTTTTTCAATATTGAATAGTTAAAAATATCAAAAATCTAATGTTAAATATATAATAGTATATATATTAGTTTTCAACCGTAATTTATTGTTCGCAGAGCAATGGAGAAACAAATGCTTCAAGAGCTTGCTTCCCTAGAAAAGTACGAAGGGCCCCAGAAAGTGAGCTGCAGAGACCTCACGGCTCCCGAGGGTTACCCCATCACCTCGATGAAGAGGGTGCAGACGAAATTCGGCCCGTCCATCGTCGCTGAGATTCTCATGCCAGGAGGGGAACCGGCTATCACTTTCCTCCCTCAGAGATTTACGGATCAACTAACAAATAGTCAAATTGATATGTTTAACAAAGGGGGGTTCAAAATAAAGTGTACTGGTATGACTGGAAGAAGCATCAATGTATTATTTGAAATGTAAAATAAACATATTGTATCGTTATATGTCTAGTTATTTTTATTTTCACCCGAAATCCTAGGTCAATAAGATGTTAATACCAATATCAAAAGGTTAATATATATAACAAGAACTGTCAAAATATACAATCATATTACGCAAAAAGTAATCTTTAACTATGTTTTAAACTCAATAGGATCTGAAAACCAATCTGATCTGTACTTACATGCATCAATATAACACTTACAAAATTCATCAGCATGTACAATGCAGCGCCTACAATTGGTAAGATTTTCAAGATGAAACTTTATACATCTTTGAGGACAACAAGTATAAAAATATTTTGATTTATAAACTTTTAAAGTTTGCAATTGGGGTGTAGGTAATTTTCGTGTTTTGCATTGGCAGATGCAAACTCCAAAATTTTCACAATGCTTACATGCTAATCCATCCACTTGCCATCGAGGATAGACAAAGCATTTTTCTTTACAACAATACCTTTCCATGCTGCTGCTAAAACAAAACTACCAACTTCAGGAAAGCGTCTTAGCAAGTCATCTAAATAAAAATGCGTCAAGGAAATATTCTTCTTCTTCAGTTAAAATAATATTTAAACATATGTAAAAAAAAAAGTTACTTAGACGCCATCTTAAAAATTAAGTGTGACGGGAACGGTCACCTCAACTAATTAGAACGCATTAAAACACGTGGTCGTGGCCATAATAATTAAACTGTCAAGTGAGACGCCATCTTAAAAGGGGGCGGTCCCTAATCGGTCACCTGATCTTCAATCAACCAATCAGAACACGGGAACCTTGTGACGTCATCGATCACGTGACCAAAATCAACCAATCAGAACGCTGGGCTAGAAGAGGGTCCTTTACTACTGTTGGTTGTCAACTCAGGTTGTCAACCAAAGTTGTGGACTAAAATTGTTGATGACTTTTGTTTGACAGCTCCAGAGTAAACGGGTCTTAAGTCATCTTCGTCCCTTGGCCAGTAGCCCATTGTTGCGCAGTCGGCAATGTTAACCATACGGCTTTTATGCTACAACATGGTATTTTATTCCCCTGTTTCGGACACCGTTTTTCAACCGGGTTTCATTAAACTTGGTAAACTTAGGAAGTTACTTTGCATAATCACAGAGAGTAATACTTGTTAGATTTTCAAAATTTCGAGGTATGAGGGGCATAACATAACTATTCAGCTAACCATTTACCAAGTTTAAAGAAAATCGGTTTAAAAACGGCTTCCGAAACAGGGGAATAAAAGACCATCTTTTGCATTAAAAGCCGTGTATGGTTAACATTGCCGACTGCACAACAATGGGCTACAGGCACAGGGGTGATGATGACTCTTAAGGAAGTATGATAACGTTTAAAAGTTAATAAAATCTGCTAATATAAAAAATTTTAGCTTTTATTTGGTACAAACTGCATGTACATCTGTCCAGTGGAAGTCTCATACCATAGGATTGAAAATTTTAATTTCCCCCTCGTTAAATCAACACAAGAAAATTTTCTTTTTCTTTTTTGACCAATTTAACGTAAATTAGTTTAAATACATTTAAAAAAACTTCTAATATAGGGCCAAAAGCGTTTGTTTTGGTATAATTCCCATGTAAATCGGCCCAATAGAAAGCTCAAATGTTTTTACTTTACTGTTTTGAATATATAGATTTATAATTTTATAAATCGTACTTTATATTGGTGATTATGAATATTTACATAGTAAAATGTAAATAAAAGGATAAACAAAAAAGCAATTTGTAATATTGTAATTGCGTTTTAAAATAAATAAATTAGTAACAATGATAAAATCAGCTTTTAGCCATAGAAATAGAATCAAGTGTTTCAGATTCAATCTGTGGTTCAACAAATATCAGCACCAGCGCCAGATTCGCTGCAATCGATGTTGTCATTATTCAGCTGGATTCATAGTGCTGAAAAACCATTTTACCACAACATTGCTACGTAGGCTCACAGTAAAGCAGTGTGAAAGGCGAATCGAATAAGCTCGTCTAGAAACTAACCTTTTAGCAATAGGCATTTTAGCACAATGTCAGCTAATGATATTACTACGAAGTATTAAAGTTTACCTAGCAAATGCTCGACCCCCAGGTACAATGACAAATTGGAGAAGTCATATGATCATGTGATAATGTTCAAACACCAAAATAGAACAACTATTTCGAGATTACTCTACCCAACAGGCTTTAAAAGTTACTCTTTTGCTTAACATAATATTTTTACATTAAATTATTGTAAAACTTTATTTAGCTAAAATAGCTGCATTCTAAAACCTCCATTTTTGCTTTTCAAACCATGTTTGCAGCAAGTTTTAATTACTGTAACTGTCTTTTACAATTCAAATTTATAAATTGGAAATAAAAATGTATATTATAATAACATAATTAAAATCAAATAATCCCTGCTAGGGAATGTAAAGGTTTTACCATATTTATTTTCAACGTATAACATTTGTATATACATGTGGCCTGTTACATATAGTTTTGTTAAAACCTGCCTTATCAATAGCTTATATATATATATATATATATATATATATATATATATATATATATATATATATATATATATATATATAAGAATGTAGCTATAGCTATATTCTTTAATTATTATTGGACGAAAAATTAAAAAAGCCTATATATTTTTATAATTAATTTGAAAAGTAAATGTTGATGTCACGTCAATAAAATCTTTGAGTAAGATTTAACTGCTTACCAGTTTGAAATTATAACCTGCACTTAGAAGCTAATGCCGCTACCGAAAAGCCTCTGATGATGGACCTTAATTAAGGGATCGGTTTGGAGATTATAAGGGTTACATTCCTTGATATCACTTAACTAGAGTTATACTATATGGTTAGGGCGTCTTAATCCGAATCATTTACATACTAAATGGTATTTACTAATGCAGAAACTTTCTACTTTTTATCCTGCATATCATGTTTGATAAGAGGACTTTCGCTAAAGAGAAACCGGTATTTTGGACATCATATTCAGAGGGGTCGGTTTTCCAAAATATCGTATGAAAGAGGACTAATTCAAAAGTCAAAGTGGTATTATATTTCGCACTAAGGGCAGAAGGTACTTCTGAAATACCGTCACTGACCGTGCTGTCGACGATCTTCTGGACCGTGCAGATCTTTGCCATGTCCGGGAGTAAGAACTAAACATGGAGAACTATTTATCGGCATGCTTGCGGGTTTAGAGGATGTATTTTCAATGGTTATCGCAGAACTCGATGACGTTATCAGTGGCCTGAGTGAACTAACTGCCCATATTGTCAGCACATTGCGTGGCGAGGGGTGAACTCCGAAAGTAGCGTTTAACAGCCCTAGGGAAAAGAGTCAGCCAATTCATTTACAGACGGACTTACAAACATGTTTAAATAATATTTTTTTTTCTGAAATTTCTCAAAGGCATTGATGAGTGAAGATGGTTCCAAGAAATGTATTATTTAAGAATGCAGCGACAACTCTTTCGAGACGCTTCTAATACGGCGTATTAGAGTACGGTGCCTCATTCAAGCGGGAGAGAAGTTCTGGCTTAATTCATAAACATAAGCCGGGCAATAAGAGAAATAAGAAGAAATCACTTAAAGCTGCGAGACAATATGTGTATAAGATTACTTTAAGATGTGTATAATTGTATGATATTTTACATTTGATCAGTATTTTTAGACCTATAAGATCTTTATTGTAATTATTGTATCTATTTTGGAAATAAAATTATTATTATTATTATTATAGATCCTCCGAAGATTTTTTATTTTCTTAGCTTGAAGAAATCCAAGACAATATCTGGTCCGTCCTCTGTTCTCGTTCGTTTGTTTGTTCGTGAGTGGGGGGAGTCCAAACAGACGATGAGGTCCTGAGGAAAATACCACGGAGTTAACCTGGACGCTTGTGCCACTAGTTGATCTGTGAGAGACCGACTGTGAAGGAGGTGTTACGAGAAATAATCCAACAGACGGGCATTCGCCGTGGTTTCGAGGTGTTTGAGGACATCGTTGCCCCAGGCAAATGGAGCTCTATTGAGGGATCTTCCCTCCTGAGACACCTGAGGTCGTCGAGACCTTAGACCAATCTTTTGGCCACCCCATCAAGACCTACAGTCTTATTTTAGCCTAAAAAAACCATCAAAGACAGCAGAGTGTAGTCCTCTACTTTTCTTTTGAAGAGCTACAGACCCCAGGCTGCTCAAATTCAGCCGTCCTGAATTCCTAGTTGCTACAACCTTTAGGGTTAGAAGCACCGTCGCAGCAAATGTTCTAGACATTATTGGTCCGCTCTCTGCTAATAATGCTTAGAGGGGAAATATGACCGTAATACATGTGACAAATTCGGGTAACAGCTCCCTCTGCTGTTAACAGAAGTCGAAGGGTGCAACTTCTTACAGCAATAACATCGCTGGTCCCGGGCGTGTCACCTTTGAAAAGGCTAAAAAGCCAAGTGGTAATCGGTGAAAAGATTGTATGTTATACAGAAGAAGACTGAAAAAACCTCTAATTGATCAATCTAAAAAGCGGTTCATATTAAATTAATCAAATTTATTTAAAAATAATCAAAATGGAAGGTCCTAACTAACTGATATCCTACAAGGGGCTCATTTCGCATCAATGGGATAAACAGTCCCGAAGACAACAGAGCATGGAAAATGTGTGTGTTGTTGCTCAGGCGAGTCTCACAACGGATTAATCATTTAACATCCATAAAAAAGAAATTCTATTTTTTCCGTTAGGGGAATGTTAACTTAAATTTGGTAATATTCTTTCAACTGTTATTAACTCCCCCACCCCCACTCTCTCCCAACCAACAATGGAAGATAATCAAGACTCTCAATAATACCCAATATTACACACTTTTCTAAACATATCCCGTATTTATATTCCGTAAACAGCTTACACCAACTTGGCATGCTTTATAATTTAAAGTTCCTGGTTAACCAAGCCTTGCTAGTTGGTTTTTGTTATAGTGTCAATATCAAGCTAGTAAATTTACTCCAGACTCTTCGCAGTTAACAGCTGTTAAAACAAAACCGCAAAAAAATTAAGGTTCCTTTATTTTTGTTTACTTTTAGTTGCTATTTCGTTACCAAAATAGAAACCCATAAGAACAGTGTTAAAAATTAGGATTTTTAAACTTAATTTTAGAAAATATTTGATTTTTCCTGAGGTTGAGGTTGTTTCTAAACTTTTTTTGGCCAAAACACTCTTAAATGCAAAGTTTAAGCAAAATCTACCCGCTAGATTTCGAGATCGTGGGAGACACATTACTTCAGACTGTGCTCGTATGATAGTATAGGATTGCTTATACTAAATAGCATAATAATTAATAAACATTATATTTAGTCACAAGGGCCGAAAGTGACGTTTTGCCGGCCCCGAGACCGTGTTTCAAGTTCGAGACGATTCCAAGATAAAAGCACTATTTGCACCTACTCCTAGAGCACGTCATCCCGCCAAGCCACGGCCATCCGGTTGAGGTAATACTTCTTCAGCGACACCGTCAGCCGGGATCGGGAGTCTATTGATCTTAATTTGTAGGATAAGGAGTTCCAGAGACGACAAGCTGTGACTATGAAAAATTTGTTGAAAACAGTTGTTTTGTGGTGTGGAATTCGAAGTGTTGATAAACCAGAGCTAGCATTTCTTGCACCACTCACAACCAAAAATTCGAAATTAAACGCGAGATAATTTAAGATTGCTTGTTTAATTAGAGAATGTGTGATCGGGATTATTCGCAGCAGCCTGATGTCTGATAATTTTAACAAAGATGAATGATTGTGGTAAGGTGTGACGCGGTCATCCCGTTGAAGATTGTACAAATATTGAACCCAATAATTTTGAGCACGTTGTTATTTTGAGGCCGCCACAGGCATGTCATTGATAACAGTGTTGCAGTAAAGTGTGGGAAGACAAGTAGTGATTTTATCAAAACTAATTTGACGTGGAAATGCAAAGGTCTTTGCATCTTTTTCAGAATATGAACAGCAGCAAATACCTTTTTACAGGTATTCACTAGTGCATCAGTCCAGTCAAGGGTATTTTAGTGATAGTCAAACCAAGACTTTTACCCTTGTCATAGTATGGCAAAATTGTCCCACTGACAACAAAGCTGGGTACATTGTTCATGTCAACTTTGCTGAGAAGTCGTGAGTGTCCTAATGCCATTGGTTTTGTTTTGTCTGGGTTTAGTCCAAGTCCGTTCTTTGCTGCCCACTGTAAAATTCTGTCAATATTGTCGTTCATTTAACCCTTTACTGAAGTGTTCACCCCTTTACTCTTTATATAGTTTTTATAAACCCTTACTTTTAAGCAAACAACAAAGATCGAAAAAATTTAGCAACCCACTGTGTATTACAATAAGTTCATTGTTTTTTTTTTTTTTTTTTTTTTTTTTTTTTTAATTGAAATAATTGAAATTGGTAAATACTTGGCATAAAATAAACAATTCGATTGTGTGACGTACATCTTACACCAATTGCCTCTATTACTTTATATGGTTAAATGTTCAAGGAGTGTGTCATGTAGGTTAGTAAGAAAAACTCAATGTTGTAAACCAGGAATTAAATTTATTCACTGTAAATAAATTAAATTTATTTTACTTTTAAAGCTTAATTAGTAACAAAATGTCTTAATTTATACTGATTTCTAAGCCAGTACTGTTTGGTACTATTAACCACTACTAATTAGCAAAATACTTTGTAGACAGAACCCTACCAATTGCATATAGAATTTTAAGTATAATAATCAATATTTTGATTTTTTGTGTAAAAGAGAATTACATTTTAGTCATATGGTCATTTTTACAGTGGTTCCACAATAATTAACCTAAGTTTAATCCAATCTTTGCGAGAAGATCAAGAAGTGGATTATTTTGTTCTTCTTCATCTTCCTCATCCTCATCTGCCTCTTCCTCGTCGGGTCTGGGCGCCGGCGCGGGCGCAGGTGCGGGTGCGGGGCCGTGGTGGAGCTTCTCCGCTAGAGGTCCGCTGGTGGCCACCCACTTCGCCTCGGCCTCGGCCTCTCCTACAGCCTGGCTAACGCATAGCACCACGATCGCCACTCCTGCAACCAAAGTTTACTAATTAGCCACTGATTATTTTCTCACTCTGGAGGTAGGGGAATTCTCATGTTAGAAAACACAGCACCTAACCCTCAAAATCCCCAAAGTTAAAGTGCTCTAACTTATGTTACAAGCTTCATTTCTGTGCTCGGTGAGATACCGTCTTAAGCTACCTCTTTTTGATTGTAAAATCCCCGTTGCAATAGGCTTTAAGGTAACACAGTAGTCAATAATCTAAAAATAAGTCATATTTCTAGTTTTACAAAATATTGTACAAAATTTATTTCTTTATCTATTGATACCAAACATTAAATATAAAGGTATAGTTTTGTTCTGTTTTAGCCACATTTTCATAACATTTGCACCATATTTTAGGAGATGAGTGGGCGACGCAATGAATATTATTAGCTAAAGCTTCATTATATTATACATATCTCTTGTAATAAATTCATTCTTCTGTGTCTTTTTGTTAGAAACTGTTTCTATAATTAGTAACTAGCCTTTTTCTAGTTGCCTAGGAACAACAATATTTATTATTATTTACTATTTTTTTTGTTTTGTGTGTGTTTGTATATGGTGCAGTCCCAAACTATTAGATGGGCCTAAAAAACTGGATTCCGAAGGTGCGAGAAGCAGACAGAGGGCAGAATTCACAAACCTTCCTCACCTCTAACCGTCCTCAAACCGGCCTCAGACCTTCCTCAAACCGGCCTCAAACCATCCTCAATTGAAAAACAGAATGCTCAACCCTCCCTTAAACCTTCCTCACAGAAAGAACTGCCACCTGAACAAAACAAAATATTCCTAAACAATTTTTTTATATCACCAGAAATAGACTACTAGTCTATTTGTAACTCTTCTATTGGCTTTTAATTTTTCCAAACATTAAACTAAAATTAATATTATATGACTATTGCTCTTTAACAATTAAAAGAGTGGATTAAAAATTCACCCATTGTTTTGGAGAAATGTGAGACAGTTGGTAGACATGGCACATATGCCACATGTTTGGAAAATAGAATTATTGCTTTCAATATTTGTTTACAAATGTAGTGTAAAGTAGCTTGTAATTTATAAACTAGGCGTAGGCTTACATTTCTCCTCTAACGATATTATTTGGAGAAGATAAATATGTTTTATTCATATTTTAAATAAATATTATTTTATTTTACTTACTTTTATTTGGCATATATATTTATTTTATAAAATAGACTGCAGTTGTTACAAACGTATCACATAAACCACAATTGATTCTTCTATTTAGATCTTCCGTGTTTTTTTATGCAAGGTTTATGGGAGTACATTAGTTTTTACCCATGTTAATAAATTTAAATGTAAATTTTTAATTTACTTGTTAATTTTACTGTTAATACATGCATTTTATGGTAGATTGCATTAGAGGCAGACTAAGTATGCGAAAATTTGTAGTTGGAAAACACGATTTTAAAGGCCTGTTTCTTATTAAAAAAATATCACAAGGTTAAAAGGCAGTGCATGGTGTTCTGCATTCGTAAAAATGTTGTTTTGTTTATTAGTTGTCTATATGTTCATGGACATTAAAGAAAGTCATCTTTAAAATGAAATTTTTCTGTTCAAGTTTTTGAACATCGCCCAATCAGGTTTCATGACCAGGCTGGATTTAAGGTTGTGCAGTCAAAAATTTGTTTCCAATATTTTTCTTTAAGTATCTTCTTGCGTTGTAAATGTGACGTAAATTTTTTTCCGGACAACTACTTTGAGGGTTATGGAGGTCAGAAGTACTCAAGCGTATTTTGGTACAATTCTTACAAGAAACCTATTTCACCTACAGAGCTGAAATTTCGGTTGTGTACTGGATCAATAAATCGTTAGAACCTAACATAAATTTAATATAATGAAATAAAATTACCATATCCAATCACTGGTTATCAAAAGACAACACGTTTCGTTCCTTAGAACTTCATCACTATAAATTTAATTACAAGACGGACAGACGGTAAATAAAATCCCAAAAAATTACAGCTTTATTCAATATACTTTTCCTTGGAGTATAACAAAAAATTGTAAAACACGTTCTCGATAAAGGCTGACCACCGTCCACCAGGGCTTCTTCTAATACAAAATGCATGAGACGGGAACACCCGCAGCGGCTCGCGGCGTCTAGGCCTACGAGCCCCCTCAACACGTCCACACAACCATAAACGACCTTAATCGTATGGTATGTGTAAGGAAGCTAGGTTCATACACTAAGTAAGCTTGCGGTTAGTAACCAAAAGAAATAACCATCACCTAAGAACGCTCACCTCATTTACAAAATATTTCCAAACTGTATTGAATTAAAAATTTTGCCATAAAATATCCAACTATGTTCAGTATTTATTTTTAATTCTTTTTATACTAGAATTCTTTTTATATTCAACACTGATTGCCTTTTTCTGTATACTCTAATCAATAAATTACTACTTTTCCCCCACTTATAATTATAAAATATAATTTTCGAATTAATTTCCAGGTAGATAAATGTCCTTCCATATAGTTTCATGAAATTTTAATATTTTTTGTATAACAGGTAAGACAAACTTGAAAGTAATTTAACGTTTGTTGACACAGACACAACTTAACCTCAAACTATATCATCACTGTGTTTTGTTGTAAACAGCTGTTCCTTAAACCGGCCTCTAACCTCCCTCACACAACTACTTGAGGGAGGTTCGAGGAAGGTTGGAGGAAGATTTAAGGAAGGTTAGAGGAAGGTTTGAGTTGAGGAAGCTTTGAGGGAGGTTTGTAAATTCCGCCCTCTAGAGCCTTTAGGACTAAATACCCCCGTCGCAGCACACCTGCAAACTCAGCGAATTTCCAAAGGATTAAATTTTTAACTTCCCCCATAAACACCATGGGAACGAGGATGTAGGTTTTCTGTCTTGGAAATATTGCAAGTAGATATAGAAAAATCCATTTCCAGTGCATGAACCTAAATTGCAACAAATTCTGATATTTTTTATTTTCCCCATAAACCACATAGGGGTCTTGGGGTTGTAGGTAGGTTTGCCGCCATATGGGTGCTGTAAGTAAATATAAGTTAAACCCTACCTAGTAAATGTGCATTCCAAATTTTATAAAGTGATGTCAATAAATAATTGAGATACAGGGTTTTGTTAATTCATCATAAGAATAACATAGACAGCCTATTTTTGGATTTTCTCCGTAGCCTGTTAAGCCATGTTAAAAATTCAAAATACTAAATTGTTTGTTCCCGATAATGCTGGTTCGCAAACTCATGAAAATAGACCTTGTCCTACACCTTCATACCAAATTTCATCAAAATCGGAGGTCCCTGTCAAAAGTTATCACTAACACACACACACACACACACACACACACACACACACACACACACACACACACACACACACACACACACACACACACACATATATATATATATATATATATATATATATATATATATATATATATATATATATATATATATATATATAATACATACATATATATGAAAATGAACTAGAGGTATTTGTGGCCTCTGGGGACCTGAAAATAAAAAAGTAACCTGGTCCAAGGATTTGGTCTTACCATGGCTACTACGGTAATAGCGTATTCCCTATTGGGAAATTCGCTAAATAGGAGTTAGAAAGGAAAAAAAGAATGTAAAAGAAGACTTGAAGAAACAAGTGGGTTTATTGGGCACCCCTGTACAATACAACCTATCAATGCCAACTCAATTTCCTCTACAAGTTCTATTTATTTTCATGCAGCAAGTGACGACAATTTACATGTATCTTTGCAAAGATTTTGGCATCGAGAAGAACCGCCAACTTTTCCTAAAAAATCACCCAAGGGGATTTGTGTGACAAATATTTTAATGAAACACATGGCAGAAATGCTGAAGGACGTTAAGTTCTTAGGTTACCAGTTAAAGAATCACATCCTCTCTTAGGAAGTTCATGTCAGTTTGCTGAAGCAAGACTCACTACAATGGAACTCAAATTTAAAAGCAATACCCATTTTTCTGAGTTGTATCATGCATTTATAAACGAATACATTGATATAGGGCACAGGTCTCAAATTAATGAGATCAATCCTAATGAACCTCACTACTTCCTTCCTCACCATGGGATATTAAAGGAGAGTAGCAGTACATCAAAACTGCGTACTTTTTTCGATGATAGTTGTAAGTCTAGCTATGGTGTTGCATTAAAAGACATATTAATAAAAAGGACGAAAGCTACAAACAAATATTTGTGACATTATTTTGCAGTTTCGAAGTCATAACGTAGTGTTTTGCTGTCTTATTAAACAAATGTATAGGTAGATACTGATCCATCCTAATGACCAATATCTTCAACTGATTCGTTGGCGAGATAAACCTCGTGATCCAGTCTCAACCTTCCAGCTCAATACTGTCACTTATGGGGTGAATAGTTCACTTTATTTGTTAGTTCGCACACTTCATCAACTTGCAGAGGATGAAGGTCACAGTTTCCCGGAAGCTTCAAATGTACTTAAAACACAGATGTATGTTGATGACATCGTCACCGGGGCAAGTACCGAAGAAAATGCACTTCTGTTACAAACTCAACTCATTTCACTTTTAAAATGTGGAGGATTTTAACTGCGAAAGTGGATATTTAATTCTCAACTACTACTTAAAATTTTGCCAGATTACTTAAGATTTCGAAACTCCATCATTCCTTAAGGAGTCGCAAACGTCTCAATTTAGTGTACTTGGACTTCAGTGGTCTCCTGTTAATTATGGTTTTTCATATAGTTACCGTAGTTTACAGTTTCCTTTCCCCATGGCTTTAACCAAAGGAGCAATGTTGTGCACAATATCCAAACTGTATCATCCTAGCAGATTTCTTTCGACTTTTATTCTTCTAGCTAAATGTTTCATGCAACTGATGTGGACTAAAGGGTGTAACTGGGATGAACCATTACCAAACATTTTAGTCCTCAAATGGAATCAAATAACTACTGAAGTTAAACTGTCTTACAGATGTTTTTATACCTCGTTTTGAATCTGGCTATGCCGCTGTCCTTTACTTCCACAACGAATCCATATCTCAGAATATTTCTGTTAACCTTCTATTAGCAAAAAGCAACGTGGCTCCATTGAAACGGGTTACGCTCCCTAGGCTTGAACTGTGTGCTCCACACTTACTGGCTCAACTCGCTGCTCATTGTATAAATACATCGTGATTCACGACGAAGTACAGAAATTTCGGGAGTTGATTCTACACATCTAAATAACAAAAAAGGCCATAAAAACAAACATATGTCCAAAAATCCTTCGTTTAGCCGCTAGCCGCCATTTTGTTTTTTACACATAATAATTTTTATTTCCGTAACGAATTGATGGATTTACTTCATTATTATGTGGAATTGGATCTTTATCGCAACGATATAATTTAAAAAAAAAAATATTATTTTCCTATGTGAATAAGCTAAGGAACTCATCTAATTTTCCCTCGAAGCTCTCCCACAATGCAGTTACAGCTGAAGATCCAAATGGTGTCTGCAATCTGTTTGCTGAATGCTTTGCCAGTATTTTCAAAGAACCTTTAACACCACCACCACCACCATACGAATCTAACAGCTCCAGAAGTATTTCTAGCTGGCATTTGTCTGCCTTGGATATTGAACGGAGACTCAATGCTCTTGATACAAGCAAAGGGGCCGGCCTGGATAACATCCCGCCTTCTCTATTAAAATTCTGTTCTCTGGTTCTTGCCCCCCATCTTGCTGAGTTTTGGAATTGTTTCTTTGCCAATGGCATTTTTCTCAGTTGTCTGAAACCTGGCCATATCGTCCCAATTCATAAATTCGGTGACAAGTCCAATGCATCAAGCTATAGACCAGTGGTTGTCTTGTCATCTCCATCTAAAGTTTTTGAGAGCGTAGTTCTCGAGGGTCTTGAATTTGAGTTCAAGAATCTGGTAATCCCAGAACAACATGGCTTCCGGTTTGGAAAATCGACATCATCCAATCTCATAAGCTTTCACCACAGCATCAACGAAGCTTTTGTATCTGGAAATCAAGTCGATTGCACTTTTCTTGATTTTGCCAAAGCCTTCGACCGGGTCAGTCATGAACATCTTCTAGCAAAACTAAAAGCTTTGGGAATAACTGGTACTCTTCTGTTGTTTCTATAATCATACCTTCAAGACTGGGTACTCTTTGTATCAAATGGGAATGCTCCCTCTGGTCCTATAAATGTCCATTCCGGGGTACAACAGGGTTCCATTCTGGGGCCTTTTCTGTTTATTCTATTTGTAAATGACATTAAATAAGTCGATGTCAATGTACTCCTCTTTGCCAAACTATTTCAGAAGATCGCCTCAAATGATGATCATATTCTTCTTCAAAATTCCCTGAACAAAATCGAAGAATGGTGCCTTGAAAACTGCATGGAGCTGATTATTTCCAACTGCTTCTTGATGACCTTCTCCCGGACGCAAAATTGGACTAACCACCAGTACTGTCTCAACGGATCTCCCCTACGTAAAGTAAATGAAATTAAAGACCTTGGAGTTTTGACCGTTACCATCCTCCATCCCGGACAACATATCCAATATATTTGTAGTAGAGCTAACAAGTACCCCCCTAAGTAGTAGAGCCCTGGGGTCAGTGATACGCCTCTCTCGTGGCTCCTTAACAACACAATCTTTATTGGCTCTCTACAAAGGATTAGTTCGTCCTCTATTAGAATACAACTCTTCTGTGTGGTCTCCCTACCAAATTGGACTCATTGATGCTCTAGAGAATGTCCAGCAACGATTTCTGAGAGTATATGGCTTCAGACTTGGGTTTGATTATTTAGAGTTGCAAATCTTGAATCTGAGACGTCAACTGGAACTTCACACTCTAGAAGACAGGAGGAAAGTGACCGATGTTTGTTTTCTCCACAAGTTAATAAATGGCAACATCGACTGTCCAAACCTGCTGGAGAAGCTCAATTTTCACATTCCTCGTCGGACCAGATCACAAGATGTCTTCGGACGACTCCACTTTCACACCCTCTACCAGCAGAAAAGTACAATTCCTCGCATCCAAAGTTTTGGAAATGAAGTCGCAGGAACAATAGACATTTTTTCATCTTCCTTTGCAGCCTTCAAGAGAAGTGTACAGAAGCTGGTGGACTCCGATGACGTCAACTAAAAAAAAGACATTTTCGTCTTTGGCACTTGTTTTCTTGCTGTTATTGTAATGGCATGCTTAGGTATTTATACTGTTGTTATTAAACTGTTATTAATTTGAATGTTTTAAGTCATGTACCTATAAACGAACTGTACTTTTTATTGTTATATTTATTTCTATTGTTATGTACTTCAATATTTATTGTTGTTATTGTTAATTAGTGGTTGTAGTTATCGTTAATTTATTGTTGGTGTTATTGTCATATTTTTTGCCAATTTTTAGGCCTAGGAATTCTGTATTATAAAATTGTGTATTATAAAATTATAGGAATTCTGTGCTTGTATTGTGTGCACTTTCTCAGTCATTGCTTACTTACTGTTATGTATTGTGTATTGAACTTTTGATATGTCTTAGAATTTTTTTTGTTCTCAAACATTGTATGATCCGTTGCACCTTCAGAAAGTTTAATTTAACATTGTAACTCAGCTTTAATAATATTGTAAATGGTGTTTGCCGTGGAAAATAAATAAATAAATAAAACGGCGGCCATTTAAAAATTATAAAAAATATTCTCAAAAACGAAAAATTTCATCAAAATGTTATTTTAAAAAGTTGACACATTAAATTATCTAAACAATGATACCAAGTTTGTAAAGATTTGATAACAAATAACGGAGTTATTAAGAATTTTCTACAAAAAAAATAGTTTTTGCATTATAATTAATGCAAATTTAGGTTATTTTAATAGAAAAATCTCAATACCTCCGTTATTTGTTGTTAGAATTTTACGAACTTGATATTATTGTTTATATAATTCAATATAACAACTTTTTTAACTCAAATAAAATTTTGACTTTTTTGTTTTTGAGAAATTCGAGTTAAATATTTTAAAATGGCCGTCATTTTTAAAATACTCATCGTAAAAAAATAATTTTTTTACTGAAAATTACCATTATCGTGATAAAGGTTCATGTCAAATAAATCAAGTAAATCCAACAATTCATTACGGAGATAAAAATTATTATATGTAAAAACAAAATGTCAGCTAGCGGCTAAACGAAGGATTTTAGGACATACGTTTATATGGTCTTGTTTGTTTATTTT
The DNA here is from genome assembly GCA_030545055.2 of Neoaliturus tenellus. Lineage (NCBI taxonomy): Eukaryota > Metazoa > Arthropoda > Insecta > Hemiptera > Cicadellidae > Neoaliturus > Neoaliturus tenellus. The sequence goes on along the minus strand of CM061532.1, from coordinate 73,691,600 downwards.
CTTGTGTATAATCAGCTCCCAAAATTTCTACACTTCGTCGTGAATCACCCTGTATCTTCAAAGATAAATAAGTGCTAAACACCTATTCTTATTTTGTGACTCGACAATAGCACTAACTTGGTTACAAACCGCCTCATATAAGCTAAACACTTACGTTGCAAACCGTATTGCTCAGATTCAAGAATCAGTTAAAACCGAATATTGGAGACACATACCATCTGAGCAAAATTTTGCAGACTGTGCTCAAGAGGACTCTCGATGTCTCAATTGAATGGAAATTCCCTTTGGTGGAATGGGCCCGTTTGGCTGAAGACTTCAACATGTAACTGGCCACAACGTGATTGTACTCCTCTTCCCCTTGATTCTTCTTATGAAGTTAAATCAACTCCTTTGACCTTTTTTACTCTTAATATTGTTGAAGAATTCCCAGTAATAACAACGTTTTCTAACTGGATTATATTAGTACGTGTAATAGCTGACACGTTAAGACTATCTACCTATGTAAATAATACGTGAAGCAGTTTTTTGTAAACAGTACTCCTCCCTTATTTCTGGAATTATTTTAACATTTGAAGTGTCAAAATAATGGTCTTAGTTCGTAGTTTTGCAATGAGATTTTATATTTCTTATATTTTAATTCTAAAGCCCACGGGAAGCCCTTAAAGTTCGTGTTTTCCCATAAGATTAACATGGGGAACAATTTTTATTGAATTGCAAAATAAAATAGCTGTTGATAATAAAACAAACCCATGTTAGAAGCTAGCTTATTAGAAGCAGTGAAATATCAACACAATTCCATACTAAGTACAAGGAGTGTCTATTGTGTGGAACAAATTGTGAGTTTTACCTTTTCCCTCAAAATGTAGCAGGTACAATTTGCTTCAACTTTGTAATTATGTGTATTTGAACACAAAATTAAGTTTAGTAACTTAACGCCAGAAAAATTCCTTTTCCTGTAGAAAACAAGTTTGGAAATTGAAACTTTGGATGTGCTTCTTATGGGTTATGAGATTGGTATTGAAACAACAACCAAAGTTAATAAAATTAAAAACACTAAATGTGTGCACATCGGTTTTCAAAATGCTGTGAACTAGGAAAAGAGATAGTTGTTTGTTGGTCTAAATTTAATAATAACCTGTTTACTGTGATACTATTACAAATTTAATGCAGAATGTATGCAGAACATATTAAAACACCTGAGACAACATTTAAAAGTGTTTTTCCTCCAATATAGATAACAACCTTATTGCAAAAATTGTTTGTATTAAGAGAAATAATTTTAACCAAAATGTAAATGCCACATCAAACCAAAATGGACCACACCAACAAAGATGTAGATATTCTTAATTTTTGTGTTTTCTTTATTTAAATTCTGTAATGCCATGGAAAGTTAAGTTATAGAGGTTTTAGTTCGTTATAAATAGTAACAGTGTGGACTTATTCACTTTGTTGTCTACTAACTCATACAGTAAAAGACTACTAAAATAGTCACACTGAGTGCTGCATAGCTCATACAGGACCTGGGAGTTGTAATTAAATATTAATTTGGCTTTTGTTGTCATTTACGTTTTTGTGTGATGAACTATCTAGATCCACAATCTGTGAACTTATTCTAAATTTTATAGGAATTTTTAGGAAGAGGATCTGGGACAAATCGGCATAAGAACCATCAACGTAATCCTAGCAAATTTAGACCTAAAATAAATAAACCTAATAAAAGAACAACTACCATAAATTTCAACACTATCACATTGGGAAGTTGGAAAATTAGTGATGAATATCGAGTGATGAAATACCAATATAGTATAATCTGATTTCACTATAATTTAATTTTTATTTAAAGCAAATCGGTAAATTACCTTGGAGCAAGGTTAACACAAATCTTCCCTGATTTCTGGGCCAAATTTAACGTTTAAGGTTTCAATAAAAACGCCTCAGTTCATAGTTTTTCAAAAAGGTTTTAGATTATTTATATTTTATTTGAAGGGTACGGGAAGCACTTAAAGTTGGTTCTTTGTCCATAAAATGAATATGGGGAATAATTTTCATTGAATTTCTAAATAAAACCGCTGCTGGTTTTATCAGACGCAACATATTAAAAGACGAATAGAAGAAATTGGCTAAAATGTGAACACACTTCCATAATATTATATGAGGAGTGTCTATTGTCATATCGCACGTGTAGCGGATAGATTTAGCTTGAACTTTGGATTCATGCGTATTGGCACACAAAAATAAATTTAGTATCAGCCTCAAACACAGCGAAAATTTCCTCCCATATCTAAAAACACATTTTAAAATAAAAATTATTTTAACATAGGTCTTATTGGTTGCCATATTGGTATTAAAACAACAACAAAAAGTATAGCCTACAAAAATTAAATCAAAACTCTAAATTTGGGCATGAGTTTTTAAACAGCAGTGAACGAGGAAAAGTGATGGTTGTTGGTGTAAATTTAAAAATTTGGTCACTGTTATACTATAACAAAAGTGAATAGAAATTTAAATTTGTTGCACATTTATGCACGTATTAAAACACCTGTTAAAACTACTTAAAAAAATCTGTACATGCTTTTTTACCTTCAGTACGTCATATAAGCTTACAAAATTGTTTTTGTGAAGATAAATTTTAACCAATATATAAATTAAAGATTAAAATTGTTATAATTAGTATTAGTGTGAGCTCATTCACGATGCCAAAGACTATTTTTCCAAATAGTCCAGTCAAATTATGGTTCAACCCGGAAGTAATTGCAAAGTTATATATTTTGACCAATTCTTATGTAAAATTACCTGGTAAAAGTGATGGTGAAAAGTCTACAACCCTCCGAAGCTGCCCTCGCCTGCTATGGCTGATTTTTCAAAATGGCAGCTGTAGTTTTATAAGTTTTTGCTGAATATCTTTTGAACCGTTAAAGACAGCTAAATTTTTAAAAATTAGTAAACTTTAGAAAATTATATTTTGCACATTTTGATATAAAATATGTCTTAGTTGTTATGTTTAATAAGGGTGATATTGCTCTTTAAAGCTACTTTCAATTGTGGGCTTTTGAGTGAATTTCTTTTGTTGGGAACTTCCGAGCTCAGCCATTTTTTTTTTTTTTTTTTTTTTTTTTTTTTAGCTAATTTTACTAGACTAAAACCTTTCTGAAAGTTTTATTTTTCTCTGCAGTCATGTATGATGATAAACTATCTAGAACCAGCATCTGTGTATTTATTCCAGTTATTATTTACGTTTTTAGGCAGAGGCCCTTCATTGACAACCAAATGCTTCTCAGGGTTGGGGGGAGATTGAAGTTTTCATCCCTCTCCTATGAAGCCAAACACCCAATCGTACTACCCAAAAATCATCATGTTACTGACATTCTCATTGACTACTATCACACGTGCTATTTACACGCTGGGCCATGGCGCAGATGGTGTTGTCCGTGTTGCCCAGGTAGAACTCCTCGAGTAGAATTTTCACCCCACCTGTTGTGAAGTTGTTTCCCCTTCCAAATGAAATTAATTGAAGCAAGTGACTTCAAGGGGGCCGTAATGTTTAATTTAATTGAACTATTTGAAGAAAAAAACTTTGCCCTAACTGTGAAAATGTCATGGACTTAAGTTCTTTACCATATTATTTTTTATATGTGCCTTTCGTTTATTATCTTCTTGGTTTTTATAACTAATCAATTTATTAGTGAATCAATAGACTTTAATTTCCTCCTTTTGTAAGTTTTATTACATTTTCTATTTTATTTTTACTACTTTATGGTGAATTCCAACCAAGCATTGTATGTAATTGTTTTTATAAATATTATTCTTATCTTCAAAAGTTAGGCTTAATTCCCCACCTCCTTACATAGTTTCTGTATTTTTTCTCAAGCTGTATTGTGAATTTACACGCTTGATTTCCTATAAAAAATATTATCTAATCTTGATCAAACATTATGGTGTATTAAATCCGCAATGTTCCAATAATGTCAACCACATTAAAATACAGTAGGCTATTTTGTGAAAAAAAATCATGGCACTATTAGATCTATACTGCGGACGCAATTCAAATATATTTCAAATTAAAACCCTTTTAGTGCCATGGGAAAATTTAAAAAAATTGCTTGAGTGCCGGCTATTTTTTTCATGGTTACATGCGAGAAGGCTTTGTTAGCAAAAATGCAAGAGTTTTGAAAAAAAACTTCAAAAATTTATTTTTTAACATTTTTAGTAATTCTTTTTTCTTTTCTTCTACAGCTGAACTTAAGCTTTCACAACTCACATAGCAATTGCATCACTTTCGTAATAGAACGTGCCCTTGTCACGTAATAGAGAAATATAAGAAAACATTTAAATGTTACAAAACAAATAACTGAAAATTACCAACATATTTGTCGACATATAGATAAAATAAATCTTAAATATCAAGTAAACCACCATCAGTCAACATCAATATCATTGTTAAAACGAAATCCTACAATATTCTAGAAACTGCTACTTAAGACTGAGTAGGGACTTTGCGAACGAGTTACACTGTTTGTTCTATTAAAGAAGAGTTCGAATACTCACCTCATAATTCTAAGATTACCAGTTCCATCTCTTATATGGTCGGTTTTGGACCTCTCGCTATTTGACATTGGACTGTTGATTTACCATCCACAGGCCAAGGATGGACATTTAAAATATGTTATTGGAATGGTACAATACGAATGGTACAAACACGTCACTTACCAACCAATAAAACAGTGTGCTGGATCTTCATTATGAAACTAGACAATCAACGCGCACACAAGGGCAATATACTAGACAATTCTTATCAAGAACAGTAGTCGATAAAGGTTCGCAGAATAGATAAAGGGACATTAATTTATTGCGTGCAAAATCAAATCTAAAAATTACCAGGAAGAAAACAATTTATTATTCAAGTTAGTTTTATTTTTCCAATTACTTATGTTATATTTTCTTTTTTTGAATTTCTTAACATTACCGGGTGGCCGAACCTTGCTCGTGATATCTAGCTTTTTTTCATAAATATTAATTGGGAAATTATAGTGCCAATAAACTTACTCCTTGTTAACTTTTGTTAAATCGATCTATATTCATCATTAATTCTAAAAGTACCCACGGTGTAGCGTGTTTAAATTGATTAGTTTCTTTCAGGTCCACTTGTCTTTAGGGTTCTACCCAACACATCATAAATAATTACAATAAAGTAGCTGGGGGCCGAGCACTACTCAGTAAACTTAAACAGCTCTTCATAGTAATAATATCAGTCACAGACTTAGCACTAAAATGTTAACTGCAAAAAGGGTTGTTCTAAATCAAGGCGAGCTCGTTCGCCCTTCTAAATCGCCTTTCAGAATTTTTTAAAGTATTTCTAAGGCTACTGCTCTCTGGTATAAATTTGTTGGACAACATGTTGAATCTGTAACACGTGGATTCTTCTTCTATCGTTAACAGCTGACTCCATCATTGTTACTAATTCTTTTGTTTTAAAATTCCAATTTAACAATATGCTTGGTTATTTTATCATTTTACTATACTACTAGTGCAAACTTTTCTTGAAATAAAGCATAAATATTTCGTTTAATTCACGCGACCAAAGAAATCAATAATAATAAATCAATTATAACCGTCTAATCCAATATTGCGATTATCAGTTTCGGTAATCGTCTCAAACTACACCTATTTACAGCTGTACATTAACATAAATAATTTAAATTATCGACCCAATCCCAATGTTATTTTAATGGGAATATTTTAAATTTCAATTATGGATAGCGCCTTTGTTTTAAGTCTGATTCTAATAACTTTTGGGGGGAAAGAACTACAGACCGAAGACCAAGGCATATACAATAACACCAAAACTTGAAAGTCAGTTGAAAATTGTAGAAGTTCTCATAACACAAAAGCCCTTAGCGTACTAAATAAGTATAGATTTATCTAAACATTCATTATCACCAGTATAAGGTAAGATTTAAAAACTAATAAACTGTGTTATTATAGTATTATTCAGTGATTCAATAACAACTGTTTTCAGCAGCACTTTGTTTTGCTTTTAACTCCATAAGAACAAAAAAATTTAGAATTTTAGTTCAATATTATGAAGGCAATTAGATTCCTCATTGCATGGAAACCACTGTAAATATTTATTTTATATTAGAACTATTTTCAAAGTTTTACGACAATCGTTACAGTTGTTTTCAAAGTCATTGCATACAAACATACATACATACGAATCTACCTTGTTTGTCTTAGAACGTACAATACATCCACAAATGGTTTATTGTCATAAGATCACACAAGGAATCGAATGCAGCCCCATTACATGTATTTATGTAGTGCTGAACATACCCACATAGCACAGAAAATTTATTTTAAGTAAAATAAATGTAAATTTGTTTGTATTTGAATATAAAATTGATATTCGCAAACGTAAAATTAACGTAAAATAAACGTCACTAAATTTCACATATACGCAATAAATATAAAAAACGTCAAAAATTTGATATAACAAGAGAGTAGTAAACATTTTTAAATTGTTATTTTTACATCAAAATTCATAAGTGAATGCATTTTGGCTAACCAACAGATTGAAAAAATTTAATAAAATTGAGCAAAAAGTTCCGCCGCGTGTCAGGATTTGAACCTACAACCCCTCCATCACCGTCCTAGTGCTCTATCCACTTAAGCCGCAATGATAATAGTGTCTTATTTAATTTACAAATTAGACATTTACAACTCGGCCTTCGCTGGTGAACTAAGTAAAAAAGGTTGGGCCAAATTTTAGATAACTTACAAATTTGCCATTGTCAGGCGTTTTAAAATTTTCAAAAGATTTACACCTCAATGTAATTTACATTTTACATTTTTAACAACACAAGAATGTGAAATACACTTCTCTGATTATTTCTTAACGTAATAAACTCAATACCTTTCATTTAACATAAATTGTTATATATTGAACTTATAATTGGGTTTAATTTAGTTTCGATATTGTATGAAGGTCCGATGAAGAGGATAACAAACTCTTGCTACTTTGTAATTCAATCAAATATTATAAAGCATACTTTAGTTTTAAATATTTTTAAGTAAATGTTGAATAAATGTAAAAAGTTTATATTAATTTGACTTTGACGTTTTGAAATAAAATGAATGTAAAAAAATTTGACGTTAATTTACTTTGACATTTTGAACCTTGAATAAATATAAAAATATTACGTTATTTGACTTTGATATTTTGAGTATAAAAATAAATGTAAAATAAATATCAATTTTTTTATTTGATGTAATTTGACATTTTGAACGTTTATTTGACGTAAAATAAATATTCTTTGTTATGTGGGTAGACGCTAAGTGAAGCAGCGCACACTACTGTAACTGTTAATTTTAGTTTTATATTTTTTCGCAAAAAAAAATGCCTTATTTCAATATTACTAAATTTCTAAGGAAAGCATTTCAAGGCAAAGCATTATTTAAATAAGTGACAAAACTGAAGAAGGCATGCATTTTTAATGTGATATACATTCAAATAAAGTTTGTATCTATTCATTATAAAATAACTTTTTTAATATTGTTTCTTTTAAACAATTGTTTTAATACTAATGCATTCTTCATTTCACTTTTCACTCAGTTTTGTTTAACAAAATCGAAACTGTGTTTATCTTTTGTAGGCCTATTATTTACTGTTTAGTTCGTTACTAAAATAAACACTTTTTTACCAGCATGATACGTGTTGTTTGTAATGAGAAATGAAAAACATGCGTCTACAACACTCAAAAATATATACACACTTATACTGCAAAGAATACAGAAGGTGAAAAGATGGAAAATGGCAATCGATTTCGACCGGACACTCCGATCATCATCAGGGCCCGATGGTGATCAGAGTGTCCGGTCGAAATCAATTGCCATTTTCCATCTCTTTTCATAAATTTACTTTCTGTATTATTTGCAGTATAAGTGTCAATATATTTTTGAGTGTTGTAGACGTTTGTTTTTCATTTCTGGTTGCCAAAATTGCAAGGGATTAAGACCTATGTAAATAAAAATTATTTTTAAACTTATAAAAAAGAATCACTTTTCTGAGTTTGAGGATGCTACTAAACTTATTTTAGGATTCCAAATAAACTTAAATCCAAAGTTTTAAGCAACGTGATTTTGAAATCTGTACACACACACATCGCTACAAACACTCCTAGTATATAGTGAAGGATAAAGTACCAGCTGATAGAAATACATTTTGGATCAATAATTTCGTACTTAGAAACTTAACCAACCACTGCTTTATTGGTACATAGGTTGTTAAGTATTAGTTGTAATGTCTTTAATATACTAAGATAGTTGTTTGATGGTTCAGTTACCCAAAAAATCCACCGAGCCACGTAAAAATTTCTTCCATTTCATCTTCCTCATCCTCATCTGCCTCTTCATCGTCGGGTCTGGGCGCGGGCGCGGGCACGGGCGCGGGTGCGGGGCCGTGGTGAAGCTTCTCTGCTAAAGGTCCGCTGGTGGCCACCCACTTCGCCTCGGCCTCGGCCTCCCCTACAGCCTGGCTAACGCATAGCACCACGATCGCCACTCCTGCAACCAAAGTTTACTAATTAGTCATTATAAATTATTCATTTCTACCTAAGATTTCACACTACAAAATATCATTTTCAAATATAACGAATTATTGATTAAAAATAATTTGTGTTACAAAAAAAATAATAATAAATAAATAAAACACAGACCAGTAAGTTCTGTTTATTTTCATAAATAAATAGTCTGCACATAATTACAGCATAAAAAAACGTTTTCATTAACTACACAACTTTGCCCCTGCGCCCAAAATGGGTTTTTTTGGGGGGCAGCCCCAAATTTTTAAATGTAAACCCCTAGAGAGTGACCCCTCATTTTAAACGGTTTATCAAGAGAAATTAAATGGCAAAAACCGGAGGTCAATATATCACCCCTAACCAAAACATGGCAGCCATTTCAAAATTTGAGATGGGTTGCTTGACATTCAATAAAATTTAATTGGAAAAAGCTATTTAGAAATACGAGTTCTTAGAATTATTTTATAATTGAACCTACTAATTAATTTCTTCTACTAGGTTCAATTATAAAATAATTCCAGAAATTTTTTATTCTAAAAAAGCTTTTTTCCGATTTAGTGTTAACGAATGTCAATTAACCCATCTCGAATTTTAAAATGGCTGCCATTTTGGTTAGAGATGAGATATCGACCTCCGATTTGTGCCATTCAATTTCTCTCAATAAATTGATTAAAATGAGGCGTCACTCAATAGGGGTTACATTTGAAAATTTGGGGCTGCCCCCAAAATACCCCATTTTGAGGGTCGGGGCAAAGTTGTGTCTTTGATGAAAAATTGCATTTTTTGTGTTGATAACATGTGCCGAGTTTGGTTTTCCTACTTTAAGGAGTTAAAAGACTAATTGGGGTGGCCAGATTTAAACTTACTTGCCCATCAAAAATTTTGAAATGGCTGCCATTTTACTTTCTCCCCCTATACAATAGTATATGGAGAAAGTATTGTTTTCGTCAAAATTTTCGAATTTGAGTTGTTTGTGGATTTATCCATTTTGGTGCCCCCTGAGTCCAAAAAAGTGGTTTTCAGAGTGATGTCTGTGTGTGTGTGTGTGTGTGTGTGTGTGTGTGTGTGTGTGTGTGTGTGTGTGTGTGTGTGTGTGTGTGTGTGTGTGTGTGTGTGTGTGTGTGTGTGTGTGTGTGTGTTCGTGTGTCTGGATGTAAACTGAGCTAGAGAATGCCCCATGGTCCGATTTTGGTGAAATTTGGTATGTAGGTCCAAACTCACAATAATTCCAGACGTTTTTTTTTCATTTTTTTAATTTTTTTTTAAGGGTTGTTTTCCAACAAAAACCCTCAAAAATCGCCAAAAATCAAAACTTCTCAAAAACGGCTCTAACGATTTTGATTAAAATTTTATGGTTTATTAAGCTTAAAATGGTGAATAAAGTGACACCACCCGCATCTCCGAGAAAATGCGCTTTCAAAAGTTATGGAGTAAAAGTGTTTCAAAAATCAATTTTTTAGATTTTCAAAATAGCTGTTGTCTCGAAATAAATTTTACTTATCACCATTAAATCAAGTTCAAAAAACTAAATAATCCAGTATTTTAAATTATTGCTCTACGTAAAGTGGTTGCTGAGAAAATTTAATTTTTCGTTTAGCGGTAAATGCAGTACGTTGTTAAAAGTCACAGGCGCGCGTAGGGTCAAACGAGCGCTGCTCAGCTGGTAGCTATCCGATTGAGTCATCAAGACATTAATATTTGAAGCTTTTAACACCTTTTTTTATATTGTTGGGAGAAAGTATGTGTAAGTTAACTGATACCGTTTATTTGTTAGGTGAGAGATATTGACCTCCGGCTTGCGACATTTAATTTATCTTGATAAACTGTTTTTAAAAAAAGGGTCACTCAATAGGGGTTTACTTTTGAAAATTTGGGTCTGCCCCTAAAATACCCCATTTTGGGTGCAGGGGCAAAGTTTTGTAGTTGATGGAAAAGTGCCAGACTTTGCCTAACCCTGTATAAGAATATTCCATATTATCACCCCTCAGAACATAATTATCATAACAAATTCATAATTTATTATTTTACCTGAAATACATTTAATATGATTAAACAATTTTTAAATTAAAGAAATATCCCAATAAAATACTCACCAGCCTAATTAATTATTTATTATGTAAAAGAGTTGCGATACAACTTAAATCATTTTATATAATATATAATATAGATATTCAAAATCAAAATTACCATTTAATCAAAATCACATCATCCAGTGTTGTTTTAAGTGTTTGTGCTTCAAGATGTGAACCCCTAAAAATCATCAATGAAGAACATGTGTGAACCCCAGAGAGACACCACTAACCCTTCTTCTTGATCCTAGTGTTGACATTTTTTTATAAAGACACAGTTCCCTCTTTTAAATTAATTCATAGTCTGGTCTAGAGATTTTTAATCTAGTACCAAGTAATAGGGACATAGCCCAAAACAGTAAATTTTAGTGACACTAAACAAGCATTGTAGTAATGTATTGAGGGTGGATGCACTTTTGGAATCAGGAGCATCGGTAAATGCAATCAGCTACAGTATGTTCAGAAAGTTAATGAAAGATAATTTTATTGATAAATCATTGCAGTAATATGTCAAAATGTTATTATGCGAATAAAAAAGCAATATTGATAATGGGGAGTTGTGTTTTAAAAATTGGAATTAATGAGTTTTCGTGGTATGCCAACTTTTCTATATTATAAGACTTAGCTTGGAACATTGTTTTAGGTTGTTGTTCTATTCAGGAAACATGACTAATAATTGATCTAAGTAATAATACATGCTACTTTAAATTGACCTAAGGTAAAAATAAACATTAGTCGGTACAAGAGAAATCGTTTCAGTGAACCGAGCAAATGCTCGGCCGTCAGGTATTTGATTTTACTTACTTACCGATTTAATTTTATCTTCGACTATCACTTATGTGTACTTTCGACTGTACAATAGAGATTTATATGGTATGAAAGTGAGCGAAAGGGTGACTGAATGAATAGTTTTAAGCACTCGACCGTTACTTGACCTAAAATGACCTTACTTATGCAAATCTCTAAATAACCCTCAAATAAACGGTGTAGGCCCTAAGGTTGATTATTTTATCTATTAAAACACAAAAATGGTAAATATAATTATTTAAATCTTATATTAAAAAAAAAAAAAAAAAAAAAAAAAAAAAAAAAAAAAAAAAAAACCAGTATTATAGCTATGTTTAAAGGCATTGTTAGTAGATTATCTCCTTTCCTTTCCTGCCTCATTCCGATCCTATATTCATTCGTGGCCAGCAATTGGAGTCTGCCTATACTCGAGAAAGAACCGAAGTGGGACTACCGTAAATCAGCCACAAGATAAACGGCGGACACCATTGTATCTACAGAGAAGTCAGCGAACTGTCTTGGTGTATCTTGGTGAAGTTTGTCATAGTTTGTTGTTGGGTTAGTCTGGTAAAGATTGAAATGAAATATGAAATACTTTGAAATGATGAAATAATTGAGTCAAATGATGGATTTCATTGAGAAGGACCTTCTAACTTATATCTATACTTAGTTTTAACAATTTTGTAAATATATGTAAGTTTTTATACAAGCTTTTGGGGATAATGTACCGTTATTTTATAATATCTTAAATTTTGTGTAAAAAATGTATATAGGCCCTGGTATAAGGAAAGGTATTGATACACTGGCCGCGTGCGCGGAGTCGGGTTGCAAGACAGAACTAGTCTTTTTATCGGTCGCTTCATTTGGGTTCTTCGCAGCAGGCGAACGCGTTCTCAGTGATCCTCTCTTATGAGGCAAGATTTTATTATTTATTTAATATGTAACTAAAATTGATCACTCTGACAATTATGACAATATACACCTTCTGTGTGATAATGTTAAAAATAAATAATTTTTCTTGAAATTGAAAATTACAATTGGCTTGTCTTGTATGTAGAGGGTTTCACGTTACGGGAGAAATCCACTACAATCTCTTTCCTTTATTGTTCTTTTAAAATTGATTATTAAAGATTTATAATATATTTAAGGACTAAGATTTTGGTTTTTATTGTTCCTGTACGGGTGTAAGAACAATTAAATAAAAAAGTCGTATTTAGTCCAGGCTCTAAACAGGCTGAGCATGCACTGGAAATCTAACCAAATTTGACTTTTGATTATTGATGGTTACATTTAGTATATGTAATAAAATCTATGCTTCCACATTTTCAGAATAGGCACAACACGGGAACGCACCTTAGAGAAAGTCGTAGAGGAAACTGTATTGGTCTATGTCATGTTATATATCATTTTAACAGTAATTGGATTTAGATAAAAATGCCACAAACCTGTTCTCAAAAGGACTAATATAACGGGAGTTATTACGTTTTGAACTTTCGGTTAAATGTTTTATGCAAACCTAGACTGCTTGCCATTTCTGACTCGAAAGTCCATTTAAGGTTCATAGGCTGTCCCAAATTGGGCTGAAAATCATTATGTAATCGTAATATTTCGGACAGTAATTGGAGACGGAAAATAAAGACCTAAAAGAAAACCTTTAACTTCATTTTCAGGATCTTTAAAAGAAGAGATAAATAGAATTGAAATAGAATCTTAAACAATGTCTCCAACTCGATCCGAAATGAACGTTTGAGCCAGAAATTCCAGGTAGTCAAACTTTGCATTTAAGTATATTACCGAAATTTCAAAATGCAATAACTTGTGTTAATTCGACCTTTAGAGATCGGATTTGTAGCATTTTGATCTATATTCACACACCAAAATGATATATACCATGACATAGGCTAGTACAAATTCCTCTACGACTTCTGCTAGGGGCCGTCCCCTGTGTTGTGCCCACTCTGGAAATGTGGCAACATAGATTTTTTTACATCTATTAAATGACCCCAACAATAACCAAAAGTCAAATTTCATTAGACTTTCAGTGCATGCTCAGTCTGTTTAGAGCCTGTACTATATTGTCCTTCCCTGCTTAATCACTTTAAAAATGTACAATTTATGAAAATCACGATACTATTTATTTATGGAAATAAACAGAACAGACTGGTCTGTGTTTTATTTTTTTTAACACAAAATATTTTTAATCAATAATTCATTTGAAAATGCTATTTTTTAGAGTGGATATCTTAGCTAGTAATGAATAGACTGTACGGTCCGTCAGCCCTAATGTGCAACAGCTGATTCAAGCTGCTAAGACATGAAACCATCAATCCATTCTCGTCCGTGACAAAAAGGAAAAAATCGATAACATCTAGTAAGCCGTTATCCTGTAAAAAGCGAACAAAGTATGGTACATGAGGGTACCTTAACAGAGACTCCCTTGTCTGGGGCGTAGAATTTCCCGCCTCACGGACCGCCGCTTAGAGAACCGGGCGAATGCCCGCCTGTTGAAGACTTCCGCCAGCAGGAGGCGAGAGTCTGCCGTGCAGGCGTCCAGGTCCTTGCGGATCCTCTCCAGGATGTGCTTAGGTTTGGCGAACCGCCTCTCGCACGGGATCCCCAAATGCTTTTATACCCAGTATCTGTTAGTTAGGTACTTTGCAGGAAACACACAAGGAATAAGGTGTTTAAAAAACACACTGGCTAAGTGTGCAAAATACCAGTTTCAGTTTTGTGCACACATTATGGAGAAAGATCACTATGTTTCAATGTTTCCAGGCACTTCAATATACTGCCTGATTACATTAAAAGTCTTAACAAAGATTAGAAAATCAAATATCATTTGAGCACCTATCCTGACAAAAGAATCTCTGTCTGTATTATTTGATTGTATTGAATTTTTCTGTATACTCTTAGTATATACATTACAACGAAAACATTGACTTTCCTTTGGATTTCAATAGTCGTGATACAAAAATAATCGACCACAAAAATAATTTACTTTCAATTACGCTTTTCAAACAAAAAGTAGTAATTTTTTTTTATTTGAGACAGTAAGAGAAAAACTTTTAATTTTGCAATAACTTAATTCCTAAACATGAAAATTACGCAAAAAACAATCACTAGAATATTTTTTATCATTCGACTGTATTTGGTAACCGAATAGTCAGGTAATTTTTTTTTCAAGCTGAGCACCCTCCACAATCAATTCTATTGCTCTTCTATTGCTGAACTATTGGTAGTGAAAAACTTATTGTATATTATTATTGATATTGTTAATCTTGATTTCTATAATGATCCTTCTTTTGAAATATTTATAGTTTATTATTTTATTTATTTAAAATTGTTGTGATATGCAAATTTCACTCACCAATCAATAAAACAGTGTGTTGCCTCTTCATGACGAAAATGTACACTAAGTGTGCGAAGGCCGCACGCAATAAAGAAGCCAATTCTTATCAAAACACAAAGTCAATAAAAGTTGTTGCTCTAATCAATTATTACAATTTATTGCCAGAATTATCAAACCTAATATTTTACAAAGAGACACTTCCATAACAGCTACGTAGTTGCCACAGTAGCAACCACTCGTTTTACATGTTCCTTAAGTATTGAACACAATGTCCTACTTAGCTTACGATCTAATTGTTTGTATCACATCAGCCGTTAGTTGACCTTCTATTCTGCAGTCAGACACTTTTGATTACGTGACAAAGATATTTCATTAATTGTGTGAGACAGTTTGTAAGACAGATTATATGTTCTATATTTATATTTTTACACACGTATTTAACACAAGTAACTTCTACTACGGTCTTCAACAATTTTAACTGATTCCATGGTGTCAAGGATGGAGTTCGGTATTAAGTTGTTTGTAAAGTAAATTTGTAAATATCCAAGGGAAATCAAAAGATTTGTGGGTTCCAAAATGGCAAGAAATTACTTACAATTATTCTTAATTATGATTAATATCAAAATTTGTTGTCAGCACCAATACTACAAGAGATATTATTAAAATTTGTCAATCCTTCTACAAAATTGAACAACAATTTTTCAAGTCTACCTATTCTAATGATAACGAGGATTGTGTATTTCACTTACAGCCCTGCTATTACATCCACGATGGTTGGTATTCACATGTTATATATTTAATGTAAATGTTTGGCACATTATCTTTATTTAATTACTGTTAGAAAAAATGTTATGGTACAATTCTCTTTATAAAAAAAGTGTTTTATGGTTCAAACAGTGAAGCTCCTATGTTTGCCGAACACTACAAGCAGTATCTGTCGTGCTTTGCAAATACTAGGTAACTTGTGAACAAAATGTATTGCACCACTTACTTCGCTTCCACTATCACTTGAGATAAAGTATGGTTTTTATATTAAACGTTTTAATTTCTAAAATCAAATCACAATAAAAGTTATCAGTGGAGGTATAAAACTCGGAGAGTAGTAGTAGTATAATAAGGAATGGTTGTTGGTTTGCTAGTATAATGAGCGAATTTGTTTGGTTTAAAAATTAAATTGTATTCATTATTTTTAATGTATTTTACATACTAGTGTGTTTATTGCTCGGAATCGAGCAATATAATTTGGTTCATCGATTATCATTGCTAACAACCTTTAGTTACACCCGACCAATTCAATATTGTGATTTTCAGCAATCAACCAAAACGACACTTATTTACAAGAACTGATTATTTTAATGCTCAACCCTATCCCAATGTTATTCTAATGGGGATTTTTTTATTTAAATTAAGAATATCGCCTTTATTTCAAGTCAGAATCTCTTCAATTTTCGGCGGAAACCATTAAAGACCGAGCCCCATCCAACGATATGAAAAACATGAAAATCGGTTGAAAATTTTAGAAGGAGCTCCAATTACAAAGAATCTTTCGCGTATTAAACTATAGATAACAACATTATGGTCCAATGAAACTTTAGTAGTTAAAAAGAAGTTGCAAATGTTTACATGTTACTGACACCTGAGAAAGATCCAATACTGGATCAACGAACAAGAAAATAACGTTTCTTTATTTTAAACGGAAAGGTAATGATCTGTGAATGATTGACAGCCGTTGATCGTTTAAAGTTTTTAAGGTGATTTCTTTGGTTAAAAGAAACATTAATCATGGTTTCTCTTCCTCCTTACCGCCGAAACTCTAGTGGAATAACAATTGTCTCAAATGTATACAACTGTTTGGACCTATCTAACTAACAGATGAACAGATGTAGAAAGAAACCTAGAAATAAATTATAATTAAAGCGGAAAACTACAGTTCAGTCTATTTTTAATAGTTCATTATGTTAGTTAATGTTAGTAGAGTAAATCTTCTTGTTTCGTGATGAAGGCGCCCATTTCGTGTGAGTAAATTTTGGAAGCAACCAATATGTAAATACACCATTAAATGTTTTACTTATATAAACCAATATGAAGTCACTTCTATAAATTTTTCTTCTTTGTATTCACTAATGTTCATTTACATTAGTAAATTTATAAAAGTAAATTAACATTAGTAAATTTATGGAGGACAGTTGACCTTAGTGAATTTACATCAGTAAAATTTTTAAAAGTAAATCACATTGATGAATTTAGATTATTAACATTTATGGGGGTGAATCAACGTATTAGTTGCTCCCAGTAGGCACACAATATTTACGCCTTCATCGAGGAAATAGTTCTACACTACTAATATTCATATCATGCTTCAAAGTACATACTTTAAATTAGGGTTGCCTTAAAATACCCAATAAAATAAAAATACGAAATTTATAGACGGGACATCAGACGGCCGTTTGACCATGCCGAGGGCCAACTTGCAACGGTCCTCCACTGACAACTGATTTTCTGACTTAAATATGTAGTCCGCTCTGCTCTCTAAATGACCAACCAACCGGCTGTCCATTCATGTTCCAGCTAGAGGTTTCCATGTCCACAGCATTCCTCCCCCGAAGTCTAAGGCATGAATGGATCGTGAAGGAGGTTAAATTGTCATAGAGGGCAGCCAAAAGACTTACCAAATTGTTATGTCAACTTTGATTGCTGTACCCAATGTCAACTTCGCAATTAGTATGAACCATTTTTGAAGTTGTCCTCGGACACTATAAAGGGACCTTATTCATTGAAAAAATGAGGTTATTTCATTATAAACGTATACCAGGTAAAACCTTGAACCGTAAGAATGACTTTAACAAAACTCACGGGTTAGTGTGTAAACAAACGCTCTTATTTTTATAACCAATCCACTTATTCTTATAATACAGTATACTAAAGCGACCATGTGGCAGGTTTGGAGGAACTCGACCACAAAAGCTGTGCGAAAACTTTCTAAAGATAAGCCGAGTGCATTAATATACTCAAATATGATTTTGCTTGTTTTAATTCAATATTGAGGTATAACCTCATTCGTAGGAAGTGAAAGAGAAAACTATTATTGTTACATATTGTTGGTCTTAAAAAGCCATATTTAAAAACAACAATATCTGTTTCCAAGTGAAACGTAATATTTTCTGAAACAGCTGTCAATCATGCACGGATCATTAGTTTCAGTTTTAAAATACGGAAATGCCATTTTCTTACCCGGTGAGCCGATAACCTCTCGTTTATCAAACGTGTCAGGACCTTCGAACTTTGGCTTCAATCGAAAAGCAAATTTTCACCATCGTCCTGGGGCAGGAAGAGAAAAAAATTGTAAAATACTTATACCAAACTTGACCGTCATTTAAGTTTCATAATATTGTTCTAAAAAAAACACAGTATATTAAAAAATGTTTATAATTGTATGAAAAGTACTTTATCATATTTCAAATGTATTTAAGTATATACTAGTAAACGTGTTGCTCGAAATCGAGCAATTAATTTTAATACAGTACAAATGTTACTTTAGCTAAATCAATGACATCCAACCAATCCAATAATGTGAATATCTGTCACCAACAACTACAAATGTATTTACAGCTGATTATTAACAGATATTTAAAATGCTTTATTCAATTCCAATGTTATTTTAATGGAAATTTTTTAGATTTCAATGGTGGATAGTGCCTTTATTTTTAGTCCGATTCTCGTAAGTTTTTGGCGGTAACAACTACAGACCAAGCCCTGTCCAACGACACCAAAAACTTGAAAATCGGTTAAAATTTTAGGAGGAGTTCTCAACACAAAAAACCCCTTAGCGTATTTAATAAGTATAGATTAAGAATATGTTTTTAATATCCTCAATTTATATTGTTTTAACAATATTAAGAAGTATTATTGAAATCCTGATCAAAATAAATATAGACTTATTGATGAAAAAATAAATGTATGAGTACAGTTTAAAGAATAAAGTTTTAAACGCGAGTAGCGTATTTTCTAGTATTGTTTGTCTTAACAGGCGTTTTATGTAAGGATCTCGTCTAGTTTGATCCAAATAATTGAAAAATTAATTTTTTTTAAGTATCCTTGTTTGATTTTTTTCTGATTTTGGTTAAATTTTAGTTTCAAGTCTATTCTTCAAAGTTTGAAAAAATGTCTAAACAAAACGAAATGTTTTCTTCGTAATCCTTTATAAATTAGAAGTCATAAAGCAATTAAAAATAAAATTCATATGGTTGAAAATAAAAACATTTTTGAATTAGTTAAGGTAAAACAAAAATTATTGCCAAATTAAAATAAAGATGAAATTATACTAAATTTCATTAATATTGAACCTCATTTTTAAAATCAGAGTGCTGGTCACTGACACACAGTATATTTGGCTCACAGAAAAGATATAAAATCGTGGCTATTTGATAGCAATAATGGTGCCCACTTCCGTAATATCATTGAATATGTACTAGGGCAATGGTAATAGTGTATAGACTATTTGAGAAACTGGTAATATTTGTCGTTTTAGTTTCCGAGATCTAGGTATAATAAAAACCTAGTGTTTAGGTATCTAGGTATATATAGGTATCTAGGTATCTAAGGACCTAGTGTTTTTAGGGAATTAAAACACTTGGGTAAAATATGAACTCATGTAGGATATTATAGCCAAATTTTAATGATCGGTCTGAGGCCCATTAAAATTTTAAAGTAGTTGTTTAACCAAAAGTATACAAACTTTTAAACAATATCGGTCGTTTTTGCTTAAAAATTGGTTAACAGTATCAAGTTTGGATTTTTTAACTTTATTACTAGACCATTTTCGTTGTTTGAAAGCTCGTAGACCTTGTAGAAATTAACGATTAAATTAAAGACCACTCTTTACGTTGCTTTTTGTATGAAAGGAAAAAGAAGGAACTTCACGTATTTCTCGTTAAGGTTTGAATAATTTTCTCATCACGGAACAAATGACTGCAGTAAAGACTGCGAGTCTGTAGACTTCATAATAGCTAGTATACCCGCACCCCCTCGCCGCTCCCACCCACCACTCGCAACCACACCCCTTGCTGCGATCCTGCTCACTCCGTAACAAAAGGTTACACGTATTGTAGAAAATAATTAATTAATAATAAATATCTTTCATTTTTTAATTCATATAGTATGTGTTTCCTACGTCTGTCCCAGAAAGAGGTTGTTTTAGCAATCGATACTCTTCGCAAAACATGTAATTTCGGTATTCATTTTACTTTACGCACTCCAGTGTTTCAACTTCAGAACACCAAACAATAATAAAACAGAATGAATTCGCCAGCAGGGTAACACCTTTAACACATTTACTGAAATGGCAACTTAACTCAATAGGTAGTTTAAAGCAAATTATTAATGAGAGATGGGTGTAGGATGATTGTGGAGCGATCTTGTAGTCTTGTTACTGACTAAGGACGACATTCTCCTTAGACAGGACTGTAAATTCATAGCCCAACAGCCAATTGTATCTATGGATCTACAGTTTAACTTGGGATACGAACCACAATTTTGACCTTATATATACAAATCGGTTTAATTATGAGGATGGTCTTTATGGATGAACCATGAAGTATATTCACTAGTGCGGACGTCAATCCCCACCAGGGATACACATCCACGAGCCATCGCTTATAATTACCCACAATTCGTGACCTCCAAGTAGGATTACAGGACGTCGCCACCGTACCAGTCTAAGCAAGCATTAGGTTTGCAACACTGGATATAAACATAAGACCTATTATCAATTTTGGCGTTTTCGATCGGAAATCGACAATCGACGATGTTTAATGAAATAACATGCATATACAGGGTGTCAAGATAAAAGTATAAAGTTAGTCATCATGCATTTATATTTGGTCATAGTCTTAAATTAAGTAAGTAAAAACAGTGGAAAATTTGACAACTAACCCCGGTCTGCCCTAACCACCAATACACTCATTGGAAGACGAGATATGTTTCATTCACATCATCAAAATATTTTTACAAATATTTTACAGGACAAACTCAGTAATTAATTTAGTTAAAAAATCACTAATATTTGAGGTTTAATGAGGGAAGAGGTTAAAACTAATTACATGTTTTATTTAAATATTTTCAAAAACGTTTTCCCACGTTGATTAATTTATGAAGGAGCGCTCATGCGTAAGGACAGATTTTAGGCCGAAGCTAATAAACCTTGGGATGGAAGTTCATAAATCTTCTGTTAAAGAACGATTCTAACAAGTAATTTATATTCTACAATTAATTATTGTCATTTAATGTGTAAAACTGAAAACTATTAATATTTTAACAAAGTTTACGATAAATTTTATTCACTCATTTACATTTTAACATTAAAGAGTTGTCATCTATTTGATTACTTAATGCACGGTAATGAGTGATACATTGCATATGTTATCTGTAAGCTATTGTCAAAACAAAAATAAATCAAGTTTTTTTTTTAATTTTTTATCAAAAACATTGTGTTTGTATTGTAATTGTTTTGATTATTAAAACTTCGCCTTGAAAATTTATCACCATGAATATGTTACAAAGAAAAATATTTTATAATGTTTAATGTGTTGTAAAAGTGTGTATTCGTTCCCTGCCTTTTTATTTATTTCATAGAATAAGAAGACACAAAAAGCCATACAAATGAGTGGACAAGAACGCAGTTTATCTTCTAGGACAGAGAAGGTCTGTAACGGATGCAACTTGTCTTTCTAGAATTATGAATTATTTAAGTGTACTTTCTATATACATCCAAATTTGAATTTCAGCAATTAGGTATACTAAACTTGAGTAATGTGAATTAATTTTTCATTTTTATTACTATTGTTACATTTCATCTTAGCACTATTAATTTGACGCGTTATATGTCATATTATATTAATAATTACTAACAAATAATACTATTAATATACCGAGATATTGTGACTTTTAGGTATTTTATTTGAAACACCGACGCACTCTGTGTTGCGTTTTTTAAGGTGAGTATGATTGAAGGGTGAGTATGATAATGCCAACCATAGGAATCTAAAATAAAATATTTTAGATTCCTTGAGTACGATGATTGTGATTGATCAGATGAGGTGTAGTTTTGTTACTGACAAATATTAGCTGTTTAATTTGTCAAGATCATAAATTATGTGCTGTAACATGTAATGATGCCTTTTCTTAAATTTTTGTTTGTTTGTAAAATAACAATTTGCTTCCTTAACTTTGAAGTACTTTCTTGAACTAGAAATTTTAAGAGTATACGGACTCTTTATATACGAAACTATAAAAAATTACAAAAGAGCACTGCATTTCTAAAACTAAACACAGTGTTCCCGTTCATATCACAAAAAATAATCAAATCATTACAAGAACTCATTACAATCTATATTTTTACAGTAAAACACCAACGTACATGAGCCTACAGTTTATACAAAAATTACCTAAAAAAAAAAAATGAGAAGAAAACCATCATTCTTTTTACAAGAAATTAAAATTATTCCTTATATCTAAACTTCTATACAGTAGTGTAAAAGTGGGGCTGCTGGGCCATGACGTCATCACGATGACGTCAGCAGTGATGACGTCATCAATGACGTCACGAATGACGTCACTAATGATGTCATATGACGTCACATGACGTCACATAAATGACGTCATGGTGACGTCATTACCGCTGACGTCATCATGATGACGTCACTGACGTTAATTAGGTCAAGGTCACGCAAGAATACAAAAAAATTTTTTTTGCACTTTTGCGATTCCTCAAATTTTGGTGAGAAATTGAAATTTCTGGAGGAATCACAAAAGTGCAAAAAATATTTTTTTTATTCCCTAGCGATCAGACTCTCGACCTAATATATCCGTCAGGGGTCATTGACCCGTCCCAGCAGCCTCACTTGAAAAAAAAATAATTTTTATATTTTACTTACCCACCACAAGACTGAGAGCCGAAGAATAATGTCTTCAAACACCCGACAGTGGACAAACGACATGCGATCCGAACAGCACCGCGTCTGAAGGCATACTGACTTGGGCGCAGGCGGTTCCCCAGGTACCCAGGCTCAGTGGTGGGGATAAGGAGGTGGTGGGGGTAAAGTGGTCAGAAGGAAGAAAAATTAAAATTTTTGCAACAACTCATCCGAGTCTGTCCTTTACCGTAACTCGGATTGGAAATATTTCCTGAGAAATATTTATTTTTATTCTTTCTCAGGTGATCTTGGAATTTGGTCGGGAATTGGAGTCACCAACGTAACCTTACTGGCAAAAGTTAGCTCGTCTAAAAGTTTCTGAAACATTTTATCATCCATAGTGATATTTGTGTCCCTTGAGTAAAATATTGGATTATTTTTGAAGCAACGTTTCATTTTTGTTAAAGTGGAAGTCTTGGACACCTTAACAGAATTATTTTGCTTGGCCAGCAAAAATTTTACTCTTAATAATTTTTCTCGCAAAGTTTCAGCCATAGGTGTGTCTCACAGTAAGGTTTGGATAAAACTGAAACACTTAGTCCAGTGTTGTACCTTAGCTGGAAGTAGTGGGGGAACAGGGCTATAGTGGGGGAATGAGTAGTGGAGGGGGTAATGCGGACTGTTGTTGACAAGTGTAGAAACAGTTTGCTGGGAACTGTCCAAGGAGTAACACGTACTGTGCAAAAAAATTAACCGAGAGACTTGTGTAAAATTTAACTCCAAGAAATATTTAATGTAAGACTAAAAGAGGTAGAGCCAAATGAAAAATAATTTTGTAGGAGACGGGTATGGATCAGTTTTGTAGTAAAGTTCAAAATCCACTTGTGTGGAATAAAATTAAATTGTGAGCGAAAAATATTTAGCCACACCTGCAAAATACAAGTGTAGGAAAATATTAGGAGACCTGTATAGCTAAATAAAAATTAATTTTGTATCAAACAGTCTTCCAACATTTCAGTTTCTAAGTCTTAACAAGTAAGGAATAAAATATTAAATAATGAGTGGAAAATAATTTGTTAAGTAAACGTAATTGTAGCAGTGTAACAAAAATTAATTTTGTGCAAAACAGGCTAGGTTCTGTTTTGCTAAGTTTAATAAGAAGGAAAAATAAAAATTTACTCACAGAAAAGTCCCGCGGCGGCGAGGTGTGGCGTGTTTGTTGGCTTGCAATAAACTGACTTACCTTCTGTTGAGCTACAGTTGGCAAGCTGGCCAAGAAACCAGTCTGTTATATAAGCATTACGTAACCGTCTCTGCCGGCTGTGCTGAGTTTGGCAAGCTAAAATATAATTCTATACTACAACTGTCCTGGACCAAAAATATTCTAAGTCCCAAGACCCCTCCCCCTCCCCCCCCCTCGGCTCCGGACGATAATTAGATCCGGTTAGTAATGTATTCAGGTGTGGCTCTTGGAGATTGTCCAATGCCGCAAACAAGTACGTGTCGAGGTCTGGCTGTTTACGTAACCAGATCCGGTTCCCCCACTCCTGACCGGCTCAGCTTCGGTTCTCTGAGGCTTTGCTTCCTCGCAGTTGGTTTCAAACACTTCAGCTGAGTGGTTGAAGCTCTGCCCTACAGGATTCGCAATGTAATGTTGGCGCCGCATTATATTGGGAATTCTTTTAGTCTAAGGCATGGCATGTGTAGTGTTAAGAAATATTTTATTTTGCGCTTGCTGCTTCTGCTAGGTCTTGGTGTTGGATTTATTTAGTCTAAGTGTTGTGTGTTGAAAAATATTTCTTTGTACTAATCTTCACAGGTTGTCCCCAAGTAGAAATTTTTCTAAATTCGCATCTTGGAGGTACTCCTCCGTAAATTGGCAGCTTAAGTGTTAGGCTTTTGAGACTTAACAGTCTCTGTAAAATAAAAATTTTTCGAGGTTCAGAACCTCAAGAATTATTTGTTACCAACAATAGCATGGCGCATAACGAGCCCGGGGGTAGGCCCCTGGGGATCCACCCTTAGGCCTCTTTCGGTCAGGGGCGCTACTGGACCTCATCACTCTAGATGGGTGGTTGGCATCCTTTAGCACGAGGCGTCGGATCCTGACACTGACCGGTGTGCTAGGCAAAAGTCAGTACCTACGGGTTAAGACGGGATCCTCGGTCATGGTTAGCATGGCCTCTTCCAAATTATTGTAGCATGTTTCCCTTAAGGAAACTCAAAATTAAATAAATAATTTTTTATTAAATCACCTCCCCCTAAATGTTGAGATCCCCCCGATGCCTCTGACCGCCGGCGGTCTTAGGCATCGGGGGGATTTCTTTTTTAACTTTTGAATGACCTTGACCCATATTTGTGTGTGAATAAAATAATATTTTGTTCCACACGATATGTAGGTCAGCCATGACTTAGGCGGATTTTTGCCTGAGTTCTGAGGACTCCTCGTGACTTTGAGCGAGATGCGACTAAGTGTTGGCTGTCCACACTGTGGTGGAACAAAATATTATTTGATGTTGACACATGAGTAAGGGTAGCAGGTATCCAAGAGTTAAAGTCCTAGGGGTAGGTGACCCCCCCCCGAATTTTTTTTTTTGGATTTTGACCTTGACCTAAAATTTTTTGCTCCGGACGAAAACTGCGCCCCCCCCGAAATTTTTATTTTTTGGGATTTTGACCTTGACCAAAAATTTTTTGCTCCGGACGAAAACTGCGCCCCCCCCCCTCCCCCAAAATTTTATTTTTGGGATTTTGACCTTGACCAAAAATTTTTTGCTCCGGACGAAAACTGCGCCCCCCCCCGAATTTTTTTTTTTGGGATTTTGACCTTGACCAAAAATTTTTTGCTCCGGACGAAAACTGCGCCCCCAAGCCTTGGCAGCAAGTGATGCCAAGCCTGTCACCACTGCCAACCTCTATCGCCTCGGGGAAAAAAATTATTGTGGACTTGAGACCTGGATCTACAATTACCGAAGACACTTTGGTGAAAACAATTTTGACTGCTGTGACTGCGCTGACGACTGCGACGACGACAACAGTGACGAGTGTGCTGAGTGGAGCTAGGCCGAGTGTAATTTCTTTGGATTCCAGTTCTGATGAAGAAATTTTTGTGAGTCCAAAGAAGCCGCCATCACCGCCAACACCCGCATCCCCCACTGAAGAAATCCTTACATATTTCAAATCTTTCTTTGACCCAACCACTCCTGTCACTCCTATCACCCCTGTAACAAGTCCTGCTAAACCCAAACAAAAATGTATTTCCCTTCCATCCACATCTAAAGACACTCCTGTAACAAGTCCTGCTAAACCCAAACAAAAATTTATTTCCCTTCCATTGACATCTAAAGACCCTCAACTTGAAGTGGAGCAACCAAAAATTAAAGTAAGTATCCCATTGAATAAAATCAAGCCGGGTTTGCGTAAAACAATAAAGTCTAAAAAGGCGGCGGCACCGAAACGCCAGTGTACATTTGTTTGGAAAACTTTAGCGAAATTTAACCAGAAATGTGCCAGGTGGGCTGTTAGCGGTGAAGAGTTATGCCGCTATCATCTTCAACGTGACTCAGCTTCCACCCGGAACATAGTAAGGCCTTTTTCGCTAAACATTGCTCCTAAAACGCAAACAGAGATTCCTATGGTTCGTTATCGAAGGCTCTATCTTGGTGATAAATACTTTTTTCGAAAACACCTTAAAGTAAAGCCTCACATCTTTTTGATGAGGCATGAGGGCAAAAATGTTCATGTGAGAGTTGCTCCCCATTTAGTAAAAGAAAAATTTATGACCATGAGAGGGTATTTGATACGAACGGTGATCATGGGTCAACGTAGGACTGTGTGGCGTTTGCAGGAGTAAATGTAAACTTTTGACTTGACAAAAGTTTTGTTTTCCAAACATTCTTTTCCAAATTACCTTTTTCAAAATTATTTTTCCAAAATTTATTTCTTCACCCTCTTGAAATAAGGGAGGGGGGTATTATATAAATGAGCTATTAAAAAAAAAAAAAAAAAAAAATAGTTCATTTATATAATATCTTAACCTGGGGATAATGTTTTCTTTTTATTTATAAATAAAAAATAAAAAAACATTATTCAGACACGTCCCAAACCAGTGTCCTGGACGGTGAAGAAAATTTATAACAAATTAATTTTATTAACCAAACAGATGTTTAGCATTATGGTGAAGCAGTACATGATTATGTGACAACCGGTTTCCCCCACTAGTGAAAGGTCACGTGACAACCAGTTTCCCCACTACTAGTGAATCTCACTCAGTTCCTAGTGCTACTCACTTGGCTCATTCTGCTTTATTCCTTCATCCGAGCAGCACATTATGAGCGGAAACATGACTGAAGTGTCTTTCGAAGCGCCCAACAGAAAAGTTCACCCAGACCACAAGCGGGTAGTAAAAATTTTAGGACCCAATCCGTTTGCGGGGGACTTGGAGTTGGAGCGTTTACCATCAGGTCACGTCTATGCTCCGATGCTGTTGGACTACAAAAATAATTCTTCACCTGAACCACAGTCATCACCAAAACCTGGCCCATCCACTGAAGTTGAGCAAGAAAGTATATTAAGAAGTTTGTTGGTTAAGGACATGAGACAAAAAAATAAAGAGAAGAAGCGGCTGGCGGACCAACAGCGAAATTACCAAGAGCGTTTGGCAATTTTCCGGCTACAACTGATCGTGCCAACAGTGAATTTTCGCTCCAGTAAGCTGGACACTCTAATAGGAGCTGCAAATTATATTCAGCAGCTGGAAAGAAAAATTAAATTTTTAGAAGGGTTTGAAAATAAAAAATCAGATGGTTATGGGGGCCAACATTTAGAGATGTAAGTGTTGAAAATTATTTTATTTTGTACGACTTGGACTTGGACATGGACTATTTGTTTGGTATGTGGAAAAAAACAGAGCGGGGGATAGAGCACTCTGTGATACTGGAATAACATATCACTTAGTGCTTTATCCCCCGCTCACAGGGTAATTTTATTTGACCTTGACCTACTTAAAAGAAGTGGTGGGGGTAAGTTTAACCAGGTGTAGGGTATTGAGGAGGTTGATCAGTCTCAGTTCAGCGTAGCTAGGAGACGCACACCTCGAGATGGCTCCTTCCAGTCTTCTACAATTGTGTTTAATGAAAATTTCTGATGACACAGAATTGTTCAAGTATGTGGTGCATCAGTCTGGTGCACCACCAAAAATTAAAATTTTAGTTAAGGAGTTTGACTTTGAAAGAAATGGCTACACAAATTATTTTGCTTATGTTTTCAGAAACGAAAATATTAAATTTTGTAAAGACTGTGGTTTTGCTGCATGTGAGGACATGACAGAATTTATAGAAAGCGGTGGCTACATGATGATGACTGGAATTTCTAACATAAAAAGAGATGAAATACCGCAAGAAAGGTGTGATATTTGTGCGGCTTATTTACATGATTGGCATACATACAGCAGAAACCAGGTGGAGCCTAAGAGAAGCTTATTATTTCGTTGGCCAGGGGCAGTACCTAGGTTTTAGTTTAAAAAATAAAATCTTACTTATGATGTTGAATGTATGGTCTTGAAAAGTGGTGGGGGTAAAGTGATATAGGTGGTGGACATCAGCTGAGGAACATCACTCTTGCTAAATCCAAGGAAGAAGCATCATGGTAGGTCACTGCGTGGAGTTTGTGCTTTTGGAGGAGGACTTGGTAGAGATTGTGGAGCTAATAGAAGACACGACAAGGAAAGGGACTATTGAAAATGTGAGATGCGAGCCTCAGGATGAGAGATCGCAAAAAATTGTTGAAGCCTTTCTGTCTACCATGTTAACTGATAAAACAACAAATTTTGAGTTTGTAAAATATTTATTTGACAATCGGGTGAATGCCAAAATGGCTATATTTTTCAAAAAATAATTTTAATTTCAGAATGACTTGGACATGGTTTGTGAGTTTTAGTTTACGGACAAATGGTGGTGGGGGTAAATAATTTACATATCTATATAAAACTCTAGTTTGTTTGCAAAGGTGAAACATTCCACTAAGATGCCTCCACTGGACAACACTAATGTGCCTCGCAGACAAATTTTTGAAATTTTACAAGACATACCAATTGAAATAACAAATGGGGAAGAGGAAGAAGAAAATGTTACAAAAGATGAAAGTGCAATGGAAGAATTGGATGAAGAAGAAAATAATTTAACAGATATTGACTTACATGCTTATGAAACATTGGACTCGTCATCAGAAGAAGAAGAAATGGAAGATCAGAACACCCCTAAAGTTGGAGCTATATTGGACAGAATGTCGTTGTGTAAAAGACTTGTATTTTGTAGTAGAAGATTATTTTTGGAGAGTAGTGATGACGAGGATAGCAGTGATGAAGTTTCACCTTTGTAAATAACTTTTTTGTAAATAATTTTTTGTTTTGCATTTTACAAAAATCCAAAAAAATTATAAAACTGTAAAAAAGAAGAAAAAGAATATGAGCGGGGGGTAGAGCAGCAGATGCTCTATCCTCCGCTCAAAATAATAATTTCCGATGGCCTTGACCCACTTTTGAGAATTGATTGTGGTGGGGGAGAGCATTAGTGGTGGGGGAAACGTCATATATACGGGTAGTCAAGCCTCAGTGTCATTTGGTAAGAAAGAGGGAACGCTGGATCGGAGGTGATGGTAAGATTGACTCAATAGCAAATACTTTAACACTGCAATATGTTAACAGGTTGTCAATGGTTAGGAAATATTTTTATTTTTATACTCGCTAGTTTGTTTAAGCTTAAAATTTTAAATATATTTTGTTTTGGTCAAATGCTTTTGCCAGACTTCCTACACGCTAAGACTCATATAAAGTACAGGATTAAGCTGATCTCTCGGGGAAATACTATGTAGCCACCTCACATTGGTTATCGGAGTAGCATAGTATTGGTGATTTATACAACATAAAATATTTTCAATATGTTATATATCACCAATTCTTATTCGAGTCAGATAACCAATGTTAGGTAGCACATCAGTATTTCCCCGCGAGATCAGTCTTAATTCTGTACATTTTTTGAGTTTTGGCGTGTGGTAAGTGTGCCAAAAGCATTTGCTCAAACAAATATATTTAAAAGTTTTAATTTTAAATAATTTGGTATATGAAATTAAAAAAATATTTAACTTTTGCACCTGTTGATATATTATTGAAAGTATTTGTTAGAAAGTTGATCTTACTACCATCTCTTATCCAGTGTTCCCTCTTTTTTACCAGATTTAAGGTGGCCTTGACCTATATATTTGTCCTAAATAGCAAATTTTAAATAAATATATTACATTTTGTTCTGCGCATGCGCAGAACGGGTTTTCCCAAGATCACCCCCCACCACCCGCTATAAAAGGAGGTCGGCCAAGAGCGTCTCTCATTCTTTGGTGAACTTTTGTAGAGGTAACATCTAAAGACGCTAGTGGTAAAAAGTGTTAAAATGCTTCTTTGCCATATTTGTGGGGAATTTTTCCCAGATGAAGACATTTTAGCTATACATCAAGAATTACATATGGAAGACCCGGCGAGTGAAACGGCTAACGAAATGGACATGGACTGGATTGATGACATTTTGGCTGAATTTAACCGCAACCTGGACAATTGGCAAAGTGAACTTCAACAGATTCAACGCAGAAGACCCAGTGTTATCCAATATGGAGGTGCTGGACCGTCAGGACTTAGAAGAGGAACTGTTGCGGAACCAGAAGAAGAAGAAGAAACGGACACTGATACAGATTTAGACACGGACATGGATTTGGATATAGAAACAGAACAAGGAGGAACCAGACACTTATGCACAACTGCTTTTCCCGGACGCACGGTAATACATAACAAAATAAATAATGTGCAACTAGATTTAGAAAATTTTGTAACCGAGGCAAAATCATTGATTGATGAAACTTTAACTGAAGAATTGGCAAGATTAAATTTTATTAAATTTGGTTTAGTGTTGGACGCAAAATTTAGTAAATCTGATGGTGAAACCACACTTCGAGGTTTCATAACAAAAAACCGTACTTTGATGTTTGCCTCGGATGTAAATAAAATTGTAGACGAATGTATTGAAGAATTGTTGACAAAAATGCAGGAGCATGAAGGGAGAGGGTCAGGTTGGATGTTTACATCCGTAGAGGGTTTAGATTTAAGAGTACATAAGCACGGTTACGGTATGAGGGGTAGTAGCTATATCCCTCTACCAAAAGCCATTGAGAAAACGAAAGCATGTATAAATGTACAAAATGTAGATAATGAATGTTTTAAGTATGCTATGTTATGTAAATATATTTTGCCAGAGCAGCACCCTTGTAGAGTAAGTGGACATTATGTAAATGTAAATAATAGGTATAATTTTGTAGGACTATCTTACCCTGTAAAAATTTCTGATATTTCTAAGTTTGAGAAAAACAATCCTGGTGTTAGTGTAAATATTTTTGGTTTGGATGATGCAAATAATGTGTACCCCTTAAGGGTGACTAAAACTGAACTTAGGAACCATACTGATTTGTTATTAATAACAAAAGGTGAAATTTCACACTATGTGTACATAAAAGATTTTGAAGCTTTAGTAGGTAAACAGTTATCCAAGAGGAAATGTAAAAAAACAATTTGTAAAAGGTGCTTTTGCTTTGTAAATAAGGAGTTAAGAAGAGGAGGTGCTCAGTGGCTACAAGAACACCAAAGACTCTGTAATGAAAATTTTGAATGCAAAATTAGTTTGCCTGCACCTACTCGCTCTATTGTAAAATTTGAAAAGATTAGCCATCAATATAGGGTACCATTTGTAATTTATGCAGACTTTGAGTCTACACTGGTACCCCAAGAACATCCAGAAGGGGAAATTACCAGTAGGACGAAATACCAGCTGCATAAACCTAACAGTTTTTGTTTGCTTGTTAAATCCACACTGCCAGAAGAACATTTGAAAAATTTTGGTTTAAGTTCAACACCAATTTTGTACAGAGGTGAGGATACTGCTAAACATTTTGTAGATAACTTTTATTATATAGCTGATAAGGTTGAAGAAGTGTACAGTAATATTGTCCCTATGATTCCTCTAGATGAAGAGGAGGAAATTCAATATATCAATGCCACTAATTGTTACTTGTGTAAAAAAGAATTTACTGTTGAGAACCATAAAGTTCATGACCATGATCATCTTACTGGTTATTACAGAGGGGCTGCTTGCAATTCATGTAATATTAATTATAAACTTCCGAAATTCATTCCAGTCGTTTTGCATAACCTTAGTGGTTATGATTCACATTTTATTATTCCGGAATTGGGCAGGGATGATGGGAAAATTGATGTTTTGGCCAACACTTTCGAGAATTATATTAGTTTTTCCAAGACTGTTGGCAAGATGAAGCTTCGATTCGTGGACTCTTTTCGATTCATGTCATCTAGCCTTGCCAACCTAACTAAAAATTTAAGACGACAGGATTTAAAAGAAACCAGAAAAAATGTGCCAGAAGATAAAATGGACTTGGTGCTAAGGAAAGGAGTATTTCCTTATGATTATATTACAGGAATGGAAAAATTTGAAGAAACAAGACTACCACCTATCGAAGCGTTTAAAAGTAAATTAACTGAAACCGAAATTTCAATTGAAGATTATAATCATGCTCAGAAAGTCTGGAATGAATTAGGAATGAATACCTTGGGTGATTATTCTGACTTTTATGTAAAACTAGATGTAACATTATTGTGTGACATAATGGAAGAATTTAGGAACACCTGTTTCACCGCTTACGGACTGGACCCGCTACATTCTTTTACTTCTCCCGGTTTGGCCTGGCAGGCCATGTTAAAATCCACCGAGTGCAAGTTGGAGCTGTTAACCGACATCGATATGGTTTTGATGATCGAATCGGGTGTACGCGGTGGATTGACCCAGGCTGTTACAAGACATGTGAAAGCTAACAATAAATTTCTACCAAACTATGATGAAACTAAAGATTCGATTTTTCTTGGCTATTTTGATGCGAATAATTTGTACGGTTGGGCGATGTCCAAACCCCTTCCGTATGGCGACTTTCAATGGGTAGACCCTGATTCAATAGGAAATATTATGGATATTCCCAAAGAAGGTGACACCGGCTACATCTTAGATTGCGACTTTGAATATCCAGTACACCTACATGATCATCATTACGACTTGCCACTGTTGGCTAAAACTGAAGTATCACCGACGGGAAAATGGCCCAAATTAATGATGACATTAAACAACAAAAACCGTTATGTCGCGCACTATTGGGTTGTACAACAAGCGTTGGAATTAGGATTGATTATTACCAAAATTCATAGAGTTTTAAAATTTTCACAATCTTGTTATTTAAAACCATACATTGATTCAAACACTGCAAGGAGAGCAGCAGCAACATCAGCTTTTGAAAAAGATTTTTACAAGCTCATGAACAATGCAATATTTGGAAAAACTTTAGAAAACAAAAGGAAACACAAAATTGTAAAATTAGTAACAAACCCCAGACAGATGCAGAAACTTGTACAGAAACCGAATTTTGGAACAAGTATGATAATTAATGAAAACTTGGTAGCAGTCAGCATGAAGAAAACCAAGATAGTAATGGATCGACCGTTGTACATAGGAATGTCTATATTGGATATAAGTAAAACGCACATGTATGACTTTCATTACAACAAAATGGTTCAACATTATGGAAGAGAAAGTATTGGAGTAGCCTACATGGACACGGACGCACTAATTTATTGGATTAAGACACAAGACATGTATGAAGATCTTCGGACGTTCATACACAAAAATGATTTTGATTTTTCCGACTACCCAAGAAATCACCCGAACTTTAGTGAAAATAATAAGAAAGTTTTAGGCAAATTCAAAGATGAATGCAATGGAGCAAGCATGGAAGAAATCGTTGCACTAATGTCCAAATTATATTCTTTTAAAGTATATAAAGGACATCAAGAAGAAACATCTACCACCAAAAAAGCAAAAGGTGTGAAAACAAGTTATTTGAAGAAAAATGTAAACTTTGAACAATACAAGAACTGTTTATTTAACGACACCACCTTGACTGCTAAATTCAACACCATAAGGAGTGAAAAACACAAAGTGTACAGTGTTACAGAAGTGAAAAAAGCATTGTCAAACAAAGATGACAAACGTCACATTATGGAAAACCAAATTGATACTCTTCCTTTTGGCCACTACTCTCTCAACCCTATCGACAACTAACCTATTCTTCGTCCCTCTTCGTCCTTCTTCGACCTAAATTCCTTTTCCTTCCGTAAAAAAATGGGGAACACGGCAAGTCCAACGCCGTGTTCCCCATTTTTTTACATCAATTTGAATGACCTTGACCCAGTTAAATATGGGTATGATGTAATAAAAATTTATTTTTACTTCATCCATGAATGAGGAAGGATAAAATTATGGATTTGAAACAAAAAATTGTTCATGAACTTCATAAACCGGCTAGGAGGAAATTTCCCCGAAGAAATACTGTTATAAAAGGAATGAATGATCTATATCAAGCTGATTTAATCGAAATGATTCCTTACAGTAAACAAAATAAAGGATTTAAATATATATTGACTATTATCAATTGTTTTACAAAAATGGCAGATGCTTTACCGCTAAAAGATAAAACCGGCAAGAGTGTAACAAAAGCCATGGAAACTGCGATACAGAGAGACAAAAATACCATAAAACATTTACAAACCGATGATGGTAAAGAATATTTCAATAAAGAATTTTTAAATTTAATGAAAAAACACGACATAAACCATTATTCGACTAATTCAGTACCAGAAACTTACATTTTAAAAGATAATAAAGGACAATTGCTCGAAGGAGGGTTTTATGGACATGAAATATTAAAATCCACAGTAGGTGATGTATATCTCGTTGAAAAGGTGTTACAACGGAAAAAAGATAAAGTTAAAGTGCGATGGTTAGGATTTAATAAGAGTGAAGATTCTTGGATACCTAAAAAGGATCTGATATAATGATGGAGCATCATTTTAGGTTGAACCTTTACAAAGGATGGAGATAATACCGCAAAAGGATAGTTTTCCTATTAATAATATTGATGAACTCACGGTGGACAATTCGGAATTAAACAGCGGCAAACATGGTGTTCTGTTACCAAACACGGTGCGTTGTCTTGTAACTGGTCCATCCAATTGTGGTAAAACAAATGTAGTATTCAATTTGATTACAAACCCAAAAGGATTGCGTTTCAATAACTTGTATGTCTTTTCCAAATCATTACAACAACCCAAATACCAATTATTAGAAAAAATATTTAATAATGTGCCAGAAGTGAAATATTACAAGTTTCATGCAAGTGAAAGCGTAATGCAACCGCATGAAGCTAAACCATTTTCAGTTTTTATATTTGATGATGTATCCTGTGAAAACCAAAACACTATCAGGAGCTATTTCGCTATGGGGCGACATAACAATATAGATAGCATTTACATAGGCCAGACTTATAGTAAAATACCAAAACAATTGATAAGAGACAACGCAAATGTGTTAATTGTATTCAAACAGGATGAAACCAAATTAAAACACATATATTACGATCATGTCAATGCGGATATGTCATATGAACGGTTTAAAGACATATGTGGTAAGGCTTGGGCTGAAAATTATGGATTTTTGACAATTATGAAGGAACAACCACTAAATAACGGTCGATACAGGATAGGTTTCGATAAATTTATATTAATTCACTAACCACACAATCATTCTTGTACAGCACGTCTTGCTACAAACATGGTTAACCAAGAAAAGTTAGTAAAGGGAATTAAATCACTTAGTGATTCTATTCGGGCTAAAAACAGAGCGTTAAAGTTAGGTATCAGCGAAAGGGAGAAATTTCTCGAATCTACTTTTAAACCTATTACAGAGCCTTTGAAACAATTAAACAAAAAATTGACTAAACCTTCTTTTCAAGGTGATATTATTGCTCCGATAACAGAATATGAAAGGGAAAGTGTAATATCAGAAGATATTAGCGATGACGACCCGGAAGCCTCCATATTTAGTGATACAACGGCAGAAAGAGAAGATGTATATGCTGGTAGTGAAGAAGAAGTAGTATCTATAGCGAGTGAAGAAGAAAAAACAGAAGGAGAACCATCAAACATAAGCTTATTGGGTGAAAGTATTCATACAAAAGGACCTTTAGGAAGGAAATACTTGTTAAAACTGTTAATTGGAACTAATTCTACTAAAAAATACCACAGTTATGGAGCAAGAATGTCCAAAGAAGGTGTAATGATTGGTAATAGCAAATTGGATGTCGATGAACATGATAATATTCGCGTAGGTGATCAAATATATAAAGGAACAAGGGGACTATTTGAATTATTATTTCAAAATAAACCTTTAAAAGCATTGGTAAAAAATGATGATTTGGAAGTGTATAGCAAAATTTTGGAACAAACCAATGCATATAGAAGAAATTATTTACCTGAAGCACCCATATATAGGAATAAATCTGTAAAATATAAAGATTTTGTTTCCAAATTAATACCTATTATAAGAAGAAAACCTGTAAAAAGAAGATTAGTAGCATCCACTTTAGATTTAAGTTCCCCAGAACCGAGAAAAAGAAGCAGATCAGTCACCGGTAAAGGATTGATGAAGAAACTATACAATACAAACGTAATTTATTAGAATAATATCAATAAATTGGTGGATAGAATGAAACTAATACATGAAGCCAAAGAAGCGGGTCATACTGGATTGGAAAACGAATGGGTGGCTTTAGTGGATGAACTTAGAAACCGAGGGGTAATCTCATAAAAATGCATTACTCCCTAAAATGCTATTCAGTTGCACCATGAGTGTCGACAAGTTCGGACGGTATTCCTCGGATGGATTATATTACGCGAATAACTTAAAAAGAGGTGCTGGTTTACCACAAACACCTGAAGGAGATTATGATATTAGTAATAAAAGGTTAAAAAACATAAAAGATCCCACGGACGAAAACGATGCCGTAAATTTAAAAATAGTAAAGGAAAAGATATCACCAACATTAAGACTACACAATAACACATATGATGCAGAAAATCATAGAATTATCAACGTTGGTAAACCAAATGAAAACGGTGATGCGATAAACAAAGGTTATTTGTCATCTGAATTAAAAAATACGTTAAACTTCAATGGAAAAACGTATAGTGCTAACAATAAACGTATATCCAACGTAGATGACCCTAAAGATGCAAAAGACAGCGTGAATAGACGCTATTTACATTCCTTGATACCTGAAAAGACAAAAGATGGATTTTCTTTTTATAAATTTGTTATTAATGATATAGGTTATCCAAAAACTGAAAACGATGCTGTAAATCTAAAATATATTAAAGATCATTGTATCATACGTGATGTAGGGGTTATAGATTGTTTTAATAATTGTTTAGCAAATGTTAAAGATGGTTCGGCGCCATCAGATGGTGCAACAGTGGGTCAAATGATGGAAACCTTAAAACAAGAAACATCTGGATTTGTTAAACAAAACCAAGTAGTATCGCGGAAAGGGGATGTATTTGTGCAGGGAAATAAAAAGTTTACATTACTTGAAGAAAAGAATAATGCTTGGGATGGTAAAGGAAAGAAATTATCATATATAGGTATGGGTACAGAATTCTTTGATGTTCCAGTTGTAGCACAAACTATATGTTCTAATCCATATAATGATGAACCTTACATATGTAGGTTTAAAAAAATACGTAACGTATCTCCTGGTATCAACGATTTCGATTGTGTTGTAGTTAGTCAATCTTTGATATTAGATAAACCAACTGGTGATATTTTTAATGCGGATGATAAGAAAATAGGTAATTTAAAACAAGGAAGTGATCCAAATGATGCTGCAACTGTAGGACAGGCTATAACAACTTCATTAAAGGACAATAAAGTATATACTTGTAATAATAAACGTATTACAGAACTTAAAGACCTTCAACATGTGGATAATGCTGTTACTGTTAATTTTCTTATTAAAGTTTTAGGAAATGCATTATTTGATATGTTCAATATTATTGCAACCCGTACACGTTGGGGTAATTGGGTGTCTGAATCCGAGAGAGGTAATTGGATTAAAAGGGAAATTTTTAATAAATACTTTATTAACCCTAATACGCAAAAGTTTAGATCATCAGATTGGGGTGATATTGATATTTAATATAAGATCACAAAAAATGACTTCATTTATGTCCAACTCGTCATAGAGGTAACACATAAGTTGAACATTGCGATTATAAAAGGACAATAATGGCGTTCCAGTACATCAGTCCATATCGAGACACTGTGAGGAAAGGAGGTGGGATCACATCCACAGCGGTTTCTCTGTTAAGTAAAGCCTTAAATCGAATTCCAGTAGGATCTGTCGTAAATAGAGCAATAGACGCTTTACCATACGAATTTCACATACCGGGAGGTTATCAGTATTGCGGACTAGGAACTAAATTGAAAAAACGACTGGAAAGAGGCGATCCAGGCATAAATAAGTTAGATCAAGCTTGTAAAGAACACGATATAGCATATTCCACATTTAGCGATACAAAAAATAGATCGATAGCTGATAAAAAGCTCGCGGATATAGCTTGGCAACGAGTAAAGTCTAGTGACGCTAGTATTGCAGAAAAAGCAGCAGCTTTAGCGGTAACAGCAGGTATGAAGGCTAAAACAGCGGTAGGAGGTGGAAAAAGGAGGAGAAAAGTAAAAAGGAGATCGGCAAAGACAAAACATGGGGGGAATATTAGAAGAAAACGACGTTCCACCAGAAAGGGTAGCAAAAAACCAACAGTATGGTCAATGGTAAAAAACGGGGCAGGTCTATACCTAAGACCGTATCGTGCATATTAAATAAAAGAAATCAATTAGTAATACCACATAAAGCGTTAACAAATATCGAATTATTTAAATACATTTCATGTTTAAAAATACCTTTTTTTCGCGGTGTCTTTATGAAAGATGCTTTACCAGTTAAAATGTGGAAAAACGAAACCGGTATTGTAAATTTAGACAATTCTGAAGGTCCTGGCACTCATTGGGTTTGTTATAAGAAATTAGGTGATAATATATATTACTTTGGTAGTTTTGGCAATTTACCACCACCTAAAGAGCTTGAGCATTACTTTAAATCTGCTAAAAACATATATTACAACTATAAAAGAGAACAACCTGATAACACTTTAATATGCGGCCATTTATGTTTGGAATTCCTAGCTAAAAGTATCAGTCACAATTGAGATGTCTTCCTATACGGTATCATTAACAGGAAAATCGTCCACTTTACGAAGTATCCTTTTCCCAGCGTTACGCTTGCAAAAAGGAAGATTTTGGGAGGCGGCACTGTTAGATTTTACAACTTACAACTCTATTCCCAATGTTACGGAAGATAAAAATAACTTATTGCATTATTATAAAGGAAAAGATGCCAGTGGAAAGTTTACAGACTTAGAAGTTTGCAGTTTACCCACAGGTTCTTATGAAATTGATCATATTAATGAATTTTTGCAAAATAAAATGGGAAAAGACAATATAACATTAAAATGTAATAACAATACTATGAAAGCTGAAATAAACTCCAATTATTATATAGATTTTACTCAGGAACAATCAATCGGTGAATTGTTAGGATTTCCCAAAGATAGCCCAATTTTAGAACCAAATCAAACACATTCTGGTAAACAAACTGTAACTATACTAAAAGTTAATAGTATAGATATAACTTGTAACATTATACAGGGAGCTTACAGAGATGGAGCGAATACTCATATAATACATACTTTTTACCCAAGTGTACCTCCAGGATTTAAAATTGTTGAAAAGCCACAAAACCTAGTATATCTGCCGTTGAACACCACTTTCATTTCAGACATCGTGTTGAACGTATTGGATCAAGACGGTAACTTGATAGATTTCCGAGAAGAGCCAATTACAGTTAGATTACATTTAAAATCGACACTTTAATACAAAAATCATGGGTTTATCATTTAAAAGTGGACAGCCTACGGGAAACCGCATTAGTAGCTCTTCAGCTGTGGAGGAGTTAACACGCGAGAACATTCGTTTCTTAGAAAAGATTGGTTTAAAATTAACCGATTATGGATATACTGGATATAGCGCAGGGTCCGACATTTGACGAAACACTATGGGAAAAAGAATATCACACCCACAACCCTTACACTTCATCAAAATTGAACAATAACGATGAAATTCGTATTCCTATACAACATCAAGACATTTACACACTACCATGTGAAAGTTACTTGTATATCGAAGGAAAAGTAACAAAAAAGGACAATAGTGTAGGTACAACAGTTCCATTTATAAATAACCCTATGGCTTTCCTGTTTGATGAAATTAGATATGAAATATCAGGTGTAACAGTTGATTCCACTAAAAAAGTAGGAATTGCAACAACTTTAAAGGGGGTAACATCTATATCACCTAATGAAACCAATTTACTTCAACCGGCCGGATGGGTTTTACCTGAACATGACACAATCACTCCTAATACAAAGGGATACTTTGATTTTCATATTCCATTACGTTTGTTGCTTGGATTTGCTGAAGATTATAGAAAAATAATATTAAATGTTAAACAAGAATTAGTTTTGTTGAGATCTTCTAACGATAAAGACATTATTAAAGCTCCAGATGGTACAACGGATGCAAACCTAGAATGGAAATTAACATTAGACAAAATTGTATGGAGAGTTCCACATGTTAAATTAGCTGACGAACATAGAATGCTACTATTAAGGAAGTTAAAGGCTGATCGTGATATTGTAATTCCTTTTAGAAGTTGGGAATTCCATGAACATCCAAGCTTGCCAACTACAGATCGTCACACTTGGACTGTTAAAACATCTAATTACGTAGAACGAGCCAGGTATATTATATTTGGTTTACAAACAGATAGGAGAGACAGCATCACAAAACATGCAGGCAAATTTGATCATTGCAACTTAAAAAATATTAAAGTTTATTTGAATTCACAATTTTTCCCCTATGACAATTTAAATGTGTCATTCGCTAATAAAAAGTACAGTATATTATACGATATGTATGCGAGATTCCAAAATTCATATTACGGTAAAACAAATACACCTTTACTATCACCAGAAGAATACTTAGATGGTTACACAATAGTTGTAATTGATTGTTCTAAACAAAATGAATCAGTAAAATCATCAAGTGTTGACATAAAGATTGAAATGGAGTTTAATGCAGCTATACCTGCAAATACAACTGCATACTGTTTAATTCTACATGATAAAATTGTAACATACACACCTCTAACTGGAATTGTTAAAAATGTATTATAAAAAAACCGGTTTTGTTACATTCCGCGAGTATAAAAGCGGAGCGTGCAGGCCGCTCCTGATCAGTTTGTTGCCTGACGTCGTATGGGTAGCATCATCTTCAATATGGCTTCTACAAGTGGTACAACGGCATACATGGGAATAACGAATAGAAATTCTAACGATTAGCGATATTCGTTAGTTTTTCGGCTAACTTCTATTTTATTCGTTAGTTTTTAAAAAGTAATGGAAATAACTTCTAATCAGTTAGATTCAGAGCTAACGAATAGATAATATATTCGTGAGTATTTTTGGAGTTTAAATCGTTAGATTTTTGGACGGACGAAAAAGTCTCAAATACGCGACCGGTGAGGGTTGCGTGTGGCCTTGAGCTCGGGCCGCTCGGGGTCAGCGCCCTTGATGACAAACAATGCGGTAAGGGTGGGGGCGGGGAAAGTCCAGTTGCTTTGGTATGCCGGTATGCGGTCGCATCCAATGACAACACAACAAGCATCGAGGGTTGGAAAAGGAAGGGGATGGGGGAATATTTGGTAATTTGTCATCTCAAATTATTTGTCTTCAGTTGATGTTCATTGCCTGACAAGTGTGAAGCCATTTTTCCTGTGGTAGCAACTTGTTGTTTATATTTCGTTGTTATATTTTAGTGATAGTTAAATAATAGTTATAATTATTAATAGTTATTAAGATGGATAGTTTTAATTAAGTAGATTAAAATACTTGTTAGCGATGGCGGGCGAGCGCGATATTCAGTGGCCAAACATATACAGCATATTTTCAACAGCTTGAAAAAATGAAAAGGGTGGAATTTCGTTAAAATGTTAATTGAGTTTGCCCAAAACGCAATTAGTTACCAATATGTGTCATTATATCATTTCATACGAAACCCTTTAAAACAACTGCCAAAAAACAAACAGCAAACTCCTCCAAAAATTATCTTAATTTTCTATCAGTTAGTTAAAAACTAACTAATAACTTCTATCAGTTAGTTTTTTAACTAACTAGTAACTTCTATCAGTTAGTTTTTTAACCAACTAACTAATAACTTCTATTAGTTACTTTTTACGGGTCTAACTAATAACTTCTAACTAGTTAGAATTATTGACTAACTTTCCCAACTATGTACAACGGAATGCGATATTGAAAAAGAAATTTCAGAATTTTTGGACATGAATGAACAGCAACACGTCACAAATCAAGAAGAAGAAGAAAAAGGTAAAAAGAAAAAATATTTGTCCAAGAGGAAAAGAAATGTGGAAGAAAATATTTCACCAAATATTTTGATGGAAGTATTTTTAAGGATTTTTTATCCAATCTCTTCAAGTTTGGATAAAAGTGTTTTAATTGGAGTTATGAAATCAACCGACTATTCACCTACAGTAATTTTAACTCACGGAACAAAAATGATTTTGTTTACAGCCAATGCTTGGGAATCTTTTATGAAACACCTCCATTTGTTAGAATGTTACTTTAATAGCAACATGTTTGGCAGGAAAACAAAAGTAGGACTATTGGATTCAGACTTGGAAATTGATATTATTAAACACAGAGGTGAACATCAAATGAGATTCAGAGATACGACCAAACATGACATAAAAATTCAACTGAACAGAGAAGAATTTTTTATTTTAACATGTGCAACTGAACCAATAACAAGATATTTAAGACAGCTAGTATTCTCCAGTTCAATTATTAAAGATTATTTAACAGACACTTTGGACAAACAACCGGATGCACCAATTTTGTATGGACCTGTGGACACTTCAATATTCAACAGAATTCCTCATGAAGTTCAAATGTGGAGACAATTGGAACAATATGTGCAAGAAAAAAATAATTTTGTAAAATCGGATGAAGAAACACATTTCAGTGATGAAAAGGATCAAAGTGATGATAATGACAACAACAAAAATGACCAGATGGAAAGTTAAATAAAGTTTTAAAATTTTTCACAACACTTTACACTTGAATTGGTAAATTTTCAATAAAAAATTCAAAATTTTGTGGGTGTAGGCCTACCGGGGATGGTGCCCACGTTAAATATACACCAACGCGCCTTCAACTGTACGGCCTGGCATAAATACATGCCTACCGTG
This sequence comes from Neoaliturus tenellus, assembly GCA_030545055.2. NCBI lineage: Eukaryota > Metazoa > Arthropoda > Insecta > Hemiptera > Cicadellidae > Neoaliturus > Neoaliturus tenellus. The sequence continues at coordinate 73,648,480 of CM061532.1, read as the reverse complement.
GTGTGGAAAACAGTTGACCTTCTGACACCGTGATGGATAGACGGGTGACCTTTCAAATGGACATGGAAGAAGAAATCAAGTCCAAGCCGGGTATTATTGAATTTCAAGCTTTTCGTGGTAACGATGATCGGTTCATAATTAAAGAACTTGTATTTTACGATATAGATAAAAATATTCCTTACACATTTTTATTCAAACCACCATGCTCTTTTTCTTCACTAACCAGCAAAGCCGCAACAACAAACCGATGGACTTGGAAATATTTTCATCACATCGATTGGTATGACGGTTTTACCAGTTATTCAGACTTGTATCATATTATGCATCAATTTTCAAACAGATTTACTAATATTTACACAAAAGGACTTGAAAAGAAAAGATGGATAGAACAATTTACTTCTACTCCAGTTAAAGATGTGCAAATTAATAAAAATTTCAAATTTATTGCTGAAAACATTTGTATTTGCACACAAAGTGTGGAACATGAAAGGGACAGGCACTGTGCGTTAAAAAACGCTTTAAAATTAGCAACTTACCTGCAAGATGGAGAAATCGGTGATGGTGGTGGGGGTAACAGCGATTATAAAAGCGAGGAGCAGACCGAGACCTGGCACGAGTATTACTCGAGATTCCGAGACGACAACATCTCAGAGCAAGAAGACAGCGAGGACCTCTAGAACAACCATGGCATCCAACCAGTTTCTGCAGACTTTGGTGGAACAGTTCAACGCCCACTCCAAGTCTACAATTTTGCCGGTAAAAAAATGTTCAGAGCTGAAGGATGAAAAACATTATATTATACATACCATGAAGAAGATGGAAACTACAGTCGGCGAGGCAATCTGCTGCAGCTTGAGCGAAGCCCCATACACTCCGGGAGATGAGCCGAAATTCCAAATTTACCTGCCCAAAAGATTTGTACACCTACTCCAGAACGAAGATCTCCGCTCCATACAACCAGGATGTCTCTACTTGGTGTCACACGGATGCAGCGGCAGCAACTCCACCGAGCTTACCATCCACATCGCAGACAAGCAGCAGTGTTAAAAAAAAAATAATTTTTTTCTTTCTTGTATCTGTTTGTATTTTTTAACTATATATATTTTTGTCATGTAATCTTGTTTGTACTGTTTTAAATAAAGATAAAAAACCAAAAAAAAAAAGAAAAAAAACACAAAAAAGGCAACATATCAATATGTGAAACAAAAAAATTTTTCACATATTGATATGTTGCCTTTTTTTTAAAGCTCTGGGGTGACCTTGACCTTTGACCTTTGCACAAATTAAACATAAACTTTTTTTCAAACAGCAATATGTGTGTGTGTGTGTGTGTGTGTGTGTGTGTGTGTGTGTGTGTGTGTGTGTGTGTGTGTGTGTGTGTGTGTGTGTGTGTGTGTGTATGTGTGTTTTCCCCCACCATTTCAGGTTACCAGCATACAGACTGTAAAGAATTACAGTTTGATTGCAACTGTCAAACGATGAGCACCCTATTTGAGCTTTGTGTAAGAAAAATTATTGAAGATCAACAGCTATTTAGCCATACTTTACAATCCAACGCTCCTCAACAAATTAAAATTTTTATCAAACAGTACAAGCTAGACAACAGAGGTTACAACACTTTTGGTTGGTACAAGTTTGGTGATGGTACAAAATTTTGTCGAAGTTGTGGAAGGGCCACTGTATCCAACCCGGCACAATTCCTACAAGATGATGGATGTTTACAATATGGTCATGTCGCTCCAGTTTTAAGTTACCATACACCTAAAGAACTTTGCGCCATTTGTTCAATCAATATGTTTACTTGGCAAAAATTTAACCACCTCTCATCAGACAGCGTGTAAACAACTTCCCCCCACCACTATTTCATACTACCTTAAAACGACCATGCTAATATTCATTCCGCCTTTGGACATCATACGGAAAACATCAAGATGGCTCTGACTGTAAAATGTGCAAATTATGAAGAAGTATTTGTAAGAAATCTGCAAGAATTAAACGAAATTGTTCAAGAATTTAAATCACTAATCGAACAGGGATACCGATTGAACATGCAAATTTTTGCTTGCAACACAAAATGCCCTCATGTCCCCAGGGATGACGAGTCGCCTAGGTCACCATCATCAACTTCTTCAGCCTACTCCTCCAGATCATCCATGAAGACTCAAGCCAGTCCAAACTTGGTATATTTCTCCTGACTAATATTTATATTTTGTATCCTCATTGTACTTCAATATGCATATTTTTGTATTGTAATAAAGGAATGATAAAATAAAAACAAAATAAAAAAACCTATCTTGCTACAGTATTGTAGCAAGATAGAATTTTTTTTAAACACAAATTGGATGACCTTGAACATGTTCTAACATGTTCAGGTTTTCCCCCACCACTTTTCCTATTGGATACCTGAGAGGCAGCACCAATGTGTTTCATTACATCTTCATCTTTCAAGCTGCAATCATGGATGTTCCACCACCAATATATGAGGCCGATGAAGCGGAAAGCCTGGGGAGGAGGAGATGCCAGCATGTGGATCTAGTGGAGATGATGGAAAGAAGGATGGAAGAAAGACGGATCAGGAAGGACCATATGCTAATTCAGAAAATGTTAAAATTAGATCTCTTCATAATCTTGGCCTTATTGATTGCAATCTTCTTCTACTTGGTCTACGCGGTTGTATACTGTCTAAGATGCATCGATTGTACAGATAAAGCAGCCAAATTGCCGGTTTTCAACACTACTCTGTAAATAAAATTTTCTTTTTTAAAACTCCAAATGGTTGACCTTGAACATGTTTCAACCTGTCTAGTTGTATCAATTACCCCCACCACCACGATTCCAAAAGACCAATCCTACATGCAAGTCTGGCTTCATTTCCAACTCAGCTACGCTAAAGGTTACACTACACACAATGAAGTGGGAATTACTTGTTGACAGTATTCAATACCTAAAAGAAATCTATGAAAAATTGCACATGCGGCTTCTTCAAAATCCAGGGATGATAATAAAAATGAACTTGGAATACGACTGTCCACTCATCGACGACAGTATGGATGAAGCAGAAGGGGTAGTCCAAAATACACAAGGAACATGTTGCTGTGAAGAAAATTCTTCGACAACATCAAGCACAAGTCCGGACAGCACATATGGGGATGAAGGAGGATTTTTGTAATTTGTAAATAAAATAAAAAAATAATTTTTTTAAAACTTCAAATGGTTGACCTTGAACACGTTTGAACATGTTGAGCATTGTGGATAAAAAAATATTTTTTTTTCTTATGCCTATTGCTGAATAACAAACTCAGTTGTATAGTTTGCAAAAAAAAATTTTTTTTCATTTCATCCGACCACTTTACCCCCACCATCTCCTTATCCCCACCACCCTGCCGAGTACCTCAGATACACGGAGAGACTTGCTCAGTTGCTGTTCAACTCTTGTGGTGTGCACATCTCACTTTTTGCACTCAATTTACTTATATTGAGTTTAAATTTAAATATTTAGCAAAATATCAAACATTCCTTAATTTTTCGGCAAAGTTTCAAATAAAAAAAAAAAAAAATTTCACTTTTGGTTTGATTGAAATTTCACAAGTTCCAACATCACCTGAGAAAGAATAAAAATAAATATTTCTCAGGAAATATTTCCAATGCGAGTTACGGTAAAGGACAGACTCGGATGAGTTGTTGCAAAAATTTTAATTTTTCTTCCTTCTGACCACTTTACCCCCACCACCTCCTTATCCCCACCACTGAGCCTGGGTACCTGGGGAACCGCCTGCGCCCAAGTCAGTATGCCTTCAGACGCAGTGCTGTTCGGATCGCATGTCGTTTGTCCACTGTCGGGTGTTTGAAGAAATTATTCTTCGGCTCTCAGTCTTGTGGTGGGTAAGTAAAATATAAAAATTATTTTTTTTCAAGTGAGGCTGCTGGGACGGGTCAATGACCCCTGACGGATATATTAGGTCGAGAGTCTGATCGCTAGGGAATAAAAAAAATATTTTTTGCACTTTTGTGATTCCTCCAGAAATTTCAATTTCTCACCAAAATTTGAGGAATCGCAAAAGTGCAAAAAAAATTTTTTTGTATTCTTGCGTGACCTTGACCTAATTAACGTCAGTGACGTCATCATGATGACGTCAGCGGTAATGACGTCACCATGACGTCATTTATGTGACGTCATGTGACGTCATATGACATCATTAGTGACGTCATTCGTGACGTCATTGATGACGTCATCACTGCTGACGTCATCGTGATGACGTCATGGCCCAGCAGCCCCACTTTTACACTACTCTATACACAATAGATAAATTCCTTAAAAAGAAGATTACCTGGCTAAAAGATTATGAAAATATCAAATATCTAAGAAGTAAAAATGTATGTTGTGATTTTAGCTATAAATTGTACTTTTAGAATATATGTATAGTGTAAATTTTGTAACATCTTAAAAAACATAATGTATGTCAATGTTGAATATCAAATCAAATAAAATACTGGAAGTGGGATTATTTTGACATTTTAGTGGTAAAACGTTACAGTAGTAATGTTCATACAATACATTTTGTACCCCTGCATGCATGCACATGGGCTATTGCATAGGCAATTCATACAGCACGCATCACGGTATTCATAGGAGGTTGAAGATCATTGCAAAAACTTGGATTTTCTGTGAAAATGGTGTTGGTGGAACCATTGACTATGTACACTAACGTGAATAGACCTCTCATCCAATGCATTTAGTTTGAGGCAAAAATTTGGAAGTTCGGTGGACGCCTCACCAGAGTCGCTGCAATCGATGTTGTTGTTATTCAGCTATATTTACAGTGCTGCCAAAACATTTTACCAAAACATAAACATAACTTTCAGTTATAAAATGTTTCATACTTGGTTTAGAAGAGTGGGAATACTGATTTATCTATCATATGTTACGTGTACTTCGATGGACGCCGCACGAGATCGCACCACCGTCAATATGCTTCACACACGCCTATGCTATGAGAAGTCTACTCACGTAGTGTACAAAGTCAATGGTGGAACTCTTTACATAATCGAAATGCTCTATGATTGACGAACCAGATTTCACACATCATCTCGTCAAGCACGATGAACATGACACACTAATCACATCTGCGGCTGACATCGGCTTACTGGCGTTTGTTTAACTAGATTAATGACAGGCGTTTGTCTCCAAAGTCATTAATATAACTCTGTGTCACTAGCGATAAATATCATGTATACATAGAATTCTTAGCTATGGATAATGTTGTTCAAATAGAAATTTTAACTATCCAAAATTAATTTTTACAAGGTTGAATATTTTAATCTATCATATAAGTATTTGTCAGATACCACTCACTCGCGTACCATACCATACATACATTACCATAGGGTATACAGGGTTGAAATTTGATGGCATGGACGCGTCACTCTCTGCTCAAAGGTGCTCACTGGTTTTGCAAATTCTTTCAGGGTTCCCCTCAGGACTTGAAAATTTAGATGTAAATGTTATTCCTTTGGCCAGTTATTTTATTTTTTATTTTTTTTTACAAACCAAGGAAACAATGAATCCGAAATACCATAGAACCTATGGTGTTGAAATTTGGCATGGCCGTTCCACTTTGCTCATAGGTTCCCACTAAGAAACTCTTTTGTAGTTTTAAAGTCATTCAAGGCTCCGCTACAAAAGACTTCAAGATTACTATATACTGTTATCCTTGTGGCCAATTGCACCGAGTGCCATCATTAATGTGGCCTTTTAATGTGTTATATGAATATGATTTGCTCTGCATAACAGCGTCAACTGAAGTCTAATAAAAATTATCTAAAATAATTTGTACGGTGTGTTCATGATTGCACCTACAGACCCTTTGGACATGAAACCGCACTTAAACCAATGCCATTACGAGTTAATTCAGCCGGTTTCAATTAAACTCTATTTGATATCGTCTTTAAACTCTTGGGCTTCAAGCAAAGATAATCCACTTTAATGGAAACCAATCAAAGGATTTACTCTCCATTTGCCCATTTAAATTTACTGCAAAATTATTACTGGAAAGTATTCAACCTTCAAACTGATTTTTTAGGGAATATATCACAGACGTATTATCACTACGAAAAGTTAGGTCAATTTTTCGAGTAAAATTTTGTTCCATTTACTTTTGTTATTATGTTGACCGATCGGTAAAGTATATACAGTATATTTAGCTAAGTTTTCTAGCCTAAGAATGTAAAAATAAACCATAATCTGATTATTTTCTGAGCACCTCGCACAAACCCGAAATAATTTTATAAAAGGTTAATTAATTTATTAAATTAAAACCATATGAGTACAAATCTGCAAATCCGTACAAGATAATAAAGAAGGTTATGCAATATTTAATTTTCAGAGTTAGTTAAAAAAAAATGGAAATTTTTCGCTGGGAGCACCTTAAAAACAGAAATTGGGAACTTCTCAAAGAGATAGCTATTGCCCCAGTTGGTTTATTCATTTGAATTATTCCTTTAAAAAAGAATTGTTATTTCAAGTCATTAAATACAATAAAGGTTAGGACTTTATCCTGTAGGCTTTTAATAGTACATCACTATGTGCAAAAGTGGCACTTTTTGGTGCGCAATCGTGTTTTAAAAAGCGATGCGCAAACGAGCTTTTAAAAACGATTAAGCACCAAAAAGAACCTTTGTTTCAAGTGATGAACGACGTGTTTTTATCATAATGCGGAAATAGACTTTTAATCTTTGAAAATGTTAACTATGACGTTGTATTTTTTAGGTTATATATTTATAAATATAAAGTAAGTAATATACCGTGTTCCGTGTTTAAATTTCTGTTATTTATAAACAACGCTTTTATAACATTTGAATGTCACTACTTACTTATACTTACTTATACTTCTTCAGTCGTCCCGTAGACCACATGTGCGGCATGAGACCAGTCTTCTTATCTATTTTTTATTCTATCACAGTTCAGTTGAACCAGGTCATTCAGGATGGGTGGGTAGGCTCAGGTTGGGAAAGTTGGTAATTCGTAAAAACAACTATTGATCAAGTATGATTTGAGTTTTGATTTGAATTTTTTGGAACAAGCAATCTCTTTTAAATCTATTGGGAGGCTGGCAAGAAATTTAAGGCCGATGTACAAAGGTTTTTGTTCAAAGAGTTTTAGATTGTGCTGAACTGAAGGGTTAATTGCTCTATTTCTTGTATTGTAACCATGAGAATGTGTAGGCACCAGATTGTTGTCTTTAACGTAAGTTATGGTCTCAAACATGAAAAGCGAGGGGACTGTTAAAATTCCTAAGTTTTTAAAGTGACTGTAACAAGACTCTCTTGGTTTGAGACCAAGAATGCACCTTACTGCTCTTTTCTGTATTGTAAAAATTCTATTGAGATTGTATTTACTTGAAGCACCCCATAGTACTATGGAATATCTTATATGGCTTTCGATTAAACTAAAGTAAACTAGTTTGGACAATTTTCTGTTTCTTAAAAAAGCAATGTTTCTGAGGACAAAAATGTTTTTTGACAAAGTTGCTGCTAACTTATCTACTTGGTCTATCCACCTCAGCCCACCGTCCAATCTCACTCCAAGGTAATCAATTGAATCAGAACTCTGAATTTCATCGTCACCAAGAAAAACAGAGGGAGGAGAAATGTTAGCTCTCATCGATTGTGCTGCACGTTGTACAGTGGAAAAATGTAAGAACTGGGTCTTTTTGGAATTGATTGTGAGATTTATGTCAGAGAAGGCTTGAGAAAGTGTGTTGAGTTTGAAAAAAGTTTGTAGTTCGAGATGATTCAAGTCTTTATTTCGAGTGAAAAGAGATGTGTCATCTGCGAAGATAGTTAAGCTATCACCGTCAAGATGATTTGGAATGTTATTGATGTAGATCAAGAAGAGGATCGGCCCCAGTATCGAGCCCTGGGGCACGCCAGATCTTATTTCACCAGGATTCGAAAAATGCTTGGCGGATGTGCCTTGCTTGTTTCTGAAATCAATTACTGTTTTTTGTTTTCTTTGAGAAAGATATGACTTGAACCAGCTCAAAACTGTGCCTGAAATGCCTAGTTCCAGAAGATTGCTTAATAAAATTGAGTGATTGACGCAATCAAACGCCTTAGAGAGGTCGACGAAGCAGCCAATGGCCGTCTCGCCACCCTCCAAGGCGTCGATGCATTTCCCTGTAAAATCAATGAGAGCTAACTTTGTTGACTTTTTGCTCTGATATCCAAATTGTTTGGCAAAAATGATGTTGTGTTCAACTAAGAAATTGACTAATCTATTACAAACTACTTTTTCAAGGATTTTTGAGATTGTTGGGAGGAGTGAGATGGGACGGTAGTTCTGAGGTAGATGACTGTCGTCTTTCTTAAAAATAGGACGGACTAATGCTAATTTTGCACCATCAGGAAAAACTCCTTCAAGTAAAGAAACATTAATTAAATGAACTAATGGGCCTTCTAACTCTGAAAAACAATTTTTAATGACTTTGTTGGAAATTTCGTCCCATCCTGCTGCATTACTATTGGACATTTCTCTAACTACACTACGTAATTCGACATTTGAAACAAGACTGAATTCTGAAAATTTGGTGATTGCAACCGTATTGTTTGAGGGTGTGTCATGACCTGAAAGGTTAGGCCCAGTACTGACTTTGTTAGAAGCATCAGCAACATTCAAAAAGTATTGATTAAGGAAATTACTAACTATGAAAGGATCATCTTTACATTGTTCATTTATTTTAAGTACTAGGTTAGGTTTGGTTTGATTTTTCAAGTTGTTTCTTGTTTCATTAATGAAAGACCAGGCTGTTTTGCTCGGATTCTTCGAGTCGCTCAGCTTCTCAGAGATGAATGAAGATTTGGCTTTTTTGATTGCTTCTCTGTAATTCTTCTTGTCAGTCAAATATTTATTTCTAACATTGACATCTTTTGTAGCGATCCAATCAGAGTAAGTATTTAATAGTTTTTGTTTTCTTAATCTAATGTCATCTGTTAACCATTTTAATTTATTTTCCCTCCTAGGCCTAACCTTTTTTAATGGGCATGAGATTTCCAGATGGTGTTTGATTGTAACTATCAAGCTATTGTACAATTCATTAACGGTTATTAAGTTATAAAAAGTGTCCCAAGATTCCCAGCTTAACCTAGTTTTCAGCTCTTGGATTGAAAGGTCATTTATTACTCTAGTTTCGGTTTCACCTAAATCAATGTGCTTGATTGTTGGTATTTCCATTACTATGGCTAAATGGTCTGAGACCAAAGATTCAACAGTGTACACGTCAAAGTTATTAAGATTTGTGGCAAAGTTGTCCAGAATGCTTTCAGAATTTGGGGTGATACGAGTTGGAGTGTGAACAGTTAATCTTAAACTAAAACTACTCAAAATACTAGAAAAAATGGCAAACTCGACCTCATGTTGTTGTGGATCAATGTTAAAGTCACCAGCCAATATTACTTGACGGTGACTCATGACCGTGGATTGAAGATACAACTCTAATTGTTCAAAGAAAAGTTGGAAATTGTTATTGTCAGGGGGTCTGTAGACAACAGAACAAACTGTGAGTCGCCCATTCAATTCAAATCTGAGTTCTTCGATTTCGAAAACTGATTCAATCGAAAACTTGTTGCTTTTGAATAATGAGGTAGAGCCTACCTTATCCAAGATGAGATCGGACTTTAAGAAAACGGCTACACCACCCCATAACATGTTCTCTCTGCAGAGAATGCCATACAATGAGTAACCGAGTAGGTTAATAAAGTGAGCATTTGAGGAAGAGATCCCATGTTCGGAGACCAAGAAAATGTCAACTTTTTCATCCTGAAGTAAAATTTCAATTAATTCTTTTTTTGTGTTAAGGGATCTTTGTACGTTCAAGTGCAGAATTTTTAAATGAGAGCTATTGTTAAAGATGTCAACAACATTTCCGCTTAAATTTAAACTACAATCTAATTGACTTAAGGATAAGGTAGGCAAACTGTGTAGAGTACTTACATAGGCTAGCCTAAAAAAAGACTGACCATAGAATTTCCTACGAGATCACAGATGAGTTTCTTGCCTCTAGAATTTAAGTGTAGACCATGTCTTGTGTAGTGGATTCGATGCAGGGCAAAGTTCACAGGAATGAAACACCATCCAAACTTATCACAAAGTTCCTTAAGTTTTAAATTCTGTTTCTTAATGAGGTGATTGCAACTTTCATCATCGTACCGGTATAAAGTCTCTACTATGGCAATACGGTTAGCCTTGAAAAGATGAGCATTGCTTTCCAATGTGCTGATCACTGAGTCAATAGAGTCATCAGTCATGCAATTCACACCACCAAAAACTAATTTCAGTTCATTACTACTATTCACAATAGTTGATTTGGTCATACTATTAACTACACTATTTACATAGTACTTCATGGGTGTGCCAGGGAAGAGATCTACACATACATTCAGGTCAGACTTAACAAAATCAAATTTTGGACTACAGTTGGATACTTTGTCCTTGATGTGAGGACGTAGATCCCTTACATGGCTATCTCCGATTATTCTAACGCTCGACAATTTTTGGCCAAGACAAGGGTTGGGATTTTTTACTGTGACTGGTGCCTCACAAGCTAATGGTGGATTCAAACTAGTACTAGGCCTACCTTGTGATTTTCCATCCTGAACAGTGATAAAATCACCACACGGGTCAGTTTGTGTGCAAACACTTAAAACTAAACTGGACGGGTTGGGAGACTGCCCAGTTGGGCCTGTAAGTGACAAGCTGGTGTGGGAAGGACCATTATTTACAGACCTTAACAAAGCTATTTCATCTTCAAGTTCCTTCAACTTACTAGAGAATTGTCTATTTTCAGTCATAAGCACTAAATTGAGGTCTCGAACTTCCAAAAGCTCTTGCTTGATATTAGAAAAATCTCTGTCTTTTTGGATCAGTCTTCCAAATTCAATACATTTACTACAGACATATGGATCTTTTTTCTTTATCAACTTAAATATGGTTTTCTTTAATTTGCTGCATTCCCTCCAGGCATGTACCCAAGCCTGACATATGTCACACTGAACGCTATCGCTTTCTAAGTCGGCAATGGCTAAATCACAAATATTACAAGTTACAATGGTCATAATGAAATGATTTATTTTAAGCTAAGATTTGCGATGATCAATAATTGTTAAACTTAAAACTATGACATGTGATTCAAAAGATAGGCTTACCACGCCAGCTTGTCTTCAGGCACTGGAATGACATTTTATGGTCTGAAAGAAATCAATCTGTTACCTGAGAATGTGGGGACTTACTCCGTGTTCGAATTGGGTTGCAATTTTGAGGCTGGAAATCCAATAATTTTAATTTTGTGACTCGAAGCAACAAATCCGAGGTTGATCGGTGGAAAAGTAAAGGATAGGTAAGAGAGAGGAAGCTGAAACCTGATTGGTCGACTCGTATGAAAGCTGATTCCTGGTTGGTTGAGATCAATGGCGGCATCCAATGAGATGCAAGCTTGTCGTTCCAAATGAAAGTTTCATCATCTTGCTGTTCTTCATGGTAACTAAGTTCGACTGTATATTTTAATGTGAAATTAATGTTGGCAGTCTGAACCTTATGAAAATTATTTGACTGAAGCACTTAAACTTTATGAAAATTACACTCTGAAAACTAATTTTAACTTTAAACTATATATAAAAACTGAATTAATACGGAGCTACTTTCGGTCGGACATGTTTGCTTGGAGTCCACAGAGTAAGTCTCACTATTCTGCATTCCAAAATTAATGAAACAAGTAGGCCTACCTGGGAGCCGAGAATTTGCTCGGTAAGCTCAAACTGTAAAGAAATATCAGTTTACAGACCGTGCGGTCAAATGCCCAGTGCAAAAAGGATTATTTCTTGTTCAAGACGAGCTCGTTGGCTCCACTCACTCACCTTTACGACCAAGTTATTCGCTTCGTTCACTCGCCTCCCAGACTGTTTAAATTTAGGCCTACGGGTGTGCTACACTCTTGTGTGTTTGTTAAAACACAGGTTGAATCTGTAACAATTGGATTCTAATTATTTAGTTAAGAGTCATCTTCACCCCTGTGCCAGTAGTCCATTGTTGCGCAGTTGGTAATGTTAACCATACGGCTTTTAACGCAAAACATGGTATTTTATTCCCCTGTTTATTCTGTTTCGGACGCCGTTTTTCAACCGATTTTCTTTAAACTTGATAAGTGTTTAGTTGAATTGTTAGTTATACTAGGCCTCTCATACCTCGAAATTTTGAATATTTAACAAATATTACTCTCTGTGAAGTTGCAAAGTAACTCGATTTTCCTTAGTAATATTTGTTAAATTTTCTAAATTTCGAGGTATGAGGGGCTTAGTATAACTACCATTTATAATTTATTCACTGGCTGCCATGCAAAACCACATGTTTATACTGGAACACGTGGTCTGCACTTTGATAGTTGAGTCAGCTGTTTTCATTATTTCTTTGTTGTGATTTTGGTCACGGAAATTTTCCCTCTCATCTGTTCAAAATTAATTTAAAATCGGACCCTTCATGTGACTGTTCTGCTCCAGAAGGAAGTTTAGATCACATAATTTTTGAATGTCCACTCTTAACCAAATCAAGAACGAATCTATTAGCAACTCTTCAAAATCTCGGTTTCCGAAATCCTCAAGATCTTAGAATTGTAAATTTATTAAAAGACGACAATCCTTTAGTTTGGTTTTCATTATCAAAATTTTTAGTTGAAGAAAATTATTTAGTGTGATGTAAACGTGTAAACTTCAAGCCATTTTGACCTCAAATTTATTGTTGAACTCTGTTACTTATGTTGTTAGTTTTATAGTTTTCTGTACAAAAATTTTGTATTTTTGAAGTGGGCTTTCATGGTGCACTGCCAAAGCCGAAATAAATAAAAAAAAAAAAAAAAAAAAAAAAAAAAAAAAAAAAAAAAAAAACTTCATGAGACCAGAGGCCAACGTTAAAATTTTTTTATTTCAATTCAAGATCATAAGGAAGTAAGATTTTTTCTGGCATAGAGACATGTATTTATATTATTTTATTCCAGAACGAAGTTTTAAGAAGAGGCCAGTCATGTCGAGAAATCTTCAGGAAATACCAATTAATGACTTTTTATTCTTTCTATATATACGACACTTTAGTTTTAATGAGGAAAAATTTCAAAATTCATACTATAGAAACAAATCACACAAACATGAACCCAAGAAAAACTAATAAAATTCCAGCCATTTATCACAGAACATCATTTTATGACAATCATATTAAATATAACTATACCAAAATTTACAATAACCTTCCTACTGAAATTAAAAATATAAATTCAGACTCAAACACATTTAAGAATAAATTAAGGACCTATATTATTGACCAGAGCATTTATTCTATGAAAGATTTTTACAATATAAAATAAGAAATTATTAATTTTAAATTAATTTTAGTTAATATGTGTAGACTAATGCAATTTCTTAATTGTCAGCCAAATAAAACGTTGATTGATTGATTGATTGATTGATTTACAAGGCTTGAAGAAAATCGTTCGAGCCATTTTCTAGATCCATGTGCAAACATACATACATACATACAAATATGCCTTACTAGTTTTAGAGTATAGGATAATAGTATACTGAGCAAACAGCTGACATTTTAGTCCTATGACTTTAAACATATCACAGCTGATTTTTCAGGTCCTAAGACCAAAATCTTCGTTTTGTATACTATTAAAAAAACAAATAGATTTCGTGCAGAATGATAAAAACGTCTTATGTTAGTCTCTCTGAGATATTTTATTCGATTGATCATTTGTTTATGAATATTAACTAATCTATACCATGCGAACCAATATTTAATATTTGTGTGATGTAAGTATATGTACCATTTACACCGCGTCATCATCAGAAAACAAATAAAATATTAAATTCTATCGGAGGAACAGCGAAAATAGTTATAACTCTGATTGAAAATTCCAACTAATGGAGCTATAACAATTAATGTATTATAATCAACAGCGATGAGCATGGGGAGATGAGACACTGAGAGGGATATTTAGTTCTAGTACCAACAGGTGGCAACACTGATTCAACATTCCGGCTGATGAGGTAATAAGACTTAATGACTCACAATCAACGACAATGTGCTGAGGGAGATGAAATTCTGCAAGTGAAATTTTGTTTCAATAGCAGCAGGTGTTGAAATAAATAAGCATGTGGTTAGGTTAAATTCCACAGTATAATAAAGAGTTTATGATTTAATTTCAAACCATCATGTTTTCGTGGATAAACAAATGTTTTTAGTTTATTCATGACTATTACTCAAATATTAAGAAACTAAAGGTGCGTTTACACAAGAGGTTGACATCCAAAATTTTTTTACGTTAACTGTTATATCCATATGGCTATTGACGACAACTTTGGGTTATAGAATAGAATATAGATTGTTGCCGGAAAAATACATTGTGAATACAGTGTGTGGTAAAGGTTAAATATCGTACATATTAAAATAAATAATTATTGCCTTGTAAATAATTAAAACTTCATGAGAAAATAAGAGATAAATAAAATAAAATATAACTAATAAAAAAGATAATAAAAAATAAATAATTTTTTTAACCCTTGGGAACTGGATTAGTTTTCACACGTTTTCACCCTTTATCCCCCCAATGGTGTGCCAAGGGGTGTATCCATTTTGCCCCACGGTTTCGGACCCATCTCAAAACAGGACATTTGCCCCACATGAGGGAGAGAGAGAGCGAGAGAGGCGAGAGAGCATCAGGCCGTTGGGGGAGGGGCTGTACCTCCCTCTCTTCTGGTGGAGCAAGTGTTCTGTTCTTGGCGATCATTTTTTCCACCTGTTAACCCCGTGGGGCAAATGTCCTGTTTTGAGATGGGCCCGAAACCGTGGAGCAAGTGGAACACACGCGTGCCAAGAACTCCCCCTCCGCGTAGAACCCAGAACGCGTCAACTCCCGCTTCAAGATTTTCTTAAACGAAAGTGGATTTTTAAACCTTTGAGACGTTAAGGTAGGGCGTTGAGCAGCCTGATCCCCACGAAAGAGGGTAGATGTTCAGAAGCCGCCGATCTGTGCAGCCCAACACGGAACACATCCCTACTTCTGGTAGCGTGACCATATACAGCATTGCCCTGTACAAGATCACAGCGGAACCGACAGTAAACTGCTGTCTCCAGTAGATGAAAGGCAGGGTCAGTATCCCGAGCTCTTTGAAAGCAACACTACACGACTCTCTGTGCTGTAAATTTGCAATGATTCTAATAGATTTTTTTAAAGTCTGAACACCCTTTCGAATTCTCTCTTCGCACAGCCACCCCTCAGCCGAATACGAGAGATGTGGGTAAATAAGGCCATAGTAGGACATGTGTAATAATTGAGGTTTGCAAAATGTTTTAAGTTTATGCAAGGCAAAAATACCTTTTGCAACCTTCGAACAGACACTATTGACATGTGTTTGCCAATTCAAAACCTTATCAAGGTGCACCCCCAGAAACTTAAGGGAGTCTACCTCTCTCACAGTGATGTCATCCACCATAAGACACGGCACCGATTCAGGCTCATTGTCCCTTAGTGATAAAATATAATTTTTTGTTGGGTGTTTTTTTGCTCAAATTTTCTGTTTGAAATTTTCTGTTTCGAGATTTTTTACAAGATTATTATTCAACGACTGGACTAAGGAGGGACACCTGGAGAGGACTGGATCAATGTGGGACACCTTGTTGAATGATGGAGATCTGTGATCTCGCTGATGAGACTTGCACAAATTGGCTTCTACCCATCAGGTAAGAAAACCATTGCAATGGAACCCCACGAATTCCTCAAAATTCTAGCTTTTGGAGAAGGACTCGATGATCTACGCAATTGAAGGCTTTTCGATTTATATGCGCAGAATACGAATATGCATAGCCAGTCACGGTTTATTGAAACACCCTGTATAAAATAAAACATAGTGTTAAATTATTAACAGTGTTATTATTCACTTTTTTTACTGACTTAAATGTATAACTGTTAAGTTAGCCTATATGTTAAAAGAAACTAAAAATTTTCCAGATTCACTGACAAATGAACTTAAATTCTCATTAAGGAGGTCTCATACATTCAATAAGATATTTTCTAAAATATAACGGGGAAAATTCATCGTTTTTTATTGAACGCGCATTGTGGACCATTATTATGTTTTAAAAATCAAAATCCAAACTTACATTGCAATTAGTGTTAAATGATTTGTGTATGCACATTCTCATTCTTGCTAACATCTTCCAAAACCTCGCCACAATGATTTCACAGAACTTAAATAAACATTATTAACTATTCCCCTTTCTTATTTGAAATACTGACATAATAAAGCCCAGTTCGATAAATAAAAGCCACAAAGGCAGCTCCGACCCTTGTGCAGCAGATGCGTTCATGCTTGACGTCGTCCATTCGGACCAAGTCGGCCGATAGCTGGGCCCGATTGTGCAGTTTACAAGTCAATCGTGAGTAGAAGAGCCACTCTTTCACGTATTGTGAAGTCTTCAAATAAAATATTCCTGCAAAAGAAAATGTTCGTTGAATCAAATAATTGATTCAAACGTCAATTAATCAATTGATATTTTATTTTTATTTTATTTTTCAATATGTTCAACACATATTTATACTTATCTTCATAGCAAATTCAGAACATAACAAACCTAGATAATCCTTGTATTTATCAATGAACTAAAAATCTTTCAGGTCTAGGAATGGGGAAGATGCTTGTAAATTGGGCCACAATGTACCTTGTTATCGCCCTCCATGCAGAGAATTTCGGTTTTTAAGGTAGCAGTGTAGTGACATACTTTTTGGAAAATTTCTCAGCTGAATCTCCAAAGGTTTAATTGTAGTTGTTGTTTAGACATGAGTGAAAGAATGTTTTACTAGTGCAAAAGTAAATATTTTTTGAAATAGTTACAGCTTCATTATTCTTAAAGTAAATTTATTATGAATACATTAATAATTGATTCTTAGAGAGGGTCATTTTGGACTAAATATGACACTATGATTAGGTTTATAGAAAGACTTGTTGAGGTAACTTACTCTAAAAAATATTTCTATCATCGTTATACCATGGGTGACATCACAAATACACATCTTGTACCTTGGGCCGGCCCAAGGTACAATACATAATTTCTTACAAGATTTTTTTTTTGTTTTAGATGTCTAATATCTTAATATACTTGTATTGAATCTTAAACAAACTTTGTTATTTAGTTCTTTTTTATTATTCTATATTCCAGTGACATATTACATTGTTGCCCAAAGTGGCCCAAGGTACACCAATTAAATTTTTTAGATAAATTTCTTAAAAATAATAATAATAAACAGAAAGTATTAAGGTACGAATCTTTAATTAATTTCACATGGTACTAATAACACGTTTAATTCTTTGAAAACAAGTCCAAAACATAACTAACTTTTTAGTTGTGAGTAAGAGAACGCGGAACCGACCCAAGGTACAAGCATTTCCCCTATATTTTTATTAAAACTTGAGCTATATTACTAATTAAACTTTGTAAATTGTATTTTATTGCTGAAGATATTTTATAAATTATACGTGTTTTCTTTTAAAGCAAATTTCAAATTATAAAAAGGCAATTTTTAAACAGTCAAAAACTTAGTCTTGTCATGAATTAACAAGTCCAAAAGAACACTCACAGACAAAGTTAATGTATACAAATTATATGTAAAAAAAATTGGGAACATGATTCAATCAATTTGAAATATTCTTAAAGAATGATTTCGTCAATGGGTTGTCCCCTTGAAGTGCAAAATGAGGAAAATGAAATCACCAAAAATAGGTATTATACCTACAATTTACTCAGTTAATTTTTTGTCTAAGTTGGTAAACAAAAAATTTGTTTACCATTCTAAATTACATCAAGATCGAAATCTACAATAATAAGTGAGAGGAATTAATAATCCAAATCAATCAACAGAAAAGATTTTGAAAGAAGATTTGATAGACAAATGCTGTTACAGAATTGAAGATTCATTCTACCAAAGATAAATGAATTCTCATTCTATAAGGTTAGTTTTAATAAAAAAGTACCAGGGGGACCGAGCTTAAGCTCGGTAAAATTATTACTTTCGTTTCTCACACAAAGCTCGTTCGCTCCGCTCACTCGCCAGGCGGAAGGTTTGCTGCACATTGGTATGATTTTCCTAAAACCACAGGTTAAAGATGTAACACATTGGTTTATTTTATCTACAGTTATCAGCTGATTTTTGTTCAGTTAAAAAATTTCCATAAGGATAACATGGGATCTTTGAAGGGCTCTAGCGCGAAAACCGGATTTTTCCCAGCTATGGGACCAGCTCCAATCGATTTCTGGTGGCCAAAGCCCCCATATTCCAAAATTTGAAGGAAATCGTCGGAGCCGTTTTTGAGATAATTGTGCAAGCAAGCAAGCAAGCAAGCAAGCAAACAAGCAAACAAGCAAACATTGCTCGTATAAGAGTATAGGATATTGTTTTAATGTTATGATCTAACCATATAGATCACTTTATATGGCAATTGGATCTCCTACCTACATAAACTGTGGGTGGTGATTGGTGATTTTTCCACAGACATGACACGGGTTGTATATGTATTTGCAAAGCGTTGGGATGGGCCAGCTTGAGTGTGTGATTGAGTAAAGTAATATCGGGGTTGCACCCTTATAATCTCCCAAATAATTGCTTCATTAAGGTCCGTCACCCAAGCCACTCTACTTATGTCATCAGTTGCCCAGATCAAACAACCCGTTCTTGGAATTTGGAACTTTTAAATCTGTTACTTATTTGAATATTGTTTTACTTTATTTATTTTCAATTACAGTCTTATTAAAAGAAATATTGTCTTCATTCGAAAGATCTACATGACTTAGTGAATTTTGAGACAATTTGCTCAAAAATAAACATTAAAATTATTTTTTTTATTTTTATTATTTATTTATTAAAACTGATTCATTTAGGAATGATTTTCCAAAGTTCCAAAAACGATATAAAAAACATATTCCAAGAAACCACATATGTAGCCAAACATTGGATTTTTTACACTTTTCTCCCTATCATTTCCATAGAAACACATAAAGAATTTTTGAGATATGTACAATTTTAAAGAAACACTTAACTTTTATCAAATTATGTATTACTAATATGTATTACTATATTATTAAGATGCCGCAATTAAGATTCTGGAGGAACACGAGGGAAGAAATGCAACCACCTAAGATAATACGACCTCGCTGATAACCAGTCATTATCGAACTTCCGCTATGTCGCAGCTAGTTCTCATCTACGGTACCGTATTTTAGTGTTTAATTATTTTTCAATGTCCATGTTTTCAATTTGATTTATCAATTTCTAGGAGTATCGTCAAATCACATTAAACAGTGTTAAAACATGAAAGTAATCAATTTTTTATGTACTTTAACGTTCTTCAAATGCAGTGACGAAAGATTTGATATCCTTGAAACCTGGAGATGACTCGATCATCTTACTTATTCAAAAGATATTAGAACAATTTTTATCGTTGAATTTTTTTAATAGGCCTATTTGAGTGTGTAACAACGGTATACGTCATCGAAGGAGGTAATTAGTGAAAACATTCACTTGAGTCTAAGTGGACTCAAGCGCACCTGGTGTCTGAAATATGAATATTCTGCCCAATTGAGTAGAACCACATAGTGTTCATGTAACCTGCCCCATAAGAAGGCAGGATAAGAATTCTACCGGTACATATTATTGAGTAAATGAATATTTCAATAATTTGGGCTTTTAGTAGCAAATTACTGAGGCTACTACACCCTGTTCCTACTATAAAATATCGCACAGTATTTTATATTTAGTAAGTATAGTAATAATACAAATATGCTCGTATTTTTTTCGTAACAGAAAGATGCTTGTCTATTAGCAAAGATAACATATAGGTCATCTGGTGTATAAGTACACTAAGTAGCACACACCGTATAAGGAAGACACTAAACTACTTAATGTGTTTAAAATACGCTCACTATAATAATTGTTCCTTCCACTAAACCCATTATGCCTACTATAATTCCACATTGGAGGGGTCATAAATTTCTTTTAAAGAACTATGGTATGTCAGTTCCATATCAATATATTTTGAGAACCTGTTTTCTATCTTTTGGCTTAAAAACTATCAGTGTTAACTAACTGTTGAATGCAAAGTATATTTTTAATTCAATTGTTGTGAGTAAATTCATTACGGTTACATTTTTTTCATATTTATTTTGGTTATATTATTTGCATAAAAATAACCTAGGTATAGTAACAAATGTCAACACTGCAAAAGGACCCACTCTAAGACATGTACGAGCAAATGGTAAGTCAGTTTCCCTTTCTGTTAAACCAGGATAAGCGCACATTGCCTCCAATGTGTGTTGATATTGTGGAAGATAAATTTCAAGCTTCGGCGACATTATGTGGCGATAAACATGATAGAACGACTCGGAGCCTTTCACGGTTGTTGTTATTTTTACCGCTATCATAAACATTCACTTCGGTGGTATTTATTTAGAAAATAACTTGAGATATGAGCACTTGGAAACCCACTATCTACTGAGTGGCTTGAACCTATGATGTTGGAGAAATCATTAACCACATATACACCGGGCGTTTGATAAGTTAACAGTAATTGTATGTAGTTAACCTAGAAATAATACCAGCTTGTGAACTCCTTATCTAGAATTCATAGAGCGGTTATAGGATACTAGCTTTCCTGGTGTATGCTTCGCAATGCCAACTTGAGAAATGTTTTGCCCTTCAGATGTGCTCGTTCGCTACGCTCACTCGCGTAGTCTATAGTAACGTCTAGTTTTTTTATTACCAATCTTCCCTCAATAATTAAAATGAGATCAGCTGTTTATAAATAATTAAGCCTTGAAGTAATCATATGTTAGAATACAAAAATGTTGCTTCCATAAGAGTAACATGATAACTTTGAGGACGTCTAAAGCCGCGTCCGCACTGGCCGAACATTCGTGGCAAACTTGTTCGGGGAACACAAAAATCAACAAACATTCTTAACGAACAATTTACCGGCCATATGATTTACATTCTAAAATGATAGCAACGAACAAACAAAAGTTCGGAAGAACTTTGTTCGGCGAACATGTTCGGCCAGTGCGGACGCGGCTTAAGGCGTCTAGCCCTTTGTGAATATTAATATGAAAATAGTCAAACTTTTATATTTTGAGCCTTAAGAATGAGTATACCAAATTTCAGCACTCTAGTTAGTCGGGAAGTTGGAGAATTAGTGATTAATTAGTGAGTGAGTCTGTAAGTGAGTGAGGGTTTTTCCTTTTGTATGTTTAGATTACTATTCAATGTAATACACTATAGTAAATGATACTATTTAATTGTTAAACATTGTTCTTAAAGTTTTCCACTCCAATTTTCAGTTTGAATTGTTGAAATGGAGGGAGTGCTGAGCATTAGCATTCAGAGTATTGTTAGATATGAAGTTTATTGATCGGTTGATAATGCACAAAGATTGTGAAAGATTGATGGAAATAGTATAAACGAATCATAAAAATACACCAAAAGCGGAAAAAACTGTTTTGTGGCTTCACATATGGTTAGGAAATTTATTCTTAAAGACAACACGAATAGTGTACCTGCTGGACATGCTCCAGCAAGCCTGGCCGTAGTCCAGTTGTTATAGTATAAAAGAGGCAGAATTCCTTGAGTACCTAACTCAGTCATAAGCTAAACCTGTGAGCCCTATATTTCTGGAGCTGATCTAACAATTATTCTACATTTATTACCATGACTATAAATTTTAATTATCTGGGAAACAGAGTAAACTTCGTTTATAGTTAGTTTATAGTTATATAATGTGTTTATAGTTCTTATTTATAGTTCTATGGGCGTAAGTTCTTATAGCGTATAATAGGAAGAAAGATTGTCCTATAAAAATCATCTGTATTCTTCACACTTTTCATATCTGCATACATATACTACATATTATCTTACTAACGCATTATACATTTACAAATAATTTCTTACTGAAGTAAATTTTCGTTATGTTTCACTAAAATACGTTTAAAAAGTGATCTCAGCTAATAAAGAGGCGCCGAAGCCAACCCATATAACGACCATAAACTCGTGTCATAACTCATTTACAACGTCCTTAAAATAATAGAGGGAAAATCCCATCAGAGAAATGCTTTTTCCAGTCCAAACACAGGAGGAGCGCCTGCTGTTTGGCCAACACTACACGCAACACAATTGGAGCTCTGCAAACACCGGCTGAAATAATAACGGCTCTGAATTTGACACCTTCTCATTTAATGTTTGCATATTGTGTTAATGCAGCTAGTAGTAATAGCAGTATATAGCTTACACTCATGAAAGACTAGTTATGGAATAGTATTATAAATATACAAATAACTGTATTGAAAACAAATTATTTTACACAATTCCCGACGCAATCGTTCACATTTATAACCATTGTGGTCTTGGTAAGGGTAGTGGTCGTCAGAAAATCGATTCTCCACTGTCTATAAACTGTAGGTAAACGGAAGGAGGATATAAGATTTTCAAGCTGACTTGGACAATATATCCTTGATTGACTGATTCTATTTCCTTTATTTTCAAGGAAAGACCCAAATTACGATATTTCCGGGCCCCTGCGCTGCGTTTAGCATTCGAAATGTTGTCTCCGGTCTACAGTATTGCTGTGCATACATCAAACCCATTGGTCTTGAGAATTTCCTGCAGACACAAACTGAAACTGCTTCTCTCTTCAGTATAGTTTTATTTGTGATAACATACAAGTTTTTCCCCCATGATTGATTCACTGGTTTTTATTATTAGAGGGAGTGGTGCAAATGTGGAAGCGTGTTGGTAATGTGGAAACATGTATTGTACGGCTTGAGAGGTGCTGCACCATAGCTGCAATCGCATAAACTTCTTGTTCTAATTCATTGAAACGCCTGTAGGAGCGCTGGAAGTCATTGAGTGGTTGTTAGTCAGTGAACACGTTGTTAAAATATTTTCCAGTTTTTCAAAAGTTTTAAGTTGAGTTTTAAAATCTCTTTTATTGTGTAGTCTATCCTGTTATCTCTTAGTACTTATTCAGTTACCGTTAAGCAATAAAAAAGCTACAATACTGTGCAATTAAGGCAATTCTTAGTTTGAAAATGTAGCGTCCATTCAACTTTGTAGTCCAATATGGCGATGCTGGTAATGTGGAAGCACAACATTGGTGGCAATGTGGAAACATTTCCGCATTGACTCACCTTTTGTTGTGTGTACTACATTTCCATTGCTCGTGTTTCAGATGCCGAGGAAGACGGTTGGTCTCAAGCCCAAGGGCAAATTGAAAAATTGGGATGATAAATCCATGATACAAGCTATTGTTGCTGTTCGAGAAAAGAAGATGGGACTACGAAAGGCTGTGAATCAATACCATGTTCCACAGACCTTTACAGACAGCTTCTTATTCAAGTGTCTTTCTTAATTTTTACAATGTTTATTAAATAATGATTTCATATTTGTGTTTTGTACCGTTTTGAACCAGAAAACCCATGTTTCCACATTACCAGCACTTTTTGTAAATCGGTCCAAAATGCAAACTTTTACTATACAATTTTTATTAATATATAAACGTAACTTTTTTCAAAAACTAACAGGTATTATTGTTGCTAACATATCTGTGAAATAGTTTTCCAGGATTTGGAGAAATTTCATTGGTAGGTAAAATAGATACGATAAAAAATAAAACATTGTTTCCACATTTGCACCACTCCCTCTAGCGAATTTCTTATAGGGAATAAGCTATTACCGTAGGTCTCATGGAAAGACCTAAGCCAGGGACCATGTTACTTTTTCGTTTTAAGGTGCCCAGAGACAAAAAATAATAGTCATTAAAATTTATATATATATATATATATATATATATATATATATATATATATATATGTATGTATGTATGTGTCCCTAGGCACGATAACTCTCGTAAAAAAGGTCCGATCAACACCAAATTTGGTAGAGATGTGTAATCCTACGTTTATTCGGATGAGTTCGTAAACCAGACGTATCGACCTACCGGAAGGGGTAGTTTTGGGGGGTTTTGTACCCCAAAAATAAGTTTTTTGCATTTTTCATATGTAATTTTTAAAATTTTTTAATTTTTGTTTTGACCATTGGATTTAGCTCAAAAAACACACAATTTAGTGTTTTGAAGCTTTGCTCTATTTCCATTGGTTACCGATATATTAAAAAGTCTAAAGACAGTACATTGTATTTTGAAGCTCCAATGTTAATCTTATGGAGAATAAGGATGTGTTAATATTCCACTTATTAACCAATACTTTTGGATGAAACTTAGTAATTAGCATCATTTGGTCGAGATTCATCCATTTATGGTAAAAAAATCTTGGTTTTTATGCTTATCATGGCAGCAAACCTGCATACTCTTTTCCAATGTTAATCATATGGAGAATAGGCAAAATCCTTTAGCAATGGACAGATACTGATGAAACTTAGTATATGGCTTTATATGGTTGAAATAAATTGTTTTTATGCTAAAAACCTACTTTTGGTGTTCCCCATGGCAGCATACCTGCATACTCTTTTCTATTTATCATAAGGAGACTAGACATTTATTTCCCTACTTATGAGCATGTGATGACATTTGGTTTACTTATAGGTTTATCAGGTCAAAATTAATATTACTAATTAGGAAATTCGCTGAGTACGCAGGTCTGCTGCGACGGGGTGTATTTTACTTATGACAGCTTAAGAATCTTAAAATAAATAATTTTATACTCTCGCGATTATGTAATATTTAAAGTATTTTCCATTCGCTTTCTTTAATGTTCATATGCTAGTAAAAGTGTTATAAATTTTGTTTTAGCTTTAAGTTAGTTTTGTAGTAGTTATGACACCATTCATGTTCATCTTTGTATGAATTTTTTGAATAAAGAACTATTGACTATTGACTATTGACTATTGTGTCAAATTTAGAACCTCTCATCCAACACAATACAATACATTACTGATTTGTATACAGTGTGTCCAGCTTCCATCTTTACAAACTTTGCCAAGTTATTAAGCACGCCAAACAAACAGAAAAATCATATAAACGTATGTCCTAAAATGCTTCGTTAGGCCGCTAGCCTCCATTTTGTTTTTCACACTTAATAGTTTTTATTTCCGTAATGGTTTGTTGTATTGAGTTTATATTTAGCATGTACCTTAATCACAGCAATCCTCATTTTTAGAAAAAATATTATTTTTTCCAATGTATTTTTCCAAAATGGCGGCCATTTTAAAATTGTAAACTCAAATATCTAAAAAAAAGTAAAATTTATAAAAATTTTACAAGAGACAAAAAGGTTGACAAATTAAATTATTTAAACAGTGATACTAGGTTTGTAAGGATCCAACAACAAATAACGGAGTTATTGCGGTTTTTCTGTGGAAAAACACTGATTTTCCCCTATGATTAATGCAAATTTAGGCTATTTTAAGAGAAAAATTGCAATAACTCCGTTATTTGTCGTTGGATCCTTACAAACTTGATATCTCTGTTTATATTATTTAATTTGTCAACTTTTTTGTCTCTTGTAAAATTTTTATAAAATTTACTCTTTTTGAGATATTTGAGTTTAAAATTTCAAAATGGCCGCCATTTTGAAAATATACATTGTAAAAAAATAATATTTTTCTGGAAATCAGGATCGGTTTGATTAAGGTACATGCCAAATATAAACTCAATACAACAAACCATTACGGAAATAAAAAAATATTAAGTGTAAAAAACAAAATGGCGGCTAGCGGCTTAACGAAGCATTTTAGGACATATTGTATGGTTTTCTGTTTATTTTGGCATGCTTAATTACCTGGAAAAGTTTGTAAAGGTGGAAGCTGGACACCCTGTGTATAAAATCGTTGCAGTATTCAATGTATAATTACTTGCAACAAGTACGAAAACCAACCGAGTATCCTTTTTGAGTACTCAAATACACGTATAATGCCTCAAGTTTTTTTATTAATTAAATTTTTTACTCTACAAAAATGTTAATATATTTTTTATGATCTCAGACAGTACATGAACTAAGGAATCAACTACAACCTAAGTCAAACTACCCATGGCACATTAACTACCCAAGTTAGCCGTCGGGTTGGTCGACCAATAATTAGCTGCTCGCAGGATAATCTTGTGGCATAACTAGTATGGCGTATTGACTCATCAGTGTCAGCAGATAAACCGTAGGAGAGCAAGAGAAATACAGTGTTGTGATTACACATTCTACATGCAGTATTTGGGGACTGCTTTCAATTTTGAACAAGTCCAAACATATATATTATAAAATGAATGCAAATATTAAGAAAAATATAACAATATTATCTTTGTTCAGCAGTCAAGTTCAATATATGAATGTGAAGAGCAATTTAGGAAGTAATTTTTAAAACCTCACATGTATAACTTTTCAATATATCAAAATAACACTGTTATGTTAAACTACAGGGGAAAATAAATGTTGTGCAATTTCATTCAATATTGCATCATCTACTATCATATAAATAAACTACCCTCCAAACCTAAAAATATATAAACAAAGTTAAAATTCACAATTAAAATTTGAACATTTGTGGTTTTACAGGTTTTGTTATAAAATATTGTTAGTTCGTGGGGTTTTCTGTACCTAAACGTAATACAGTACGAAATCATTGTTATAAAGTAAGTTTATTTTTCATCATACAATTGCAATAAACGTTGTTTTCATCATACCACTGCGATAACCGTTGTTTTCGGAACCGTCAGCTGTGATCGAAACTAGTTGATTCCCGGTGGGTTGGATAAACGTGTTGGTAAACAAAGTTTTCGGGACTAGTCCTCGAAACAGTGGTTTTCGGGACTAGGCCGGAAAAAAACTTCCAATGTTTGACACCACTAGCGCTGATATTCTGCTTACAGTAACTTAAGCCTCGTTGACTCCAATATATAAATGTCAAACAGCTGATTGTTTAGTTGAAAATAGTTCAAATACAAGATAAACAAATAACAACTTAAGAGGGGTATATAGGTTAAAATTTATTAATTTTTATATAAACTGTATATTTATTAAAGGAGGTATGATGAAAAGTACTGTTCGTAACTCGTCTGAAAGTGGTATATCGGTGCTCGACCGAATTCAAGTACTCGGCTTCGCCTCGTACTTGAAACTCGATTTGCACCGATAACGACCACTTTCCGGACTAGTGACGAAATATACTATTTCGAAACTGCCAGCTGTGATCGAAACTAGTTGATTCCCGGTGGGTTGGATAAACGTGTTGGTAAACAAAGTTTTCGGGACTATACCTCGAAACAGTGGTTTTCGGGACTAGACCGGAAAAAACTTCCAATGTTTGACACCACTACAGTAAGATGCACGAAAATAGTCCGATGGACATTTTAACAGCTGTGTCCCCCCCTCACCCTCTCTCGCCCTGCAATTTTGTCATTTTTTGTTATGTTTACCATGTGTAATCTCTATATATAAATGCGAAATTCCGATCAACGCACAGGCCAAACCATAGCACCTAGAAACATGAGATTTTGCATACATATTCCTCTCATAGCGTAGGCAGACAATAAGAAGCGATTTTACAAAATTCCCAATGGGCTCCGCCCCACAGAAGGTCAAAGTTAGCATGGAGTTCGTATAGGAAGAATAATTTGTTTGGGATTTTTGTTTACATTATCGCAGATGAGAACTATTTTAAATTTTAGTAGTTGTCTGCAATTTATTTAATCATCAGCTGTTATAACAAAAGTTTACTAAGGTTATTTCGTACCATATAAACATCAAAGTTATGTGTCAGTGAAATCAACCTAATTTAATGTGGCATTTAAGTTTTATAAACCTCTGATTTATGTGTGAGTAGTATTGAAGAAAGTAGAATTGAACTTAGTATGTATTGCATTTTAGTTTTTAAGAACGCACGAAATCTCAGGAACTACCAAATGAATTTTCTTGAAACTTTCACCACAGATTCGTCTTGCCTCTTAGGTCCTCACTAATAAACGATTTTGCAAAATTCCTTCAGTGCTCCGCCCCACAGGCCCTTCGAAATTTTAATATAATGCTATCCGCATGACAACAATTAAATACTAATTAAGAAACCTGTGGGGTTGAAATCTCTTTGCTAATAGGTGTTCAATGAAAAAATATGTTTTGTACATATCCTATAGGGCTCCGCTCTACAAAAGTTCTCAATTTATAGCCTACGTTTTGAAATTTTACATGGACGATTCTCTTTCCTCATAGGTACTCACTAAGAAATGGTTTTACACAAACATTGTTTTTTAAATAATTTAGGGCTCCACCCCCAATCCTTTCCACAAATCCTTTCACAGAACCTAAATATTCCCATAGATCCTAAGGGGTTTAAATTTAAAGTGGATGTTTTGTTTTGGTAATGAGTGCTCACTATAAATGGTTTTGTAAATATAGTTTTTGAAGTTCCTTAGGGCTCCACCCCACATGACTTCAAAATTAATCCGCCCTGGATTATTGGGTTGAAATTTGACATGAAAGTTCCTTTTTGCTCATAGGGTTTCAATAAGAAACGATTTTGCAAATTTACTTTAGGGCTCCTTTCCACAAATCCTCAAAATTACCATAGATCACAAGGGGTTGAAATTTGACGTTTACGTTCTGTTTTACTAATAGGTGTTCACTAAGAAACAGCTTTGTAAATGCAGTTTTTTTGTGTTCTTTAGGACTCTGCCCCACAAGACTTAAAAATGACTAACCCACTATGTGAGGTCCCTGTCTCAAGATAGTGATATAGTGAACTCATATGGCTTACGGGGTCGAAATTTAACATGGCTGTTCCTATTTGCTCATAGATTCTCATTAAGAAAAGATTTTGCAAAATTCCTTCAGATCTCCACTCACACTAATTCATTGTTTGAATGTAATTCTTAAGAAAGAAGTTTTCGTTACTCTATTTTATTTAGCTATAAAATAGATTAAATCACGGGCGAAGCCGTGACGGGCAACAGCTAGTAGAGTATAAAAAAGTGTTTCGGAATAAATTTGGCAACAATGTTTCGACTCTCATCGGACTATTTTCGTGAATCCTACTATAGCGCTGCTATTCTGCTTACAGTAACTTAAGCCTCGTTGACTCCACAGTATCTAGAATATATATAAGCAATCTACATTCTAGATTTCTTGGTTGACTCCAATATATAAATGTCAAACAGCTGATTGTTTAGTTGTAAATAGTTCAAATACAAGATAAACAAATAACAACGTAAGAGGGGGTATATAGGTTAAAATTGATTAGTTTTTATCCAAACTGTAAATTTATTAAAGGTGGTATGATGAAAAGTACTGTTCGTAACTCGTCCGAAAGTGGTATATCGGTGCTCGATCGAATTCAAGTACTCGGCTTCGCCTCGTACTTGAAACTCGATCTTGCACCGATAACGACCACTTTCCGGACTAGTGACGAAATATACTATTACATTAATACTCACTTATATTGATGAACAAAACAAAGCATTGATGTTGTAAAAATAAACATGTGAAATTTACAAAAGATCAAATGAATGTTAGTTTTTACTGGCCAAGAGTACAATGACGTGACTTAAGTGGGTGTCTGTGACTGGTTGGCCAGACATGTGGATTTTGCAATAAGTAAGGCACAGGACATATGAGCTTCTGCAATTAGCCCATGTTTTGCATTTAAATTTAAATAGGACATGAGAAGTTCCGCTCAATTTTTCGTTAAAAAACTTACACAATTTAACATTACAAATATGGTAATAACAATACCTTAATTTTTTCCAAAGGTTGACATATGAGGTTCTAAAAATTATCTCCTCAATTTTATTATTGCTAACTCTAGGTTTGTTTTATCTATCGTGTTTTTTTTTTTTTTTTTTTTTTTTTTTTTTTTTTTTTTTTTTTTTTTTTTGAGGGAGAGGCGGAAAATGCATTACGCACACAGGTGGCCAGCCTGTAGTGTGGGGCTCCCCTAAAAACGGGTTTACCCACTAAAAAACCTCCTCTACTCTTTAGGAATCTAACCTGGAATTGTTTGTCACATTACGTCAGGCTAGGCCTAAATTTGGCTTACGCCCGTGGGGCTCGCTCCTTATCCAGCCGCTCGATCAAGGGATCTGGGCCACTTCGCGGTCCAGATCGGGTTTCTTTTCCAGGAGGATGCCCCGGACTAACTGTGACAAACAATCCCAGTTGCCCTCATCCTCCAAAATCTTTTGGCAGACCGAGTCCACCGAAAATGCACCAAAGATTTGTGTGGCCTCCAGGCGGGGCCCTTCCCAACGGGGACAGCGGAAGAATGTGTGTTCCGCATCGTCGGGAACACCCGGGCAATAAATGCAGTCCGGTGAACCGGTCTTTCCCATCCGGTTCAGGTACGACCGAAATAGCCGTGACCTGTCAAAAATTGGGTCAGGTAGTAGTCCACCTCCCCATGCCGCCGTTCCACCCATGGTTGGACCTGCTTGATAAGTCGCGCAGTCCATCGTCCTCGGTGTCGTGCTCCCAGCTGTGTTGCCACTGCTGGAAGGTTCGGGAGCGCTCTTCTGTTCTTGCCGTGTCCTTGCCGATCTCGCCTTGTCTATGATAAAGTTTGTCCTCTGCCAAGAGCTTGACAGGGATGACTCCAGCGACCACCAGGACGGCAGGCTCGGACACTGTCCGGTAGGCTGAACACACCCGGAGCGCAGCTTGGCGCTGAACCCGGGCGAGTCGCAACCTGTCGTGTTAGTTAGTTAACTATTAAAACTAATGCTTTTACGATATTAAAACTTGGGCAAGCCCAAGGAATCTAGAATAAGATAAAAGAAAAAGGGCAAGCCTAGTGAGCTCCCTGAGGCCAGTCCTTCATAGTTTAGGACAGAAGTGGTCCATTTTTCTTTCTACGTGATGTAGCTATGAATTATTCTAAAAATGATTAAGAGTATCACGGATTGGAGTGAAGTAATTGTGAGAGAAAACTGCATTACACAAACAAATCATTTCGATTGTTACTTTTAAGTAAGAGAGCTAAAAATTCGTTAACTTCGTTTTCACATTGAATACTTCAATGATTTTTGTTATACACTTAATTAACTCTAATAATTTTTTTCTGATAGTTAAAAATTGTTACATCTTTAATATGTGTGCTAATATTATACTCACCATAATTCTACTACAGAACTCTGCCCCATTGGCTTTCATAGTTCTAATATTTATCTCAAAACTCTCATGTTAAGGTTTTGATCACTTGTTCATTTAAATGTGATTTCTTCTCGGAATGAATTTCAAAACATATAAGACTATTGAGATTTTCTATACGATTGGGTAGGTACACCTATTAATATACAAAATTCCATCAAAATCGGAAGATTGACGAGATATTCAACCATTTATATCCCCTCATGCTGCATGATTACATTTAGGTAGTAACCTAAACAACGTTATTTTTTTATAATCAGGAACATCAAAACTAAATATTCCCACCAACTGAGGTGAACGTTTTTACGACAACAGTAATGTTTAGAGCAATTAATGTATTGTAAAATAAAAAGC
This sequence comes from Neoaliturus tenellus, assembly GCA_030545055.2. Taxonomy (NCBI): domain Eukaryota; kingdom Metazoa; phylum Arthropoda; class Insecta; order Hemiptera; family Cicadellidae; genus Neoaliturus; species Neoaliturus tenellus. Next base: position 73,616,910 of record CM061532.1, on the reverse strand, counting down.
AAAATTGGATAAAAATAAGTATTAGCAATTTTAAATCGCCTAAGTTATTCCAACAAAATTTTTTTGTCTTGTTATAAATCGTGATTGTAACAGTAACTGCAAAACAAAACTGAATGCGCGATCGTTTACCGTCAAGAGATATGTGTTTATGGGGTGTCAAGCCCAGCTACCGCTCTCCACAAGATCTATGAACGACATTCACTTTAGTTGTGAAATATATATTGTAATATCCGGTAAAATAGCGCTAGTCAAGTTTACAACTTGGCGACGGGAAATTTTATCGCCGCTGATATTGCGTGGCAACCCTGTTGTAACATGTGTCTGCACTTCCGGCCAGCCGCGTTCCGGCCGTCCGTCTTTTGTGAACAGATCAGTGTCAGATAGTAGTATATTCCACTAGGGGGCCCGTGCAGCGCTATGTGCTGCATTTATTAGAGTAGGTACCGGGTAATCAAAACTTGCTCCAGCGTGGTAATAAACCGAGTTACTTTGGAAATAAAAATTAAATTATAGTAAAAATCATAACACCATATTGGTGTTTCATCAATCGATCTTCATCACTACTTAATTCTCCAACTTCCCATCGTGATAGTGTTGAGATTACGTGGTTGTTCTTATGCCGGTGTCTCTTTAGGCCTATGTCTAAACACTCTTAAAAAATTTAGAATAAATTCACAGATTCTAGATCTAGATTGTTTAGCACACATAAAACATAAATGACAACAGAATAAAAATCAACATTTCATTACAGCTCATCCCCATTGAGTTATGCAGCACTCACTGCGGCTGTTTTTGTAGTACCGTTTGAGGTAGTCGTCGACATAGTGAATGAGTCCACATCACTATTTATAAAGAACTAAATCCTCTTTAACTTAATTTTCCATGGCTATGGCATTAAAAAATTTAAATAAATAAATCACAAAAATTAACACAATCTACATATTTGTGGGCAGTACCGTCCTTAGGGTGGAGCGAGTGGAGCGGCCGCTCCAGGCCTCGCGCTGAGGAGGGCCTCGCGCCGCGGGGCCTTGCCCGCTAAAAAGTTAATTGCGTAAACGTTTAGGTTGAATAAAAATAATATCATAATAAACAGATACGTACCTAAAATATCGGTTTAATTACCCGCGCAATATGTTCAATAGTTGTGATTTAAAACCCACGAATGCGATTCTTATTCGAACTTAATAGTAGCGACCAAAAGGATGTAAACGCAAAACATCGTTTGATAGCGGCGGCCGGCGGGCGGGGTGACGGGACCAAGCCTCGCAGCCGCCGAGCCATGCTTGCAGATGCCACAACCATGCATGACCGACTTTGCCTATCTCTAGCCGTTTTTCAACTGTTTGTCTGTATGTGATTTTTTAATTGTTCCATTATATCTTCGAAGTTATTGAAGGTACGTAATTAAAACTTGGTACAACTGTTAAGTGTGTAATGCACAAATGCAAATGAATTTGGACATTTCTAACATTTATGGTTGCGAGATGGCGGCCATTAAAATTTTCTAAGCTAAATATCTTAAAAACTGCAAACAAAAAAGTTGAAACCAAGTTTGGTTTGTAATGATCAAACGAGAAACAACGCATTAATCTAAGTTTTTACATTTTTTAAATCATAAAGATTTACATAGGCCTAAGTTTACGAGCGAAACCCGTGTTTTCTCAAAATAAGATTTTAATTTCTCCACCATCCATTGTCTTATCTTAACAATCTTAGTATTTTTACACCGGTAATTAAATCATGCACTTTTTTGTAAGTTTGCAAAAGTTTGTAAATTTACAGCTTTTAAAAATATTTAGCCTTGAACATTTTTAATTGCCGTCATCTTGAAATTTGAAACAGTAATTGTTAGAAATGCAAAAATTCACTTGCATTTGCGACTTAATAGAGGGTGTCTTTGAACTCTCTACCTTCCTTTTCAGGTATTATTCCTGGACCAAAGACAAGCCAAAATCAAAATATCATTTTTAAAAATTCCAAAACACCATAGTTACTTGTAGGCTAAAGCCGCCATTTTGTATTTTGTTAAGAATCATTTGAAATTCGGTACACAGCTTTTTGAAGTAAAGACCTAGCTAGAAAAATAATCAACTTTTTATAATTCATGTTTTTAAAATGGTGGCCAATTAAAATCTTTAACCTTAAATTACGTAAAAACTGCCTACATAAGGTAGAAAAGTTTATGTTCTTATGTGTTTTTTGTAAAATTTAATTTAAAATCCAACGATGTAAAAATCATGAAAATTGGCTCATAAATAAGCGAGATAGAGCGATATAACTGAGGCTAGTCGCCGTCGGACCGCTTCCCCGAGAGCAGATTTGGTATAAAATCCATTGTTGAGCTGGCGCCGCACAACGCTTTTTGCGCGGCAACCTGCTCATATGCATGACTATTTGCATTAAAATCACTAAATTTTAAATAAGATATTTTGGCTTTTCTTTGGTCCAGGAATAATACCTGAAAAGAAGGGTAGAGGACTAGAGGGTGGAGTTCAGGGAGACCCTGTAATTAATAGTTGTGCCAAGTTTCATTTCTGTAACTCAAATAATTTCAAAGATATAGGGGTCTAATGGATTGATTACATATATAGACAGTCGGAAAACGTCTAGACATAACCTGGACACATGCTGTCGTATGTTCCATACCCCACAACCCCCAGCAATCACCGTTAAATAAGGCCTCGCAAAAATATTTTGCTCCAGGCCTCGCATTTCCTAAGGACGGCTCTGTTTGTGGGTGTGGTCCTTTTTGTTTATTTTGTTTTCCATTTTGGCGAAATTTATATTTTGTTTAAACATTTTCTTTACACAAACTTTTTTTTGTAATTAGATTGTTATTTATAATGGAGGTAAAAAATTTAAATTTTGTCTCTTTATAAACTCGTGTTTAATATGTGTAGCATTCTGCATTAAATTTTGTTATAGTATCATAGTTAACAAACAGGTTATTAGACCGATAACCTATCCCTTTTCCTATAGTTCATAACAGTTTGAAAACCCATGCACACAAATTTAGTGTTTTACTTTAATATTTGTTGAGTTTCGTTATTGTTTCAATACCAAACGGACAACCTAAATAATGCCCACGTCAAAAATCTCAATTTACAAACTTGCTTTCGTACAGAGAAAGTAATTCGTCTAGGGTTAAGTTACTTAACCTATTTTTGTGCCCAAATACACGTAAATAAAAAGCTCAACCAAAATCTACCTGCTACATTTTCAGAAAAAGTTCAAACATCACAAAAGGCACTCCTCATATTAAAGTATGAAATTTATTGTGTTGATATTACAGTACAAAATTTTTATACAATTGATAGTTCAATTTCTTCTATTTAGCTATTAACATTAAATGTTAAAACAAATTTTGTTTTCTGTTTTAATATCAACAGCTGTTTTATTTTCCAATTCAATATAAATTGTTTCCTATGTTAATCTTATGGACAAAAAATGAATTTTGAAGGCTTCCCGTGGGCTTCAGAATTAAAATATCAAAAATCTAAAACCTTATTGCAAAACTACGAACTGAGACCATTCTTTTGACACCTCAAACTTTAAAATTGGTCCATAAATAAGGGAGGAGTAGTGTTAACAAAAAAAGGGCATCACGTATTATATATACAGGGTGTTTCAGAACTCCCTACCAATATTTTAGGGTATTGTTCCTGGGTTAAAAACATATCTAAATATCATATTTAAATTGTCCGGAAGTCTTTATTTACTCACACAGCCGCCATTTTGTTTTTTTTACACATAATAATTTTTATTTCCGTAACGGATGGTTGTATTCATATCATATTTGGTATAAATCTTTATCATACCAATATACATTTCCAAGAAAAAATTAATTTTTTCCATTGTATATTTTCAAAATGGCGGCCATTTTAAATTTTCAAACTCAAATATCTCAAAATCGGTAAATTTTATAAAAATTTTACAGGACACAAAAAAGTTGCCAAATTAAATTACCTAACCAATGGTATCAAGTTTGTAAGGATCCGACAACAAATAACGGAGTTATTGCGATTTCTCTTCATAAAAACATTGATTTTGCATTGAATTTAATCCAAATAAGGCCATTTTAGCAGCAAAACAACCTACCTAACAACCTACAAAACAACTGTTGTAACCCAAATTTTTTGTATTAACCATGGAGAAATCATTCACGTGGTCTTTCGCAAGACATTTCATTAGTGAATTAGTGAATAAACTATCTAAAATTTTCCAGTTTTTATTTCTAAAAAATATTGTTTATATTAAACAAAAAAAATACGGGTTTAATCTTATTGTAAAGGCTCTCATTGTTGCGACACCGTGCAGTTCAGTTAAGAAGGTCGACCCTGATAATCCTGTAGCCGGGCCGCGGGAGTCCTATCACAGAGGCGCCGCTTCGTTAATGAGATGCCGCTTTATGAATTTATTTTTGTTAAGTATACCTTAAACAATCCAGATGATAATTTTCATTCAGTACTACAAGGGAGGATTAGATTACACACCGTAGTTAATTTACTTTCAAGGTAGGATTTTTTTGCCTATATATTTATTGATTGTTACTTTTGCTCTTGTTGGGAAGTCTATAAAACAATCCATTTGTTTTTTCAATAATGACTAATTGTTTACACCAATTTTAATTTTAGTGTAACTGGTTATGGAGAAAACCCAATGTGTTTCCCATGTTATTCTTATGAGAAATCAACAAAACCCTGTATCTTGCTTATTTATTGACATAACTTGATCAAATTTGGTGTGTACATTACCTAGATAGGGTTTAACTTATACTAGCTTACAAAACCTATATGGCGGAAAATCTTACATACTCACCCCATGGGGTTTATGGGGAAAATAAAAAAGTGCCAGATCTTCTACAATTATGAGTTAAGCTTCATTATTTATTGATTAAAATGCATTTTCCAACAGCACCCCATGGCAGCAAACCTACATACTCGATCCTAAGGTGTTTTCATGGGGAAAGAAAAAACATCTGAAATTCCAATGGAAATTAAAAATTCGCTTAGTACGCAGGTCTGCTGCGACGGAGGTATTTTGCAAATAACTTTTAAATGGCGAGGAAATCGACGAAAGTGAATGGTGATATTCTGAAAGACAATAAAGTTTCCTACAAAGGAACACTATTCATCTATGTGTTTAAAACAGTAAGTTAAAAAAAAAACCTTTGGACAGTTCGTCTGAGACTTCTACAGGGCCGATTTACATGAGGATTGTACCAATTTCTCCACAAGACCAATGTTAAAATTTTATGAATTTGAATTGAAGATTATAAAGAAATACGATTTTTCCTGGCATAGAGAGACCTGTATTTATATTATTTTTATCAAAGCACTAAGTTATTTGCAAAGTTTGAAGAAAATCGTTGAAGCCGTTTTTGAGATTCGTATGCAAACGTACATACATACAAATATACCTTACTCGTATTAGAGTATAGGATAGTAAATTAAGACCTTTGCTTTTTATTGATTGAATGGGAAAAGAATAACGGCTTGAAAAGCTGTCTGTTGAAACCTATAGATCTTAATTATTTAATTTGTTTTTAAACGCCTTAACTTGCTTTTTGAGGTTTAATTCTAGAAAGTTCCAGGAACCTTAAGAAGTTAATCTAAACATAAACATGGATTGCTGCATTACATCAGGAGAATTACGCTCTTTGCATAAATTTGTACATTAATTTACTGTCAAGAATAAATAAAACTGCGTTCTCTTGAGGGGTTGTATATACGTTTTAGTGTTTATCTGCTATTTACAGAAAAAATCACTAAATAAATCAATTTAATTAATTTAAAATTAGTAAATTGTGAATCTTAACTTAAGCTCGATTGTGTTAACCCCAATATTGTGACTACTAGTCACAAGTGTATATCAATCTTGTAAGAATCAAATTTTTCAATCAAATTAGAAGAAAATCAACGTTTTTATTTTAACATTTATTGACTGTCACTATTTAGCTTTTTAGAATGTTAAAAAAAAATCAGGGTATGCCTTGACTCACGCCTAACTTAACAATGGGTTCCAAGGAGTAAACATTTTTAGCATGAACATAGTCATATTGAATTATTTTAATATTTGCAAATCTTAAAATTTGAAATAGATAAAGCATGAAATAGCAATTCATATGATGTAAATATAATAAAGGAAATCCTAGGGCAAATGTAAAGATTAAATCAAGGAAAAATCGTAATGCGTAAAAGTAAGAATAATATCGAGCATAATATACAATAATTATAGTTTTTCCCTTGAAAATCATCAAAGGAAAAATCTCTGTTTATTATTTTTCTTTATGTAATCATCAGCATTTCACTTTGGTTGTTTAAGCGTCGTTATTCGTCAAAGAATCATCTTATTCAACATAAACAAGATGGGAAATGGGATATCTGAAGTTGACAAGAATAATGTTTTGTCAGAAATAGAATCTCACAATTACCCAGTTGGCTGGGTCTTTTGATGCATTTATTGTTTGTTCTGCCACAGATTACGGCTGTCTTTGAAACTCGTGTTCAGAAAAAAAATCAAAAATCGACATTTTAAAATAAATTTGACATGTAATTATTTAAAAGTTTTAGAAGATAATATTATACTAATTTTTATAGGGATTCAGAACAAAATACATGTTTACCAATATCAAGGAATTACAATTCAAAAATCGAAATGCGAAGAGTTAGGAAAGGGTAGGCGTCATATTGGTATCCTATACTCTTATACGAGCAATGTTTGCTTGTTTGCTTGTTTGCTTGCACAATTATCTCAAAAACGGCTCCGACGATTTCCTTCAAATTTTGGAATATGGGGGTTTTGGCCACCAGAAATCGATTGGAGCTGGTCCCATAGCTGGGAAAAATCCGGTTTTCGCGCTAGAGCCCTTCAAAGATCCCATGTTATCCTTATGGAAATTTTTTAACTGAACAAAAATCAGCTGATAACTGTAGATAAAATAAACCAATGTGTTACATCTTTAACCTGTGGTTTTAGGAAAATCATACCAATGTGCAGCAAACCTTCCGCCTGGCGAGTGAGCGGAGCGAACGAGCTTTGTGTGAGAAACGAAAGTAATAATTTTACCGAGCTTAAGCTCGGTCCCCCTGGTACTTATTTATATTCATGTACTGCCAATACCAGAATCAATATTGTTCAGTATGGCCGGGTTCAAAAGAGCGTGTGAGAGGAACTTGAGAGCACTACGGTGTTTAACTAAAAGTTCTCATGTATATTTGGACCAGATCCTGCCAAACCAACTTGTTTCATACATTAATCTAATATTGCGTATCCATATTTATAAAAAGATTATAAAGGTCTTTTTTTTACTTGATCTTTCTTGAGAGTTTTGGGGTAAGGGAGAAATTTAAGGTGTAAACAAAAAATTCAAACTTGTGACAAATATGTTTAAGTGCCAAATTTCCTTAAATAACGCTGTTTAACTTATAATGTCTTTCAGTGACTCATAGTCGGCTGTTATATATTCAAGCAAAACCTATATACCTTGTTAAAAATTAAGTGTTCTAAAGTAAACTGATTAAAAAGCAACTGTGTAAAACTGATACTCAATATGTTGTCATGTGGAAATTACCGTGAGCTAGCTGTAACATGTATGCATCAGTAAAATAAAATAAAAATACAAAAATACCCATGTCGCAGCAGACCTTCGTACTCAGCGAATTTCCGAAGATATCATTGTTTCAACGTCATAAAACTTTGTGTTTACCTTATATAATTAATCATCTTTACAAGGAAATGTAATATATTTAATGTCATTGTAATTCTCTGTTAATTATTTTTATTTAATAATTTATAATTTTAATAAGTTACTTTATTAAACCATATAAAAAGTGCATATCCAAAGCTTCTATGCAAAAAGAATGCTTTGTTTACAAATCCCAAAACATAAACATTCCAAATTAAACAAATTCAGAAGACAGCTGATCAGAACAGACACTTTATTATCTACATCTCTCTTGCTCCCATTATACACTTTTTTCAACGAGTATACCATGGGATTTAGCATGTAGGTTTGCTGCCATACGGGTTTTTGATAAAATCTTAGTTACTCTCCAGCTAGTGAAGGTTCATAAACAATGTTATTAAGATAAGCTGATAAATAAGCGACATATAACTTTTTAAAGATTTTTTCATAACAATGACATATAAAACTTGATTTGAATTTTCTCCATAACCAGTTAAGTTATTTTAATGATTCAAAATACTAAATTGTTTGTTTTTTAAATTATTTTATATGGTTCAAGTTAAAATTGGCAAGAATTAAAAATTAAGGGCAAAAATGCCAAAAACCCTTTTGGAACCCTGTAAAACCCCGTTCCCATGGTCCGATCAGGCTCGTTTTCGACAAACTTAACCCTTCAATGAATGCTGCCCTACACCTCTGTACCAAATTCTTATATACTTTTTATATAAGTTTTGTATAATTCAAATCCTATCTCTTTTTTGCCTAGATGGCCTTTCTGTACAAATAATTTAATTAAAATATTTTTAATTTACAATTAATTGTTTTTACCGTACACATTTTTTATGTTTTACCACCAAGTTTCAATGCTCCCTTTCTTAAATAGGGGGTTTTGTGGAAATTTAATGAACAATGAATAAATTAGACAGTATATGGCTTTAAAATGTGTTTATAATAAAGGGAATATTTTTTTCTAGTTCAAATAAAAAAATTATTAATTATTTATTGCTTTGTTAATTTTAATTATAATTTTTTTTTCCATCCCTAACTACTTATGTAAGTAAGTGAAAAAATAGACCCTACCTCCATGCTATCAAACCTATAGGGACATGATTTGAGTGATTTGTCTCTAGGGGCAGTCTGGCCAAGGTGGATTACTACAGAGGCCAATAGAGTGTTCCACACATCACTCAGTGGCACGACGACAAATTACTGGAAAGACGGGGGGCACCACCATTACACCAGCCTATTGCTGGCAGTACAGTAGTTACTACAGTCACCGGTAGATTGCTCCACACATCACTCAGGGGCACGACGACAGATTACTGGAGAGACGAGGGGCACCACCATTACACCAGCCTATTGCTGGCAGTACAGTAGTTACTACAGTCACCGGTAGATTGCTCCACACATCACTCAGGGACACGACGACAGATTACTGGAGAGACGAGGGGCACCACCATTACACCAGCCTATTTCTGGGAGTACAGTGGTTACTACAGTCACCGGTAGATTGCTCCACACATCACTCAGCGGCACGAAGACAGATTACTTGAGAGACGAGGGGCACCACCAGTACACCGGCCTATTGCTGGCAGTACAGTAGTTACTACAGTCACCGGTAGATTGCTCCACACATCACTCAGGGGCACGACGACAGATTACTGGAGAGACGAGGGGCACCACCATTACACCAGCCTATTGCTGGCAGTACAGTAGTTACTACAGTCACCGGTAGATTAATCCACATCACTCAGCGGCACGACGACAGATTACTGGAGAGACGAGGGGCACCACCATTACACCAGCCTATTGCTGGCAGTACAGTAGTTACTACAGTCACCGGTAGACTGCTCCACATCACTCAGCGGCACGAAGACAGATTACTGGAGAGACGAGAGGCACCACCATTAACACCAGCCTATTTCTGGGAGTACAGTGGTTACTACAGTCACCGGTAGATTGCTCCACACATCACTCAGCGGCACGACGACAGATTACTGGAGAGACGAGAGGCACCACCATTAACACCAGCCTATTTCTGGGAGTACAGTGGTTACTACAGTCACCGGTAGATTGCTCCACACATCACTCAGCGGCACGACGACAGATTACTGGAGAGACGAGGGGCACCACCATTACACCAGCCTATTGCTGGCAGTACAGTAGTTACTACAGTTAAAGGTACATTGTTCCACATCACTCAGCGGCACGACGACAGATTACTGGAGAGACGAGGGGCACCACCAGTACACCAGCCTAGTGCTGGCAGTACAGTGGTTACTACAGTCACCGGTAGACTGCTCCACATCACTCAGCGGCACGACGACAGATTACTGGAGAGACGATAGGCACCACCAGTACACCAGCCTATTGCTGGCAGTACAGTAGTTACTACAGTCACCGGTAGACTGCTCCACATCACTCAGCGGCACGACGACAGATTACTGGAGAGACGAGGGGCACCACCAGTACACCAGCCTATTGCTGGCAGTACAGTGGTTACTACAGTCACCGGTAGACTGCTCCACATCACTCAGCGGCACGACGACAGATTACTGGAGAGACGATAGGCACCACCAGTACACCAGCCTATTGCTGGCAGTACAGTAGTTACTACAGTCACCGGTAGACTGCTCCACATCACTCAGCGGCACGACGACAGATTACTGGAGAGACGATAGGCATCACCAGTACACCAGCCTATTGCTGGCAGTACAGTGGTTACTACAGTCACCGGTAGACTGCTCCACATCACTCAGCGGCACGACGACAGATTACTGGAGAGACGAGGGGCACCACCATTACACCAGCCTATTGCTGGCAGTACAGTGGTTACTACAGTCACCGGTAGATTGCTCCACACATCACTCAGCGGCACGAAGAAAGATTACTGGAGAGACGAGGGGCACCACCAGTACACCGGCCTATTGCTGGCAGTACAGTAGTTACTACAGTCACCGGTAGATTGCTCCACACATCACTCAGGGGCACGACGACAGATTACTGGAGAGACGAGGGGCACCACCATTACACCAGCCTATTTCTGGGAGTACAGTGGTTACTACAGTTAAAAGTACATTGCTCCACATCACTCAGCGGCACGACGACAGATTACTGGAGAGACGAGGGGCACCACCAGTACACCAGCCTATTGCTGGCAGTACAGTAGTTACTACAGTTAAAGGTACATTGCTCCACATCACTCAGCGGCACGACGACAGATTACTGGAGAGACGAGGGGCACCACCAGTACACCAGCCTATTGCTGGCAGTACAGTAGTTACTACAGTCACCGGTAGATTGCTCCACACAACACTCAGTGTCACGACGACAGATTACTTGAGAGGCGCCATTACACCAGCCTATTGCTGGCACTACAGTAGTTACTACAGTCACCGGTAGATTGCTCCACACAACACTCAGTGTCACGACGACAGATTGCTGGAGATGCGAGGGGCACCACCATTACACCAGCCTATTGCTGGCAGTACAGTAGTTACTACAGTCACCGGTAGATTGCTCCACACATCACTCAGCGTCACGACGACAGATTACTGGGGAGACGAGGGGCACCACCAATACACCAGCCTATTGCTGGCAGTACAGTGGTTACTACAGTCACCGGTCGACTGCTCCATAGACCGCCGAGTGATGTGCACTCGGCGGCATCGGTACGACGTTAATCTAGGAGAAACGGAGACATCCACCATTACATCTGCCTATTGAGTCCACGCAAGTAGTGACCGGTCGTCATATTCAACTCGAGGGATTTCAATGAATTTTTCTTCACCCCAGGACCTGTGATTATTGCAGGAGACCTGAATTCCAAGCACCACACCTGGAATTCGAGAGAGGCTAACGCCAAAGGAAACTCGTTGAGGATGTATCTTGACGACCGGGACTCAGTTGATGTCCTGGCTTCCCGAAGAGCCTACCTCCTTTTCAAGAAACCATGGCACAACTGACGTCCTCGACATAGTGCTCCACAAAGAAGTGCCCTTCGACATGGAGATCATCGTCATCGATGATCTCTCATCTGATCATTTAACTGTACTTCTGTCCATAAGTGTGGCCCTCACCAGGGACAAGTCACCATGGACAACGGTTCTCACAAAGGCCAGGAGACGTTCTGTGAGATTGTGGCCGGACAACTCGCCCCAATCCAGTTTCTACATACCTCGGAGGAGCTTGACCAGCGTGCCACGGAATTTCACCAAACCGTGTCTCCTTCCGTTTCAGATGCCACAAACCCACAAACCCAGTGCCTCCGTGGCAGTGTGGAAATCTGCCAAGATCATCCTAATCCAAAAACCCGGAAAATCCGCCCTGCACCCTGAAAACTCCCGACCAATCTCCCTCCTCTCCGTTAGCCTACTTTGAAACTGTTCGAAAAACTCATGCTTTCCTGCCTGTCCCCATTCTTGGAAGACTACATACGGCCGGAACAGTTCGGGTTACTCTGCAGCGTGTGAGAGTTGTCAACCAACTTGTCGACGTTCACAACCTCAACCTCGCCACAGTCGCGGTCTGCCTGGACGTTAGCAAAGCTTTCGACAGGGTCTGGCACGAGGGCCTGCTCCGCAAACTCCGGGAAACACAACTGCCAGACACAGCTGTCCATTTGCTTCACTCATACCTTGCGGGACGCTCTTTTCAACCCGTCGTTGACGGGAAACTGTTCACCGTCCGACCGGTTGGAGCCGGGTTCCCACATGGGAGCGTGCTGGTACCATTGCTGTATCTTATTTTCACAAACGACATGCCATCTGTTGCATTGGTGACTTTGTCACTGTATGCCGACGACGCCATCTCCAGTGCAGCAACCTCCGCCCAGCGCAAGCGGCGCGGGTCATGCAGCGACAGATCGACGCTCTCTTTCCTTGGCTAGAGAGATGGAAGATCAAGGTCAACACAGGCAAAAGTGATGTAAGTTGTTTCAGGAAACGACTCAGGATGCCAGCCGGCCCCGGTGGAACTGAATGAAGTACCGATCCCTTGAAAAAGTTGATGACAATTTATCTGTCGAAACCATGGTAGTCCAGAATTAGGTGGATTTATTGAAGCTGAACACGGAGGTATGCTATTTATACGAGTAAATTGTTCGTAATTGTTTTAGGAAATCAAGCCTTAACATTGTTTCTAGGCAATTTCCGAGCCTAGGACTAAAACATTATTGGGCAAATGTTACTTTGTGAGAGAGATTGAAATATATATATTACTTAATATGAAATTATCACCTTATCCTATACTCTTATACGAGCAATGTTTGCTTGTTTGCTTGTTTGCTTGCTTGCACAATTATCTCAAAAACGGCTCCGACGATTTCCTTCAAATTTTGGAATATGGGGGTTTTGGCCACCAGAAATCGATTGGAGCTGGTCCCATAGCTGGGAAAAATCCGGTTTTCGCGCTAGAGTCCTTCAAAGATCCCATGTTATCCTTATGGAAATTTTTTAACTGAACAAAAATCAGCTGATAACTGTAGATAAAATAAACCAATGTGTTACATCTTTAACCTGTGGTTTTAGGAAAATCATACCAATGTGCAGCAAACCTTCCGCCTGGCGAGTGAGCGGAGCGAACGAGCTTTGTGTGAGAAACGAAAGTAATAATTTTACCGAGCTTAAGCTCGGTCCCCCTGGTACTATTTCTTATCATGCGTTATATTTTTGTAAACAAAAATTAATTTTCATTTCTATTTATTGTTCTTTCTTGCCTAGACTCAACGTCGTATAGCTCGTGGCGCCATTTGTTTGTGAGTTTTCACCAAGCTTAGAAATTAAATCCACCATGTTCTTTGCAATCCCGTGATAATGTGCATTACGAGACTATAATAAGGGGCAGTGGCGGAGCGTGGTTATCTCTCCAGGCACAATATTAACTTTCTTATTGCCACTAACACTAACGTTATAAGCTTATAGATCGTTATAGAGCGTTAAAGGTTATAAGCTTTGAAGACTTTAGTTTTTTTTAACATTTACTCTAAGTAAATTTGTATGTAATATCCCCTGGTTAAAATTCTCAACATTAATCTATTTACGAAAGTTATGCAGAACAATGTTTTTATTTGTATCTTCAAACTGTATTTATTGCAAAATAAGTTTGTAATCCTTGTGTAATAAAATAGTGCATTTGTGTGTCTACAGAGAAAACTACTGTACGAAATGTGATAATTTTAGTGTCGATGGATTTCTTAATGTCCCTAGATTATAGGAGAAATATGCAGGAGATATGTGGGAGAAATATGCCTTATAAATACGTAAAATGGATATTGAACCTTGTTTAGAACGATCTGAAACATTATAATTTGTTTACTGCTCCATTACGTATCCTACAAATTGATTCATATACTACACTTAAATTTGACACCACAGCTCAAATGTAAATGAATCACATAACTAATATTTTATTCCAGGGAATGTGAAATATAATATTCTGGTTTATGTGTATTTTATGATCAACATGAAGTAGCAAAGAATACTAATAAAAGCCAGTAAAAATTAAAATATATGCCCAAACTAAATTTTGTGTACCATTTTAAGAGAGTTTATTTTTGTTATATCTTAAATTATACTATTAATAAATAAGTGGCCGCCGGTTAATTTATGAGTACCAAACCATTCCATCATAAAATACTGGTTATCATTTTAATTTTTTACTTTTCTATTGAAGTTTTAATGATCTTTTAATTTTAAAAATTGAATAAGTTTCCATTAGTAAACTTTATGGAAAAGTAAAACACTCTAATTTAAATCCAATATAATGTTATGGAAAGTATCTCAAATGGGAGTCTAAGACATTTTATGCTACGGCAGTGTTTAAAAATAAGTTTTAGGCAAGTTCTGAATAATCACATACAAATATTAAATGAACCACTGTTACACAGGATGTACAATTACAACTTTTTCAATCTATAATCGCAAAGTTATTAGGTGTAAAAATTTATTTTCATTATAACTATTTGCAATAACATGGTATTTTAAAGGATAGCCTTACAAAACACAATTTGTAATTAATTGTAACGTCGGTATTAATTAATTATGGACATTAGCTTTTCTTTGAATTTTAATTCTGACTTTTACATTTATTTGCTTTATTTAGATATGAAAGATATGACAAGAAGTAAAGTATAAAACATGTTACAACAAAAGTAGGCCACTCACAGTAGTTGTAACTCAAGTTTTATGTTGAACAATAAAGGGATACGGTGAGCAGTTGTTCTTGAAGGTAAATGCAGAGATAAGGATAAGCCCCTTCAAACCGTGAGCCTCTTGCAAATATTTTTATCCACTCAGAAACCCATGACAGGGATTATTCTAGCAAATACGGACCTAACAATCCCTCTCCCACTACCTCTCACACATATCTATTATTTGTTTTATACTGTACCACGGGAACCGAGCGTATGCACAGTAAATAATTTTCACAGTAAGCGTCACTTTCCTTTCTCAGACAAAGCTGTTCGCTCCTCTCACTCGCCCTCTTCCTTTCTAACTCGCCAGGCTGCACTTTGGTATAAATTTGTTGAGGGGCCTATAGACGGGGAGAGTAGCACGGTGAGTGCGGACGGTGAGCGGAGGCCTGTTCACATCGCTCTTGCTGTAGGTTATTATAAGCATTCGGTGCTGCCATCTTACCTTTTGCCACGGGAACTAAAATATTATCTCATTTGAGGTAATATAAATCATTTTATGTATCTCTTGATTGATGTATACTACAGCTGACTAATTTCTAAGACAAATTTATTTGTAATATTTCGGAATATATTTTGAAATGATTGCGTGATAAATAACAAAGAAATGGAAGTGGTTTATTTGGAAACGCCGTTCTGATCATTGATCATGTTTGATCAATGACAAATTTTTCGTGATTATTGATATTGCATGTTTTTTATTGCAGCCTGCGTATAATTCAAATTAATGCTTAAATTTACACCAAATTCCTTTGATGAATTGGACATTATTGAATTTTTTCCATAGCTATGATAATGCCGACGAGGACGGTTTGTGTGTTCGTCGGCCGGCAGATTTTCCGTCATTGAACGAGCCTACTATTATGCATACACCTAGAAACTCATTTAATTTCAAAATAAAGGAAATCAAGGGTACTTTTAAAATAAAATCAAATCAAATCTTAAATATTATTCTCCATAAATACAGTGCATAAAGAACAAACAGTAATTCATGCAAAGGTCCCCGCATGCAAAACCTATGCACCGTGGCAGATTCCAAAAATGTCTTTCTTCACAATAAAAAAGAAGAAAAACCAGTTCACTATAGGAATAGTTTACTAATACTAAATAATATATTACCACTATAACACATTTAATTAAACGACAGCTAATCTTACTACTTGATTGGCACTAGTAAAAAACAAGTTTACTCCATTAAGAAAACAACATTTTTAAGGTTATTTTTATGAGAGCAAAAAATGAATAAAACAAGGAATAAGTGCAAAAGCTTAAAATTCTGTGCAAAATAAATAAAGTCAATCAAATTCGATCGTGTCTCCTTTCGCAACCCAACAAGCCTAAGCCATCGGAAAATTTTCTTCTTATAAACTAATGTACTACACTGCCAAATATTTCTAAGTTCCCAAGACAAATTGTGGTAAATTATTTCTGCCAAGTAGAAAGATTCGATTAGTTGATAGTTTTATCAATACGAGGATTTGTAATTCCTATAATGTTCCTGTACTGGGGGGGTGTAATGGCTTTAAATACCTAATCAGGTTAATATCTTTAAAAATTGTGGTTAATTGTAACAAATCGTCCTTAATAAATTTTGATATGCTCTTGTCTGCACGTTGACTATATATTTTTAATAATGTTTTTAAAAAAATCGATGTTTGGCACTTCTATTTCGAGAGCTATTGCTTCATGTTGAAGCAAAATCAGTGCAATTATTTTTTTGTATTTTTGTTGGAATAATCAGCACTCTGATATTCTACAAAATATCATAGTTTTATGATAGCTGTATAACAAACGTAGAACAACATTCACACTACACCTCTCCATAGCTCTTTTTTAACTAGTTTTTTATTTGTGGTTTTTGGTATCCATTTGGGAAGAAAGGAGTAGCCTTTGGTAAACTATTAGTTGTTTACAAAATCAAACTTAACCTCAGATAAAACAATAACAAACAAAACTCGTTAAAAATGAAAACATGTGATCATAAAATAATCAAGCACTCTCCATTTCACGGTGAGTAAAATCAAATGTGTTTTGATTTTACTGTCCAGGAAAGCAACTGTCCATTTCCGTATGTTAAGTTTTTACAGGAGAGTAGAATAAGCCTATTTAGACAGTGACATGTGTTTTACGCTACTGTCGTCAACGGCCATTCTTCTATGTTTTAAATGGAAAACACCCACAAGGAGCGATGTGAACAGGCCTCCACTCACCGTCTGAATTCACCGTGCTACTCTCCCCGTCTATAAGCCCCTTTAAAGATGGCACACTTTGGTTTGTATCTACAATTATCAGCTGATTTTTGTTCAATTTAGCAACTTAGTTACAATAAATTTTCCATTGCTAACATGGAAACTTTCAAACTCAAAAATCAACTCAAGGAAACTTTCAAGAGCTCTAGGGAGAACCCCGGATTTTTTCCTTCCATGGGACCAACTCCAATCGACTCCTAAAGACCAAAATACCCAAATAAAAAAATCCTTCGATAGAAAAAAATGTTGCCCGTAAAACAGTATGTATAAGATGAGATAAAAACATAATCTCTGTGATAACTGTTTAACTTCAGAAGCCTAAATAGAACAGTATACCTTTTGTCGTGATGTGTTCTTTAAATTAAGTGTTTGACGAAGTTCTTGTTGTTAGAGATGTTTTCACAGATATTGTTTTGTTTTGATGATCGAGCACCTTCTGTAATATTGTATATTATCTTCATTAAAATTCTTGAAGACCAAACATGACATGCCAGAATTACATAAAGATCACTTAAGTAGCAGTGTACATGTTATACGTGCTTTTTACTGTGCGTACACAGGAAGCGCCTACTGTTGGTTCGGCACGACCTTTGACTAAATACACGTAGTGTATACAGTCAATGGCACTACTATACAGGGTTAGGCAAAAGTCTAGACACCTCAAGTTAACTTTGTAACGCATTGCAGTATAAAAACCAAACTCGGCACATGTTTACACCATAAAAAACGGCGCCTTTTCATCAAATACACAACTTTTCCCCGGAAAAATGGGGTATTTTAGGGGCAGTCCCGAATTTTCAAATGTAAACCCCTTTTATTGAGTGGCCCGTTATTTCAAACGGTTTATCAAAAGAAATTAAATGGTGCAAACTGGAGGTCGATATCTCACCCAATTCAAAATAGCAGCCATTTTAAAATTTTTGATGGGTTGATTGACAATTTGTTAAAATTATTCTGGAAATAGGTATTTTATAATTAAGAATTTTTAAAATTATTTTTGAATTGAGCCTACTAGTTCATTTCTACTACTAAGATCAATTCTAAAATAATTCTAAACAAATTTTTCACCCCCACTAGAACGCCCAATTAGCACTGAAGAAACTTACTCAAACGTTCATTCTAGTGACCAGATATCACAACAATCGTCATCATACATTCCCTCACCCTACAGGCAATGCTTATTTTTCCTCCACCTACTATCTAAAGCAGTATTTTACTCCTTTGAATAGAGTACTAAAGTACTAGTTTTTATCCCATGTGACTTGAATACTTAATTTTTCTACCTAGGGAAAACTCAACTTTTTTACCTCGGGGCTTAAGTTAGTTACATGTGATAAAATAATTTGTCAAATAGTTATATCATATGTTCCTTTATTACTTTGTTTGTAAACAATATCTTTCAGTTCACAATTCATAATGTTGTAGCATAGTTTTGATGTTTAATAAAACCTTAATCAGAGAAGGTAAATTAGTTTCATTACAATTTATTAAACATCACTATACTCTTAAGAAATGAACAAATTCTTAAAACCAGAAAGATTTGACACAGATCATACATCTATTCAAAGTCCTTCAAAATGGATTCACTGGAAGAAGACATTTGAGATATTTATCAAGTCAGTTGAGGCTAAAGAAGAAGATAAGTTGAATCTACTATACAATCACATAGGACATTCTATCTTTGAACAAATTAGTGAATGCCAATCATACAAGGAGGCCATTGAGCTATTAGACACACTTTACATAAAACCAAAGAATGAAGTTTATGCACGACACAAATTAATGACTCGACATCAACAACCTAATGAGACTGTAGACCAATTCCTCCAGTCGTTACGTGTACTAAGCACAAATTGTGAATTTAAGGACGTGAAAGCCAATACCTATCGTGATGAGGACATTCGTGATGCTTTCATTAATGGCCTTTCCTCTAAAATAATCAGGCAAAGATTATTAGAAAATTGCAAACTAACATTAGATGAAGCTTTTTCAAAGGCACGAGCATTAGAATCTGCCCAAGTCTTTTCAGAATCTTACACATCGCCTCAACTCGCGTCCACTTCCTCTCAAAATACCGGTACTTCAGACCATTGTGCCACATCCCAGCCAGATTCTCCTACCAACAAGACATTTAATGTGACTTTCAACAAACAGAAATGTTATTTCTGCGGCCGTTTACGACATCCTCGATCAACTTGCCCAGCCCGTGAATCAATTTGCAAACAATGTAACAAAAAGGGTCATTTCGCAACTGTATGTCAATCAAAATCTAAAGCGTCAGCATCTACTCAGAATCAAGATGAAAGTTCTATTGGTAACGACTATGGAATGACTGCTACTATATACCCAACAAAAATTTCAGCTGCTTCACCTCCTAGCCTTGCCAGATCTATAATACCTTTAAAAATCAATGGGTTTACTGCGGAAGGCTTGATTGATACTGGAAGTACGGAGAGCTATATTAGTGATGCATTTGTGTCCAAACATAGACTCAAACTCTACCCTACAACATCTGCTGTCTCGATGGCGTCTTCCACCTTAACAATCCCCATTAAACACTACTGTTGCATTAACTTACAAGCACTGAATAACTCCTATTCAAATATAAAGTTAAGCGTCTTGAAGGGCTGCTGTGCTGACGTTATACTAGGTCATGATATTCTCAAACAACATTCGAGCTTGTCAGTATCTTTCGGGGGCCATAGACCAGCTCTTAGTGTCAGTAGCCTCACATGTTCAAAAGTCCAACCAGCTGCTCTCTTTGAACATTTAGCCCCCAATTGCAAGCCTATATCTATAAAATCTAGAAGACACTCAGACGAAGACGAAAGGTTTATCCAATCTCATATCAACGAATTACTAAAAGATGATGTCATTGAAGAAAGCAACTCACCATGGAGAGCCCAGGTTCTAGTTGTGAATGGGACTCACAGGAAACGTATGGTTGTGGACTACTCTCTCACAATCAATAAATACACATTGCTTGATGCATACCCAGTACCGTCAATAGAGAAAATTTCTTCCAACATAGCTAAATACAACGTTCACAGCACTATCGATTTAAAGAGTGCTTATTACCAAATCCCTATCCGAAAAGAAGACAGACCTTATACCGCCTTTGAAGCTGCTGGGAAGCTCTGGCAGTTCAAACGGATACCAATGGGAGTAACGAACGGCGTTGCAGCATTTCAAAGGAAGATGGATGAAATCAAAACTAAAGAAGGTCTTGAAGGAGTCAATATATATTTGGATGACATAACAGTGAGTGGAAAGGATCCAAGCGAACACGATCACAATTTGAACAAATTTATGGAAGCTTGCAAGAAATATAACCTAACGATTAACAAAGAAAAGTCACAGTTCAATCTGAAATCAATCAAGATTCTTGGTTATCTTATTGAAAATAACACTTTACGTCCAGATCCAGACCGACTCAAACCACTGATTGATTTTCCTCTTCCCAAGAACAAAGCTTCATTACAGCGCGCTCTGGGAATGTTTTCCTATTACTCCAAGTGGGTACCACAGTTCTCTGACAAAATCAACAGACTAGTTAACTGTAAAACCTTTCCACTTGACCCTCTTCAAGTAAAGGATTTCGATGATATTCGATCGTGTATCCTCAAATCTTTTGTTCACAATGTAGAAGAAAACGTTCCTTTCTGTGTAGAGACTGATGCTTCAGATGTCGCCATTGCGGCAACCCTCACACAGAACAAGCGGCCAGTTGCATTCTTCTCCAGAACTTTATCTAAAAGTGAACGTCATCATTCCGCTGTCGAAAAGGAAGCCTATGCTATTATTGAAGCTCTTCGAAAGTGGAGATTCTATTTAATTGGTCGCCGATTCCAGTTGATAACTGACCAGAAATCTGTTTCCTACATGTTCGATGCAAAACACTCTGGGAAAATCAAGAATGAAAAATTTACTCGATGGCGACTTGAATTGGCTGCATATAACTACGACATAATTTATCGCCCAGGAAAGGAAAACGTAGTGGCAGATGCTCTATCAAGATTCAGCAGTTCTTCACATCCCATCAGTCAACTACAAGCTCTCCACGAATCTCTGTGTCACCCCGGTGTGACTCGCATGCAGCACTATGTGAAGATTCAAAATCTTCCTTACACCGTTGAAGAGGTAAGGAGGATGACCTCATCCTGTAAAACATGTGCAGCAATCAAACCTCGCTTCTGCAGAAGACAAAGTTCTCTTATTAAGGCGACGGCTCCATTCGAAAGACTAAGTATCGATTTTAAAGGACCCCTACCATCTAACAATCGCTTCAAATATCTTTTGACAGTCGTTGATGAGTATTCGAGATACCCATTTGCCATACCCTGCACAGACCTGTCAGCTAAAACAGTGATTGGAGCAATGGGACAGATATTCTCCCTATTTGGATATCCTGCTTACATTCATTCTGATCGGGGTACCTCATTTGTCTCCAAAGACCTCGAACAATATTTACATTCTAAAGGCATAGCAACGAGTCGAACCACACCTTACAATCCCTGTGGAAACGGTCAGGTGGAAAGGTACAATGGAATCATATGGAAAACAGTCAATCTTTCACTCCACTCAAAAGGCCTGCCTATATCACAATGGCAAACAGTACTCCCAGAAGCATTACAATCAATCAGATCATTGCTTTGCACTGCGACCAACGCTACTCCCCACGAGAGAATGTTCTTCCACAAAAGAAAATGTGCATCAGGAGTAGCCTTACCTTCGTGGCTCAGTACCCCAGGAAGAGTTTTACTTCGCAACTTCGTAAGACAAAGCAAGTACGACCCTCTAGTACAGGAGGTGGATCTCTTGGAAGCTAATCCATACTACGCACTGGTCAGACTACCTGACGGGAAAGAGACCACTGTAAATTTACGTCACCTTGCACCTCTGGGAGGAGAGCCTGAATCCTACAATGAACAAGAGGATGATACATCTCATCAAGTTGACCATCTTCAACAGGTAGATGATCAATTACCTAACACCTCAACAGAGCCTGCCGTCACAGCACCACCCTTTAATGATCAACCTCAAGTACATGCAGACAACTCAGCCCAACTCAATGAAAGACCTGAAGAGGTACAACCGCAAAGCAATACGCCTCATAAACAATATCCAATTCTTAGAAGCTCGTCTCGTGTCACTCGACCCCCAGAATATTTAAAAGACTACGTTTTAAAATAAAAGGAGGGGAGAGTGTGATAAAATAATTTGTCAAATAGTTATATCATATGTTCCTTTATTACTTTGTTTGTAAACAATATCTTTCAGTTCACAATTCATAATGTTGTAGCATAGTTTTGATGTTTAATAAAACCTTAATCAGAGAAGGTAAATTAGTTTCATTACATTACATAAGATTAACACTAAAAGAGAGATTAAAAAGAACAGGAGCCACAGTCAGCTGTTACTTGTATTTGTTTCGTTACTCTTTTGTTTACTAATAGCAGCTGTAGCTGCTGCTCACTGACTTCTGACCATTCTGTCAGCAGTGAGCAGCATCTCTGCTAGTACTAGAGGTGGCCGTGGCAGTGTATGTGTTTGTTTACATTTCGCTTGGGTAGGCTATTAACCTAAGAAGTCCAAAAAATAAGTTTAAAACTTTTGACTAGGATTAAATTCTATTTCGCTTTTTCGTATTCTTTAAAAACGATATAGCCTACCTTGTGTGTTTTTTATGTTGATGTGACTGATCCAGCTTGACGGAGCAAGGGATCATATGAAGGAAAAGTTAAATTACATACGGTATTAGGCTTAAATGTTATTCGTGTAGGTGGAGGAAAAATTTTGTGTGCATCAAGGGGCTAAAGTACTTTTCTCCCTCAGGGAAATTATCGCCCTCGGCTTCGCCTTCGGGCGACAACAGTTTCGCTTCAGGGATAAAAAATTGTACTTTAGTCTCTATAAGCACAAATAACTATTTCAGAGAAAAAAATTGAGATGCAAAAGAAAAGACAAATAAAAGAGCCAGCTGTGGTTACGTCCGCTAATTGGAGGCAACGACAGAAGAATATACAGGTAGGAATTTAATAGTTTAACCTTTCCTTTTTATAGTTTTTTTTCGTTTGATAACAATACAGTATGATTGTTTTAGTAATGATTGACTTTTGCCATAAACACTATTTATAAGTTATCCTCCTGCAATAAAGTATATCTGATTTCAGGAAGAGAAAGGAAGTAAGGAAAAGGTGATATCAGAGAGAAGAGAAATGAATAAATTTCAAAAAGAGATTAAGTTAACCTTGGAAAACAATAAGAAGGCAAAAGTAGAAAAGAAGAAGATTTAGGAAAATAGTGGAGAAGAAAACGGAAAGTAATCAAGATTCTTTTGATGAAGAAAGTAATGGCCATATAAGTTTAAATTATACTCAATTGAAAAATCCAACACACTGGGCATAAAAGACTTAAGAGGAGGTCAATGGATGATTGTGCTTTACCACACAGGAAAAATAGAAAAAAGATTCATTGGTCAAATTGTATCTATAAATCATAATGCAACTTGCAAAGTTAAGTTTTTATACCAATACGGGGCATTTTCGTGTGGCCACTTATTGATGATGTAGACGATAATGTGATAATGTGCCCTTAATGGATATCATTGATGTTTTGAAATACCCTGTGGTTAAAAGGAGAGGCCATATGAAATTTGTTATGTAAATTTTACTTTATATTAAGTTTGTTCTGTATGTTACAAACTCAACTGTAAATATCAATTTGCTATGCTTAACTTAGAGTAATTTTATTAAGTTATACTTAAACCTTTTGCCTGTAAATTGATATTCAAGTTTGTATATAATAAATATTTTAACCCCAATTGGATTGTTTTTGTATCTAAATAAATATCATACGTATGATTGGTCTACATGAATTGCGTTTATAAAGTTGTTTTTAAAATAACTGACAACAAGTTAAACAAAGAAGTTCAAGAACAAAATTTCATTGGCATTGGAAGAGACACACGGCCAATCGGACGATCGTCGTCTGCTCTTTACGTAATATTGAGTAGAAGACGGCGTGTACTATGATGCATGCGTGGCGCGGGAATAGATATAAACTACTGGATCGGTAACTCCGTGTTGTGAAAACGAGCCGTTACCCCCACCACTAGTTGGGATTCGTGGTCAGTGTTGCCAACCCTGTGCGAGGAATTATGTAATGTAATTTAAATAAATAAATTAAATTAAATACTTTAATACTGTATTTTTTAGGCTTTCTTACCTATGGAATGGTAAATTCCAGCCTTTGGAATGTGTACTATTACATCCATAAGCTGCACAGTACAGTACCATTTTTCATCTAAAAGAATGAAAGCACATGAATGTACATTTCATAAATGTACATTCATAAAATGTACATTTAAAAGAATGTAAACAAACAAGGATGCAGCTAACGCACCAACAATAATCATGTCAGCTGACATTCAGCGCGGCGCGGCGGCGGTTATCCCAACTAGTGGTGGGGGAAGCCGGCTCGTTTTTAGTGCTATTCCGCCATTTCAGTTACCGATCCAGATGTTTATTTTATATCTATGGTCGCGGGTAGCCTTGAGGCAAGGCCAACTACACACCAGGCCGGAGTGCTCAGAGTGATGACGTCACAGTAGTCTTGTACCAGCTGATCAGTGTTGCCAAACGCAGGTAATTTACCCAATTTTCGGGGATTTAAGCGGACGTTGGGTAAATATTTGTTTATTTTAAGGGATTTCCAGGTAATTATCGGGGGAATTGCATCAAAATCGCATCCTTCCAGATCAGCTGGCGCACCAGTAGTGTGACGTTTTAACAAAAGTGGTGGGGGATATTCCGGCCTGGTGTGTAGTTGGCCTTGCTTGAGGACTGCAGTGACGTCACCATCTCGGCCTGATTGTTGTCTGACCCACCTTCCTCATAATATTCTATACATCTTGGTCCAAACCTACTACATCATACTGTACCAAAATCAAGATGACTGTAGTGCCACAGGTGAACTACATCCCATAAGACCAATGGTGTCAGTTTCTACGACATCCACGGGTGTCGCCACAGAGTTTTTGTCGGTTAAAAAAATTTTAAAACATCAACATTTTACTCTTTGTTACCTGCAATTGTTGCCAACGCTGCAGGAAACAACTTCAATTTATTTGTTCCTGCCCTGTTAAGTTTATAAATTTTTATTTATTGTTGTACCTGTTATTGTTTTGTTTTAGTTTTAGTCTCTAGCTCGTTGAATTTGTTTTGTATTTGTTGCTGTGTTTCTTGTCTATGTACAAATCTCGGTTAGCTCACCTGTAAGTTGTCAGTTGCACGTTAGTTCCTATTAGCATCAGTTACAATTCGTTGCCATACCTCTTGTACTGCCAGTTACTACCTCTAGTTGTTTTCTATTTATTATCAATCTTAGCCATGTACGTTCGATGTACGTTAGCATTTGTTAACTATTTTCCATTTTGAGAATTGCTTGCTTATATTTATCCTCACTCTGTAAAAATGGTGTAATCCGTTAATGTACAAATAAATAAATAAATAACAATATCGTTCTCGTTTGCGTTGTAAACTTTTTGTCTCAACTGTTACTACAATAAGGAATTTCAAAGCAAACTAGAGTAGAATTTATGGTTTTATATTTACCTTGATTGATAATTGTTAATTTGATCATCACCTAATTGTTTTATTATTAATTAATAAACCAAATTTCAAATAAAGTAATATGGTGAAGTTACGATAAATATAGTACCCGTAGCAACCATAGATGTATACTAAACACCTGGATCGGTAACTCCGTGTTGCGAAAACGAGGCGTTTCAACACCACCTAGAACTTAGTACTACTAAGTTAGTAGCCGGTGTTGGGCGTTTCCCCCACCGCTAGCCAGTATTCGTGGTCAGTGCTGCCAACCCTGTGCGAGTAATTATGTACTGTAATTTAAATTAATTAATGTATTATTTAGTCTTTCTTATCTAAATGATAAATTTCAGCCTTTTGAATGTGCACTAATACATCCAAAAGCTGCACAGTACAGAACCATCTTTCATAATTATAATTATAATTGAGCATTGAAAATAATGTAAATAAACAAGAATGCAGCTGACGCACCGACAACAATCATGTCAGCTGATATTCAGCGCGGCGCGGCGGCGGCGGTAATACTGGCTAGTGGTGGGGTAAGTAGGGATGGGCTTAACTAATGTTTTCCCCGCATTAGCTGCAACTGCATTAGTTGCGGCCACGCATTAGTTGAATTTAGTGAATGCGGTTGCATTAGTTAAGCTCTGGCGGCTAGCGGCATTCGTGCAACCGTTACCAGTTTCGCCCTACTGTTGTTTCTTGTCTGCATAGAATTAGCTTGCGCTATGTTGCAGTTAAACAGATATTTACAATAATTCTCTTCGCCACACAAAGTTTCATTTTCTTACTAATCGCTAAATAACGGTAATTAAATCACAAAATTTGACGATAGTGTAAACAAAATATACATAATGCTTGTAACGATATCTTAAAAAATAAATAACACTCGAAAATATTGATAATTTTTAAGTATTCATTTGGGAATCATCGGAAGTTTTACTGTTTCCTGAATTTAAAATAACTACATAAAAATTATTATTATTAAAACAATAAATTATTTAATAAATGTATTTTTATAAATTAGTAAATAAATATAATAACGATGCAGTATGTTTCAAGCATTAATAATTTGTTAAATTTAATTATTGATTTATTAAATAAATTAGTATTTAATTTAGGTCTAAAATAAATATAAAAATAAAAAGCACACAGCACACCACACTATTGAAAGCACATTTTACCGCTTCAAATGTATACGTCCGAAACTGGCCTGCATGAGATATGAAGAATATCTGATAACATTGTAAACTTTTTAAACAGGTAGAAACTAGAGTTTCATAAAGTTTAGTTTTGGTAACCTGAATATCAGTACCAGCACGTATAATGCTAATCAAGAAGTTATTTAAAGTTTAGTCTCCTGGTCAACTGATTTTACTAATTCAACAGCCACGTAAACGCAGTGTTTAGCGGCATCGGCTGTTGCGAGGTAACTAATGCATTAGCCACTTTCCCGCATTAGTTACATTGCGCATCAGTTGCGGCGCCGCAACTAATGCAAAATAACTGATGCGGTTACATTTTGCCATCCCTAGGGGGAAGCCTGCTCGTTTTTAGCCCTATTCCCCCATTTCAGTTACCGATTCAGGTGTTTAGTATATCTATGGTATCAACACTGCTTCATCCGCTTATTCAGTCAGTTGTGTAAATAGTAAATATTAAAACTTAACTAGACTTTCGTTTTAGTTTTCACGCTTTATATCCGGAACACACAAAAAACAGCTATTCCGCAGACCTAAGAAACAGTTGTGCTTTTCCTCTTCCAACCTTGTACCAAAATGACATCATTGCTATTTAGCAGTTAGGCCTGTATACATAGGCACATTGGTATAACCTAGTATGACTTTGGCTACACCTCATCTGATTCATCATTAATCACAATTACACTCAACCTTCAGTCACACCATAGAGTGCGTCAGAGGCTTTGTCTTACAAAATGTACTATATGAAATTTTTGAAAAAATAGTATGTAATTACATTTTATGTTAAATGGTCATCATTTCTTTATAGTTATTGTACAGTGATTAATTGTCTGTCAACATAAAACGTTACCTTTGATGGTATATTAAAATTGTAAAATTAATTGGACTATGAATATGTTGGCCACCCTGCATACAACTCACCACCTGTGGCTGTAATGTACTATCACTATCAAAACTAAAAAAAAGGAAAGAGTAAAACCTAAACATAACCTAACTTATGAGTTTTGTTTTGAGTTTGTGGAGGTGTAGTGGTGTACATTATTGGCCGTAATTACACTATTCAATGTAATTATTTTGCTAATGCTAAAGTTTCTTTCTCAGAGATTAAAGTGATTCCTCTTTCTTAAAAAATGTACTCTTGCAGTACTCAGAGAAAGTGTTGGACGTTTACAGATGAAAGCGAACTGCAGAAACTCAGAGATGAAGCAAATCGGAAGTACATTAATGCCCATAAGATGAAAGAGGTAAGAATTTCTATAAAAATCCCTTTTTTTATAACTCAATTGAGACATAAATTTCCATAAAATAAGAATTTGCTAGATGGAAGTTCATCCCATGACATCAACATAATTGAGAATAAAATTTTGATTTTGTAAAAATAGACTAAGACAAAACAGACCTAGGGCCTAATCAATTTTATTAACATTTCAACACTTTGAAACACGGCCAAGACCCAGAAAAATGAATCAGTCAGTGTGGCATGATCTTGCCAAATAGATCAGAGTTGTTGCCTCATGCTTTCCTAAGGTAACTTGACTTATTCTGTGTGTACCTGCCGTTCCCGCGGTCCGGCGCCTGTCCCTTGAGACTGGAATATTAACATTTACTTTCCACATTTTTTGACACATTTCTTTTGAGCTTTGGCGTGTTCTAGGACATAGTAAGTTTAGCCTAATGCTATTGAACATTTTTAGTGTGAAAATCAGAAAACAGCTACAACAAATTAGGCCTACTAAAGCGGGCAACAAATACTATAATATTCTGAATTGAAATGTTAATATAGCATGTTAATTTTGAAAACTTGAAAAAAATATTGGTCTTACAAAAACAAGCAATTAGAATTATTTTAAACATTCAGAGAAAAGTTTCCGTTAAAGAATTTTTTAAATCATTGGGCATCTTAACTGTTTTTTTGCAGTATATCTTTGAAGTTTGTATGCATGTAAGGAATCACTATTCAAGCCTCACCACATTAGGCTCCTTTCATGCATACCCAACAAGCAATAGAGAAAAAATAGCTTTTCCAATCCACAACTTAAAATTCTTTGAAAAGAAACCGTCATACGCCGAAATTAAATTTTATAACAAATTACCAACTGAAATAATCAACATAAAAAATGGTATTAAGTTAAAAAAAGAGCTTAAACGATTCCTGTTGCAAACACCTCTGTATTCCTTCAAAGAAATATTTGGCGGTTGTTTGTAAAGTTCGCTGCTAGTAAAAGTGTTACAAATTTTGTTTTAGCTTTAAGTTAGTTTGTAGTAGTTATGACACCATTCATGTTCATCTTTGTATGAATTTTTTGAATAAAGAACTATTGACTATTGACTATGTTTGGCTACATAATACCTATAATACCTTTACTGAAATGGCGACCTAACTCAATAGGTAGTTTAAAGCCAAGTATGAATGAGAGATGAGTGTAGTCAAGCTGGGTGATTCTGACTCCCCTGGGGTAACAATGACCCCCCATATGATGATTTTCATAATTTAAATGTGTTTTCCTTCCCCAAGCCAGAGAGGTTCTGTTAACGGAAAAGTTCTTCAAGTTCTTAGTTATAAAATATGGTAGCACTAGGCCCAACTTAAATTAGGCCTAAATTTTACAGTCTCTAAAATTCCCTTGTAGCTTTGGGGAAGAAAACTGGCTTACTAGACATGTTTTGAATCAAATTGTGGTTTCAGCAGATGATTCCATTGAAAAAAATTAGTACCGTATCCCAAACTAATTTATCATTGTTATGCATAAAAATTTAAATTCTGATGCATTTAGAAATTTTGTTTTAGGGTGAAGAAAATGTGTTTTTGACATCAGCTGAGGAGAAGGTGTTATTACTTCATTACCAGCTGCAACTGCGGGACTTCTGCCGTAAATTTCACCCAGCCATGCCTCGAGCAGTGGCTGGCACAGCCTTCAATTATTTCAAACGCTTCTACCTCAACAACTCTGTTATGGATTACCATCCAAAGGAAATTCTGTAGGTTAACATATTGTCTTTTAATATTTATTCACTTGATCAAAGCTTATTTTTCTCCAATAAGTAGGCCTATGAAAATTATGTAGAAAAATTGGAAAAAAATCATAAGGAAGGTAGCCTAGGCCTATATAAAACAATTGTTTTGAAAAAATATTTCTTGAATTTTCAACTGACCTAATTTTAACCCTCGTATAACCATAGAAAAGTCAATCTCAACTTTTCCATTCAAATTAAAAATGTTTCTTTATTTTAACTGAAACAAAACTTTTTAAAATTGTTCTCCACTTTTAATTTTATATTATATTTGAGGATAGAAGCTTTTTATGTTTTGTTTGATAAACATTAATGCGATTGAGTTTTCTGTTCTAGAGTTACCTGTGTGTTTCTGGCGTGTAAGGTTGAAGAGTTCAACGTTTCCATTTATCAATTTGTTGGTAACATTAAAGGTTAGTAGAAAAACAATCACAAGTTTTTTCTAGCATTATGCTTTAACTTACCTTTAGGATAAGTTGGATATTGTGCTTCAAATTGTGTGTAGTTCAGTTAACTTAGTCAACGGACCACAAGCAAAAAACAAACTATTATTATTATTATTTAATAAAAAATTACCTTCAAAAGTTTTAACAAATATCAATACATAGACTTTAAAATAAAATAATTAAATACCTACAATTTGCAACAAAATTGAAATTTTAGATTATGATTATTGTTTTGGGATAATGTTTACAGCCAAGAACACCTTTATCATAATAGTTTGTTTTACTCTTTACTGAGAATAGTTAGTTCATTTTAGTGTTTTTTTTGGTTTTTTTTTTACAATGCCGTTTTTAAGCGTAAGTTTTTTACCGTACACTTTTTTAGCGTTTTTAAAGTCTTTTAAGTTTAAAAGCATAACTTTACGGTAGGCTAACGGTTTTTAGTATAGTATGTGACACACTAATATAATTGACTATATACTCTAAGGTGCCGGTAGGTCAGTAACTTCTCATCTGATGCATCTGTATGAATATGGAAATCCTGACAGGTTCATGTACCAATTCAGAGGTGCACCAATCAATGTTGTAAAATTATCCAGCTGGTTTTGCTAAAAAACACATTATCTCATTATAAACAGAATTATCAATCACAAAATTCTTCATGCAGCTTTAGGAACAGTGGTAGAATTAATTTAAGGGGCTTATAGACGGGGAAAGTACAGACGGCAAGTTGCTGGCTGCAAGTACTTGCCAGTTGCACTTACCGCAAACTTACCTTGTCTATAGAGGTACTTTCCTCTTTAATTTAGGAAAACCGATGGCAATTAACGTATGGTGATGGACAGTATACTTGCAGCTAACTTGCCTTTTCTACTTTCCCCGTCTATAAGGTGCTTTACTTATCATGTATACCACTTGTATTTCTTGTACGCTACCAGAGATTACAAGCAATACTGGAAATCGGTTTCAAATACGCCTATAGGCTACTCTGAGAAGTCTATCCATGTAAGCGTAAAGTACCTGGAGAGACTAGCGATTAAACGGTAGGAAGCCTGTGGGAGCCTATGTACATAAATACTTACGTTTTTACCTTACTCGTATTAGAGTATTGAATGGTCAATGCTAACATTTGTAGTGACAACCTAGCCTTCCAAGGGTTAAATTAAACATTTACAAAATACTTTTTTAAAAATTATTATTATTAATATTTGTTTGTTTACATTTAGTTTCGTTCTGGGGTTTCAATACATTTATTTTTTATAGCTTGGCCTCATATTACCTCGCTATTAGCTGTTTAAAATAATTTAAAGCTGTTTCGACCGTAGTCATTATTTTTATGTATCTTTTTCTAATTTTTTTCTTGTCAGGTGACAGGGAGAAAGCTTCAGACATAATAATCAACAATGAGATGCTTCTAATGAGACACCTGAACTACCAGCTTACAGTGCACAACCCGTTCAGGGCAGTCGAGGGAGCCCTCATCGACATCAAGGTAAACTATGCATTAAGAAATCCCAGGTCTTGGCTCAGGAGAAGCTCCTAGTCATTATTATAAAATGACTTTATTTTATATTATATATTAAAAATTTACTATTTGTGAGGATGGTATTTCAAGAGATTTTAAAGTTTTATTTGACGCTGCATTCTAGTGGTCACAATTTTTATATTTCTTCAAATTTAGTACAAAGTCTCTGGTTAGGCAGAGCAGAGTGGGTGAAATTGCCGGTTTATCTGGAAAGGGGTTAAAAAAATATATAACCGTATTTTTTTACCTTAAAATTGCAAATTACCAATAGGTCTGTTGCGTAAACTTTAAGAATTAATTAGTAAAGTTAAATCAACATGCGGCAAGCTTGTTGAAGCTTAGGCCCATACACCCTAACCTTGACACAATGGTATTTTCTGTCCAGCCAAGGCATGACCTAGTTATCCTGATTGACCGATCACCAAGAGCCAAGTTCATGGGACTATCGCATGTGGATAGTTCGTCTCTTGGCCAGTCTTATTGGGCTTTTTTGAAAACCATAAATTTAATGTAGAATTTAATAAGGCCCCACTTGGTCAAAGTAACCTACTTTTACTAGTGAGGTACTTTTTAAATGTATACTGTGCCTATCCCACGCATAGGTTATGCCTTTGTGGGGGTTTTTCTCATTGTATTTGCATGTATTTTATTAAAAGGACCAAGGACCGAGCATATGGTGACACGTAAAATTATTAAGTGTCACGTTCCTTTCTCAGATAAAGCTTGTTCGCTCCGCTCACTTCCCTCTTTCTTTTTAAGACGAGCTTGTTAACTTCACTCCCTCGCCAGGCCAAAGGGTGCAGCACTTTGGTGTAATTTTTTTTAACCACAGGGTAAATATCAAAATATGTAACAAATTGATTTATATCTACAATTAATTCAGCAGATTTTTGTTTAATTTAGTACTATCAATGTAGTACAAAAAATCTCCATAAGGATAACATGGGAACTTTGAAAAGCTGTAGGACAACAATTGAATTTTTCCAATCCATGGGACCAACTCTAATCGATTCCTTGTGGCCAAAACCCCCACATTCTCAACCAAAACATAAAAACCCCCATTGGACATAACAAATATTTTGCTGGTAAAAACTACTAGTTGCTGGTAAATAAGGCTACTTGTTTTAGAGGAGGCATATCATCTATATACAGTACACTCTCGTTCATCGGACTCGGCGACATCAAAACTCCGCTTCATCGGAACTGAAAATCTGGAAATCATAAGATTTTTTCTTACGAAATTAATTATTTTTTCCGTTTTAGCGCCTTCAATTTCCATTCGTTCTATCCGCACAACAGTGAAGTATCACATTTTGCATCAAAAGTCATCAGGCTTTTTCCATAATCTGTACCCATCTATGTGATTTACGAGGCCGTGGAGTTTTCGCACAAAAATAGAAATAGGAAGGGGGCAGGAAGTGAACATCCCAAACTGTCATTCAGTCTGTCTCGCGTCGCGACTGCACCTGTGTTACATGGAAGTCAGTTGACTGCTGGATTATGAGTGGAATATGAATATGGAATATGAGAATAACGATTTTGGATCTTTATTTCCAGCGTTGTTTTTATTCCTATAGGTTCATTGTTACCATGTTCAAAGTTTGAGTGCCTTATTTTCATAAAATCTCTTGTGTCATCGTGTTATCTTAAAAACAAGAGTGGAATACAATCCCGATAGGTCACCGTACGGGCGGAAATGATGACTCACGACGGACTCCGCTTCATCAGAATTTTTTGACATCCGAACCGGCCGTCCGCCACATTAGTTCCGATGAACGAGAGTGTACTGTAATAAGATTTAATTTTTGAAACAAAGACGTGTTGACTTTGGTTATTACCTCTTTATTTATATGCTTTCCACAACAACATTATCTTTCTATTATAAATTTTCAAATTTGCAAAAATAATAGTTAATAAAAAATATTGTTGAACCGTTGAAATTTTGTCTTGTGATAACTTATTTATAGAAAAATTTACTGTCTATCTTGTGATATTTATTTATTTATTGTCATTAATATTAAAATTCTAAAAAGACCCAAAAAAATACTTAATATAACTAACACCATCTATTTTATTCATGTCAAATAGCCTCCAAAGCTGATAAGACAGATTTAAAACCGGTTATTTATCTCCGTACTTTGTCAACTTAATCAAAGATAATCCTGCGGTTGGATAACTATGGTTTCAGAATCTATCGTTCCATCCTCAGGTCAGAATTCAGGACAATTAACAGAAACTTCAATGTTTCTGTAGTCACACATTTAAAAACTACCCTTAAAACATTCATTTATATATAAAACATGACACGAACAGACATACATTTTGCGCACTGTTTTTAACTTGTACCGGCCGGTAGGTGATTGCACATACCAGGTGATACGATCATCTACCGGCCAGTCAAGTTAAAAAAGAGAGTGTGGAAAATGTATGTCCGTTCGTCTCGTGTTTTTTATATAAATAAATCTTTTAAGTGTAATTTTTCAATTTGTTCCGACAGACATGTTGAACTCTCTATTGAATTGTCTTGAATTCTGACCTGAAGATGGAGCGATAGTTTCTGAAACCGCAGTGGTCCTGTAGGATTCTCACTAAAATTGATATAGGATGGAGGTAAATAACTCGTTATAAATTAAATTTAATACCATCTACCCAACCTAAACGATGCATGCACTCTGCAGACCCGCAGCCAGCTGTTGAACGCAGAGCGGCTGCGGCCGAGCGTGGAGGACGCTCTGGACAAGCTGTTCCTGACGGACGCGTGTCTGCTGTTCGCGCCGTCGCAGATCGCGCTGGCCGCCATCCTGCACGCCGTCAGCAAGCTGCAGGAGAACCTCGACTCCTTCGTCACGGAGGTCCTGCTAGGGCCCACCCACCAGGACTACATCGTCCACATCATCGAGATCATCCGCAGTGAGTTTTGTGGATTCATAAATTTATAAGATTCAGGATTTTGGGTTGTTTCGAATGTTAAATCCTTAAGTACTCGGGCCCTTTTTTGTGACACAACTACTCGTCTATTGGATACATATTTATGTTATTTTAATCAAAAATTTTTTTAGGAAAATGGAGCATGAATGCAGACATGTTTTAGCCAGTATTTAATTAAACTTTACCCGTTTTACCCCATTTTAGCCATTAAAAATGTTTTTGTCTGTGGGTTTTATTTTTATAATAACACAAATACAAACACAACATAAAACAAACATTTTATTACAAATTTTAAAGTATATAATACGAGTTTGTAGAAAAAAACTAATTTTTCTTTTTATTGATTAATAATCAAATTGATACAGACAAATGCATCAGCTGCTATTTGTCAGTAACAAAGCTACACCTCATCTGATCCATCACAGTCATCACACTCGCCCTTCACTCATACTCACCTTAAAATATGCACCTTTATAGTTGTTTCAAATAAAGTAAATTATTCAATATTTTACAAGAAAACAAACTTTTTCACAAACAAATGTAGTCTGATCAAGTAGTAGATCTGAAATGTAGTAGGATCAAGTAGTCTGATCCTACTTGATATGTCTAAAACATTTACATTTTACATGGTATATGGGGGTTTCAACCGAAGTAAACAAACATAAGAAAAATATCATTTTTTTAATTTCCCATTATAACTAAACTCATGCTATATAATAGCAGATGACAAAACACTAGTACTCTAGGCACCCCAACGCAACATACGCACACTATAAGTACTGTGGAAATTGCTGGAAACTAACCTGGCCATCTCGGTGATGTTGTCATTTGAAGGTACTGAGCAGCACAAGGGTGTTTCCAAAATACTCTATCTAGAAACACAATATTTATCTTGTGGGTCTGTGAGCATCCTGCACAAGTACTTAAGGATTAAAGTAAATAAGCTTGAAGTGGAGTGGTTTTGGAGCTCTCCAATTATTATAAAGGTTGTGGGTTTGATTCTGAGAAAAGTAGCTTTTTAAATATTCAAAACTGAACCTAGTAGCCTTTCTTCATTGGGCTATTAATTAATTATCATGACAAATTACTCAGCTGGTGTTTTTCAGTAATAGAGCTGCACTAATCATAGGATTCATCAAGTATCGCATTCAAAGTATTGGATTGGATTTTTGCTTTCTAATTTTACCTATGATCTTGTAACCAATTGTTTATCGTCAAAATGCTCTTCCTAATTGGATATAAAAAGCGATTCCTAAATTCCTGGACATTAAGTGAGCTCAAAAATAAATTTAATCTTTTGCACTTTATAACATACCAATAAAATAAATGTTAGGCTATATTAAAGCATCATCTAATGCCTAAAATTTTTATTTTTCCTTAAACAATTCAGGTTGGTAAAAAGGCACTTGTTTGTTATACAAATGCCACTAGTTTAAGGTGGGCTGCGGCAATTAGGTTAGGTATTTTATTGCTCGGTCTGAAGTACTTTCCCCGGTTCAAAACCCTCACTTATATAGCAATAAAACAAAATTCCAGCTGTCTGAACAGCTACACATAGAAATAGGCCAAGGTCAGGTCATTGACAATAGCATCCTTCCACTGCTCTGTCACAGTCCATTTGCTGAGTGATTAAGTACCCTTGTTGTTTTCGCTGAGAATGACTTTTGAAAGTATTTTTCACAGTAGCAGTAACATACTTAACCAAACCGCCACAATGGGCTATAAATTTGGCTTGGTATATATGTAGAGAAGAAAATATATTTGCTGACATCCTTGCAGACATGGCTGTTTTTTTGCAACTGTTTGGAAACAGGACTCAAAACCATTCAATATAGAATCTCATAATTTTCACATAATTCATAGAATATTCGAATTCCTTTTTATGCTTTTCTTTTCATTGATTCAAGTAAAAACACTTGATAAAAACTTATGGTATCCGTGAAGTACCAGGAAAAAATTATTTAACAAATACCTTTCTGAAATAATTGCCCTATGATCTTGTTTTTTCAGATTTCCAGGTCCCTCTTATTTTTCCTCAATCCTTCTGCTTTTCCTCTATTACTTTAACATTTATCTCCAACAACTACTATTGAGGTAAGTTATTGTGCATTTTGGCTATATTTTAAATCTGGAACAATTTGAACCCTCATAACAGACAGAGTTTGTTAGAATAGAATAATGCTCTACCCTCCATTAACATTTAAAATTTAAAAGTGTTCTTTCATGAGAAACTCATGGGGTTTTTAAAGAAGCTCAAAATGTTTAGTGTTAATACACTTTGCAGACTTGCCTTTGCAATGGCACATTGATGGAATGAGTATGTTTTATGAAAACTGTTTGGAAATAGTTATTTGTGCTTCTAGGGACTAAAGTACACTTTTTCTCCCTGAAGGGAAACTGTTGTCGCCCGAAGGCGAAGCCGAGGTAAAAAAAATACTTTAGTCCCTTGATGCACACAACATTTTTCCTCCACCTACACGAATAACATTTAGGCCTATAACAATAGGTATACCGTATATATTTTAACTTTACCTTCATATGATCCCTTGCTCCGTCAAGCTGGATCAGTCACATCAACATAAAAAAACACACAAGTTAGGCTATATCATTTTTAAATAACACAAAAAAAACAAAACAGAATTTAAGCCTAGTAAAAATTCTTACACTTAGGTTTTAAACTTCTGAGAAGCCTACCCAAGCGAAATGTAAACAAACACATACACTGCTGACAGAATGGCTTGTGCTACAGCTGATATTAGTAAACAAAGATTAACGAAACAAATACAAGTGACAGCTGACTGTCACTCACGTTCTTTTTAATCTCTCTTTTAATATTATTCTTATGTAACTAACTTTAGCCCCGTGGTACAAAAAATTTGAGTTTTCCCTAGGTAGAAAAACTAAGTATTCAAGTCACATGGGGAAAAAACTAGTACTTTAGTACTCTTTCCAAACAGTAAAATACAACTTTAGATAGTAGGTAGAGGAAAAATCAATTATTAAAACAGTTGCACTAGTCAAGAAATATTTTATTTTATTTTTTATTTTGTGGCTTACCCTTGAGGTATTTCAGCTCCCTGCTTCATAACCATTATGCACCTCCATCAAGCTATACTTGATATAGATACCTAACACTTCTCTTATATGTTCCACAGAAATACGGTCTATGATTAAAAGCTACGAAGCTCCAACTCGAGACGTTATCAGAAGCCTGGAGAAGCGAGTGGAGAGGTGTCGCAATCAAGAGAACAACCCCGACAGTCAAATGTAAGAGATAAATCCACTTATTTTCAAATCAAAATACCCTAGAAAATACTGCAAGTATTTCATTCTAAATATATACATATATATCGTATGGCTCATTTAGCCAGCCACCAAGGTTTAAATATAAGTGCATCATCCATCAATATTAATAGTATTCTGCATATGTGGTGATGAACGAACTAAAGAATTGTCAATTTAAATTATTTCCCAAAAATTAACCCTTCCCGGGCTATTGACGGATATATCCGTTAAAGTTCATTTCTATTCCGGGCTGAAAACCGATATATCCGTTTTAGAAATTTTCTTTTCCGGGATAGAGACGGATATATCCGTCCAAAAGTACGAAAAACATATGTTGTATATATTACAATTATAATCATTATATTGACTTTTTGACGGGTAATTTAGTTTTTGCAGTTGGCAAGATTATGTCCAGTGACTTTTTCACCTGTTTCATACCAAAACAACACATGTGTAGCGCGAAACTGTCAGTTTGCACTGGGACCTTACAGTGAGTGTTTGTTTACGTTTTTGTAATGACGTACTATGAGTTTTATTTCAAAATAATTATTCCAAATGACCCAAATGTTGCTGAAGATGTTATAAAATACTAAATAAGAAGTGCATCTGAAGAGGATTTTATATTTGGCAGTGAAAATAACTATAATACAAAAAATGATTCAGGCGAAGAAATCTATGAACCTTATGCACAATGTATTGTAATTCTTGAATTTTTAGTTTTTGTTTTTTTTTACTGTTTTTAAGAGGAACTGTTTTTAATGTTATATTATGATAGGTAGTAAATAAAAGAACAAAATGACATAAACGGATATATCCGTCCTCCGCCCGCAAAAATACTCCAAATTATCAGCAGTTTTCACATTTCTAGATTGTTG
The DNA here is from genome assembly GCA_030545055.2 of Neoaliturus tenellus. Classification (NCBI taxonomy): domain Eukaryota; kingdom Metazoa; phylum Arthropoda; class Insecta; order Hemiptera; family Cicadellidae; genus Neoaliturus; species Neoaliturus tenellus. The sequence goes on along the minus strand of CM061532.1, from coordinate 73,577,903 downwards.
CTCCGAGCGGCAGACGGATATATACGTTTACTTAAGTTTTCGTGCGGTCCAAAGACGGATATATCCGTTATCTCAAATTTTATTTTCTCTATAACATGTGCAAAAAAATTGTTTTACAACTGAAAACAGGTTTTTTATAACGTATGAATTATTTGGAACAAATTGAAGACAAAAAATCACAACATTATGTTTTGAACTTTTGCTTAAAATAATTCCGTCTCAGCCCGTGATTTAATGTAGCCCGGGAAGGGTTAAAACATATTATATCTGTCATTTCACATGTTAGGTGAATTTTTTTATATGTTCGCATATGTTAGAAAAATTATACAGTAGTAAGTTTGTTTGTTTTGCTCATTCGTTAAAAAATAATATTTGTAAAATATTGTATTTTGTGTATAGTACTACAGCAGTAGAAAATATTTGTTAAAACCTTACTCTTTATGTGGTGTATAGGTAGATGTTCAAGCACCACCAAAACAGCCTCCAGTGCATTTATTTTCTTAAGGGAAATTCAACTGTGGAATATTAGTCTATTAATAGTCAGAATGACTGTTAATGAGGATTTTTATCCTTTTCAAGCTGTTCAAAGCCCTTTGATATTATTGCATATAGATAAAAGGTTAAAGGAATGTGGAAAACTTTATTCAATTTATAATACGTGAACTGTGAACAGATAGCCTACATTTAACATAAATTACGTTCCCATACTGAATGTAAAAAACTGTAATTGATGATACCGTATTACATTAAATTATTTAAATGTTATTAAATAAATTAAAATAATTAAATATTAAATTAAATGTGAAACCAAGAAAAATTTGATGTAGTTTTAACATATAGCTGTCATGTATATCAACATACAAATTCGTGCCTTGGCATGTAGTTGATGTTTTAAATAAATAAATATTTATTAAGAGTCAAATTATCACTTTAGTAAACTAAAATATGGCTTATTGGCAGTAAATGGCAATTGACAGTTTAAGCAGTAAAACAATGATCTCATCGGTGAATTTCTCTTTGCCGTTCATACCGGGCGTCACAAAACTCCAGGATGGCCAATTTTTTGTTTAAATTCTCAATTTACAACAAAAAATGTAGTACCTATAAGGTTCATTGAATTAATTACATCCACTGATTGTATTGCATAAAACTTCTAAGAAATGTATAAACTGAACAAAAAATGTAGGTAGTCTAAACTGAACAAATGTTCTGCGTATTTAGTTTTTTTAAGTGTTAAGTTATGGGTTTTAGTGGCAGCTCATCAAATGTAGTACCAATTCTTGGCATATTCTGTTCATATATTTTATTCCTTACACCATGTTACTTATATGTTAAATCAATATACTGGCTGATAATAATGACTGAATGAAATAGCTTAAAAAACATATTTTTGCCTCTAGAAATTAATGGTTTCTGGTTGTTTTCCCTAAAAAATCAACCACTTGATAGTCATATTGGTAGGTAAATTATCATCTATTAGAACATTATTTAATCTACCTCAGTTTTTTTATGTGCCAACAAGTGGTTTAAAAAAATTCATTTCAGCCAAGTCTATGGCATGAACTAAGCTAGAGCTTTTAACATTCCCACTAGAAGTTTCAACAATGTAAAGGAGTTAATTCATAGAAGTTTTTCAATGAATATCAAGGAAACAACATTAAAATGCCGTTTTAGTTTTTAAAGGTGACTTATTTAATGATTATGGTTTGTTTCATTAACAAATGTCTTTGTCTTTCATTTTCCCTTGAACTTTGATTAATTAATCTAGAGTACCAGGTTAACCGAGCCTTGCTCATTGGTTTTAATTCACTTTTAATGTAGTGTTATAGTAATAAAGCTATTAAATTTCAATCAACAACCAACTAGTACCAGGTTAACCGAGCGTTTCTTGTTAGTTTTAATTAACTTTTCGTATAGTGTCATGGTAATCAAACTTAAATTTACTCCAGCCTAACAGCTGTTAAAAAACCTACTATAAATTAATATACCTTTATTTTTGTTTACTTTTAGTTGTTATTAATGTACCAAAATAGCAACCCATAAGAACAATGTTGAAAATAACGATTTTTAAACATAATTTTAGACAAAATTTAATTTTTCCTGGGTTTGAGGCTATTTTTAAACTTTTTGGGCTAAAACACTCTTAAATGCAAAGTTTAAGCAAAATCTACCAGCTAGATTTCGAGATCGGGGAACACACATCCTTTCGCTCGTATTATAGTGTACGACACCCCTTCACAGTAAACAGCTGTTTCAAAAAGACTGCTTAACATACATGTTCCTTTATTTTTGTATACCTTTTGTTGTTATTTCGTTACCAAAATAGCAACCCATAATACCAATGTTAAAAATTATGATTTTAAAACTTAAATTTAGACCAAATTTGATTTTTCCTGGGATTGAGGCTGTTAATAAATTTATTTTTGGGCCAAAACACTCTTAAATGCAAAATCGACCCGCTGGATTTTGAGATTGTAGAACTCACATCCCTTCAGACAGTGCTCATATTGTAGTATAGGATTACATTACTTGTTTACTTCCAGATACAAAGAGAGAATGAAAGAAAATTTTGACGATGAAGATCTTGAATACAGAAGCCGATCGGCTCAAGACACGGACAAGACTGCAAATGAGGTCGGAATATCCAGCCTCAGCTCAAACTCTAGCTAGAACTAATTATGTAGGCTTATAGATTTTTGTGTAAAGTTCTGAAATCCTTTATCATGAAGAAGCAGAGTTCAGCTTTTAACTTCTTGGTATTCAAACCTGTGACAGATCTACAGGTGTAGGAAAAATAATTAAAATAATATTTAAACGGCCACTCGTAACTGTTAGTTCATTTCAGTTTACCTGCTCAACAGTTTAAAGGGGGTTTATATAAAAATACTTCAAGTAACTGCTTAACTGTGTTGTTAAGAATGATTTCATCTCATTTGATTTGCTGTACTTAACTCCTAAATAAAATATGTATGTTCAGGAATTTGCTTATCAGTTTGGTTCAAAGCATCCCAAAAATTATATTTTTTTTAACTATTAGTTTCATCATGTCTAGCATGCTGATTGTTATTCTCTCTCAAAGCTGTTACCACATTATTGTTGTATTCAGGCCATATAAAACTTGTTTCCACACTTTATGTACGAGGGCTATTCAGAAAGTAAGGAACGTTTTCGTCTTACGCCGTTGTACGCGCGCGTATCGAATATATTAGGGTATGAGAGTGCTCGGGGCCTCAGTGGCTATCCAGCCGTGACACTTGGAGCATCGTCGCGCCGCCCGTTTTCTTTATTTAAATTCAAAATGGCCGCTTCCGTAAAAAGTCCCGCCAGTAGCGAAGTGTGATCGGTAACACGGTTTTGGTTGACAAAAAACTAAAAACCGATAGAGATTTATCGATTTTTATTCTTTCAATTTCAACCCAGCAAAGTCCGTGAAACTTGAGGGAAAGATAACGAAAGCTTTGTTATGGTGGAGCAGCGGTTTTCACGGATCTTATTGTCAACTTTAGTGACCGGTTCGTCAGTCACAACGCTCGGTCGTCCACTCCACTGCTCATCAAGAACATTGGTTCGGTCATTTGTAAACTGAATACACAACTTACGCACAGAACTTTCATTCAAGACATTGTTCCCATACTTCCAAACACTTTTAGATAAATCTTTATCGGTTTTAAATTTTTTGTCAACAAAAACCGTGTTACCGATCGCACTTCGCAACTGGCGGGACTTTTTACGAAAGCGGCCATTTTGAATTTAAATAGAAAGAAAATGGGCGGCGCGGCGATGCTCCAAGTGTCACAGCTGGATAGCCACTGAGGCCCCGAGCACTCTCATAACCTAATATATTCGATACGCGCTCGTACAACGGCGTAAGACAAAAACGTTCCTTACTTTCTGAATAGCCCTCGTATATGTTCAACGAACAGAGTTCCGCCGAACTTAAGTTTGTCTCTTGGTACTTAACAAATCTAAATCATGTAGTCAGTAACTATTGTAAAAAAAATTTCCTATTTTTTGTGTCTATAAAACAAATTTTCTGTTTGTACAGCAAAAACTTGGATTCAGAGATGAAGTAAAAATATTTAAATAATTCATCGTGACTAAGACTGATTCTAATAATGTTGATAATACTGTATAAATTTGTTCTTTATCAAGTCCTGCATTTAACAAGTATCTGAACAAGTATTTTTAGAAGTTATAACAGTTATGTTGATTTTTCCAAATTCAAGAATGTCAAATTCTGTTAAGGTTGAAAGGTAAACCAATTTGTAGCATTACAGCAAAAAGAAATATAGTAATACTTCATACGAAATTACAAAGCATCATTTCGGTATATCTTGTGTATAAAGTTTTTTAATTACAATTAATGGTTTTGGTCATAAATATAATTGTTCATAACCAGAACCACTCACTCTCAGGTGGGTCTCGCACCTGTTGAACTGCAGCAGAGTTTCTTTAGCCACAGTGTTTTACATTGAATATTGTATTTTTTTCACACTCTAAATGGTTGTGTAACATTGTAAACCATATGCAGGTAGTTCCTGCAACTGTCACTTAACTGCGTAGGCAAAATAAATTCTCTATCCCTTGTACCCCTTCTTAGTGTGTTATATTTTTTTCTCAAAATAGTATTATAATGTTACTGGCAATAATAAAATTACCAATCCAAGAAATGTTTGAAAGTTTTAAGCACAATTAAAAGGTTATATTTTTTATTACCTTATTAGAATAAATAGTTGATGACAGTTTCAACTTTTGTATTGTAAAAAAAAACTTTTTATATTAAAAAGCTTCTTATAGTTTTTTTTCTCTGTTCCTTATTTACATGGCACCAAAGTTTCATATTATTTTGAAAGTAAAAGTTAAGTGGTTAAATATATGCTGTATACTAAATTTGTAAAAAACGAGAGATTCATTTTTACAACTCATACATACAGTATAAATTTATATCCATTTTACTATTTAAGGCCTCACAGTTTACTATTTCCTTTATGAGCCAGGCTAGGATTTTATTATGAGCTCCTCGTTAAATATTGCATTAACTAATACAAGTGCTTGCAAAGATGGGATTTTGTAAAAGTTGGAAAGAAAGCAGCTGCGTAAAACAATAAATTGTAACATCTGCACAGAAACTGCCACGCTTGTAACAGCTTTCTTTGTCATTTTAACGTGTGCTTCATTTTAATTTAATTTTAAAATTTGTTGATGTTAAAATAACTTGGTGTATCCCAGAGAGAGAAAAACTGACATGAACTTTATTGAATATAAAATGAAATATAAGCTCATATACTTATAATGTGAGGGGGAATTCAAGCATCAAAATAAAGTATTAAAAGGAACAAAAGATATGGTATATTTAAAATAGTGTTTCTCAAAAGTCAAACTAACAAATCTAAAGTAATACAAATTTAAAATATGAATCTTACAAATTTCAAATTAATCAACATGACTGCATTGTCATGCAAGACTTGGGAACAAGAACTTGTTTATAATTTAGAAATTAACTAAATCTGATGTTAATTTAATCTGTGTACACCTTAGCCTGCAAGTGGTAAGGGTTTGTGGGCTATGGTGCAATTCTAAACGCTAAAATAATTTTGTAGAATACAATGTGTTTTGTATGTAGTCAGAATTCTATATAGGCCTATTACAGCAATGCTGCAATTCCTCCAAACCAAATTTCAGCTTAATTAGCCCTGAATACTTAAATATATGACTTTAATTCATTTTACTAAGACATGTTATACAATCTAAAGTTGTCTAATAACAGTTTCATTTCAAGTGGAGACATGTCAGGCATAACATTTATTTGTTTATATCATACGGTTAAAATGTACAAAAAAAAAAAAAAACAATGTTCTCTCACTTGTTCCTTCTAAAAACTATGTGTGATACCAAGAGTGGAAGAACTACCCAAGGCCAGTTAAGGATAAATAAATTCTGTTTTCCAAGTGTTTTTCGCTGAGAAAAATCCGTGATATGAGAGTCAATATTTCCCATCAAAGTAGCAGATTGTCTTTTATCAGACGCATCATGACACTGCAGTGTGGTCCCCAGATATTGACGTTGCTGACTCAGGGCAGCCAGTAATTGACAGCTGGACTGCTCATTGCTGATGGCCCAATAATTCCCCATCATTATCCTTATATCTGAATGTGTTAATAAATTTGAAACTCATCATTAAAGTACGTCTTAAAATTAATGTTGAATGTTAATGTCTCTTGTGACATTTCAATATTTTAAAATACAAATCATAAATTGTTACAATCATAATATAAAAATTTTATGAAGAGATTATTTTTGGAGTTAGTAAGATTACTTTGGCCCATATCAGTTTTTCCAATAAAAATTAACCAATAGATTTATTTATATAGCCAACTTTTTGAAATGGAATTTTTTACATTGTAAAGAGAGACAAACTATTTCTGAACCAATGAAGATTATTTTGAATAAAGTGGTTTTTAGAGCTATTCATTATTTGTCAAAAGCCTTATGATGGCGATTACTGTAGAGTTACAAAAACCCCATGGTTAATTAAATAAAAAATTCCCTATGGTTTTGTGACCTTGTAATTGCTTTTGTACCTAAATGTCAAATATATTTCTTCAAGGCTCATGTGGATTTATTATACTAGACAATAATGCAGGTAAAGTCCTTTTCGTTTAACCTTGTTGTGTGTGATCAATCTAATGAAACTCAAGTTTCACGGCAGTTAAGCCCAAATCCGCGTGGACTCAGTTCCAGCAACAAGTTAGCAGGCTCAAACTGGATTGCCAGTGTTTGTCTTAGCTGGTTAGACAACATCCCTTCACTAGTAACAGGTTTTAAGACAGCAAGTAACCGAATTCATCTACAGAGTACATGAGTTATTCTTGCTGAGGGATGAGGCAGAGGAATGAAGGAACTCAATCATTGGAGAGAATTAGTTGTTAAGCATATCCACGAAGCCAAGAGTAAAAGCTAGTGATTTATAAAAATTAAATTATCAATAGGCTTAATGATTTAACAATCCAATTCAGGCAGGAATACAGCCCTCTCTCCAAAATTTGAATGAAAAAGTTGAGGGAGCTAGGACCAATCAAACCAACACCACCCTCCTGTTTTCCTATTTTTCTCAAGATAGTAGAAGTGTTGATCTTTTATACTTATCTCCACCAACCTCCTCCAGAAGAAAAACAAACTGCATTTACAGCAGTAATAAAAATTGGAAACTGTTAATTGGTTTGTTTTTTGTACTTTAACTTACAGACATTTTTGTAAAGAAAAAACTGTTGGTATTTCATATATCTGTCAGTGTATTTTCTTCACCGAAGTCACTAAAAAGAATAAGTACATTAGTAAAAAATTGTTGTTAAAAATTTTCTTTTTAGGCAAAAGGTTAAAGGTTTAATTTTGTGTATTGAGATGAAAGAGGTTATGGGTATATAGCACTAACAACTTCTAAACAATACTATTTTTTACGTTCTAATTGCAAAAAAAAAATTACAATTGTTCCATTTAAGTCCTAAACCTATCTAAACAAAACAATTCCTTATTTAAAATATTTTAAATACGGGGAATCTCATAAATTTTTTGATGATGAATAGTGGTAAATCAAAAAAGTCCTTCATATGATTCAAAATTAAATAAAATTTATTTTTTAATATTCAATGCATTAACACACACAAAATGCAACTTACACACACACATACACGTCCAGTTTTTATAAAAACTTAAGCATAAAACAGTGAAATTTATCTAACCAGTCATAAAGATGCTCTCCACACTCCCAACCCATTCGGTCCCAGCCTCTGCCACAAACAGAGATGAGTTTTTCATTTATAACAAGGGGTTTAAACGGTGCCCTCTCGTTGTTTGCATAACTTTACATACTATGAGGAGATGTAATCAAAAATGTTATTATGGTTTGCTTATTGAAATATCCATACCATACATAAACATGTTGTTATATATTAACAACAATTAGTTTTCCACTTATTTGATATATATGATTAATTAACATGAAACGATTAATGAAGTAAAGTGACTAAATTAACTAAAACCTACAAGATTATAACTAGAAATACTGCATGAAAGTAAGGTATCGTTTAAAAATTAGGTAAATGAAATTAGAGAGGATAATATATGTTCATTATGTTCCATTGTATATCGAATTGCAAGACTTAATGAAGAAGGCACAAATTGATTATATAAAAAAATATAATTGTATAATGCTACACCACATTGTCATTTTAAGTTAAAAAGAATTAATATATTATTTGATTGTTTCTAATTTCACCGTTTAATAGACCATGTGAAAGCGGTGGGTTCAAAGCGGATCAATTGACAATTAGTAACAACAGGAGCTGCGACGACGGCCAGCCCACCACCCTCCCACAAGTTTGTTGGGGTTGTTGGGACAGACGTAATTTAATTAAGCTGCTGACAGACCAAGTAGAACTTACAGAACTTTGGCTCCTAAACGCCTTACAGTATCAGGCCACCACTTCTCATAACATTTACTTGTAAAATGTAGGTAATCGTTTGTAGCTTTAGTTGTGAATAATAACTACGTAATCCATTCCACAACGGTAGAGCTCCAATGTAACTTATCCTTGAAATAAATAAATTAGCTAATGGGGATTTGTCAAATTCTTTATTCTTTATAATGACTTTCCGTACCACAATTATTAAATTGCTACTATTGTGACCAAATGTAGCTCAGTAAATAAATTGCTACTAATTTAACCAAAACTAATTACCTTGCAAACAAACTGTGTGTTCAGTGTATTGGTTTCTATAAATCTGTCCCAACAAAACACTGCATGCTCTTGCTTCACTCTCAGACGTAAAGTGACCCTTATATGAGCCCAGTGCTAGTGCTCTAACTGAAACTAATTTTCTGTGCTAATTGAATTTTGTTTTCTACTGTACTCTTTCTCTTGGATGTTTTGCATTTAGATTGGCCGTGGGCTTGAGAGGTATATTCAAAACTGAGGACTCTTTACTTCCTCTTCATTCCAGAGCTGTCTTTGTTTAGGCTTAAATTGAGATGAACGGAATCTTAATAACGGATAAATTAAGCTAAAAAGCTAAGTTCAATTTTAAACCATATCTGCAGAATATTTAAGTGTAAAATCCTTATGTATTCTGGATTATATTTGGGGAGTATGCTTAATCTATGATAAAATGTAGGTACTTTTTTAATTGCATTTCCTTTCAATTGATCATCTGCTTTACGTGATTAAGTATCTCAAAGACTAGTACTAAAACAATTTAACAATCAAAACTTATATTTATTTTTTAAACCATGAACTGTGTAGTTTAAAGACAGTAGTATAAAAATAGTTTTATATTCTTAAAGAATAGTCTTTTTCTTTTCATCTTAACAGTAATTCATTATAATTGTATTACATTTTCGGGTCCTGGCCTGGTGGACAAAAACGTTTGTTTTGGTACCACTCCTAAGTAAATCGGCCTAGTAGAAGTCTCAGACGAATTGTCCAAAGGTGTTTTCACCACACTGTTTGAAATATATAAATGTGTAATGATTTGAGAGTTAATTAGACCATTTCCCACATCGTACCATTTCAATATAGGGAGGTTTATCCAATCTCTGGGTTTCAGGCAAAATATTTAAATGCAGTAAATAAATGTAAATGTTAAATACATAATCGGATAGGTCGTATTTTCAAGCTATTTTTTTTACCAATCCAATAATGTTTAATATGAGCCCCGTTAGAGGCACAATACACATCTTAACGGTATTGCACCTCTTCCCATGTGTTGGCCAGAACCGTTGCCCCACGATTGATTATTCGTTCCTTGCTTCCACTCCAGAAGAAAAAGTCCAACAGATTCTTGTCAGGGCATGGAGTCAGAGAAGGTCCTTCCCTTCCAATCGATGTTTTGCCAAGTCAAGTGTTAAGTACCTCATACACACGAAAACTGAAGTGTAACGGTGTCCTAACTTGTTGGAAGTGGACTAAGCCCTTCTTTTTTTCTATTTGATGTCATCTAACTGAGGACATAAAACATACAAAAACATAAAAATATATTCATCTGTTCTGATACAAACATAGACCTTCTTAAAGAAAAGGCTAATACTTGTTGTCTTTTGGAAATTTGCAATTGTTTTGGGTTCACTCCTAATGTTTTTAGTCCTACTAGAGTTACTAAACTTTCAAGCACTTGTATAGACAATATTTTTACCAATGTTAGGGCAAAAAATGTTAGTAGAGTTGTTTTAGACATAGGAGCTTCCGACCACAGACTCTTACTTTTATCATTTGAAAAATTGTGTAAGTCTTCTCCAAAGAGCAAAGTAAAATATAAAAACCTAACAAGAAAATTTAGTAAGGAAAATCTTAGTTTGTTTGAAATGATACTTAAAACTGCAAATTGGCATTTTGATGAAAACTCTACTGCAGATGAAAATTACAATAATTTTCTCGTGACCTTCCTAAATCTGTTTAATGAGGTGTTTCCAAAAACAGCTTCAAAAGGAGATATGAGCACCAAAATAAAAAATAACTGGATCACTAAAGGAATTAAAATTTCAGCAGAGAAAAAAAAATATCTTCACCAAAAAGCGAAATGGAATAGAAGCCCTGAATTTTTGACATATTATAACAATTACAGGAAAGTTTTTAAAAGGGTTGTTACATTAGCAAAACACAAATCAAATGATGACTTCATAAAGAAATCAAACAATAAAACTAAAGCATCATGGACGGTAGTTAAGCATGAACTCGGACTAAAAAAACAAAATTCGGAAACCCCTATTGAAATAAAAATTACAAATGAAAAAACGAAGCAAAATGACGCGGTTTCTGTAGCAAATAACTTTAATAAATTTTTTGTTAATGTTTCATATCCAGCGAATAAGTTTTCAGATAAAGATAAAGCTATCAGTTTATTTGATAGAAACAGGAAACATACCACACTACCTCGTAATGATAGCTTCAAATTTAAACGAGTCTGTGTTGTAGAGCTCAGAAAAATTTTGAACACCCTTAATAACACTAAGTCTTCTGGGTGGGATGAAGTCCCCCTTTTTGTAATAAAGCATGTTTTCAGGTCTATAGAGGACTTGTTTTGTAGAATAGTGAACCAGTCCCTTGAGCAGGGCATTTTTCCAGAAAAACTCAAATATGCAGAGATAAAACCTCTTTTCAAGAAAGGTGATGTAAATAATCCCTCCAATTACCGACCGGTTGCATTATTACCTTGCTTCTCCAAAATTATAGAAAAAATAGTAAAAATTCAAATTACAGAATATTTGGAAAAAAACAAACTAATAAATCCTTCACAGTTCGGTTTCAGACCAAATCTAAACACTGAAAAAGCAGTTTATAACATGATAAACAGTATCACTGAGGCCTTGGATGGGGCACAACAAACAGTTGGAGTACTGTGTGACTTATCCAAGGCTTTTGATTGTGTTGATCATGGCATACTTCTAGAAAAACTAAGTAAACATGGAATCAAAAACGTAGAATTAAAATGGTTTACTTCTTATTTGAAAAACCGAAAGCAAAGAATAATAATTAATAAATTTCAAAGTAATCACAGATCAGATTGGGAGGATGTCCATTTTGGCGTACCTCAAGGATCTATTCTCGGACCTTGCTTATTCATTATTTATGTAAATGACCTTTGTGATTTATTAACAATGGACACTTTTCAGTATGCAGATGACACAGCCATTATCTGCAAAGAGAAAAAAGATTTTTATATTCAAAACTCCATAATTAGAGAGCTTCAATCTCTTGAGGACTGGTTCACTGTTAATGGTCTCTCTATGAATGTATCCAAAACACAGATAATACAATTTTCAGCATCAACCAAAGAGGGAGGTATTATTTTAAACTCAAACTCAAATATAATCAGGTCACAAAATACGGTAGACTATCTAGGGATAAAGATAGACTCAAATCTAAACTGGCAATCGCACATTGAAAATTTATCAAAGCGACTTAGTTCAGCTACATTCGTTCTCCGGGTCATTCGAGATACAACAAATTTTGAGACACAAATTTCCATATATCATGCTTATTTTTCTTCAATAATGAACTATGGACTAATTGTATGGGGTCCATCAAGTCAAAGCAAAAAAGTTTTTATTCTTCAAAAAAGGGCAATTAGACTGATAGCTAAAGTTCCTCAAAATACTCACTGTAAACAGTTTTTTGTTAAATTTAAAATCCTAACTCTCTACAGTTCTTATATATATCATCTGGCTTTGATGGTCAAAAGTAATTTGGATGCTTTCATGGAGGGTCAACCCAGCCACTCCCATAATACAAGATTTAGAAATATGATTAAACCTGTGCAACACAGACTTAAACTCTTCCATCTCTCGCCACAATATATGGGTCCAAAAATTTTTAATAAACTGCCATCTTCGTTAAAAGACATTGATAATATTTCCAAATTTAAGAAGTCCTTAAAAAAATGGCTATTGGAGAAGGCATTTTATTCGGTGGAAGAATATTTTGAATTAGAATGATCTGTCTTTATGTGACTTTTATTTATCTTGAGTATTTTAGTGTAAGAATGACAAATCACCTGTCAATAATATTGATGTATTGTGATTATTGTAAATAAATAAATAAATACTTCTCTATCATGTCACAATAAGCCTTTGATGCGTTGAGCTTTTTGTAATCCGGCGCTTTTTGCAATACCTTATCTATGTAACTTCAAGGTCAATGCTCCGCAGCACAAAGTTTCGGTGAACCCCAACCGGTATAAGTAAAACGTGATGAGCTACTTGTAAGAAGGAGATTTTAATCTTTAATAGTTAAAACTACTTTTTTTAAAATCATCTAAAGTAAAGATGTGCATTTTTTAAATCTTGGATTTCTTTTAAAACACCCTGTACTTATAATAGTAAAAGGTGTAAGCAAACTGTTTCACATCGCTGAATTTTAATCATTTATGAAAATTAATTGTGCATTTGATTTGTAGACAAAGATTTACAAATTATATTCTTTTCATTAGCATAGGCAGGGTCTTTAGATTCCTCTTTAAAATTCTGTTATGTAATCAAATTGTTCCAATGCATAATTAAAACCTTAAAATTTTAAAGCATTACAATTTTTTTTATAAAAACAATCAACTCACCATTTAGTGATGTGACATGTGATCGTGAAGGGTAAATGTTCAAAACCAATCGTATAATCTCTATTTGCCTATACAAACCGGCTCTAACACCTCAGCTTGCAATGAGTTTTAGTCACTAAGAAGCTTTATTCTAGCGGTATTGACAAATTGAGACAGTTAATGCAGAGCCTATCGTACCAATCATGCTAATAATTGTAAACCGCTTACATGACAGGCAAGTATTGAAATTATCATTGATGCGTTCTGGGAGACCAACATCCAACCGTTCTTAAGCCACTATAGTAAACAAGCACAAAGCAGCACTAATTCTAATTCCCACGTCAGACTACCCTGTCAGTTTTAAATCGCCTTTGTGTGGTAACTTCTCTGTAGTGTGTGTGATAAGTCTTATAATATAATCGGGTATTACTCAGTCTTTCACAGTGCATTGGGTATATCAGTGAATTTAATGTTTCTGTCAATTGATTACAATTTCCTTTGGTTTTAATACCATAATGTTTGTATTTTCAAACATACAATATTTGCATTATATTAACATGCAATATTTATATTTATGTTCTTGTATACCTTAGAAAAATCTCAGCAGTACTATAAAATGTTCTCATTTTAACAAGTCCAAGAACCAATTAAAAATCTAAGGTAGATATGATATAAAGCAAAAAAAAATTATTTACGTAAAAATTATTTACAGTTTTTTTTCCTTCTTGCCTATGTTTATGCAATGAGTTTTACATATTAAAAGTATGTGTAGTTTGCCAACGATACGTTGCATAGCAATATTATAATGTAATGATCTCAAACTCTTACTGTAATAGACCTAATCAATTTTAAATTACGTGTGAAAAGGGTTAAGTTCTGAACATGGCCTTGAAGATTTTTAATTTTAACTCTAAACATATCAACTGTTGGGATGAAGTTACTATACAACATTCCAATTTTGGTAACAGCAGTCATATTCACTGATTGAGAACTTTAAAGAGTTGGAAAATATGGGATACGTGTGTTAAATTTGAAAACAATTCAGCCATCTAACAGTGAATTTTATATAATGTGTTCATGTATTTATTTGATATTTTGTCCTATTACAGTATATTGATTAGTTGTTAGTTGTATATGGCTACCAAACAGAGTAAATTTAATAACCTAGATGACAAAATATTTCCTGGAGGTTGGAAGACTTCTTTTTGCCTTACTTTTCCCCGTCCACATAGACTATTGATCTGTACGTGGATCGTATTAGACAAAGTAAGGGGGTGAGCCGCTACAGTACAAGAAGAATGGTACTGATAAGTCACTGGCAGAATGCGCATTCAAACCCACAACATCGCTGCATGGTTCCAAAGACCGGTGCGCTAACCACTACGACACCACAGGCTCACCCAAAAAAAAACGTTCTAAAAGTTTGGTTTCTAAAAAAATCACTCTATTTCTTATACGTAGTGTGGTTGGTTAGACTTGGTAGATAGTTATAGTGACACAACTTTGGCTTATTGTAAAGAGTGTTGTGAAGTCATTCAAGTTCAGTAACTTGGAAAAAAACTGTACATAATACTACAAACTACAGGACCTAATAATTTAAAATACATGTAGGGTAAAAAGTCCCAGCCAGAAATTATTCTTTTTTTTACATAAAAAGATGTAGGCTACATTTTGTACCAAGTAGTTCAAGTACACCAGATGCAAAAAAAATGTTGTAATCAAGAAACTTGTTTTGAAAAACATATTATTTTAAAATGAATCACTCCATTATAATTTGTTAATACATATTTCAGTGCTGTATTTTATGTGATCTAACTTGTGTAGGCAGTAATATTTTTGTGTAAATGTTGTATTATAATATTTGAATAAAGTCTGTGAGTCAGGGAATTTATGGTAGATGGTCAGGGGAAGTCATGAAATTGATGAACTTTTTCTGTGACACCCTGTGTTCATTTCATATTATTTTAACTTATTAAGAAACCAAACAGGGTCAGGATTGGTTTAGTTTAGGAATAATTTTTACTTCACATCAAATATAAAACTGTATTCAAATATAGATCTAGGTGCTTACAAGAAATATAATACTAACAATACAGCCCAGAGAAAGTTTTTATTAACTAAAGTAATATTGCTCTACTGTCGCCCCATCAATTGAATGTTGAAAACTACAGACATCATGTGACTCAAAGTTTCTCAGATTGGGGAGTTTCCAATCAACTAAAGCAATTAGCAAATTGTTGCTGGAACTATCCGCCATCGTGTGAGCATTCCAGGGTCGCGCCAGACAATGCCGGGAGACTATTGTCACTGGGCAAGCCGTGTCAACGCAATGGAGGCAACTTTGACAACTTGCGATGATGGATAGTTTTCAGAATGGAATATAGTTCCATTTAAGAATTTGACAGTTTAACAATTCATCTTGAATCAATACTTCAATACTTGCTGGCTTAAGAGTCACATGTTTATCAGATTAGTAAATGGATACAAACAGTTATTTTAGTAAATATTAGTTTGACACCCATCAACTCCTTGAAAATTAAGCTTCATAAATTTTGAGTACAATGAAATTAATCAAATATAAAACATTATTAAATATTGCAAATACAAAATGTTTTAATTACATTAAAGTTATAAATCAAGTCATTTTTCATAACTAAGACATCAAACATTTGAGTCTATTTATTAATAAATAATGTTTGAGCAATAAAATTTCTGAATTTAAAGCTCTCTCAAATATTTGTAATTAAAAAAAACCTCTATGCCCAGTTCTAAAATATAAATATAAATCTCTTTGAGATCCAACTCTATCTACTCTGTATAAACGTTTCATTGCAAATAAGTCTTACCTTCTTTAACAAACAACTAACTTCAGTATATTGTTAGAAACTTGGTTGCTTCTACGGCATGAAACTCAATACATTCACTCAAAACTGCAGTTCAGCACTCATTCAGAGATATAAAATTACCATTTATATGGGGAAAGTCTGTTAGGGGATTATGCTAAGTGGGGGTAACTGTTACATTTTTCCCTCATCCATAAATGTAACGGTTAAGCAGTAATGGAAGTATACAGTTCTTGAGATGAGATATTAACTCACAGTTGAATATTCTTGCTTAAGTATTTTCAATGACTCACATAAAAAAGTATTAACTTTTTACATAAAAATAACATAATAAAATAACTTCTTGATCAGAATTATAAGTGTTGGTGCTGTTACTGAGGTTGAAATAATGAAACGTCTTCCAAAACTACTCAATATATATGCCGGCTTACACTGTAATTGTATACAAGACAGTAAATAATATGAACATTACCATCTTGTATACAATTATTTATATCAGAGGCTATTTAACCTTCTCATTTTCTTTCACTTTAAATTTTCTTTCGACATTTTTGCTTTCATTTTAATTTTTTTCTTTTCAATAATGACACTACTTTTCAAATAATTTAAACATTTTGCTGCTGCACCTTTCAATAGGCTAGGCGTGCAAATAAGAACCCAACCTAACCCCTGTCGCAAGATAAATGGTAAATTAATTAATATCACAGGCGATTTTTTTTGTTACTGTTATGTATTCTAATGTTATTTATTGTATTGTATTTTTTATGTCAATGATATTATTTAGATATAAAGATATTATTTAGTAAAAATGGGCTTGAATAAAAGAGTATGACTAGATAGATTATGCATATTCAACTAAAACATTTGCCAATTAAAGTAATTGCATCAATATTAAGTCATGAGCTGTAACTTACATATGGACTACAATTATTTCAGTCACTTAAAAATGGTAGATGATACATTTCTTGATAATTTTGCTAATTTTCCTTGTTACTGTCTACACAATTTATTTAATACGTCATGAATCGGCCATCGGCGGTCACCAGTTATTGACACTGCTGACGCCGGCTATGCTGCTCTGATGCCAGTAATTGACAGTTGGTCTTATTGCTGAATTAACGGTAATGTAGATTCCAATATATGTGAAAATCACGTCCGGCAGTTTTTTCTTTTGATATGTCAATTACCTTTGAGTTTATGAACTCTCTTTTACAATTTTTGTTGTAAATCTGCTTGATTTATTTGACTGATTAATTTTATCTAACTCAAGCAATTATATGACTTGTTAGTTGTTCAATTATGTTAAAATATATACAATGTTTGTACCTTTCAAAAACTTTATTAAATAACAACAAAAGTCAACAAAATATCTTCTAAACTAAATTATACAATTAATTATGCTTAACAGTATTAATTTACACATTATATGATTTGTTAGTTACATGATATACAAAAGGTATCTGCTTAATCCGAAAAGTCGCTATAACCCAAACAGGGTCCGGACCCAATTGGTTCGGACTAGCGGGACTCTACTGGATAAGATTAATGTTAATTTGGAACTCAAGAGAAACGGGTAATCATAAAAACTCCTGAAGTTTTGTTGTAATAGCTTTATTTTTCAATATATATTCTTTAACATTTGTACCAAAAGTCTTATCTGGAAATCAGTCAATTACCAACAACCTACACTGTTTTCTTTTCTTAACTGTGGATTATTTGATAAAAAAATTCTTCTTGGTCACATTGACATCTGAAATCATTAGCAAAAGTTTCAAAATTGATATATGAATAATAATAACAGTTAGACAAATTTAGTCAATACGGATAGACTTTTAAATTTGATCCTTCATAAGAATTTGTTGTGCACCTTGGAGATGGGGAAGAACGGTACATACTATTTAAAAGTACAAACAACGATTGTAACTGTTTAAAATAAAAACTGTTGTTGTTAAAGTTGTACGTCTATTTGTTTAAAAAGTAACAATAATTGTCACTTTTTAACCTACAATAATTATTATTACTAATAATGATTATTAAGTAACAGATAAAAAACGATAACAAATATAAAAGGATCTTTGACGTATAAGGATAAATGTCTATTCCTGACCAAACCCCATCTTGGCAACAGTAACCGATTAATTGTAAAGAAAATTACTATTTATCTGTCTTTTTATATTTTGCTGGAGGGCACTCAGTCGGTCTACATTAACAAATGTACAGTAGTGATATAAAATCATTAACTGAAAATCTAACGTAAAATAAATTTCAAAACTGCAGTCGGATAAACAAACTTCTACCACTACATCTAACCCAAATGCAAAAAAGGATCAAGTTTAAAGATTCTACCTGTGCAGTAGTAATGACACTTTGGGCAATTCTCTAAAAAGTTATGCAGTGGACTCTCTTTTATTCGGGATTCCAGGGATCAGAGCCATTCAGGATAATACATTTTGCCAGATAATCAATCAAAAGCCTATAGTTTTTAACAGAAATACTTACCAAATAACTTTTTTCACTTGGCAAAAGTTGTAGTCGTCATTATTAAAGCACTGCCAAGGTAGCAGACAAACTGCAAACTACAAAGAAAATGGCATGTACAGCTCAGCCAGTGGTAGCGCATGTAGTGGTCAAGATCACTGTGCACCCAAACATAACCGGATAAAGCCAAATTCGAGTGGCTCAACTGGTGCCGGTAAGTAGAGCGTGCCGGTCTTAGAATGCCGGTAAAAAAGAGAGTCCACTGTATTCATGTTTAAAATTAACTTCCTCAGTAATAGAATAATTTTACTGTATACCCTACTTGTTGCTCTAAAGCAAGCAATTTATTTTGATACAATATAAAAGTTCCATTTAGTTCTAAATCAATGACATCCTAACAATTCAATATTGTGTATATCAGTAGTGACCAAAAACTACACTTATTTACAGAAGTACATTAACAGATGTTTGAAATGCTCAACCCAATCCCAATTTTATTCTAATGGGAAAATTTAATTTTTTGATAGTGCCCTTACTTTAAGTCCGATTCGCATCAATTTTTTACTGAAACAACTACAGACCAAGCCCAATCCAATGACACCAAAAACTTGAAAATCGGTTGAGAATTGTAAGAGGAGTTCTCTTAACAAAAAAAGCTTTAACGTATTAAATAAGTATAGATTAGAAAGCTGTGTGGTACCATTATATTACCATCCCTGAATAACAATAAGTTAAATAAATTATTGATTTAAATTAATACTAGGTTGAGCAAAATAAAGAGGATTATTAGCATATACACGATCATGAATAGACTTCTCATAGCATAGCGTGTTTGGAACCAATTTACACTTGCACAATCTTCCGCGGGGAACATGAAACTGTCAAAATTCAGTATCAAAGAAATAAATGCATTGAATGAGAAGTCTATCCACATTAAAGTATAGTCAATGATATTTTGTAAAAATTAGGGTTGTACATTATCTAGGTACAAACACAATTTTGGTAAACTTGACACTTCAATACTCTTTTTATACCAATGTTTTCCATAAAGAATTTTTATTTTATGTAACAGCTCTAGATAGGATTAGTCAAATTATAGTGCACTGACAATTTTATTTTGAGAATAAATACAATAACTTGTCCCTATTGAATCATACAGTCTAGTATAACATTTGTACAGTCAGTAAGAAATCCACAGCCTAGTATAAACAACCGAATTGACTAAAATCAGGAGCAAAGAGTTACAATAGCTCTGTTCAACTCTTCTATGTATATAGACTATGGAGTATAAAGTTTAAAGAAGTCAGTTTAGAAGACTTGATAATTCAATCATTTAAAAAGTGCAGTTTAGTCTAAATAAAATTAGTTATCTTAGTTAATTTCTATACTTTCACAATGTAACTAGTCAAAGCGTTCTTATACCGAGATCCATTTCCACAATGATTGTCCTAATTTTAAAATCTTAACATTCATTGTTATGCTTCAGGAGCAACCTACAATAGAGGATCTTTGGACTAAAAACTAACTGGATAGCTGAGTGGTTATAGTGCTCGCCTTTGAATTCAAAGGTTGCCGGTTCGATCCTGAGAAAAGATAGTAGCTTTTTAAAGGATCGATTCCAGACCCAGTTGCCATTTGTCATTGGGCTATTAATGATACTTTCTAACAACCGGTCGATGTTAGATAGTAACAAGACAGGGGTTTAGACCGTTCCCCGTCAAAACATTAAAAAAATGCCACTGGCGTAAATACACAAATGAAAAAAAAATAAAAGATCAGCAACAATCTTAATCTAAGCTTCCATTTTTGTTGTTCAGTAAAAATGCTTCACATGGCATAAAACTATCTCTATGCTTAAATTAACCAAATTAATCTTAAAATAATTAGGTATGAATAATTTATAAAATGGCAGAATTGCAGGTTTGTGTATTACTTACTATAACCATTGACTTTGTACACTACGTGAGTAGACTTCTCATAGCATAGACGTGTGTGAAGCATAATGACGGTGGTGCGATATCGTGCGGCGTACATCGAAGTACACGTAACATGTGATAGATAAATCAGTATTACCACTCTTTTAAACCAAGGCTGAAACATTTTATAACTGAAAGTTATATTTATGTTTTGTTTGGTAAAATGTTTTGGCAGCACTGTAAATTCAGCTGAATAATAACAACATCGCTGGCAGCGACTCTGGTGCGGCATACACCAAACTTACAAATTTTTGCCTCAAACTAAATGCATTGGATGTGAGGTCTATTCACGTTAGTGTACATAGTCAATGCTATAACTTTATTGATGTTGTAAAAACTATTTTGAATTTTTAGTTCTTATGAAGGATTTTGACGCTTCATGAGAATGGTCCAACATTAAATTAGTAAACTGACCTTAAACCATCAAGTTATTCCTTGTCTGCTAGAAAATCTTTTTTAAATATTTCTCTACAAAAAATAAAATAAAAAGATTTACTAGATAACTTTTATAAAATGTATTAATATGAAGTAGGATCTGAAAAATTACTATTCAAAATTGTCCAAGATATGTTTGGCCAGTGTAGACTGGCACTAGGGGCTAGTGACACAAGCGGATTGTAGATTAGGTACAGACATAAGTACAGGATCAGTTATTAATTTTAATATGGTCCCTTGCCATTGGACTCTTTCCCCGGGGTTGCCGTACAGCCCACAATTTCCACTACCAGTCGCTGAATTGTGACCTGCACTAACATGATGACAAACATCCCTTCAGAATGACTACAAGTAAAAATTATAAAAACAACTGCAATACAATGACACAGCTTAACAGAGAAAATATCGTTCATTATAAAAAATGTCAAACTTACGGCATTTTTCCCCCACACTCAGCTTTTATCAAAACTGAGTTAATTGTGAAACACACACACATATATATATATATATATATATATATATATATAAACACCCCTTATAAATCTCAGGTTGATCTGTGACTGTACGGTTTTTGTTTATTTTTTTTCTGTCTTACGCCATCATTCGTACCACTGCATCAATTTTACAGATTTAGGTCAAATCTCAAAAATCTCTTCATAAAATTATATTAAAATACCTTAATTTATCAATTTAAGGATTTAAGAATACTTTTTAAAGTACCTTATTAAAAACTTTGTACTCGTTTACTATTAGAATACATAGGTTTTAAAAACCTTCAAATGCAGGAAATCAAAATTAATTCATATTTCAAATTGATAATAAAATCGTAAATCTATGTATAAAAATGTACATCATGGCAAGAAAATTTTCCTTAACAGCCAGTTAGAGAAAAAAAAGTTAAAATTAAATCAACTCTCAACAAAATCAATAATAACAATTCATATGCATCAATCATCAATTAATAACAAATAATACAATACAATATATAAAATCTAATCTTTCACTATCTAAAAAGCTATAATACTGTACATAAGTATGTATATATTACTTGTTTAAATACAATATGTATATATAATATATATATTTATAGCAAATACTCCATGATATAAACTCTATACAAGATTTGTATACTATACATAGATAATACTACGGACTCCTAGTTGCTATTTTCCTATACCGACTAATGCTTCGTCCATAAGTTCATCATCAGTTATGCAAGGGGAAGCAGAGTGTGGGGACGGAATGACTAGAGGAGAGGGGGCTGGGGACTTTACAATGTGAACGGAGACAGAGGGAGAAGCTGGAAACACCGGCGGGGGAAGAGGCGGAGTCGGATTTTTACGAAGAGGCATCACGGAAGCCATAGCTCTTTCAGTTATAGACATTAACTTGTCTGGAAGAATAGATTTTGTAGGAAGAGTGGAAAAGTCCAAAAGAATCTCTGCTGCTTCCTGAGGAGTGGGCATTGTTTTAGGTGGATCGGGAGGTCGAATGGGTTCTGCAACTTCTGGTGAAGGTTCATCGGAAGCAAAAGACATGGATCCAATCGGAAGTTCTATTTTTAAACTACTCAAGATATCATCTTTGCCTGAGGACACTGATGTGTCCAAAGGACTTTCATCTGAGATGTCTATTTCTAAAGATTTCACACTAGGGGTAGGAGAAATCTGTTTGACATCTGCTATCAAATCATCGAGTTTTGGAACTAGAGGATATTTGGTGTCGGATTTCATTGACAAATCCATGAATTTGGCCTGATCCACAGTTTTGGTCCCATCAAACTTGTCTTTCTTCAGATCATCAACATTTGATGTTCTTTGGGAAAGCTTTGGAATTTGAAACTTGGTATCCAACTGTTTCATGAACCCCTGAACAACGAGTTCTGGAGATATAATTGGAGGAGTATTGAGAATTTTAAATGAATCTGAATCTTCCCTCGTGCCGCTTGGACTTAGTTTTCTGGCATCACTCTTTGAAGAACTGAAAATTGATTTATCCCCCGGTTTTGTTAACCGTGCTCTACTGTCTCGACTACTGCCACTTGATTTCAGAGGTTTTGCTCCACTTGTAGAGCTTTTTGATACTCCAAGCACTTTACTACTGGGCTTTGAAGAAGTCTTTCCAGAAGGCGGGGGTTGTGGTTTTTTAGAAGCAGGTCCACTGTTAACACCTGGTTTGAGACCTGTGTGGGTTTTCGGTGACCCACTTCCTGAGCTACTACCTCCAGAACTTGAACTAGAGGGTTTTGTTGATTTATTGGGGTCTTTCGTTCTAGTTTTATTTATAGTTATCTTCATCCCATCAGAACTTGGTTTCACCATGTATTCTCCAGGATTTTTGCTTTCTCCAGGTTTTACTCCACCCATATTGCTTTTATCTCCAGTTTTGCTGACAGTCGTGGAGCCTCTATCTTTAACACTACTGGTTTTACCATTGCCTTCGACCAAAGGATCACCACAATGCTGAGCAGACTTTAGTTTATCAACAATGGCAGACAACGAACCCTTTCTATTACGCATCATCGGCTGAGCTTTTTCCCCGGAAGGAGGAGTTGAACCCCCGCTGTGAGTAGTCACTGTCAACTCTCCACTGGATAGATCCAACTGTTTAAGCTTGACACTTGAAGACTTCAATTTTGGACTTTGATGTCCAGAACTGCTCGACTTTCTATCCTTATCTCTACTGGAATCTTTGCTCCCAGAGGACTTTTTTGCTGAATCTGACTTTGGAGAGCTAACAGCTGATTTTAAGGCCGACATGCTCGGTTTGCCAGAACTCCCCTGATGTTTGGGTGAGGAAGTCCCATGTTTAGGACTGCTTTTAGGGCTAGAAACTGAATAGGCTGGACTAGGAGAGTGTTTTGGACTGTGCTTAACTGACTTGGGACTTCCTTTACTGCTGACTAAAGATAATGGTGTGGGTGAACTACTATACTTTCGAATATTGGAGTTTGGGGACGGCGGACGACTTTCACTATCTGCTGGTTTGATGGAAACTGTTACTGGCTTTGTTAAGGGATCCTGTTTTGCTGGAACTTTTTCGGGAGGTCCCATTCCCGAATCCTCTTTTCTCCTCTTCCGTTTTTTCTCTGCTCTAGATTTATCCTCACTTTTTCCACTCTTCCCACTTTTCCTACTCTTGTCTTCTTTACTTCCGATGGGTGTAATCGTAATGGAACTAGGTAAAGAAGTCTGTACTAAAGGGATAATCTCTATTCCTGGCCTACGTTCCAAAACAGAGTTTAAATTTTGAGTGGGAGAAATCATTGAGCTGCAAGTAATTGGTGTTATACTAACTGAAGGAGGAACTAGGTTTTTATTTTCCAAATCTAACAGTAGTGAAGGTGGTGATTTTTTCTTGTCTATCAGATCTAAGTCAAAATCCAAATCCTTTGAAAGGACGGATTCATCGCTGGAACTGTCAACAATAATATCACAATCTTCTAACTGTTTTTTCTTCGAATCACCTCTTTTACGTTTCTTCCCCTGCTTGCCATCACTGAGCAAATTCAGAAGACTAGTCTTATCATCTGCCAGTTGTAGGCCGCCTGGGCCCCCATCCGATCCAGCAAATGGCTCAAACGAAGGGTCCAGCGTCGGCCCTGGCTCCTGTTTGATAATAATGTCGGGATCGCCCCCCACCCCTCCCCCCGGGAGCCCCCCTAGACCACCAGGAGTAGGAGTGTCACTTGCCTCTTTAACCGAACCATCTCGCTGCCAGCACTTAATTAAAGCCCTCATTGTCACTGGGATAGAGAGACATCTGAAACAGAAAGTTAACAAATTTGTACATTTTCTTTAAAATCACACATATATCTTGAAATTGTTATATTCATTACGGTTTCTTTTAATATATACAACTTATAAATAAATGCCTTTTTTAGATCCACATTTACATTTTAAATTGAGATATTGTTTATATGTTAATACTTGATTCTAGGAAAGTTTTGTAATATTTTAAGATGTTAGTTGAAATGTGTGCAGACCAAGATTAAGTAAACCCCACATACTCATCACAATATGTACTTTAGTGCTGTTGAGTTTGGTAAATGAAAATTTTCCCGGTTCCAATATTACCTTAACTAGATAAATAATATACAAAGAGAATGAAGAAAATCCTCAGAGTATCTAATTGTAAATGTATCCACCAAATCATTTTCATTAGTTTTTGGACAATTGTAAACTTTTGCAATTTAAAAGGTAGAATGAGAAAGAATGTGGCAATAAAACAATGTAGCAATAAGAGTGAACCTGGCCACATTCATGGCCAATGTATGTGGCAATAAGAATGTAGAGGATAAAACCAATTGTAGGCTATAGTCATGTATTAATATTGATTATATTTCACAAAAATATTTTAATTAAAAAATGTTGTATTGTAAAAATATTTCTAAAACGGTTTGCTTTTGTTGTTTATCATTTATCGTGTAACTTGTTTAAATACTGATGCAACTTCTGCCTTGCTTACGGTTTGTACAGTTGGCAATGATATTGGCTACGCCACAGTATATCTTTCTGGCCTGTGAGTCAGTCACAACACTGGGCAGTTTCTTTTAGGTTGGAGTGAGAAAAAGTATGCTAGCGCTATTGGTGTCTAGACTCTAGGGGTGGGTGAGTACTCGAGTTTTCGAGTATCTGTCGAGTATTTTTTGATACTCGAAGCTCGAGCGAGTACTTGTGACTACTCGTTAAAGTCAAGTCGAGTCGAGTAGTTATTAAATTAAAATATAGCATTTCTGAAATGTTTTTCTATTTATTTAAATCCCATTTCTTTAAATTGTAAAATGTTTTTATTGTGAAAGTGATACATTCTAAGACCAAAGAAAGATAGATGTGAAGACGATGAAAATGCTTCTAACGATGCTTCTCAGACAGCACTCTACTGCTGACTGGACTCTTTGTCTTGTCACGCGAGTGACGCCCGCCGCACGGTTAGTGGTAGAGTCAACATTGCTACTGATTAATAAAATGATTCATTTGTAGACCTTCATAACACTGGGAAAAAAATTTAAAAGTCAATTATAATTTGACATCTAATTGCATCAAAACAATGATTTAAAACTGATTCAAATAACTTTAGACAAAATAGAGAGCTGTGTTGACATTAGCAGTAAGAATAGTACGGCAGACATGGAAGAGTGATCAATCAGGTTTACCAATGGCTAACCTCAAATTGCCAGAGTAATACCATTGACTTTAGATACTAAATCAAAAGTATCAATAGTCAATGGTAATACAATTTTATAGTTGTATGTTATTTTTCTAATTCAGCATTCACAAAAATATATGTTTATTAATTGATAATAAACATATTTTTCTCTAAAATTGCTTTGATTATAAGACAGACATTGAATTTATTGTCCTTTGTGATCTTTTAAGTCCTAACAAACAGGCTTCATGGCTGTTCACTAAAGCTAGCCTTTACTCAGTTAAGAGACATTCTGCCACTAGCAGACGGCAAATCAAGATAATTAGGTGAATTCCAAAACAGTGAAAATTATATATACATAGCTTGAGTATTTTGGAGAAGTGAAAATAATTCCTAAACAAAATGAGTGGTGAAGATTTTCTTATCAACAAAGACAAAGGAAGTAGATAGAGTTGAAAATGACAATTTAAATCCACCAATTACATTTATTTAGTGATTCTGATTCAGCTGTAGCATCCAGGTGTCTAGGCTAGGCACCTGGCCTAGTCTGACTCAAAGTAGGCCTAATATGCCAAATACAAAAAACTGTGAATAGGGAAAATCTTTTATTTGGTGACATCTTAAAAGTAAGTGAAACATATGAAAGTGAAAAGCTAAGTAAGTAGACCTAACTATAACAGGGGATTTTCTTTTTTTCATTTAATGGTGGTTAGAGGCTAACTTTTCAATCTTTTATTCTGTAGGCTACATTCCTTAATCCCTTTTGTTACTAAACCAAGTTTTTAGCTCAAGTTCTTTTTTTTAATAATCAGCGATTTAAAAACCAATATTTTTCCTTCACACAGTTTTTAAACAAATTAAACTTAGGACTAAAGTTATCTTTTTTAGCCCTAGTAGCATAGGCTAGTTATTTTAGTATAGTAGGCTAGTATATTTTTATATTTGAGTATAGACTAGTTATTTTAAGACATTTTCAATATTTTTATGTTCACGTATTACTCGACTTGACTCGACTCGAAACTCGAGTATTCTACTTACTACTCGACTTGACTCGACTTCCAAAAATGTGATACTCGCCCACCCCTACAAGACTCCCATCAATTAATTGATTTAATACTGTTTTAACTATTTTTTTCTTAGCATAAAAGAGTGCATGCATATTAATAAATATGAATGTACATATGTAAAATAACATCTTTCATAACAAAAATGTTATTTGTTTGTGAATGGAACGGGAAATGTCGCACTACTTGCCAGTCTATTGTACACCTTCAGACTTTGAAATCATCCGCAAAACAATATTGCTTACCTGTCTATGCACCAGGGACCGCTAGCTTCTTCCAGATGCCACATTTTCATGTGTTAGTGTCACGAATTGTTGGCTAAGATTGCGAACCCGCCTGACCACTCAGGTTCACGCAATTACCCAAAGTTACTCTAATTTTCAGGTACCCACAGACCTCTATCAATGTCTCTAGGATCACAGAATAGCAGTTGCTTTCAATGGATGTGCTTTAAAAGACTGAATGTACCAATTAAATATTGCAATATTGACTGTAAACTCGTACTGCAGAAATGTCTCAACTGTGTTTCATTGTTTCATTACTGTTAATTCCGTTACATCAACAATCGGGCCAAGAAAGATTACTGTAACTAAAGTATAGCAAGTCACACTTAATTTATGGGTCAACAAGGAGTTTGACTGTACCTCTGGAAGACGGTGGTGGCATAATCAGAGCTGGTGTCGCCGTTGGCCGTGTAGATCTTGCACATGGGGCTGCCGATGTCGGAGAGGTCCATCTCCACAGTGGCCATGCTCTCCTCCAGCGGGTGCTCCAGCGAGACGCTCAGCCGCTGCCACGACAGTGCCGACACCTCCAGCATCACTGTCGCCTCTTGTTCAACTACACATACAACAACAAGCACATGGTCAGACATATATGGTTCAGGGCAAAACATACAGCATATACAATTCGTTACATTCAAAAAATTCCTGGAGATAATAAAATGGAACATTAACTAAAAGGCTATACAATTTATGTGTGAATAAATCTAACGGTAGTGCTTTTAGTTCAGGAAGGAGTTTGTTGTACATTGATTAAGCCTGGAACCCATAGATCAGAGAAATTTCATTAATCCCCCAATATATAGGCCCTAAAATTTACAATAAGTTAAAGTTACCACTCCACATACAGAATATTGATAATAGTTCAGATCCACCCTGAGGACCTGGTTAAAAATCAAATTTTTTAGTAAAAATACTATGAAATTTCTATTAGTCGGGATATTAAATGGGATTAATAGTAAGACACTTTTGATATTCTTGGTTTTAATTCTACTGTGTATAAAACGCTATGTCCTGTCACAATGTTGATGTAATAACTTGAAATAAATAAATAAATATTTAAAACCAAAACTCAAAAAACTAGAAATGCAATCTTAATAATAATTTAATAAATTTATTCCCTTCTAATTTAGTAACGCATATTGAAAGAACACGAAGTAAATCAAAATAATTTAACTGTGTCAAATAACTGGTAAATATTCTGGATGTGATAAAAATGCTAAATAATTTATACTAGAGATCGCCCACTGGTTGAAATTCAACCAAAAATTCAAGTAATCTCGAAGCAATTAATTAGTTTTGAAATGTTTTATAAGTGAAACATCTGTTCCTCCTGATTTGCCAGCATTTGTTCTTACAACAGCTGTCTCATGATTCAATCAATTATCCTTCCCCCATAATAGCACAGTAACATTAGGTTCAAAAATCAAACTAATTAGTAACAACCTGATTTTTGGTGTGGTGATAGTATATGCTAAGATAACTATTTTCTGAAAGTTCCCCTCATTTCCCTCGCTTGCTTCGCTCGGTACGTTACAAACTTTTTAACTTATAAAAATACTAAATTATTAATTATGCCTCCTCTATCACATCGATTTGAGTGCTTACGGCCTTGACTTATTCAGAATGAAAGTGAGCTATGCTAAGGTAAACTGCCTAAATGCCGTGAACATACCAAACGCCGTGATTCCTCACTTTACATGCGAATACTGACGAAATCGGCAAACCGATGGCGAAATAACGATGTCATTTTTACTCAAAAACTCTTTGTTTAGGGCCTACTACTCTGTGTGTTTCTTGGCGGGACGCGGCGGCTAAATTTTCGTCAGTTGGCGGTCAAACGTTGCCCGGTGCAGAAGTGCTTACTTTCTTAGCTTCTTTACTAAGGATACGGGAGAGCCAAATAAGTTATTGACACTTTATATTTCATATAAATGGGGGTTTTCATCAATTTAAACATTGTTTATAATCTTTTCTATCTTAAAACTGCTTCATTAAGACGATTTCATTTCTGAATGTCTTTAAAATAACTGTCACGGGATTTAAACTGTAAATCATTCAGTTTTCAAAACCCGTGATAACGACCACGGAAATTGATTTTTATATGTGCCTGTTCAGTAATGCATTAAAATAGTTTTTTTTTACATTTCAAACGAGTTATAATGTATGAAATTTGAGATAAAGAGCTAATTTATATAAATACTAAACTCCGTGGTTGATATTTTAACTTTTATTCAAGTAAATAACTTGTTTCTTGTCAAAGAATCTACTAAGACATTTATTAAGCTTTGATTATTGAGGGTGTTATTTATTTGTCTTTTCACTTATTTTTAATTGTGTGAATATATTTTTACTCAGAGCATTTTGCAGATAAGGATTTTAATAAATAAATTGTTTAAAATGTGATCTAACCTTTTTATTTCCAATTATCAATGGTCACGGGATTTGAATGACAAATAATGCATTTTTCAAATTCCGTGCTTGGAGTCACAGATTAAAGCTTTTTGAAGAGGTGGTCTTTAGTAACGAAATATCTAATTTTTTCCCCATTTTGATCCAAGTTTAGTTGAAAAAGTGTTAATTATAACACTAAAATACACAAATCCCAAAATCCGTGGTCAACATTTTGGTGTTAACATTACTGAAAACACGTTTGTTGTACAAGGTTTTTAACAAGATGTTAAACACATTAAAGCAATGTAGGAGTAGAAATATTGTCTTAACATTTTAATGACCTTAAATATTTCGTATGTCAATACTCTTTTAAAAGAATGTAGTTATTTCTTGACCAAAGATATAAGCATTGACTATGAATACTATAGAATCCATAGTCAATGATGTAAGTACTTAGCAAGAAAAGTTCTCTCCTTTTGCAATAAATGTTGATGTAACTTACTTTAACTGCCGTTCTAATCTATTGTGTAATAAACTAGGATTCAATTTAAGAGGCTATTAATCTGGTAAAATGAAACGAATTTGATATAATATAACTTTTTTACTTGGGTTTCCTTTATTTTATTCCTCTATGAGAAGAAATTTTTTACTGTATGCAGTCTTGACATCATATGCTCTAAACTGTCGTCAGCCTGTAAAAGACATTTCTTATATGGGTGTAAGTATTGATTTAGCAATAATAAGTAGTTATATTGCCAAAATAACATCTTAAAAAAAGTTTCTGACCATAATATGGGTACAACAGGATGGTCACGGAATTTGGCTGGCATATCACGGAGTTATGTTTCGTTCTCACGGAATTATGTAAATGGTGCAAAAATGACTTGCTCTCATAATTATTTTATAGTTAATCACATTTTGAAGCTACTTACCACCTGAAAACAGTATATTGAAGGGGAAATAATGAGGAGTAAAAAAATAGTACAACATACAACCTTACTTGTGGAAAAAGGTGTTTAATGGTTGAAAAGAAACTTAACCAGGCTGAAGGATGCTTAAGGTCACGGCATTTAGGCAGTTTACCTTAAATAAAAATAACTGCAATTATCATGGCATTTTAAGGCATTTTCTGGCTTTTTTATTATTAATGTTTAATATTTTATGTAGTAGTACTTTTAGAGAATATTTTCTTGCAATCACAAATTGGACTTGTTTCATGCATTTTTTTTTTTTTTTTTTTTTTTTTTTTGGGAACAAATAAGTAATACTCCTTTCGCAGCAGACCTGCATACTCAACGAGTTTCCATTGAAAATTGGTATTTTTATTTTTTTATTTTTACCATATACACCTTGGAAATGAGGATGAAGTTTTGCTGAAAAATAAATGATAATTCAAGCAAAAAGAGTATGCAGCTATGCTGCCATAGTAAACACTGAAAGTAGGTATTTTTAGCAAAAAAAAATTATTTAGACTATATGAAGCAATGTACTAAGTTTCATTAATATCTGTTCATAAATAAAGGAGTTTGTCTATTCTCCATATAATTATCATGGGGAAAAAGTGTGCAGGTTTGCTGCCAAGATAATTACAAAAAACAAAGTTTTTTAACTATAAAAGGATGGATCTCAACCAAATGAAGCTAAATACAAAGCTTCAAAAAAAATATTGGCTAATAAGTGAAATATTAACACATCCTTATTCTCCATAAGATTAACATTAGAGCCCCAAAATACAATGTACTGTCTTTAGACTTGTTAATATCTCAATAACCAATGGAGATAGAGCAAAGCTTGAATATACTAAAATGGGTGATTCTTTAGTAAATGTGCTTTCCTTTCGGCATTCACCAGGCTCCAGAAAGCTTTACTTCCATTCGCACGTTTTTAAATGCAAGAAAAAAATTTTGGCTAAAATTACATAAAATGTATCAAAATATTTTGATGAATCAGCCAGTAAAGGTTTTAATATGCCGTGATTATTGTAGTTATTATTATTTAGCATAGCACACTTTCATTCTGAATAAGTTTTTTTTTAAGGCCGTAAGCACTCAAATCGGTGTGATAGGTGGTGCACAATTAATAATTTGGTATTTTTAAGAAGTTCAAAAGTTTGTAACGTTGTACCGAGCGAAGCAAGCGAGAGAAATGAGGAGAACTTTCAGAAAATAGTTATCTTAGCATATACTATCAACACACACAAAATCTGCTTGTTACTAATTAGTTTGATTTTAGGCCATTTTTTTTATCTAAAGTTACTGGGCTATAAGATGAACATTGAAATTTTGAAAGTCTGTAGGGCGTAGCCCTACGGGACGATGGGAATAATAATGCGATTCTGCTCATCTACAGGACAGTACCATTCTAACTGTATGTGCGGTTTGCTCCGACGACGCACACAAGCTAAGAAAAAAGGTGGAAAAGAAACATGCTTGCCTATTAATAAATAGATTTTTGCTACAGGTAGCCAAGAACTTTTAGCATTTTCGCTACAAGAATTTTTTTCAGCTTAAACCCTGTTTTGGCGGGCTTCATTTTATTTCACCATCGTTGCCCTGGGCTTGCATGACACTTACCGTGTCTGGAGTTGGGCCGAATGCACGTGGCCACCACAGAGTTGAACAGTGCCTGTTGACGCAGCAGGTTGAGTATTGCTGGGACGTGCTGCGGTAACGTGAATGGAACCGACCGAACCAATACTGCGTCCAATCCCGGGCTGTCCGTCATGAAGTACCTGTGTTGCTGGTCTGGCAGGTTCTGTCAAATACAACCATTGATCAGCTCATAGATGTAGAAATCGACAACAACAGTGTATTTAATTATAGGTTATTAAAATGGAAAAATAAAGCTTTGATTCATGCGATACCAAGTATTGCTCCACAGTAATGCAGTACAATCAGTTCTGGTATTCATCTAAAACCTTTCCAAGCCATGCTCTACAACCTCCTCTTAAATACAAAACTTCTTCATTTATTGCTTACACCGCCAACAAAAGCTACACTTTATTAAGTTTTAACCAATGACATTAGGCCTTGTCTGATCCATCACTCAAGATGTGCTGGTTAGGAATGCTTTCCTTATGCATATTCACTTTAATCCTGCTTTTTTAAGACTCTTTCTGAGGGCCATATCTTCAAACTGTGTGTCTACCAAATTTCACAAATGAAATTGAGACTTTTCCAGGCCACTTTTTAGAAAATTCATGACCAAACAACTAGCCTTGCTATTTGTATTTTTCTTTTTTTATTCCCAAAAATAATTTGTAAAGAAGGCAGGATACTAAAAAATATTGTATTAGCGAATTTCCCTATAGGAAATACGCTATTACTGTAGTAGTCATGGTCAGACCGAAGACCGGGACCATGATTCTCTTTCGTTTTGAGGTCCCCAGAAACCAAAAATACTGTTTTCTCAAATTGATATATACAGGGTGTTTAAAAAAATTGTTTTGAAAAAAAAAATTAAAAATCAGGGGTCTGGCTATGCATATTCATATTCTAAACATGAAAATAAATCTAAAATCTCCACTACAATTTTTTTGATTTCGGTTTTGTTTCGCCTTTATCCGCCATTTTGTTTTTTACACTAAATAAATCATTTTTATTTCCGTAACGTATGTTAGTTTCATATTTGGCATGAACCTTTATAACACCAATGTTCATTTTCAGGAAAAGAATTATTTTTCTCCTACGTGTATTTTCAAAATAGCGACCATTAAAAATTTTTAAACTCAAATATCTCAAAACCGGTAAATTTATCAACATTTTACAAGAGACTAAAAAGTTTAAAAATTAAATTATCTACCCAATGGTACCACGTTTATAATGATTTGACAACAAATAATGGATTTATAGATTTTGTGCATAAAAACATTGATTTTCCATTATAATTCATGCAAATTTAGGTTAATTTAGAATAAAAATTAATAATTAGTATGGAATATTTATATATAGTTTTATTTTACAGTGATTATCAAAAGAAGGAATTAAAATTGAATAATTAAATTGTGAACAAAATTTTTAAACATCACCTAAGTGTCGGTCCACCCTATCAAACAACATTGCAAAACTTTTTATTTGTACAGAATGGTATTATAGTCAACTCCCGATTATCCGGGGTAATGACTGGTTGAAGGGTCCCGGATAACCCAAAACCACGGTTAAAACAAAGAGTTCAATAAATTAAGTAAAACACGAAATAAACAAACAAGTTTTAACTAGAGTCCACAGGTTTCCAATATTTATTATTATTTATTGACCCAACCTTATTGGAATGAATAAACATAACTAGTTGAGTGAACGAACAAGGAACACAATAAAGGGACCAACGTGGACAAAAAACCAAGGACTGGTGTTCTATTGTTTGGCATCGTCAGCCAGCCGGGATGGGTGGGTGGGGTGAGGGGGGAGGGTCGCTTGGGATAATTTATTCAAGATAAGAGCGCGTACAAAAACAAGTGATGGTTCCACTTTTTGTTTAATTGGTAAAAATGTTAGAACAACCAATTGTTCAAAATGTATGCTAATTATTGAATTAGGCTAATAAATTTATAACTTTGCCAATTAAAATTTTAATGTTACGGTACTTTAACAAAAATTTCTTGAAATGCAAAACAAATGCATTTTGAAATGTGTTGTTTAGTATGATATAACTTAAAATTAATAGGGGTCACTGAACAGCAGACGAATCAGAGCGATAATTAGACAGAACTGGAAACTAAATAGGTCCTTTCTTGGTTTCTATTTTTAGCTCATTCCGGCGGGAGACCAGTTGTTTCTAGTAGTCAAGGTCATACCCGCCATTACGCTGACTCGGTCCTCCCTGGCGACATGACTACGATCACAATTACGCCACCAAATAATTTACAAATTATTTTCCGTGTTTCATTGCTTTTTCCATTGACAAACCAAATAATAATTCGTAAAGATACTTATTCTAAAGTAATTTAAACACAATAAGATTGATAAATGATGGTATTGTTGTCAAAACTGAGAAAATAAATCAAATTGAAATTGACGTTTTGTGACCCCGGTTAATCCGCAACCCGGTTTACCCGCCCCCGGATAATCGGGAGTTTACTGTATTTAATTCATTGTTAAAAGAATTGCTTGGTAACAGAAAATTTATTTTAACATTGAATTTGTGTTATGCAGTACTCAAGTGTCTCATTTCCGTGAGTAATAGAATAAGTTTATATCTATGCCTATTTTTGTAGGACTACATTAAAAAATTATTCACTCTATTCACCATTAATTTTTTATGTGTATGTTTTATCCTCAATTTATTACATATCTAACAAATAAAATAAACGTTGAACACAGTGCAATTGTTTAAAAATTCCGTTTAACCGTTAAAATTCGCGGTGGTAATAAAAAAATATTTTTTGTAAACCAATACTTGCAAAGTTTTTGATACTCTAAATTAGGATCTGCACGGATATTATTGCACATTGAAATTACTCATGATTAGATTTTTAGGAACAGAGTTAATTTGTGGACTTATTGATTACAGGGTTGGAATATCAATTTGAATTCAGAACTGAGACTTGATAAGAGGGGAAATAAAATGGTATTTTTTAACCATTCTTGGATTTTTATCACTATCAAAGAGTATAATGCAACATGTGTTTTCTTGCAATGTCTGTGGCATTATAGGGTTAGCCCACATGCAGTTACAATACTAAAAAAATAATGTAAAAACATAACAAGCATAAAAAGCTTAACTCATAATTTTCCTAATGAAATAAAAATGTGAGATTACAGAACATTTTTAACTTTTAAAGTTTAAATTTTAACTTTTATAAATATTTCAGTCCTACTGAGAAGTGATTAAAATCTAACACCTCACTTTAATATGTAAATGTTTTATGTTTCCATTTAATTTAAATCTATTTAATTCAATTTAATGTTTAATCCAAAAAGCATTACCCAAAAAGCATTACATATATATATATATATATATATATATATATATATATATATATATATATATATATATATATATATATATATATATATAAATCATATATAGTTCTTTACATACATAAGGATTGTTTAGATCGCTGTTTTGGTTTGAATATGTGGATATGTAGTTAATTTTATAACATTAATTACTAAAAATATTTTGATGATTGCTTTTTAATTCAATACTGCTGGACTGCTAAAATACTGTATGTTTTGGACAGCATACTTTTATATGTCTTAAAGTATGTAAACAGAGTAAATAGTGTAACACATTCATAGCCCTTATTAGTAGACCGTAGTCCTTTTAGAGACCCCCACAAGTGGATGCAACAATATACCAAGTAAATGAATTTTAACTTACTTCAATATCTTTAGCACGTTGCAGCATCTTTTAGCATTATGCTTAAAACACTTACCGCTAACGTTTTGTAAACTACATTTTATATTTACAGTTTGGAATTGGTATTATAACATGATTATTGAAACAGAACGTATAGCTTTCCTGATTTTCCCATTTAGAATTGTGTATTTTGGGTCATCAATCAATCCACCAAATAAGTAATATCATTGTAACAACACTAAGGACATCAATATTTAAATTAAATAAACAGTAAATTTTGACATGAGAATTTCAATTAATGTTATTTTTTAAACTTCATAGTTTGAATTGGAAAGAATGAACAGTAAATTCAAATTAGATTATTTATAAGATTTTTAGCTTTGTTAGGAATTTGTAACTTGCAATATAGAGTACTGATGATCTAAGTTTAATTTAACAACGGAATATGAACCTGACAATTTGTTGAAATACTTATAGTTGAGTAGGAAAACAATCACCACATTTGCATTGCCTGCAATACATTTGATTTCATAAATGCATTTAAAGGAGACTGTTTTTAATGCACATTATTTTAAACTGTACCAGAAATATATACGCAACTTGGAATGTTTCTGATGAAAATTAGGTTTGAAAATTAGGTTTGAAAATTATTCATGATGCTTTAAAATCAAATATTCTGATGTGTTTAGTTCTCTCTTTTGTTGCAGATTACCTTCAGGAAGATGGCCCAGGAAGATGGCGCCCTTGCAGTTTATCATACATTAGCCCCCAACCATCTTTCAAATGGTTTATTGCAAATAACACACGTTGTCCTCACACCTAGGTGGCCCAAAAGGTCATCTTTCAGAACTTTACCTCAGTCATTAAATGTTATGGCTCTCAGAGTCATTAAATGCCTATGGCTCTGAGAGAGGGGTTCCGTTAGATGACCTATTCCAGTCCTGTAAAACATCTTTACTCATCCCGAAAGTTCATTTTTCAGAACTTTTTTTTAAAGTCAATGAATGTTACGGCTCTGAAGAAGGAGGTCTGTTAAATGAACTATTCCAGTCTACATCTATGCCAAAGACAATTTTTTTTTTTTTTAATTTTATTTTTGAGGTCAATATGTCACAAATTAAAATGGTGGGCCCAAAGTGTAAAATGACAAGTATAAAATTTCAAAAATAATTTTTTATATCTTAATATAATCAAATTTATTTGTCATAAGTTGGTGGATAAAAAATTAATAATGACCATTTCAAATACTCAGTGTTTTGTGTAAAGTGCCTAATGTGCTTTACAAACCAAATAAAACTTTGAATTATGCATGAATCTAAAATGGAAAGTTAAAATACCCAGATTTCATTGTATGATAAAAATTAAAAGTTGGCATTTGTTTCTCAATGATTTCTGATCTAAAATAGAGTTAAACAGTGTAGAGTACCACGAGCAGGCCGCTGGTGTTGAGCCGGCCCTGGCTGGCGTGCTGTGTGATGAGCGTGAGTAGCGGCACCGGACTGGAGAGGTCGGCGCACTCCATGTCCGTCACCTGTGAGATGCGCTGCGCCACTGCCACGCACACCGGCGCCGGCTCCCGCAGCCGCAGCACGAAACATGCCGGCAGGCTGGCGCTGTTGGCGCTGGTCAGTGGCGCATACACCGGCGCACCCCTACACAACACACAACGTTTATCATCTATTTAATTATCACAAATTTATCTAAATCTAGATAAATTAAACTTGACTAGAAACTTTTACCATCTAGGATGTTTAATGAACTTAAAAATAAAAATTCTTTGACAATTCTCATACATTCAAGGAGATTTATAATTGTTTTTAGTGATATCTAGTACAAGAATTTAAGGCATACACAACATAAAATAAAGAAATATTAAAAAGGGTTTTTGTTTGAATCTCCAAAAGTCATTTAAATACCCCCCCCCCCCCCCCCCCCGTCGCAGCAGACCTGCGTACTCAGCAAATTTCCAAATTAGTAATATTAATTTTTACCACATAAAACTGTAAACCAAATAATATCACATGCTCATAAATAGGGAAATAAATGTCTATTCTCCTTATGATAAATATAGGGAGAGTATGCAGGTATGCTGCCATGGGGAACACTAAAAGTAGGTTTTTAGCATTAAAAAAATTTATTTTGACCATATGAAGCCATTTACTAAGTTTCATCAATATCTATCCATTGCTAAAGAAGTTTGCCTATTCTCCATATGATTAACATGGGAAAAGAGTATGCAGGTTTGCTGCCATGATAAGTACAAAAACCAAGATTTTTTACCATAAATGGATGAATCTCCACCAAATGAAGCTGAATTCCAAGTTTCATCGAAAAATATTGGTTAATGAGTGAAATATTAACACATCAAAATTCTCCATAAGATTAACATTGTAGAACCAAAATACAATGTACTGTCTTTAGACTTTGTAATATCTCGGTAACCAATGGAGATAGAGCAAAGCTTCAAAATACTAAATTGTGAGTTTTTTTGAGCTAAATCCAATGGTTAAAATAAAAATTAAAAATTTTTAAAATTTACATATGAAAAATGCAAAAAACCCATTTTTGGGGTACAAAACCCCCAAAACTACCCCTTCCGGTAGGTCGATATGTCTGGTTTACGAGCTCATTCGAATAAATGTTGGATTACACATCTCTACCAAATTTGGAGTCGATCGGACCGTTTTTACGAGAGTTATCGTGCCTAGGGACACATACACACACACACACACACACATATATATATATATATATATATAAATTTTAATGACTATTATTTTTGGTCTCTGGGCACCTAAAAACGAAAAAGTAACATGGTCCCGGGCTTAAGTCTTACCATGAGACCTACGGTAATAGCTTATTTCCTATAGAAAATTCGCTAAAAAGGAAAAAATATAATAAATTTGTATAATTATTTTATAGTGAACCCCAAAATCTGAATACAGATTGCCACGTGCTTGCAATGCAGTCTAAAATTTAAGGACATGGACCAATTTTCCTAAAATTTAATGACAATTTTGAACATTTCATGACAACAAGAAATTTTAGCACTATTCCCGGTTTTCCAGGATTTCAAAGTTAGTAGACACGGTAACGTTTTGGCGACCAGGAATTGCAGATATCATAAATGATTAAACTCACCGTCAATGCAATCCAGAGTTTTTATCCTTGTGGACAATTGTTTCACCCCTTTAATATAGGGGCATCTTCAGCACGGTATTGAGGTTAACACATTTGCGAACTAAAAGTTCTTGTCGTTATTAACACGTAGATACATATAACACGAATGTAACACGAACATAAAGACAAAACACTTAAATAAAACATTGGATCCAAACCGGCCGGCATAACCTAACTTTCACTAGACATCACGCACGGCTTGACAAACTTTTG
Organism: Neoaliturus tenellus; assembly: GCA_030545055.2. Taxonomy (NCBI): domain Eukaryota; kingdom Metazoa; phylum Arthropoda; class Insecta; order Hemiptera; family Cicadellidae; genus Neoaliturus; species Neoaliturus tenellus. Next base: position 73,538,508 of record CM061532.1, on the reverse strand, counting down.
TAAGTTGTAAGATATGACGTCAAATAACAATATAAGTAATAAAAAGACGAAGGTAAAATTTATTATTTTGCTTAAATAAAAAATTAAGAAAGGAAAACCTAACCTCCTATATTGCCCTTATTGGAAAAATTAACTATGGGAACACTTTGCTTGATAAACAAAGGATAGGATATAGGAATCTTGGCAACTAACTACTTAAACATTTTCTACATGATTAGGAATTTCATAATTCTAAGCTTGAAAGATCTGCTAGTACCGGTACGCCAAAAAGCATCACTTCTGACCACCAAGTCTGACCATATTTCAGAAAAAAATTTCAATGAAGCCACAGTTCATTAAAAAAACACTTTGTAAAAGAAAATTTGGATTTGATAACTAATTAGCAATGGTTTGTTACCATAAACATTGTTACCACCAAGTCTGACCATATTTCAGAAAAAAATTTTCAATGAAGTCACAGTTCATTAAAAACACTTTGTAGAAGAAAATTTGGATTTAATAGCTAATTAGCATATAAACACAAACTTATTATTAATTTAAAGTATTTCAAACTAAAATGTAGCCTAGGAAAATAATTGTAACTTTTATAATAAAAAATGGTAGTTTTTGGTACTAATGGAAATATTCTGGAAATTAGCACACATGTCAGGGGTTGACTGAAGCATTAAAAGATCTCCTCAAATCTATCTATCATAGAGATGTGTTTGATTCACTTTCCGGAATTTTAGCCCATCTGACTTCCCCTGACATTAGTGAGTGTGGATACGGATACCTTGAAATAAGTCAGTCTAATGATAGCTAGCTGTGCGGTGTGCACCCACTGACCGGGGCCCTGGAGTGACGAGAGTGGTGGTTTGCAGCTTGTGTGCGGAAGACCCCTCCATGCAGACGGTCACGCTGTTGCCCTCCGTGAGAGTGGCGGGGTCGAGCGCTCGCGCCACTCGGTTCACCGGATCCAGCAGATCGTACGGGTGCACAAAGTAGACCAGCTTCATGCAGTGTCCTGTCAACAAACAATGGTACAATCTGTCTGTCTTCCAACCTGACCGGCAAGAGATATAAATTAATTAACATTTGAAAATATCACATATATCAGCTGAAACATTTTACAACAGCTTAGTCCATCCCCAAAAATTAAAAAATAAACAATTTGAATATGGTAAACAAAATGCTAAGCCAGTGCACTTTTGCTTAAAATTGCTCAAAATACCTCATCAACATTGTATAAGGAATTTTTGTAAAAGATATACATGAAACCTATTTCTGAAGATCATCTAACATAATTACCTAGACAATCAATTTGTTGTAAACTTCAACATTATTTGATGACTTAGTCATCACATATTGTAACCTTTTAACTTGCTGTATAGTATTGTGTGATTTATTAAGTCACCATGATAATCTAAGAGGACTATGTCTTTGTTTCTGGTGCTAGAAATATTTTAAAATTGTGGATACTTGCTTTACAGGCCGAGCAGGTCACTCAGGATTAAAAATTCTCTAAAGCTTTGTCCAGTGAGTTTTCAAACTAAACAATATGACAGTCACCTGAATAACTTTCTGTTACAGGCATAAAGATAGTATTTTTATCACTTGAGAATTTAAGATTATGTATTATGAATTGATTTTCATTTTAAACAATATCGACTAGGTGGATCTGCAAGTGTTATAGTGTCTTAAGAATAGTTTATCAAACAAAAACAACTTATTATGGTATTAGGGCCTAAGTGATATTTCAACATTGAACTGCAGACAAAAAGGCCATTTATCACCATTTTCACACAAAAAATTATTTACATCTAAACTTACAGTTGTTACAAAAAAGAGCAAAAATTTACCTCCCCTGCGCTTGTGCAATATGCCGACTGGCCCTTTGTGCACCTGTGAATGGGGATCTTTACTGTAAGGGTGCAGGGTGGAGAGTGTCTGCAGGTCAGTTTCCAGGGAGGTCAGCGCAGAGTAAGCCTTGCACTTCACCTGCAAAATTTGATGGTCATTAAAATTTTTGAAACGATTAAACATAATATCAAAAATATTAGGTCAAATTTGAAATATTCTGGTATCTCTTCTCCAGGTTCATAAAAAGAAAACTTAAAAACTTGACAAAAGAAATTAACTCTGGCTATCTCTCACTATCAAATTATAATGCAAGTTGATAATTCTTATACAAAAATTATCTTTTATAGTATCGTACATCTTTTGTTTACTGTGCCACAGCAAAGTGATTTTATTTTAGGCTTAACTATTATCGTTATACAGCAGTAGCAGACCTTTTTCTCCGCGTTGAGCTGGTATATCGACGCCAGGCCTTCCAGCTGGGCGGTGAAGTCAGAGAAGTCTCTACGGCTGAGGCAAGCGACCAGCTCCTCACAGCTCTGCGAACAAACACAATTGTGTGTTGATTGAGATTAATTCACTATCAAACACTCAGAGTAATATATCTTTTTTTGTAGGGATGGACGGGAATGGATTTTTAGTTCGGGACGGGACGGGACGGGAATTTTTATTTCCCATCCAATTTCGGGACGGGATCGGGACGGGATTGCTCTTCTCAACGCTATCGGGAAATATTCGTTTTGACTTTTATCTGAGTGTTGTATAAAGACAAATTAATGTTAAATATCAACTAGTTCTCCTTCCAACTTGTTCCACTTGTTTTTGTATAAGTTACAATGAATGTCCTTTTGTTGAAAAAATTAAAATATGTAGTTTTGATATTTGTAAGATGCAATAAGATCATGGGAAAGTATAAATTTTATTGTAATTAAATAAATTTAAGTTGAATCACTAAACACACATAAAGGAAAAATGTTGCCCATGTCTTAACAATACAAGTTTTGTTTAATGAAATATTAAACGTTTGGTACGAAGAATAAAAATAAACATTATGTGCGGTACTGGTACGGTACGTAAAAAATATAGATTAAAACAATTGGAAAAATTGTAAAGAAAACAATACTATATTACAATAAATAAGACCTGCTCAGATAAAAAAGAACAAAAAACCACAAATTGAAATTAGAATAAATATTAACACTCAGAAAAGAAGTTGTTCAACAAGCCAATGCCATTTATAACCCTAATAAATATTTTGCCAATTTCTTTTTTATAGCCTACTCATTGATTTTACTGAGACAGTTTCTTACTTGAAGAATATAAATAAGAAAATTGAACTGAGAAATTATAAACTATTATACTTTTATTGTTATTTATAGTTATTATAGTTATTATTTTAGCATGAATTCATTTAACATTTTTTGCTACTTCAGAAAAAAAATTAAGGAGTGTTTGATGGAAAAAATTATAAAAATGTAAATTTAAAGCTATAAACCCTAAAATCTAATAAATATAAGCTATAGCTAAGCCGTGTTTTCCTCGTTAGCGAGATTGTCGGCCGCGATCGCCGTCCTCGTTAGCGAGATCGTCGCCGCGATAGCCGTCCTCGTTAGCGAGATCGTCGCCCGCGATAGCCGTCTTCGTTAGAGAGATCGTCGGCCGCGATCGCCGTTCTCGTTAGCGAGATCGTCGGCCGCGATCACCGTCCTCGTTAGCGAGTTCGTAGACCCCGACAGTCGTAATCGTTAGAGAGATCGTCGGCCGCGATCGCCGTCCTCGTTAGCGAGATCGTCGGCCGCCATCGCCGTTCTCGTTAGCGAGATCGTCGGCCGCGATCGCCGGCCGCCGTTCGGCAGTTCCCGTCCCGATAAATTCCCGAGTATAAAAAAATCCCGCCCGATAATCGGGACGAAAATTTCCCGAAAATTTTCCCGAAATTTCGGGACCCGACCATCCCTATTTTTTTGTAATTTTTTTAATTTCTGGGAATTCTTTAAGAAGTCACTGTAAAACAGATTACTAATTAATTTGGGGGGTGATGTTCGCGTCTGCAGCATTCCATTAAAGCTGCACGTACTCCCCAGGTGGTGCTAAACGAATAACCATTTTTAGCAAATGAACTATTACTCAAGTGATCTCTCAGCTATGCCAGCTGCCAGACCAAATCCTAACGGCCCGTTCCCCAGGTCACTTTTAAATGCACTTTAAAAGTACATTGAGTGACTCTCACCGGGTCACTTTTAAGATAGCCGCAGGTGCTTTGCACTGCAGAACATCTTTCATTTATTTTATTATTATTATTTAAGTTGGTAGCTGGATAGCCATACGATATATATATATATATATATATATATATATATATATATATATATATATATATATTACTAATTTCAATACTTTTCACAGGTAGAGAATATTACAATATTATAGATTTGAGCTTTTTTAACTGTAATGCTTATCTCAGGCAGTTAAAAAATTATCTACTTGTTTTAAAACATTCTTGTGTTTTTAATGACTTGACTATCCTGCCTTTGGGAGTTCGAAATCTAGTAAGATGTTATTTATTGGAATAACATAAATATCCCTAATAGTCATTTTCATACTTCTTACGGGTAAGACGACGATGAGAATATTGACTTTCATTGTGTTTGTGGTATTAAAAAAATGAAAAAAAACACTTCTTCTAGGCTTAATATCTACCCATTTATAGAATTCTTCTCTTATATTTACAACTGGGCTAACGACTTTCAGGGGTCAACAATTTGCTGTCATCATTAGACGTTATTAAAATAACGATTAAGCAATAGAAGACATACATTTACTTGTCTTCAATATTGCTTAAAGCGGATTAGACCACCATCAAGCAATAAATTAAGACCCTAGCTTGAAAACGTGCTTTGCCAAGGAATTTTAAGGGACAGAAGACTTTAATTTCTATGATTATATTTTTGTGAACTGTCTGTCCCTTGTATGTACCTAGGCCTACTTCTATTTCTGAATTACATGTTTTTGGTGAGGTATCTTCAATGAATAATGTATTTTTTGGGTATCACTCACCTATTTTGATTGTCATCAGCTCGTGACTTGTGAAGATTTACGAAACAAAAAACACTAAATACAACACACAAAAACACTTATAATCCCGAAGTTGACGAAAAACCGACGTTTTGCGGGGCCCAAACTAATGAAAAACGTCCTGCTTCCTCAGGGTACAGAAAACTTATTTTTTCCCCGCACGCGAAAGCCGAACGCCGAACCACGACTGACAAGTGTTTTCGTGTGTCGTGTTTTGTGTTTTTTATTTTGTTTTGTAAATCCTGAAAAGTCCCAAGCTGACGACATTCAAAATAGGTGAGTGATACCCAAAAAATACATTATTCATTATATGCCCTACTTGTTAAACTACCGTACATATAGTTTTGAAGAGTCATTTAACAATCTTTAAGTAAATAAGACTTAATAATATAACCCATTGAGAGGCAATGAGACAGAGAGAGAGAGAGAGAGATGTGTTAAGTACTCAGCACTCGATTCACGGTCAAACCATTTTACTGACCAGCAATACTTGCGTGTATATGTGACATAAAATGAAAAGAGAAACCAAAGACATACCGTAAAACATTATGAAAAAAAAAACACTTTCATCCTTATATAAATAGAAAATAACTTTTGTTCACAGAGAATAATTTGGATAACAGAACTTCAGTTTTGAATTAGGCCTATGAATTCTTTTCTACCAAATTTCATAACAATTGTATCATGTTATGTTTAAAGTATTGTTTCCAAATGGGCCCCACCTAAAAGAGAATAAGTTCTATGTGATTACAGCATTTGATAAAAATAATTATGTGTTAAATTGAAAAAATAATATTTCAAAATTTTTAGGAACTGACCTGAGGTTGTTCCACTTTTCCTTCATGATGCACCTTTACATCTCGCACGCCTCCGGACGGCTCCAAAACCAGTTCCAAGTAGAACATGTCACTGGAGATGAAGAAATCCAGCCCCGAGTGGCCAGCAACAAACTTCAATCTGTGCCGCAAAACATCAATAACACAACAGCACAAAACACACCGTCTTACAAAAATGTTTAACAAGTAGTCTTTTGGTAAATGAAACAAGTGTCTAAAAAATGAAACTAAAAAGTAGGTCTCTTTCAGAATTGGATAGGGCATAATGTAAAAATATCCATCAACCAGTGGTATGGGATTAAGCGTTCCCATTATTGTACCGTTAGATCTCTTCGCAGGCCGGTAAAGTATAGATAGATTGGTACATAATGACAATTATGACAATGCATTTTTATGCCTCTCTATAAAGGTGAGCTTAGTAGGTGAGAACGGCATTAAAAAAATGCTTAATTGTTTCCAAATGTTAGTGCACTAGAATTCCTTTCATACCTTTAGTACCTTTATTGAAATGGCGACCTAACTACATAAATAGGTAGTTTAAGACAAGTATCAATGAGAGATGAATGTAGGATACTTGTTTAACCTCAGCTTAGTTTTTAAAAATATCAAAGGGACAGAAGATTGGTTTTTAATTAAAACACATTTGACTTAATGGCAAAATACTGGGAGTTTAACAAAGTTTTCTACCGTTTGTTTTTAGACTTCTCAAAACCATATGACAGCCTGAACCGATACAAAATTTGGGGAAAATGGACAGTTTTGGAATAAAAAGTAAATTAATAAGGCTAGCGGAGGTTGGTAGGCCTGCCGGCTGACGTGAACGTCGTTGGGCTTGCTGCTCTTACTTTAATTTTCCAATTTAACCGAATTTAGCTATTTTTACAATCCAAAATAGCAACACACTTAATATTTAATTAGTTGTTAACAATCTGTGCACATAAGTTTAATCTTGCTCTCAATTTTTATACCCAAAAACTTTAAAAAACCGTGGTGAAGAATTCAAGATGGCCATCTGCAAGGAGTGATGTGGACCCGACGCCGACTTCAATCCAGTAACTATACCTTTTCATCGTCCTCATAAATTCTGCTAATGTCAATTAACCATTTTTTTCTTTGCATAAATTATTTTTACTATCATTTCTGCACATTGCTAATTAATAATTCATCCACCTCTGTTAAATGCAACATGTGCTTTGTATCAGTTTGCATTGTTAGAACACGAAAACGCATTTGACCTGTTGCAATAGATTACAACTTTTGCTTATGTTGGTGGTATCCTTTCTTTTGCCTGATAAATAGTAAAGTCTCCACAAGAAATCAGCCATTTCACAAGATTTAACTTCAACAATTATTTGCCAACATCACCTCAAATTTTTTTCTCAATTTATTTTAAGTTAGACATAGGCCTTGGCCTATCCGTAAACTTCGAAGTATTTAGTCTTAGATTAGTTTCAGTAGATTTATTGTTAGTTTCAGTTTTCTTTTTCACGATATTGCAATGGTAGTACAAGATAGGCCTATTTCTGCTGCCTGTGGCACGTGTAAGTGTATCATAGATGACAATAAGCAAGCATCTATTGAATGTAGTATATGTCAAACTTGGACTCACTCCATCAAAAAATGCAGTGGCCTTAAAGCTAGTATATATAAATTAATTACTGCAAAAGACACTTTTATCTGTCCGAACTGTGTACAATTGTGTAGGGAAGCGAAGGCCAACTCCCTAAAACATGGAGAACGTGACACATCCTTAGCTGCTAACCTTAAAAAACTTGAAACAACAATCTCTGAACTCGAACAACAAAAAAATCAGCTCTTAAAGCAACTTCAACTTAAGAATGAAATCATCAGTAAATTAGAGTGTAGGCTAGGCTCTGGTGTAACTATAGATTCAGTGGTAACTGGTCAATCAACACAATCAGTAGAAGTAAGTAGTATTAAGTTAGCGGAAACTAGGCCAAATGATCTGACTCAATCAAACTTAAATTTAAACGTAGTCTTAAGCAACTCCGATAGCCCTTTCAATGTAACGCAACAAACCAATGTAGGAAAAACCAGTGTGCCTCATCAAAGTGAACAAAGACTCAAAAAGGGAATTAAAATAAAGCTTTTTAGTGACAGTCATGGTAGGGGATGTAGAGATAGACTTAATAACCTATTGACGGAAGAAAGGGTGCACAGCGATGTGGTTCTTCCGGGAGCCCCACTGGCATCCGTTTTGGACGAGGTCAGCTGTGGTATTGATGACGTTGATATGGTGATCATCCTTGGCGGAGTGAATTATATCACCAAGCGCAGCCTGCATGAACTGGACACACTCATTGATGATTTGACCGGCCCCCTCCGGAACAAGGAAGTCCTTTGGGTAGAAGCTCCACTTAGGTTCGATATTGGTCAAAGTGGCAGGGAATTAATTCAAATACAAAATCGCCTAGTTTTAGAAAAGTGTCGCTTGAACAACTGGGGTTTTCTCAACATTAACACATTATTGAATAGATCTGATTTCAATTCATTTGGGCTTCACCTCAACAATAAAGGGAAAAATTTAGTGTGCGGCTTGATTGCAACCTACATTAATAGTAGTATCTGTGAGGAGAGTGCACTGGTAATCGAAGAAACTCCAAAAAACTCAGTTCCAAATCCCGTAGGTTAGTTTTTAGATCAAACAAGTTTAGAAAAAATTCAACCAAAAGTAGTCGTAAGTTTTTTAAAATTATCCATCAAAATGTACAAGGTTTAGGCAATAAGACAGAAGTCATTGAGAATATAATTTTGGAGGAGAATCCAGATGTCTTCCTCATCAGTGAGACTCACTGCACTGAGGATGAGGTTCGGAATTTTTCCTTGCACAATTTCTCTCTTCAATCATTTTTTTCCAGAAAGCATGCTAGAGGAGGAGGTGTTGCGATTTTTGTCAACAAAAACTCATCTTTACAAGAAGTCAAACCCTTAGAAATAGGAAGCAGTCTCTCTCTCGAGTTGTTTTTCGAAGCAACTGAACTGCAATTCACAGTCGAAAATGAAATCTTCATCATATCCTGCATTTATAGAAGTCCCATTTCAAGTAACATTGATTTTTTCAACGAAATGTTAGATGAATATCTAAGTAGGCTAGTATGCATCTCAGACAACTTGATTGTTGGAGGTGACTTCAACATTGATCTGCTCAAGTCTGATAGGAGGAGCAAAATTTTCTTGGATGAAATGAAAGCCTTCAATTTAAAACCAACAATTAACGATCCAACAAGAGTCACAGCGACATCTGCCACCTGCATTGACAACATTTTCTCTAGTTATCCCATAAGATCTTCTGTTTTATTCACGCATATTTCCGACCATCATGCAGTTGTAGGTATCTTCAAAACTTTTTCCAACACTCTCAAGAAAAGAATTCAGTCCAGAAAAATATCTCACTCAAATATCCAGGAGTTCAAGGCTCGTTTAAGGATGGAGGACTGGAGGGAGGCGTTGGGTGGCGATGATCTGGACCATGCTGTAAATCACGTCATGGATACCATTTCGTACCACTTCGACGCCTCTTTTCCTTTGTCCACTTCCAAACTCAAGCACAAAAAATCAACGAAACTTAGCCAAAAAAAGGTTTTTAGTCAGGAGGTGGTTTCTGCAAAAAGCAACATGGTTGAGTCCTTCAAAAATTTTTCTGAACACAGAACTCCGGAAAATGAACAACATTATAGAAACACCAAAAAGGCGTTTAGGAAAGTCGTCAAACAACACAAAAAAATTGAACTTGAAAACAGATTGCGGCAATCTGATTGCATTTCAAAGGAATCATGGAAAATCATCAATGAGAACAGGCCGTCCTCCAAAAGTGTAGGGTCTCACTGTCCCATCAGGGTGGATGGTCTGGAGATCTCTGATCCTGTTTCAGTTAGTAATAAATTCAACAAATTTTTTGCTTCAGTTGCAACCAGAACGGTTCAACCTAACTTAACTCACACTTTTAATGCAGGTACAATAGTTACTGACAGTATTCTCAATGACTTCACTCCTGTTAATTTAAATGACATTGTAAAGCTTTTCAAACATTTTAAGTCAAAAAGTTCATTTGGTATTGATGGGGTGTCAATGAAAATCTTGAAAAACTGTGTAGACGAACTTGCTGTCCCTCTCATGCATTTGATCAACCTGTCATTGAGAAAAGGTGTTTTTCCAGATAGATTCAAAACCTCAAAAATTAAGCCACTCTTCAAAAAAGGAGATCACAAAGACATGAACAATTTTCGTCCAATCTCTCTGCTTCCTTCAATCTCAAAATTTTTTGAAAAAGTTGTATATGACCAGATCATGGCATATATGGAATCAAACAATCTCTTTTCTTCAAAACAGTTCGGTTTCCGCAAAGGAAAATCAACCAAGCTCGCTTTGGTTGAGTTTGTCTCCGAATGCATACGTGCTGTGGACAGGGGCGAATGTGCAATTGCATGTTTTGCTGATCTGTCAAAAGCATTTGACTGCGTCGACATTGAAATTCTTCTCAGGAAAATTCAAAACACGGGAATCTCCGGAAAAATCTATGATTGGCTACGTTCTTACTTGGGAAATCGTTCCCAGGTAACGGAAATCATCTCAAACAATGAAATCTTTCGATCAGAAAAATCACCAGTTAAATTTGGGGTGCCTCAAGGATCAATTCTTGGGCCCCTACTTTTCCTGATCTATGTGAATGACTTGGATGGTGTTGTCCCTAACAATGATATTTTCATGTTTGCGGATGACACAACCATTCTGGTCAGTCACATGGACAGACAATCAGCCGAAATCGACGCAAACATCAAAATCAACAATGTTGCCCAATTTTTTCAGGAAAACAAACTTTCAGTCAACCCAAACAAAACTAACTTCATGCAAATCCAAACAGTCCAGAGTACAAACTTCAGTCAAACTTTTCATCCAAACCTCTTTATAGGCGATAACGATTTGAGTCACGCGGAGGTGGTTGACTTCCTTGGTGTCAGATTGGATTGTAATCTGACATGGGAGCATCAAATCGACAAAATTCATTCAAAGATTTCTTCCTCAATTTTCATTCTCAGAAATTTTGCAAAATTAGGGATCAAGAGTCTTTCCATGCTAGTTTACCATGGCCTCATTGAGACCCACCTCAGGTACTCTGTTATACTCTGGGGGATGGCCAACAAAACGTCGGTCAATCGTCTTTTTGTTTTGCAAAAGAGGGCGGTGAGACTCATTGCTGGCCTCAAGGCTGGTGATCACTGCAGAGAGGCGTTCAAAAGACTCAAAATATTGACACTTCCCAGTCTTTACATTTTTGAAGTTGTTCTGTATGCTAAGGTCTACGGACATCCAATTGTCCGTGATCATTCACATAATACTAGATTTAAGAACCGTTTTGCAATTTTCCACAATACAAAAATGTTTGAAAAGCAACCTTTTTATGTTGGAAACAAAATATTAGATTTTCTTCCATCACATATTACCAACTGTAATAGCCTAAGTACATTTAAGAACCAACTTGAAAAGTTTTTGATCGAAAAATCTGTGTATGAGGTGGATGAATTATGTAAGATCTAAAGTAAATCCTGTCTCAATGAAAGATAGAATAGAATTAAGTAAGCAGAATTTATAATTCTGTCCTGACATATCCCATGCCCTACACTACTGGGTCAACGGGACGAAGAGGAAGCACTGTAAGCACTGTAAGCACTGCTAAGCTGAGTACTCTTAATTCAAGATGCAAGGTAAAAGTAAATGGAAAAATCACCAGTAGTTTTAAATTTAACACCGGAATACGTCAAGGAGTCGGTTGTCACCTAAATTGTTTAACAAAGACATTGAAGAAGCGCTGCAAAGGGTCAAAAGCTCAAATAAAGGAATCAAGATTGGAGTAAATATAAATATTTTGCAGACAACATTGTCGTAATAGCTTGGAAAAAGTAGACTTGGTAAAGACGACAAATATTTTGATTAAAAAAACTGAATATGTAGGACTACGAATAAATTTAGAAAAAAATTATGCAGACATCAAAACATAAACAACCACTATAAATCAAAATTTAAAATGTAGGAAAAGGAAGAGAGAAAAGTCCTTTCTTAAACAAGGTACTAAGAAAGATCTGATCTTTGGTCCAACACTAGAGAATGAAGTTTGGAGGATCAAACACAACCGAACCATGAATGAAATCCACCAATTCAATGATCCAGACATAGATGCGGTTATTAAAAGCCAAAGGCTACGGTGGACTGGACACGTTTTGAGGAAACGAAAAAACTAAATAGCAAACAGTATATTGAGAAATAATTCAAAGACAAAGACAAAAGACCAGCTGGAAGGCTCAAAACAAGAAGATGGGACCAGGTGTGAAGAGACATGAGGAAGATTGGACTAGATGAGGCGGATGCTGCCAACCAGACCCACAGGAGAGGTTGTGTTGTTGAGGCCAAGTACCGACTGGGGTACGAGTGGCCACTCCAGTTAGTGAGTATTACTTGTTTTACCAATAAGTGGAAAGTAGAATTTGTCAATGTGAATTGTACAGGGTGTTTATAAAAGAATTGCAGGATTTGAAACGGGTGCTAATTTAAGATAATTAAACAATTTAAACGTCTATCAGAAGTTAAAACAAGTTTGTTTTGTTTTTTAAATTGTATGGGATCAAATGTTAACCTTGACTTTGGGATTAAACACAACATACTAAACCACAGATTTCCATATAGTTGGATAGTCAAGGATGCACCTATTCCTTGGCCTCCCTGATTAACTAGCAAATTTTCATTCAGCGCTTACCCCTTTGGACTTTTTGTGGAGTTAAATAAACAACATTTCTATGCAGAAAACTTTCAAGACTTGAGACATTTGCATGAGCAAATTTCATCAGCGATCACAGGGTAACTCCAGATATATGCTGCAAAACAATTGACAATAAATCGACAAATTGGAAATATTTAGCACTTGATGTATGTTGTAGAGCAACACACAGAGCTCACATTAAAACGTATTATGGTATGAAAACAATTTTATTTATTTCTCTTTAATTTGACATTCTAATCGTTGAGTATACTAAAAAAATTTTCAGTAGTGCTGGTTAAAAATCCCGGCATTCTTTTATAAATTGCCTGTATTAAAATTATTGTAAGCCTTGCACACTGCAAAGGCTTTCAAATATGGTTTGATAAGCATCTTATGATGAAATGGTGAGTGATAAAAAGTTGTTAATAGCCTAGACTGAATTCAGGTCTGGAGGTAACTGCCATATTCCAGTAGGCCTACTTTGTTTATTGTAAATATCCAAAATTCACAACAACAGTTTTTAATCTAACTTTTAACCCCTCAAAGGGCTAACTTTATAACCTAACTGAAGCTTATAATTAGTTTTTAACCGGGGGTTGATGAACTTACCCCAATTGGCGAGAAACACTTTCCAGTCGTTCGACCATTGCTTGAACAGTTGTCACTTTGATGTTATGTTGCAGTGTGTCTAAACATTTGTGTAACTGAGCTCTCTCCACACTATCTACTGGGTATCGTTTTTCCTGAGACAATTTCAAATAAAACTTTAGTAAAACCTCCATAAGCTAACTTATGCATTAGTCAATTATTTCCTTCTTTATTCTGTGAATAATTAATTGTTGATACCCAGATCAGGGTTAGTGATTAATAAACTCATTCAAAGAGTAAAATGAACAATTCAATACTAGTACAGTAAAAAATTCTATTTTGATTAAATCTTTAGATTAACTTTTAATGTTTTTTTATAGTTTGTTATGGTAAACATAACACTTACTTGAAATAAAAAAGCCTAGATGATTTTTTCCCCTGAACTTTCAATGTCTATAATTATAAGTTTTATACAACTTATAAACATATAATTTGTAGAGCAGCAAGTTTGAATGAAATACTTTTGCTGATAAGTTGAATTTAATAATACATTATACCATAACTATAAATTAATTACTGTATTGTGGAGTCTAGAAAGGTAATAGGCCTAATGTATCATGGAATCTAGAAATTATTAATAACTGTATCATGGAGTCATGTTTCTAGTTTGATAGATAAATGATGCTGTGGCCTAGATCTATTATTAAATTATAGATATCGAAAAGCCTGAAGTGTATACTCACTTACCAGTAAAGCCATCCGAAGAGCTTTAGCGCTTTCATAAAATGATTTAAACTGTCCAGTTTTGGCTCTTAATTTCTCCATTAACATTTCAAGCTCCCACTCTTTAGTTTTCTCCATTTTTTTCAACTAGCCTAATCCTGAAAATATAACAATAAAATTTTCAAATAAACATATGGTATCTGGGACATGAGGCTTTTCTCAGTAAAAATAGCCTACTGCAATTAGGTTACGCTACACAGTGTCATAGTACTAAAATATAATTAAAATTTGTTGTTCATTAGAACATATTTTAATAATTTTATACAATGAGGACTTTTTACACACAAGTTTTCATCATCAGATCTCACTCCATAAGACAAATCAAAAAGTAAATATTATTAAAAGTAATTAGATTATAATCATATGTAAAATTATAAAGGATAAAAATAAAGTAGAATAAACATAACTTTAAAAATTTTTGATCTAAGAAATGGATCACCACCACATATTCAGACATTTTATCGACCATCAAGAAAACATTCAAAATTCATACAAATCAAAATGTAACACAATACAGAAACAATTTAAAGAATCTTTTAAAGACTCCTAAAGACAAAATTGAATCTGAAAACAAATCTGGAATATACTACATTAATTCTAATGACTGCAATAAATTATATATTGGCCATACAAAGCGAACATTGAAAACAAGATTTAAAGAACATCAATCCCATATCAAATTTAACAGCCCAGAAAAATCTTTAGTCGCTGATCATTGCCTATCTACAGGACATTCAGAGGCGGTTTGAGAGCTCCAATAATATCTCTAAGCGCAGGTTAACGTAGTCATCAGTTAAAAATTGGGTTCGAGAGCTTGAGCGTAACTTCTTATCCTCAAGTTTATCCTTGTTCATGCGCAACTGTAGCAGACGGTTGAAGGACAGGGAATCGCAGGGAATATGTGTTGGAGTGTTGGCAACAACCAGCTGCAACCCCGGCGCGGCGCAGCGCTCGGCTATCTACAGGGCCACCTCAGCCTTGAGGCACCACAAACAATAGGATAGGATGGGTGATACGGTGATTGTGGTGGGGGGAGGGTGTGGTTTACAACCCTATTGACAAACATTCTCTTTGTTCAGTATTTTAGTTATGTTTCGATATCCGTCAGTTTTAAATGTGTTCCTGTTTCAGGGTGTCTACTAATTTTCCAAAATGAAATTCAAGGCTTTTTCAAGGAATTTTTAAGGATTTTCCAAATTTGTCAAGGTTATCGCAATAATTACAGTTACTTGTTTAGCGACGGGTTGTTCTGAGTACATCAACCAAATATTGCCATAAATTTTTAACCATATATCTAAATAATCGAAAAAATGTTTTCACTTTATTAACATCTTTTCTAAAAATTACTATAATCTATCTTGCCATTTTTTTTTTGTTTTTGTTAAAAAAAAATCAACAGTTAAGAAATTTTACTATCCATCTAAGTTTGTAAGGATTTGAAAACAAATAACGTAGTTATTGCCATTTTACTGCAGAAAAAATTGATTTTGAATCATACTTCCTGCAAATTAAGATGATTTTATTAGAAATAATCGCTATAACTACGTAATTTGATGTCAGATTTTTTTTTATTTTCTAAAGCCGCGTCCGCACTGACCGAACATGTTCGCCGAACAATGTTCTTCCGAATTTTTTAAGGAATTCATGGTCAGTGAGTTATTCGTTTGTTCGTTGCTATCCTTTTAGAATGTAAATCATATGGCCGATTATTGTTCGTTAGAAATGTTTGTTGATTTTTTGTGTTTGC
The DNA here is from genome assembly GCA_030545055.2 of Neoaliturus tenellus. NCBI lineage: Eukaryota > Metazoa > Arthropoda > Insecta > Hemiptera > Cicadellidae > Neoaliturus > Neoaliturus tenellus. Next base: position 73,522,871 of record CM061532.1, on the reverse strand, counting down.
CGAACAAGTTCGCCACGAATGTTCGGCCAGTGCGGACGCGGCTTATCACTTTCAGAAATAAAAATTACTGTGTGTAATAAACAAAATGGTGGCTAGTTATATGTTCACATGAACTTTTTAGTTTTATTTATTTAGATCCAAGGAGTTGCTTGCCCCAGGACATTCTAAAGCACTTTATAGACGGGGAAAGTAGACAAGGCAAGTTGGCTGCAAGTATACTGTCCATTACGTCACTTGCCGTCTATTTTCCTAAATTAAGGAGGAAAGTACTTCTATAGACAAGGTAAGTTTGCAATAAGTGCAACAGGCAAGTACATGCAGCCAGCAACTTGCCTTCTCTACTTTCCCCGCCTATAAGCCCCTTTAGTTGCCTCATTTTCAAGATTCCAGCCAACACATAAATGCTCAAAAATTAAAAAAAAAAAAAAAAAACTCTTTCGATTTCCGACAGAGTTTTGTATAATCTATCCATGTTCAGTGTCTAAAACATAGATTTAATACTTTTTAACTAGTAATATTTTGTTACTGGGTTTGATTTGAAACCTTATTTGCATTTTTATGATGGTTCTAGAAAAAAAGTAGAGTTAAAAATATATTCTAATATTTGAGCCTAGACCGAAAAATAAGTAGCCTAATAATAATAATATTTATTGCACAACAATAAATTGCATTGCAAAATACATGATTTTTTATATAAATAATTAAAAAGTAATTCAACCTATATTATAATATAATATAATATAATATTATATTTTGTTCATGATATATTTTTCATGTAATCAATTTTTTTTCTATAAAATCTTCAATTTTATATGATGCTTCTTCCAACAAAATTAATTTCATTTTTTTCTGAAAAATTCTAATATCTGTTTTTATTTTTCTTTATCTTTTGGCAACTTATTGTATAATTTAAGCCCTTGGTACTGTAGATTAAGTATTTATTTTACTCATTGGAGTTTTATATCATAAACTTAAATTTTACATTACTTTCTGATTGTTAACCACAATAAAATACTACTTTCTAATTAAAGAAACAGAAATAGATTTTGCATTGTGCACGCTTGGTATACATACAAAAAATTACTAGAAATCTATACTTATTTAATACGCTAAGGGGTTTTTTTGTGTTGAGAACTCCTCCTACAGTTTTCTAACAATTTTAAAGTTTTTGGTGTCGTTGGATAGGGCTTAGTCTGTAGTTGTTTCCGCCAAAAACTGATGAGGATCGTATTGAAAATAAAAGTGCTATCCTCCATAAAAATATTAAATTTTCCCATTAAAATAACATTGGGATTGAATAACCTATTGAGTTAGGTCGCCATTTCAATAAAGGTATTAAAGGTATTAAAGCATTTTAAATATCTGTTAATAATCAGCTGTAAATAGGCCTACGTGTAGTTTTTGGTAATTACAGATATTCACAATATTGGATTGGTCGGATGGCATTGATTTAGAGCTAAAAGTAACATTTGTATTATATTAAAATAAATTGCTTGATTTCGAGAAACACGTACACTAGTAAGTTGCACATTTTGTAGCTCTAAGTGAAACACATGTATCACTCAAATGTTATGTTACTGGTAGTCACGTTAGTCATATCAGTAAAACCAGCGTGCTCATGAGGATCTTCAGTGCTGCAAACTTCTTCTCAAAGGTTCAAAGAGCACAGAATTAGTAGTTAAGTTTCCTACTTGGAGGAAAATTTCCTTTATGCCAGGTGAAATTTCATAACTGAAATAGTACCTATTCAATGGACACAAAAGAGTTTATTACTGATGGCTGTTACTGACCATTGACATGTGACATGTGTTTATTCTATTCCCTATTTGATCATTTATTATTTAACTTAAAAACATATGATATTTTGTTATGTTTTGTTTACATTGTGAAAAAAATAAAGTCTACTATTGCATTTAATATTGTACTGTCTGACTGAAAGTTATTTTAGTTAATAATTTTCAACATTTTGGTGCCAAAACCCATAGATTATGTCAACCAGGAAATCTACAAGGATTAAAAAAGTACCTGACAGGTTTACACCAACAAAAGATTTAAACACTGAAGAAATAAATATGGACCTTCCTCAGGATGAGAAATGCAATGAAAGTAAGACAGTAACTTCTACTAAAACAACATCTTCAAAAGCAAGTCATCGCAGTAGCCTAAACTACGAATTGAGTTGGAAAAGCTAGAAGAAGTTAACAGGTTGGAGAAGGAAATGGAAATAAAGGAGATGGAACGTCAGAAGAAGCTGGATGAGATGGAACGCCAACGTCGAGAGCTAGAACGTCAAAGAAAAATGGAGCTGAGGGAGCTGGAGCGCCAGAAAAGGTTGCTGGAAATCGAGGCTGAGCTTAAGTCTGCTTCGGTCAGTAGTGGACATGACTCTATCACAGAGGTAGGCTCTATAGTAGGTTTAAATGATATCTTGGAAGACGAATCCCAAAAAAAAGTTGAAAAATGGCTAAATGACAAAGAACATTCGTCAAATGTCATTCAAACGTCATCGTCAGCCATTGTGTCTTCAGCTGTTGAGAAGTTAGCAGATTCATTCTTACAAGCTATTAATTTAAACAAGTCTAGTTCTAACTCTCTACGCCAAAACCTTCCCTCCTTTAGTGGGAAACCTGAGGATTGGCCTATTTTCTTTTCAGCTTATGAAAAGACAAAGGGATCCTTTAATGACGAAGACAACCTCATTAGAATAAGAAAATCTCTTGAAGGGGATGCCTTTAATGCAGTAAAACCTTTGTTTATTTCAGACAAAAATTTAAATGCAGTCATTAAAACCCTACAAATACGGTTTGGTCGACCGGAATTAATTTTAGAGTCAATGCAAAAGAAGACCAGAATGTTGCCTCCAGTCAAAGAGGAGGACATAAACGGTCTTGTAGAATTTTCAACTAATGTCCTTAATTTTACTGCAACAGCTGAATCCTTACAAATGGACCACTATATGATGAATCCTCAACTATACTAGATAAGCTACCTTACAGCCTTAGGTACAACTGGGCTCAACACTTAAAATCTTGGTCCCTAAATAAGCCTAATTTAAGAGACCTTTCTACTTGGTTGGAAAACCAATGCTCAATGATGAGCATATACTTTCGTCCTCAGCCTGAGACCTCTACTCGCAAGAAATACGACACAAAACCAGTATTGACTAACTCTACAAAAGACGGTAAGTCGTATCGTTGCATGTTTTGTTCCAAAAAGCATGAAAGCGTCCTTTGTAAAGTTTTCAGGAAATCCGATGTTAAGGAGCGGTGGAAAATGGTCGCTGAGAAGAAGCTGTGCTTTTTCTGTTTCCGTCAACATCCAATAAAGTATTGTAAAACAAAAAAGGCTTGTGGTATTAATAATTGTAAGTTCTTCCATAACCGTTTACTGCATGTAGACAAATCAGAGGAGCCCTCTGATGTAAAAGGGGAAAATGAAAATTCTAAAGTAAAGGGGGAAACTGAAAATACTAAAGTAAAGAGGGTAACTGAAAATACTAAAACTAAGGAAATTAATGGTAAGCATACAGAAGAAAAGGTAACCAAGAGCGTCCTCCTTAGAGTTTGTCCAGTCACTCTATATGGACCTAAATGTCAAATCGATACGTATGCCCTCTTGGACGATGGTTCAACCGTATCCTTACTTGATTCTGCAACGGCTGACAAACTAGGAGTCGAAGGGAGGATAGAACCACTGACAACCTGTTGGTCAAACTCAACTTGTCACTTTGACTCATCGTCACGTAAAGTTAGTTTAAAAATAAAGGGACTTTACGAAGATGAAGTATTTACTTTGGAGAATGTCCGTACACAATCGACATTAGACTTACCAATCCAAAATGTTGACAGTGTAAAACTCCGAGAGAAATGGTCTCATCTCAACTCGATTAGTCAACCACTTCCTACAGTGCATTCCAAGCCCTCCATCTTGATTGGCCAAGATAATGTCGATCTTATTCTAACAAGAAAAGTGATTGAAGGACCTCCGAACTCTCCTGTGCTGTCGTGGAGTTACCTGGGTTGGACCATGCATGGTAAGTGTGCTAAATTCAGCGATCGAGTTGATGAGAACTTTTCTCTGACAGCCTTTGAGTATGACAAGCTACACAACATGGTGAAAGAGTCGTTCCAGAGGGATAACTATGGTGAAACACCCGACAAGATCGACAGTAAAAAAACGTGCAATTAATATATTGCAACAGACCACAAAAAAGGTTGGAGATCGCTATGAGACTGGATTACTATGGAAGTCGTATGATTTCAAGTACCCACCAAGTTACGATAATGCCTTGAAGAGACTCAAGACAATTGAAAAGAAAATGGAAAGGGACACAAACTTTCACCAAAAGTATACTGAGAAAATCGAAGATTACATTCAAAAGGGGTATGTACGAAAACTAACAGCGGAAGAAGCTAGTAACGTCACTGACCGCACATTCTACCTTCCACATTTTGGTGTTACAAACCCGAATAAACCTGGAAAGTTAAGACTTGTGTTTGATGCGGCAGCCAAGGCTAACGGAGTATCATTCAATGATGCCTTAATTAGTGGACCTGACTATCTAAACTCACTACCATCTGTTCTACTCAAGTTCCGCCTAGGAAAATATGCAATCGTTGGTGATATCAAAGAAATGTTTCACCAAGTGTTGATCAGAGATGAAGATGTCAATGCGCAAAGGTTTTTATGGCGAAATGGGAACGAAAACCAAAAACCGGATATTTACCTCATGAAGGCAATGACATTTGGTTCTACATGTTCTCCATGTGCCGCATTGTATGTAGTTAATCACAATGCAAAACAGTTTTAGTCAATTTACCCAGAAGCGAGCAAGTCCATCTTGACAAAGGAATACATGGATGACCTCCTAGACTCTACAAACTCTGAAGAAGAAGCCCGTCGCCGAATTCATGAAATTACAGAAATTCACAAGGCCGGCGGTTTCCAGATTTGTAACTGGTTATCAAACTCCAAAGAAGTCCTACAAGACATACCCGAAAGCCTTAAAGTGAATTCTGCCAAACAACTGAAATCTGACACAAACTTACCGACTGAACGGGTACTCGGCCTGTGGTGGAATGCGGAATCAGACTCCTTCGACTTTCACCGCAGCACTGAAAAGATAGCCTTCTCAGAGATTATGTATCCCACAAAAAGAGAGATCCTTAAGGCAGCTATGTCCATTTTTGATCCTTTGGGTTTAGTATGTCCAACAACCATTAAAGGAAGGATAATTGTACAGGATGTTTGGCGAGTGAAGACAACTTGGGACGAAGTACTCCCTCAGGATATTTGCGAAAAGTGGGAGAGTTGGCTTGACGAAGTAAAAAACCTTCAAACCTTCAGTATTCCACGATGTTACTTCAATGAAATTTCACTCGAAAGAATCAGTCTACACACCTTTGTCGATGCAAGCCAGGAAGCCTTTTCTGCAGTCGTATATCTTGTCCAACAGATAGGCAACTCCTACAAGACAATGTTGGTAGCTGCACGAGCCAAAGTAGCCCCTCTAAAACCAAATACCATCCCTCGGCTGGAATTGCAGGCAGCTGTTTTGGGATGCAGACTGTCAAACAGAATTCAAAAGGATATTGGTATTGACATAGTCCAAAGAACATTCTGGTCAGACTCAGTTACTGTCCTACACTGGGTTAAATCAGAACCAAAGATCCACAAACAGTTTGTGTCGAACAGAATAGGGGAGCTCCAGCAATTGTCCAAACCTGATGAATGGAAATGGATTCCATCCAAACAAAATCCAGCAGACATAGCTACAAGGTCTAACAGAAAATTCAATGCGACATTACATCACAAGTGGATTCATGGACCTAGTTTCCTAACCGGCGGAGAAGAAAAGTGGCCAAACCAACCATCCACTTTGGAATCGAAAGAAGACCTGGAGATTCGACGGCAGTTTATTGGTATACATGAAGACAAATGGTTGTCACAGCTTATCAATGTTAACACGTTCTCTTCATGGGAAAAGCTAACTCAAACTGTTGCTTGGGTTTTGAGGTTCAAAGATAACCTGCGACTACGAAAGAAATCAAACAAGAAGTTAAGACCGGTCAAATACGATCAAATACCAGAGCTTCGTCCTGAAGAGATAAGAGCAGCTGAAACATTTCTCCTAACGACAGCTCAGGAAGAAAGTTTCAAAGAAGAAAAACGCATGCTGTGTCATAAACGACCTCTGTCAAAGTTAAGCCGCATATATGCTCTATCTCCATTCCTCGAAGATTCGTCAGGACTCATTAGAATCTCATCAAGAACAAGCAATGCTCCTAACTTTGGACCGGACCAAAGGTTTCCCATCTTACTTGATGGTAAAAGTCATATATCAAAACTGATCATTAAAATGCATCACGAAGCCTGCTTCCACCAAGGGACGGAAACCGTGATAAATGAGGTGAGGAAAAGGTTCTGGATAACCAACCTACGATGCAAAGTAAAAGGAGTGAAGAATAATTGCATGATATGGAGAATCAACAACGCCAAACCAAGACCTCCCCAGATGGCGCCTCTACCAGAAATGAGAGTCCTAAAAGCTGAACACCCTTTCTTCTTTACTGGCGTAGATTATTTCGGCCCGATAGAGGTAACAGTAGGGCGTCGTCATGAAAAAAGATATGGTGTCATCTTCACGTGTTTGTCCACGCGAGCCATACACTTAGAAGTGGCACATACACTGAACACAGAGAGTTGCATAATGGCTATCTTAAGATTTATTAGTCGCAGACCATGCTCATCTGAGATATTCTTGGACAACGGGACCAATTTTGTTGCTGCAGAAAAGGAGCTTCGTAATGCAGTGAAGACAATCGACCACACGCATATCCAGCGTGCCATAGTGAGGCATAGAATCAAATGGAATTTTATTCCACCCCGTGCACCACACATGGGAGGTTGCTGGGAACGTCTCGTTAGATCTGTGAAAACTGCTCTGAGGTCCGTAATGCTATCACAGTACCCTCGTGATGAAGAATTTCAAACCGTTTTAGTAAGAATAGAATTTATTTTAAATTCTCGACCACTTACCCATGTATCTATGGATCCTCATGACATCGAACCTTTAACGCCAAATCATTTTCTCAGAGAGGCATTTGAAATTCCCATCGATAAAGACATGCTCTGCAAAAAACAACTTGCACGCGTGAAATCGCTTCTCAACAGCTTTTGGAAACGATGGGTGAAAGAATATCTTCCATGCCTGACTAAGCAATGTAAATGGCATGAAAAATCTGAACCACCAAAAATTGGGGACTTGGCCATCATCGTTGATGAAAACAATCCAAGAAACACATGGCCCCTTGGGCGAATATCAGCAACCTACCCCGGCAAAGACGGACAGGTCCGAACAGTAGAAGTCACCACATCGTACGGCTCATTCAAGAGACCCATGACTAAAGTTGCCATCTTGTGCAGAGGGGGAGAAGATGTTACTGATCATTGACATGTGACATGTGTTTATTCTATTCCCTATTTGATCATTTATTATTTAACTTAAAAACATATGATATTTTGTTATGTTTTGTTTACATTGTGAAAAATAAAGTCTACTATTGCATTTAATATTGTACTGTCTGACTGAAAGTTATTTTAGTTAATAATTTTCAACATTTTGAGCACAGAATTAGTAAGTTAGTTAAGTTTCCTACTTGGAGTAAAATTTCCTTTATGCCAGGTGAAATTTCATAACTGAAATAGTACCTATTCAATGGACACAAAAGAGTTTATTACTGATGGCAAACAGTTTTATTTTTAAATAACAGTAAAATAATCAATTAAAACCATAATGCTATTAAATACGGTATTTATTATTTTTTTGTGAGGATCTTTGATTATTATAAATTTTATTAAACAAAAATAACCATTGGAAATTCACGGAGGACTCAGGTCTGATGCGACACGGTTTTTTTTAATAAAACAAAATTCAAGGATACACTGCCATTTTCAAGGCTAGGCTATTGGTTTTCAAGGTTTTTCAAGGTTGTAGACCCCCTGTGTTTTCATGTTGTTGAATGAATGAATGAATGAAAGTTTATTTCCAAAAAATATAATAGTTCACATAGTACAACTTTAAAAATATATATATATATATATATATATAAACTGTAAGTTATATAAATTATACTTGTATTTGTGAAACCCAGGAAACATAGTATTCCTTGTATAACATAGTTAGTTAGTGAAAGTATTTCTGATACTGGATATATCAATAACAAACATAACACAACTGCCACAGCACGCTGTTAACCTAGCTGAGTATGTGTAGCTAGCCCAGTGTTGAGTCCATGGGCGGAGATTTGTTCGCCTTGCTGATTTTAAACAAGCTTAACAACAACAAAAAAATTGTAAAACTTAGAAGCATGAAATTTTTACACAATGTTCAGTAAATAGTCTTCTTTCAATTAAAGTGTTTTTTTTTTTTAAGATCGCAGTTTAATATAATATAAAAATACCCCCGTTGCAGCAGACCTGCGTACTCAGCGAATTTCCAAAGAATTATTGTTTCAACATCAAAGAACTTTGTGGCTATAATAATTAATTTGTGGCTTTATAATTAATAATCTTTACAAGGAAATATAATATAATTTAATGGCATTATATTTCTGAGTAAATTATTTTTATTTAATAATATACAGGGTGTCCAAAAAAAACGTTTACAGACTTTGGGATGTGATTCCTGATACAAAAGTAAAGAAAAAAGTTCCTATGAAGGTATGTCCGAAAATGCATATTTACCCAGATATCCGCCATTTTGTTTTTTCCACTTAATAATTTTTATTTCGGTGACGGATTGATCTAGGAACTTCATATTTGGCATGGATCTTTATAATACTAATGTCCATTTCCATAATAAAAATTATTTTTTTCCGATGCATATTTTCAAAATGGCGGCCATTTTAAATTTTTAAACTCAAATATCTCAAAAACGGTAAATTTTATAAAAATATTGCAAGAGACAAAAAAGTTGACAAATTAAATTATCTAAACAACAAAACCAAGTTTGTAAAGATCTGCCAACAAATAACGGAGTTGTTGAGATTTTTCTCTTAAAATAACCTAAATTGGCATTAATCATAGTGCAAAATCAGTGTTTTTCTGCATAAAAACCACAGTAACTCCGTTATTTGTTTTCGGTTCCTTACAAACTTGGTATTACTGTTTAGATAATTTAATTTGTCAACTTTTTTGTGTCTTGTAACATTTTTATAAATTTTACCGTTTTTTAGATATTTGAGTTTAAAAATTTAAAATGGCCGCCATTTTGAAAACACACATCGGAAAAAAATAATTTTTATTGTGGAAATTGACATTAGTATTATAAAGATCCATGCCAAATATGAAGTTCCTAGATCAATCCGTCACCGAAATAAAAAATATTAAGTGGAAAAAACAAAATGGCGGATATCTGGGTAAATATGCATTTTCGGACATACCTTCATAGGAACTTTTTTCTTTACTTTTGTATCAGGAATCACATCCCAAAGTCTGTAAACGTTTTTTTTTGGACACCCATATATTAATATTTATATTGCAATAAATGACTATTTTAACAGTAATAAAAGTGCATATATAAAAGCTTTCATGTAAAAGGAATGATTTGTTTACAAATAACAAAACATAAACATTTCAAATTTGACAAATATGCAGAAGACAGCTGATTAGCTGATACCTTATTATCTCCATCTCTCTTGCTCCCATTATACACTTATTTTCCATGAGAATACCATGGGATTTAGCATGTAGGTTTGCCGCCATGTGGGTTTTTGATCTAATCTTAATTACTCACCACCTATTAAAGGTTCATAAAAATTTTTATTAAAATATGTTGGTAAATAAGCGATATAAAACTTTTTAAAGATTTACCCATAAGAATAACATGGGAGACTTTATTTGAAGTTTCTCTATAACCAGTTAAGCCATTTTAAAGATTCAAAATACTAAATTGTTTGTTTTTTAAAGCTCTTTTGAATGGTTTTAGTTAACATTGATAAATTTTAAAAATTTAGGTCCAAAAATGTAAAAAACCCATTTTTGCAAAACTTTTTTGACCCCTTTGAAACCCCATAAAAACCCGTTCCCATAACCCGACAATGCTGGTTCGCGAAAATAGACCTGGTCTTACACCTTCATACCAAATTTCATCAAAATCGGAAGTCCCCTTCAAAAGTTATCGGTACCACGGACACCTATATATATATATATATATATATATATATATATATATATATATATATATATATATATATATATATATATATATATATATATATGAAAACGAACGAATGGTGTTTTTGGCTTCTAGGGACCTCAAAATGAAAAAATAAAGTGGTCCCGGGCTTAGGTCTTACCATGGCTACTACAGTAATAGCGTATTCCCTATAGGGAAATTCGCTAAAAGTACTGGTAGCTGGCTTCTGTGAGACAATGGAATTGGCTAACTCGGAACTCCCTAACTCGTGTCACGAGCCGGAACTGGCTAACCAGGAACTGCCTAACCGCCAGTTAGTGGATTCCAATGTGCGTAGGGTGGAATTGGCTAACTGTTGCCCGGCAGAATTCACTAACTCAGAATTCCCTAACCAGGCGCAGCAGCCTCCGCCTTTCGCCGCCAGGGGCGCTACACACGACGTTGCCAACCGCACCAAAATAAATAATGGTGCATCCTAACGTATTTAAATCACCTTTACGTTTATGTTATCTTGTTTTGGTTTTTGTTTTTTTGATTAATTGTAAATGTTGGACAAACGACAATGATGAATGTTGTACAATGAGAAATGTTGTAGACCTATTTTCAATTATAAGTACCAGGAGGACCGAGCGTTGCTCGGTGAAATATTAGTAAATTTAAATATCAGAATAAACTTTATTGACATTTAATATGCAGTACATAAACAGCTGTTACATTTCTTTTTGAAGTTCTGAATGTACTTCTTGTTTATATGTTGTTAATTCGTTGCCAACATGGCAACCCATAAGCCCAATGTTAAAATTTTGTAATTTTAAACTTTAATTTTTAGCAAAATTAGATTTTCCCTGGGGGCGAGACCCATCTCAATCGTATTTTTAAGGTAAAACTAAGTTTATTCCAAAATTTGAAGGAAATCGTCGGAGCCGTTTTTGAGATAATTGTGCAAGCAAGCAAACAAGCAAACATTGCTCGTATAAGAGTATAGGATTTTATGATTATGTAATTTAATAATACTTACCGTAGCTTATAATGGAATGTTTGAAACTTACAGAACTATTTTTAACAAAAACCAACTGTGCCATTATAGGTAAATCGGTTCTGTTCTATCGATTGACACTAATTTAAATGGACGGGGTGTACCAGAAAGTCACCTTCCCAGACCGGTAGTCACTAATATTAAACACAAACACCCACTTTGTGTGACATTTTTAGATTATACTCGTAGTTTTAAGACTTCTTTATATTTTAACTTTTAACGAAATCCTAACGGTTGAGAACATAACGGCAATAGAAATTTTGATTTTTCCGTAAGAAGAACATTGAACAAAATTTCAACTCCAATATCTCTGAACATTTTCGTTTAGACAAACATGTCCCAGCAGAAAAATATCTTAGCCTATCCTTTTAAATATTTTCCCATCATATATTATTTTACGTTCCATAAAATTTACAGTAGGCCTACCAGGTTAACCGAGCCTTGCTCGTTGGTTCTAATTCACATTTGTTATAGTGTCATGGTAATCAAGCTATTAAATCTACACCAGACTCTTCACAGATAACTGCTGTTAAAAACTGCTTAAAATTAATGTTTCTTTATTTTTGTTAACTTTTTGTTATTTCGTTACCAAAATAGCAACCCATAAGACCAATGCTAATAAACGGTATCAGTTAACTGACACATACTTTCTCCCAACAATGTAAAAAAGATGTTAAAAGCTTCAAACATTAATGTCTTGATGACTCAGTCGGATAGCTACCGGCTGAGCAGCGCTCGTTTGACCCTACGCGCGTATGTGACTTTTAACAACGTACTGCGTTTACCGCTAAACGAAAAATTGAATTTTCTCCGCAACCACTTGACGTAGAGCAATAATTTAAAATACTGGATTATTTAGTTTTTTAAGCTTGATTTAATGGTGATAAGTAAAATTTATTTCAAGACAACAGCTATTTTGAAAATCCAAAAAATTGATTTTTGAAACACTTTTTACTCTATAACTTTTGAACGCGAGTTTTCCCGGAGATGCGGGTGGTGTCATTTTATTCACCATTTTAAGCTTAATAAACCACAAAATTTTAATCAAAATCGTTAGAGCCGTTTTTGAGAAATTTTTATTTTTGATGATTTTTGAGGGTTTTTGGGGGTAAAATACCCTTAAAAATCAAAAATTCAAAAAAATGAAAAAAACGCCTGGAATTATCGTGGATTTGGACCTATGTACCAAATTTAATTAAAATCGGACCATTAGGGCATTCTCTAGCTCTGTTTACATCCTGACACACAGACAGACATCACTCCGAAAACCACTTTTTTGGGCTCAGGGGGGACCAAAATGGATAAATCCACCAACAACTCAAATTCGAAAATTTTGACGAAAACAATACTTTCTCCATATACTATGGTATAGAGGGAGAAAGTAAAAATTACTATTTTTAAACTTAAATTTAGACCAAATTCGATTTTTCCTGGGATTTAGGCTGTTTCTAAACTCATTTTTGGGCCAAAACACTCTTAAATGCAATATTAAAGCAAAATCTACCCGCTAGATTTTGAGATCGTGAAACACGCACATCCCTTCAGACATTGCTCATATTATAGTATAACCGTACACAAACGTTATGCTGTGTGAACGAGGCTTCAAAAATTTTTTTGTAAAAGGCAACTTATTGACCCAGATAAATTATTGGAAATATTTTTAATGCCATATTTTTTGTAATGTTTACATAAAATTTGGCCCTAAATAAAAAAAAATAAGAACAGAACTAAGCAATTTTCCATCAACTACTTGTTGCTGTGGTCAAAATAAGTCCGTGTGGTTATGTAAAAAGATCTAAGATATGTAACGATAGAACTATTTAACATGAATAACAATGCTTATAATAGTCACATAGGAAAATTGCAGGTGACCGCTTACGTTTTTGCCCGTATGACCGCTTACGGTCGCCTATTTTAAATTTATAAATACATAAATACATATAAATACATATTATTAGATAATAGGAAATGAAATATAGGTTTTTTGTAAGGTTATACAATTATTTTCACTAGAGATCGCCACATGGTTTAAATTCAACCAAAATATCAAATCATCTGGACCCAATCAGTTGAAAAAAATATCTATCTTATCTTACACTCTAAAACAAGCTCCGTTTGTCCGGGCAAAAATTTTTTTTCGCTCCAAGGATTTTTGATTTTTTGATTGAATATGGGGGTTTTGGCTAACAGAAATCGATTGAAGCTGGTCCCATAGCTGGGAAAAATCCGGTTTTCACGCTATAGCCCTTCAAAGTTTCCATGTTATCCTTATAGAGATTTTTAAATTGAACCAAAATAAGCTGATAACTGTAGATAAAAGAAGATAATGTGTTACATCTTTAACCTGTGGTTTTAGGAAAATCATACCAATGTGCAGCAAACCTTCCGCCTGGCGAGTGAGCGGAGAAAACGAACTTTGTGTGATAAATGAAAGTAATAATTTTACCGAGCTTAAGCTCGGACGGCTCGGACCCCTGGTACTATCAATAAGGAAAAAACCTTTGGACGTTCGTATGTGACTTCTACTGGACCGATTTACATGCGGGTTGCACCAAAATAAACTTTTTTCGGTTCTATATTAACAGGTTTTATTTGTATTAACAAAATATTTACTTTAAATCGGTAAAATAAGAAAAATAAACTTTTCTTAAGGAGATTTAACATGGGGAAAAAAGCCAACAATTCCAATCCTTTGGACAGTTTGTCTGAGACTTCCGCTGGACCAATTTACACGCAGTTTGTACCAAATAAAACGTAAACCTTTGTATATTAGCAGATTTGATTTACTTTAGCGTTAACTTACTTCCTTAAATTAAAAATATCGACATTTTCAAACCTTTACAATTTATTTATTTTACACGATTTCAATCAGCTGATTGTAAACGCACGAGGTATTTTGTCTAAATACAGAGTGAATGAACAAAAGGTCATGAAGGATTTGGTTTATTATGGCCAGTACCTAAAAACGTTTACAATTATTATGATGTATTGTCATTTTTGGAAAGAAAGTTGCTTGATATGTAAAATACAGAGTGGATGAACAAAAGGTCATGAAGGATTTGGTTTATTATGGCCAGTACCTAAAAACGTTTACAATTATTATGATGTATTGTCATTTTTGGAAAGAAAGTTGCTTGATATGTAATTAACGTTATCTTACTTCTTTAAATAAAAAATATCGACATTTTCAAACCTTTACAGTAAATTTATTTTACACGCTTTCAATCAGCTGATTGTAAAACCACTAGGTATTTTGTCTAAATACAGAGTTGATGAGCAAAAGCTCAAGAAGAGTTTTGTTTACTATGGCCAGTACCGTATACCTAAAAACGTTTGCAATTATTATAATGTATTATCCTTTAAATGGAAAGAAAGTTGATTAATTATGTGAAATAGGTGATTGCTATGAAATTAAGACTAAATTGTAAAGGTTCAGTTTAAATAGATTGTTTACATTTGTATGAAAAGAAACGGATATATCGGAAATTCGTTGTGCAATCAATTTGTCGGTTGAAACGTTGTAATTGTAATGCTTTACATTTCTCCCCCACCTCGACGGTATTCGTGGCACAGTCGGTAGCGTGACGTGCTTTAAATCTGACGGCCCGAGTTCCAAACCGAACTTCATTTGTATACTTTTTGTAATGTGTCTAATAACGGTGTCACTAATAAATGTTTTACTGGTGGTACCGATATTTAATTTAAGCAAAATAGAGACATTAAAATATTTATAGGCCTTTTCAAATCCTCCAAAAACTTATTTATTAAACTAAAAAATTTAATAAATACAAATTGATAGTTTAGGCCTGCTTATTTCTGATATTGTTTAGGCCTAATTAATACAACGCTTTGATTAGGCTACTAAGGTTTAAGCCTAAGTAAACAATAGATTTGTTATGTTTATAAAATACTAAACAGTGTTTGTATTACATAGTAGGGTGCAGCATTATTGTCTTTAAGGAATAAGCCTATAGGAGTACTTTGACAGACACTCAAACAAAAACATTTTAGTTTCTTTTTCACTTATTAAAATTATATACGTATATAACTTGTAGAATTTGAAAAAAGCCATGAGAACTATTATCATACATTATCCATGTATTAAAATATTCGAGGAGTAGGCGTATAATGTTTCAGAGCTGTTGTAGCCTAAATAAGTGTGGCAAGCCTTGACTCATTGGTCTGTTTTTGTTAAATTAAGGTCTGTTTTTGTTAAATTGTCAAATTATAAAATTTTTTATTTCAAAGCGAATATTTTGTTTACCCACATAGCACAGAATATTGATTTTACCTCAAATAAACGTTAAACATTTCAAATTATATCAAATCAAAGTTTTGATATTTATTTTACGTTTATTTGATATTTAAAATATCAAAGTCAAATAACGTCAATTTTTTTTAATATTTATTTTATGTTCAAAACGTAAAAGTCAAGTAAGGTTACATTTTTCATATTTATTGAACATATACTTGAAAATGTGCTAAACCACATTAGGCCTAACTTATAATTTTCTTATTGAGATACAAAGTGGAAAGAAACGGTTAACCTCTTCATATGAACTTCATGTACTATTTAAAATGAAATGAAACTAAACCCAATTGTCAAGTTAAATTTATGTCAAATAAAAAATGCATTGAGTTTATTCAAGTTCAATGTATGTCATGTATAAAATATATTGAGTTTATTTAGGTTTATTAAATAGCCTACACAAGTTTTTTTTTCATATTCTTGTGATAGTTAAAATATAAAATTGCATTAATTTTTTGATAGTCTTATTTGTTTAACACATTAAAACGGTCAAGTAGTACTGTAAGTTATATAAAATTCTGTTCTGAGCGAAGGCCGAGTAATAATGAGTAACTAGTAAATAAGAACACTAATTTTCATGGCTAAAAATTTTCGTGTGAAATTCCTCTCAAGAAAGAAGACGAGGCCCAGGTCCAGCTGGTTCATCACGAGGGCCCTCGCCATCACATCAATCTAAAACCATTTACACTTAAAACCACGCATGATTATACAAATGTCTTAATAATGAAAATAACATAAAAATTAAAAATATAAAACATCAGAACAAACTAAACGTTGGACGTTGTCATTATGTTAACTTTAAACAAATTAAAACTTTGAAATGTGGACAAACATTTATCCTTGATGACAACTGCAGTTTTTCATGTAATGAAAAAGAACAGAAATTGATAACAAAAAGGTAAGTAATTGATAAAATTGGTTATAAAAATTAATATCTAGTTACTCTAAAGTGACACCATTAATATATAATTCTTTTAAACGACCACATTTTTTGTATAGGCTGTTAAAATAATAGCCTACTTAAAAAATCTATTAATTTTTCTGCACGCCAAAGCGCACTTGATTTCAAAACCATTATGATAAATCACATCGTTATTCGTCATTATATTCTACATTCTAATTCCACAATCATTGTAATAGCAAATAAAGTATTTACAGTGTACCATACCATATCATGGTATCGGCACATAATTATTTGTACGGCACGTGGCAGCACTGAGCAGCGCGACTCATTCCCGACCGCCAGGCGTTCTGATTGGTGAGGGATCGACGCTTCTGTTTGGTAGTTAGCGAGTTCCAGCCGTTCCGCCAGTTCCGCCGCCGTACAGTGTCTATCTCGGAATCCGCTAACTTTCTCCTAACCTGGGTTAGTGGATTCCGGGTTAGGCAATTCCGGCGACGACAAAGTTAGTGAATTCCGTAAACGTTAAGTTTTTGGAGATAGGGATTTTAACATTGGGTTAGCGGATTCAGAGTTAGCCAGTTCCGCGCTCCCGCTTCTGTAAAACAAACAAGTACCGGCTATCCATACTGTATTGCTTACCATGGTAAGGTATATCATCATACCGTACTTGCTAAGATAATCTTTAAACCTGATACCGTTGACTAAATATACACAACGGTACCTGATTTTTCATTGCATAGGTGTGTTTGCAACTGATTTAACAACTTACATTAGGGCGATCTCTCTCGGCAAACCTAAATATCTGGCTTCAGTCTAGGCCTACCACATTCCTTAAAACCATGCATGAAATATTTTATAATTTCTGATTTTGTTTAAAAATGCAGTCTTATGTGTTACGGTATTGCAGCAAACAGTAAAACCAGCTAAACAACACTGCAACACATATTGCAAATATTTTATATTATTTGTAGAAGCCTATTAAGTATAATGGTTTGATATTCCTGGGAATATAAAAATACCCGCCCAACACAGCAGACCTGTGTAGGCCTATTCAGCGAATTCCCAAAGAAATTTTAAGATTTTGTATTTCCACCATAAACACCACAGGAATGAGTAGGCCTATGTAGTTTTGCTGCCATGGGATGTTGTTAGAAAATGTTAGTTGTTAGGAAATGTAATGGTTAGGTAAGGTAAATATCAAATTGTATGAATATTTGGCACTTTATAGTGTTCCCCATAAACCCCATGGGGGTGAGTATGAAGGTTTGACGGCATATGGGTGTCATAAGCAAACATCAGTTAATACCCTACCTACTGAATGGCCCTTTCATCTCAGCCGCATTCAACATATGAACACAAAGTAGCATTAAAATTGCTTTGAAATTTCATAATCTATTTAACTGTGAAAAGTTAAACTATCTTAAATATTTTTCTATTAAGAGGCAAAAATGTCCTATAAGTGCACTAAAATTAACCGCCCATTAACTCGTCCATGAAGAGGGCTTAGCGCTCTGGATTTAGCTCTACTGTATAAAGAGAGATCTAATTTTTATTTTAGTGTTTAGATTTTTACTTATAGGTACTGACTCAGGTGCTCTGCACCGCAGAATTTATTTTATTATTCCTAAACCATGGTGGCTGGCTAAATGAGCCATACGATATGTATATATATATATATATATATATAATTAAGTTAGTAAAAATTCAGTTTTTGGCTGTAATTAAAAGAAAAAGATTTTCGGACCTACGTTCATATGACAATTTTTTCTTATCTTGATGTGAGGAATCAGCTGGTAAAGTTTGTCAGGGTTCCTAGGAAACACCCTGTTTATCTCACAGTTTCTGAATATACAAATACTTGAATATAAATACCTTGTACATTGTATTGTCTTGTACTTGTACACATTTAAGGTAAACCAGCAAAATGCCGTGATCCTACCAAATACCGTGATTCACGTACCGGTAGTTTTTCACCAATAATAAGAAATCTGGCAGTCCATATTTACATTTAAAATTAAATTTGATGTTTTGAAATTAATTTTGGCCGTCTTTGTCTTCACCCACATCGGCAGTCCAGACAAAACGTAGTTTAGAAAGTGGCATCTTCTGGAACAGGCGTTTGGCTTAAGATCACTACGAATTCAAACAACCATAGAGGTAAGTGGAAGAAGCTTTAATTAGCTTACCAATATTTTCTATATTTACACATGAATTTGATATGTATAATTGATTATCATATGATTAATTTAAAGTTTATTGGTGTTTTTATAGATGCCGAAACTCTTTTAGATAAGGCATCACAGACTTTAGCCGCCGTGAAAGAATACAGTTTTCCAAAGTCTAATCACGGACTTTGGAAACACGTATTGACTTTTAATTTGGACTGAACAATGTTTCTTTTTTAAAGAAATATATTTAAGATTGGAAATAATACATTTCCAAATGTATGGCATTCTGAAATTAGAAACTAAAGTTATCTAGATAAATCAATTGTAACCGGTTGGTAAAGCATATTTATATCGCCATTAATTTCGTCCTCTATGGATGATATGTTTGCAACATGATGAGAGTGATGGTATCAGAAGAGGACATCTGGTTTAACCTGAGTCATATTTTAAGGTTTAGAAATGACTTCCCATTTCTTATCAAGTAATATTACGATGTTATCAGTAATTTTTGGGATGCCATTAACATTTATTGCCTCTGAAACTAGGAGTCACGAGAGTTTGACAGCGCAATCACAGACATTGGTCAATTGAATCACGGAGTTTGTTTCAGAATAGCAAAACAATGTACGGTAAAGTAACGACATTGTTTAGGGCGATAATAAAATTAATTTCCCGTACCTGTAATGTTAAACCATGGATTTGTTCAGAGTTTAATAACAAAAACAGTAGTAGATAGTATGATATAAATTTGTTAAGCAATTTATTTATTTATTCATGAACAGAAAAAGAGATGGGCTTCCCTTAAGGTCACAATATTTGGGTGGTTTACCTTATGTGTTTTAAAGTTGGAAGAGAAAATAAGGTACATGTCCTCAAAATATGGACAATTGCATCAAAGGAAAAATGACTGACATAACCTTAAAGTCCTGTTGTCTAGGCCTACAAGGAACTTGTCTGTAAGGACAAATAAATTGGATGGTGTACAAGACCTCAAACTTCTGAGTCTACAATTGAGAGGCCAATAAACTAAACGGTGTATAGATAAATATTGAGTGTGCATAAAAACATACTGAAAAACTGGACCTATTTAAGGTAAGTGCCCCAAATACCGACACCTTAAGGGTCAATTTTGAATTATCAAGGTTATAAAAAATATATAGGTTTTGTATAAGTGTGAATTTATGTATTGAATGACTTCGCCATCTAATGAACTTTAGTTTGAAATGATCAGATACAAAAATAACAAATAATTACCCGTTTTACATACATTTGTTTGTGGGAAAACCATATGACTGAATTACCATAAATACCAACGTAAATGCAAAAAATACTGACACATCTTGCCCCAATTACCGACAAGGGCATTCTGAAGTGACTTTTGAGTATAAAATATACTATAATTGTGCAAATATATTTAATATTAGTGAGATTTGTTAATTGTTTTAACCTTTTCTATCACTTAAATGATAAACTGCATCAATTCCTATTGACAACATCTGACAATGCACAGCTCGAAAACTACATCTTATTTAAGGTAAGTTTTTGTTTAAACAAGTTAAAAATCTTGGTTTGCCTTTGGCTGACCGATTTAATAATCGCCGATTAATTACTATATATTAAAGCCGATTTAATATATACAAATATGTTTCGTGTGTAAATACAAAGCTTAAGTGCGGAGAACGCCTTACCCCCAACCGTCACATAAGGGAAGAAGACGACGACGACGACGACTGACTGATGAGCAGACGACAATCGTCCGATTGGCCGTGTGTCTCTTCCATTGCCGATGTAATTTTGTTCTTGAACTTCTTTGTTTAACTTGTTGTAAGTTATTTTAAAAACATCTTTATAAACGCAATTTATGTAGAACAATTATACGTATGGTGTATATTTAGACACAAAAACAAACCAATTAGTGTTAAAATATTTATTAAGTTATATATACAAACATGAATTTCAATTAGGAGGCAAAAGATGAAAGTATAAGATAACTTAATCAAATTACTCTAAGTTAAGCCTAACAAATTGTTATTTACAGTTGAATTTGTAAAATACGGAACAAACTTAAAATAAAATTTACATAAATTTCATATGGCCTCTTCTTTTAACCCCAGGGTCTTTCAAAACACAAATGATGTCGACTATGGTCACATTATTGTCCACATCATCAATAAGTGGCCACACGAAAGAGCCCCTTTTTTTAACTAAAAACCTAACTTTGCAAGTTTCATTAGTATTTATTGATTCAATTTGACCAATGAATCTCTTTTCTTTCTTGTCTGTTTGGTAAGGCACAACCACCCATTGTCCTGCTCTAAAGTCTTTTATGTCCAGTGTTTTGGATTTTTCAATCGAGTCTAATTTGATCTTATTTGCATAATTTCTTCATCAGAAGAATCTTGGTCACTTTCCACTTTCTTCTCAACTTTTTTCTCAATTTTCTTCTTTTCTACTTTTTCCTTCTTAATGTTTGCTAATGTTAACTTAATCTCTTTTTGTAATTTCCTCTTTTCTCTTCTCTCTGCTATCTCCTTTTCCTTTCTTTCTTTCTCTTCCTGAAATCAGATAAACTTTATTGCAGGAGGATAACTTATAAGTAGTGTTTATGGCAATAAAAGTCAATCATTATTAAAACAATCAAATTGTTATCAAACAAAAAAACTTTAAAAAGTAAAGGTTAAACTATTAAATTCTTACCTGTATATTCTTTTGCCGTTGCCTCCAATTGGCAGACGTTACAACAGCTGGCTCTTTTATTTTTCTTCTTTTTTGCAAATCAATTTTTTTTCTTGGCCAGGATAAACATTGTCGGTATGGCGAAGGAATGTTTGATGACGAGTCTTGTGATATCTGGTCACTCGAATGAATATTGTGTTCTTCAGGGCTAATTGGGCGTTCTGGCGTTGAAAAGTTTGTTAGAGTATGTTCGGTGAGTGCTGGTGTGTTCATCGTTAACTTTTGTTTGTTTTGTTTTTCGTTGTTTTTGTTTGTTTGAGGAGTTTCTGTAACTTTTGTCGGAGGCGGGGTTTCGGTGCTCTCGTCTGGTGTTTTTGTGTTCGATTCGAGAGATGAACGTACCATGGTCACCGGCAGATCTAGTTCAACAGTCATCGATGGGTTCAGTCCAAGCTCGAAAAATAAATTTTCATCCATTACAATAGGACTGTTCTGTTGTTCTTCATCATTTCCAAAAACTTCCATCATCTCAAAGTCTAATTCATCAATTTCATCTACAGGATTGACATGATTATTAGGGTTAGATTTATCTTCACCCACAGATGTTTTTAAATCATTCCTGATATCAACCCACAATTGGTAAAGGGCTTCGTCCCTTGTTTTGATAGGGCCCCCGTGTCTAAAAACTTTAACTTTTTCCAAGCCAATCTTAGACTCTACATAAGAAAGGACTGAGCTGATTTGGCTGGTTTCTGAGCTTATCACGTTTACCTGCACACATTTTTTCTGATTTTTACCCCAATTTCCCACGACCTTGGTCATGTCAACATCTTTCGGGTCCAGCGACAAGAGACCGCAGGTTTTAAATCCGTTTTTAACCGTGTCCGGCTTAACAACATCTGTTATTACAGATTGGAGAAGAGGGGGAAAATCTTCTTTTCTTATCTTTTGACAGGAATTTTCGAATCTCCATTCAGCAACCTTCTTCTTCCAAGCATTCTTCAGAGGATGGAACACAGCTACATCAAGGGGTTGAAGTGGGTGTGTGGCATTAGGAAAGAGAGCCATTAGCTCGATCTGTTTTGATGCGCAAAATTCGCTAAGCTCAAGGGACATATGTGATATGTGCCCGTCCATAAACATAATTATTGGTCGCTCAATATTCTCAGCCGTCAGATATGGCTCAAAAACATTTGTAATATACTCAAAAAAAGTTTCGGAAGTCATCCATCCCGTTTCACTCTTTCCTACGCCCCATTCAGAAGGAATGGCGATCGATACATTAACGGGTATCCTTTCATACGCATATAAAATCATTGGGGGGGGGGGGGGGGGCTACAGCACCATCAGCCCTTACATTCATTAAAACGGTGACATTTCCTTTATCTGTATTGCCAGACACATTGTACACACTTTTGTCACCCCTGCCAGCAATAACTTTGCCTGTTTTCGGGGACAGAAAAAACGCAGATTCGTCACAATTGAATAATCGTTTTGGGTTTTCAAATGCACCCATGAGGTTGTGTTCTTTGCAGTAGGTTTTAACCTCAGTGCACCTTGCAGAAAGGGCTTCTTCGTCAACAGCAGCCCGTGACGTTGTCAGAGTTTGGCACTCTCTTATGGAAAGGTTTTTGTGCCGACCCATAAACAAATCCAGCCATCTTCTGCCTAGCCTTTCTTTAACAAATGATTGGGCTTCCCCATTTTGGTGAACATCCGCCCAGCGCTATAAATTAGCTGCTGTTTATTTACGGGAAAGCCTCTGGCTTTGCAACCCAAAACCCACTTTACTAGGACATCTTCTTCTTCATCTGAAAGTAGAGGCTTCCTCCCTAAACTACATACTTCCTTGTACCGTCCAGTGATTTTATCGTGCAGGGTAACTCGAGGGACACCAAACCTTTTTGCCGCCGAACTTGTCGTTTCGGAGCCACTACAGACAGTAAGAATTGCACTCCTCATGTCCTCGTCAGAATATATTTTCCTTTTCATTCTTTGACGGTTCGTCTTCATTTGTGTTCGTTTCATGGGTATTGTTTTTACCATTTTTAATGACGTTCTATTAGTCGCTGGCATTCTGAAAAGAGAACCGAACCATATATTAAACAGTGTCTACGGTTTGTGGTAACCACATACACTGGACACTTAAATTTTTAAACGTTTTGTCCCAATGTGTTTAAGCCGAGAGAGTAGGAATAGCCCGAGGTCATTTAAAGAGGGTGGTAAAGGGTTGGGTGACAACATATGGAATGTGTGACAGGTAAATACAGAGGGGCACATTCCAGACGCTTTCTACGCAACCCTTCGCCACAAAGTACAATGACCTTTTAACCCCAGCTGGAAATTGGATGTGTCCAATACACGCGGCCACCATATAAAAAAATAACAATCAATGAATAAAAGATAAATTGTGCACCGTCAAAGAATTATTACTGTGGTGCATTTATCTAATTTGCTTAGTAATATTTTATTTAAAGCATAAATATAATTGTAAAACAGGTGAAATTGAATTGGCATATCATGTAAGATTAATTCCAGTGTAGAACTCAGATGTAGGCCTATTACGCCACATCGGATGTTTGTGACGTCATGTCGTATAATATGTAGTCTGTTGCATTATAAATTCCCACTGGCTGCCTGGATCACGCCACCATGTGTCCGATGTCCAAGCCACCCCCCCTCTCCAGTCAGTCCAGCATCAACCACCATTCCTACTCGGTCCGCGTCGTCCGCGTAGCCTTGGGCTCTGTCAATTAACAATGTAGTTATTATTTTAACTCCCGATTCCCCGTTACCGGTATAATGTGTATACTTCAGAACAAGTATACTACAATTACTTGACTTGAACTTCCGGGAAACTAAGAAAACAAAACGAAAATGCCTTTATTGCGACCTTTCTAGAGACAGATGTCTTCAGTTTTACTTATAAGTTTAGATTAAAATGAAAACACTTGTAACAATTATAATCTTTTAAGAATATAACATTTAAATCTCACAAGTTACTTAAAATATTTCACTTTCTTAGTTAGCTATGATGTCGTAAAACACTTTAAAACATTGCGATTGAAATAGTGAAATCATCGTTTGCATTGTAGGCCTACCTACCAAAGCCCGATATGGTTATTAAGTACTTACTACAGTTCTAAGCTTACCTTTCTTTTCAAATCTTGCTTTTAATAATTATAAATATATAATTTCAAGTTAAAAACCTTTTTTAAATGTATTTATTCACAATAAGTAAAAGATCCACACAGCAAACATCTTTAAGTTAAAACTCACAGCAACAATAACGGCACACTAACGCTAGAACGGAAAAGAAACGAACCGGAATAAACTATTGTGCTCAGTGTTGCCAACACAAGCACTCCAATTTCACAATGATTCAAACAACTTATATATGTTATATCATATAACATCAAATTTAATGTAATTTCAGCGAAGTAACACCACGTAGGGGAAAATTGTCTAACACAAACGTTTTTTTTTTCCACTCAAGAGTCGGTATTATTATTAAAAGATTTCACATGAGCGTAATACCGACAACGCCTTGTCGGTATTTAGAACTTCGCCGAAAATTTGATTCAAACACCGGCTTAGTCAATACCGGTAATTAAATAAAGAAACATTAATTTCGTTAGGCCTACTTTTATTAATGAATTTAACTAATAATAAGATTGTTTTTTGGAAAAAACAAAATTAACTCTTGTGTGAATTAAATTAAACTTATTAACTCCTAAGACAAATATGCATGTTCCTTATGAAAACATAGCCTATAAGACTCTTACCTGAAATGGCTTCTAGAAGACGACGTCTGTTGTTGAGCTTGTTCCTCAACTAAATAAAGAAGAAAACTAAATAACTCATTTAAGAGTGTGTACAATATTAATTTTTTATTAAAACCAAACCAAATACATCCAGTTGAATATAAAATATAGCTTATTATTTAAGCTCAAACACCGCGCTGTCGGTATTTGGTACAGTGTCAGTATTTGGGGCACTTACCTTATATCTCATACAAATTTGTTTCGTGTTTTTACACAATGATTCTAAAAAAATAAAAAGAATGTACGGTATTTAAGCAGTGATGTGTTTGTAACAATATAGATTCTGGTAAGTTTACGCAATGCTCCAGGAGGTTTTCAGAAAAAGGATCCGCCCCCAGGAAAACTTTTAAAATTTAGCCTCAAAAAGGGTGTTTTAAAGCTATGTGGGAGCAAGGTTACAAAAATAGTCACTGAAGTTACAAAATATGTTGTTTTTTGTTTTTCTTTGTCTCAAGTACCTACTCTTGGTGTACCGGTGTATACCGCCACAAAAACAGCGCAGGGTAAAAGTATCTTTCAGTTGGAAGATGCAAATTGCACAAATGTAATTACTGGTTTTTTTTTTTTTTATTACAGTCCTCCCTGACCTCTCACACAAATTTCAATGTTGTCTTTATGATGTTTTCTCCTTCTAAGCCTTAGTAGGCTAAATGCATCACTTCAATTAAACTTATTAATTATCTGACAAAAAGTTTTAATTCAAGCTTTTATTTACGTCTCCATATGCATAAATATGTTAGGTCTTACTGGAATAAAGTATCTTGAATCTTACAGTGAAATTAACTGTTATGTAGAGAGGTTATAAATTCATCCAGATGGCCAAAATTACTAATATTTCTATTATTATTTAGTCTTTACCTCAGATAATCCAGTAAATTAACGTTTCAGCTGCAATTAAATCCGTCTCAAAATTGATAGTACAAAGGTTCATACGGGAGGCAAAATTGACTTATCACACAATCTTCTTGCTGATTTTCACTTCTTTAATTTCATTCAATCTCAAATACTCAATCCAAGAAACCACCATTACTTACTTACTACAAGACGTACAACCAGTGTTGCCAGACTGGGTTTGCCATTTTACCCGCGAAGTCCCCATTAAATCCCCGGTTTTACCCGGTAATTTGGTTGTAATCCCCGAAAAATCCCCGGTTGGACTAAAAATACCCAAATCGTGTAATTTCTTGGAAAAAGTAAGGCAATTGCCCGAAACCTTACACAATAATACACCTATTTCACATTATACCACACAGGAGACAATACTAATTCATGATGAAATCGATTTTAGATTATAGACTACTCGACTCTTTCATCTAAATGATGGAGCACTTCTAAGATGGTGAGCCTGGCAGGTTGCTCTAAATCAATGACATCTGACCAATAAAATATTGTGAATATCTGTAAAAAAACCACACACACACGTATTTACAGCTTATTATTTAGCCTACAGATGTTTAAAATCCTTTATTCAATCCCAATGTTATTTTAATGGGAGATTTTGAGATTTAAATGGTGGATAGCAATAGCATCTTTATTTTCAGCCTGATTCTCATCAATTTTTATAGGAAACAACTAAAAACCAAGCCCCATCCAACGACACCAGAAACTTGAAAATCTGTAGTAAATTGTAGGGGGAGTTCTCTACACAAAAACTCCATAGCGTATTAAATAAGTATAGATAGATATACAGAAGGATTAACCCCTCCAACCTCCAACATATGGAGATTCATTAAACAACTTTGAGACTATAGTCGTTCTTGTTTACGCCGCCGGGGGAATACGAATGTTGAGTACACTGAATTTCGTGTGATTTGAGCTCTGATCGGCCACTGCCACTGATCACATGAAACGATGAAACAGCAAGATCGGAATAGGAAAAGCATATATCTAAAGTATCTAAAGTAAAGTATAGCTACTTTCCGAGGTCTGATGTAAAACCTTTTTTGCCTGTTTCGGATATGAAGCGTTAAAACTAAAACTGTTGTCGAGTTAAGTTTTTATGGCTTGTCTTTAATTTTAAAGATAGATTGACTAATTTATTCATTTATTTATTTTATTTTATTTTAAATCGATGTTTGTACGAAGAAAACTAAACTAATCTGATTTGAGACGAGCCCTTTTACACGATGCCGAATATTAATTTAGAACTAGATTATAACCTGAATCATATTTTTTTGAAAAGTTAGGCCTACACATTGAATTACAAGTCTACTGAATCCCTGCCATAGATATGTATTTTCTCAATATCTGTAGGAATTAGAAAAAAGTCATTATAATAATTTTCTGAAGTAGAGAAGTTTTTATTATTTACTGAATCTAGTGCACTCAATGACTCAATGAAAATGTGTTGCATAGTTTCGGCAAATTCACCATAGCAAAATCTACATAAAGGAGAATCAATTGTATGGATTTGAAACAATACTTTCGCCTTTGTTATGTCCAAATCGTAGGGACAATTTATAAGTTTTCTTCTTTTCATAAAAATTGTCTTAAACCATGACAAGATGGGAGGGCTTTGGCTGGATTGAATTATCAAAATTCCTTTCAGTGAAGTGTCAAAAAGAGTTGGGACCTTTGTGTACGTTTAAATTCCTTACTATTGTAAAGGTTAAAAAAAGCAATCTCCACCGCAAACATTTATTGTTTCCTGAAACTTTGCATCACTTACTACTAACTGTTAGAAAAAGAGTAAAATATTCATTTGTCCACCCTTGTCCTTAATGGGATCCACACAAAATGACGCATGAAAAATACCCGGTTTCGAGGGTTAATCCCCGCAACTCGGACTCAAAATCCCCGGTTTTACCCGGTTTTGTGTTAATCCCCGAAAATTACCCGCACAGCCAACAAAATACCCGAAAACCGGGTAATTACCCGGTTTCTGGCAACACTGCGTACAACTACAAAGAGTGAACAAAACAACAAACGAAACAGCAAAAAGCAAAAGCGAAAGAACATAACATATAGCTAATGCGCATGCGCAAACGCAAAGCTCCGTTAATTTTTTTAGTGTTGACATGTTGACGAACCGTCTGACAGTAATCAAGATGACTGTAGTGCCACAGTTGGACTACATCCCATAAGCCCCGTTTACACGCTACGATATATCGCAACGATCAGATTGCACCAACAAATCGTTGCGATAAGTTGAAGATTGATGTTCCGTTTACACGCATCGATTTTTTGCCCCAACTTTCTTCGCAATTTGTTGGCCTTGTCTCAGTTGCGATTAACATGGAAGAGATACGTTGTGGCCCATGTATGTAATTTGTTTGCACTGGCTTTGGGTTCAATTTCCCTATACTTCCCAACTAATTCGGCGTACGCAGTGTCTGTTTTCTGCCTATCAGAGTATTTTTACATTTTACTTGCCAGAGACACGAAAAACTCCTATATAATTTTGTAACGGTGCAATTCGCGGGGGTGTTAAAATTGCACGCTACAGCCACGGAATCGCTCAATCGGGTTAAATGTCCAGGGTTATAAATGAATGTAGCAAATTAATATAATTTATTGGAGGGCTCAGACGCAAGGTAAAATGAACATCTAATTCTCAAAGTCAATCCTTAGCTCATCATAACCCTTGAATTTGGGAAAAAGTAAATTTAGGTTCCCCGGTGAAACTCTGATTAAAATAATAAATACCCCCGTCGCAGCAGACCTGCGTACTCAGCGAATTTCCAAATTAGTAGTATTAATTATGACCAGATAAACCTGTAAACCAAAAATCATCACAAGCTCATAAATAGGGAAATAAATGTTTATCTCCTTATGATAAATGTAGGGAAAGAGTATGCAGGTATGCTGCCATGGGGAACACTGAAAGTAGGTTTTTAGCATTAAAAAAAAATATTTTGACCATATCAAGCCATACACTAAATTTCATCAATATCTTTCCATTGCTAAAGGAGTTTGCCTATTCTCCATATGATTAACATGGGAAAAGAGTATGCAGGTTTGCTGCCATGATAAGCACAAAAACCAAGATTTTTTACCATAAATGGATGAATCTCAACCAAATGAAGCTGAATACCAAGTTTCATCCAAAAACATTGGTTAATAAGTGAAATATTAACACATCCTTATTCTCCATAAGATTAACATTGGAGCCTCAAAATACAACGTACTGTCTTTAGACTTTGTAATATCTCGGTAACCAATGGAGATAGAGCAAAGCTTCAAAATGCTAAATTGTGTGTTTTTTTGAGCTAAATCCAATGGTCAAAATAAAAATTTGAAATTTTTAAAAATTACATATGAAAAATGCAAAAAACCCATTTTTGGGGTACAAAACCCCCCAAAACTACCCCTTCCGATAGGTCGATATGTCTGGTTTACGAACTCATCCGAATAAACGTAGGATTACACATTTCTACCAAATTTGGTGTCGATCGGACCATTTTTACGAGAGTTATCGTGTCTAGGGACACATACATATATATATATATACATATATACATATATACATATATATATATATATATAAAAATTTTAATGACTATTATTTTTGGTCTCTGGGCACCTGAAAACGAAAAAGTAACATGGTCCCGGGCTTAAGTCTTACCATGAGACCTACGGTAATAGCTTATTCCCTATGGGAAATTCGCTAAAACTAAAATAAGCCACGCGGCAAAAAAGAAACAACTAATTTTTCACCTAAACGCGAGTATTAAGTTCAATAATTATTTATTGAGTATTAGTTTGGTTAATTTCACCGTCCAGTTAGCGTCAATTAATAAAATCGGGTTTCTATTTAATTAACTAATTTAAAATACAAATTATTTTATTCCCAGGGTTAGTTCACCCTGGGCCTACAATGGCCTGGTGTAAAACGCTTCGAAATAAAATACAATATCGTATTCCGGTCAATCACGCGGTCTACCGGCTAACCAAGAACTCTTCAAGAGTACGAAATTCTCGTAAAATATTCAGTCCCTGTATGAATTATTTAATTAAGTTAAATAAAAAAAAACATTAAATTAACAAGGCTGAATTATAATGTAAACTAAGCTGCTAGCTGACTTATACAATAACTATGACCGTACCTGAACAATAACGCCTTGTCGGACGCCCGACGTTTATTTTATTATTCGGTAACCTCGCTTCGCTCTCGCTCTACGCTGAGGAGAGTAAGACGGCGCGGCGGGCTGCTCGCCAGGCCGTGGACTGGTGGTGGACCTTGCCGGCTACTCGCCTGGCGACGACACAGGCGTCTATTTCGGCGTGTTTTCCGTTGGTGGGAGAGCAAATTCTGACGAGGAGTGGGGGTAACGCCGACAGTGTTTCCAACACCGCAGGGATACTAAGCAACAAAGCAACTCACTTCTTCATTCTTCCAGTCGTTTGCCACCTCATTGTCAGTTGTGGCTGAAGTGTAAACAACGAGGTTAACCGGTTAGTGAGACGATGTTTGGTTTGTAATGCCAGTAGAAATAATCTTATTCTTGAGTGAATTATTCCTACGGGAATTAATGAAACCTAACAACATAATAATAATCTTATCCACAAATAAAAATTATATTCATAAAAGACCATAGATAAATAATTTTCTGAACATTTTATCGGGAAATATGAAGCATCCCAAGCATCCGGGCTGTAGTGATGCTGATTATTTCCCACCAATCGGTAGGCAAATATAAAATTAAACTTAAAGATACGACTGTAAAAATCAATATCCATAGATAATTTAGAACCTAACAACATAATAATAATCTTATCCACAAATAAAAATTATATTCATAATAATCTTTAATGATTGAACAACAAAGTTACACACTCTTTCATCCTGTGTTTTCTGTTCTCGGTATCCACTTAAGCCGCCCAAACTGGAAACAAAATTGTACAAACTAGACCTCGAAGGCGTGGAAGGAGACATCGAAAAGTCAACGAAGAAGTTAGAAGAATGAAGAAGGAAGAAAGAAGAAAGAGGTAGAAGAAAGAAGAATTCAGGAATACTATTGAAAAATAATTAAAAAGGCTTAGTGAAATAAAATTTGGCAATGAAATGTTTAAATTGTGAAACAAAGTAAAGGACTTTAGTAAATTCCCCAAACTATGTACATTCCCACACAATGTTAAATATTGTCAGAGGAATAAATGTTATTATTATTATTATTATTAAATACCAAGAAGGTCGATTGAATTGAAGCATTGTCAGTTGTGAGGTGTAAACAACGAGGTTAACCGGTTAGTGTAGTGAGTAGTGGCAGAAGGGGGCTGCTGGCTCACTTCAAGGTCACCCGAGCGATGACGTCATCGAGGTCAATGACCTCACCGATGACGTCATCGATGACGTCACATCCATGACGTCACACCCATTACGTCACAGAAATGACGTGCTGATGACGTCATCACCCCTTACGTCACCAAGATGACGTCATCGATGTCACAAAGGTCAAGGACACGTTGAAACCTAAAATTTTTAGGCACTTTTGCTGTTTCTCGCACTACGCTTCGAGTTTCAGTCAGGTTCCCATAACCTTGACGACTTGGAGTGAAATTAGACAAGAAACAGCAAAAGTGCCGAGGAAACTGCAAGTTTGCAACGTGACTCTGCCTAAACCGTCATGTGACACCGCTAGGGTGACCTTGAAGTGAGCCAGCAGCCCCCTTTAGACCAGTTCTACAACCGCGATGTGCACCCTACGACAGACACTGAGCGACTGACTGTCCGGCCCCGCGTACTCTAGGTATATTGGCTCAAGAGACTAAGACTCTAAACCGTCAGGAATGGGAGTAACTAACTGAACTTTGCAAGGAAAAGTCATTTCATCCAATATTTTAAACAAATCCTCATCAGTAAAACGTACATTAGTCTGTTTGGTATAAAACTTAGGGTGTCCGCGCAACTGTTTTCGCCACTTAGCTAAAGTGGAAACCCGCTTGACTTTGAGCGGTGTACATTGAGCAACTAATAAAGACTTAACACGGCTAAGTTTCTTACCCAAAGTGTCCTGCGACATGGCTTCCCTCTCAAAAGTCCGCACAATACTGAGAGACTATTGGTAGCGCATGAGCTAAGGCAAAAGTGGTGGGGGAAGGCCACAGTGGTGGGGGAAGGTGACGTTGTACGCTGTGGGATCGCATCACTTCACCATGAGCTGTTCTACAGTTAACACACTGTTCTCTCGGCCCGAGTTGGCACTAGAAGAAACATTCCTGTACAGCTTAAGCTGTGAGGGGGCATGGAAGGAAAGTTAAAGTGGAAGTTTTGTTTAACTCCAAGATAAAGAGTCGTCTAAATAAACTAATTGTATCCCTGCAATCCCCAATAACTTTATAAAAATACCACTTTATAAAGCGACACCTCACTCTTTGGCAAAACGAATTGGAAATGGAAAAGATCACAGTAGAATTAATCTAACTTAAAATTTGGACCGGACACTCATGGCGATACTACGTGGCGTGAAAACGAAACCCTAAACATTACAAGTTAGGTTAGTGAGCACCTCTGGTACGATAATTCGACGCCGGAGTTAAAGTGTGATGACCTTGAGTCAAAACACTGAAAAACTATAAGTCGATATCGTCCCAGAGTTAAAGTGTAGTGACCTAGATTCAAAACTTGTAAAAATACTTACATATAGAGAGTTAGAGAACAGCGAGACGCACAGCATGGAAGCCGGAGACATACTGGCGGAGCGGTGTTGTGCAGCCTAGGGACTCAGTTGTGGGGGGGGTATAGCCAACACTTAGAGTAGAATTGTTGTGGGTGACCTTGACCCACTTGACCCCCCCCCCCCGCCCCCCGCCCCCCCCCCCCCGTCTCCATTTTTTGTTGGGAGGAACCCCCCCCCCGCCTCCACCCCCGCCCACCCCGTCTCCATTTTTTGGGGGCGGAACCCCCCCCCCCCCGCCCCCCCGTTCCCGCCCCCGCCCCCCCGTCACCATTTTTTGGGGGTGGAACCGCCCCCCCATCCGCCCCCCCCTCTGCCCCCACCCCCGCCCCCGCCCCCAGCCCCCGCCCCCGCCCCATGCCGGGGGCGACCGGTGGGGATATAAGGCGGCCCGGCCACAGCCGCCTCGCAGTCCGCTCCCGAGCGTTGAACGTGAACGATCGGGACGGACCGCCATGGGGCATCACTAAACACTGAAAGGCGCCTTCACTGTTTAGCGAAGTCTAATGTAACTTTAAGACTTGTATTAGTTTTAAGACTTGCATTAGTTTTAAGACTTATATTAGTTTTAAGATATTGCGCTTGCGTTCTGGTGATGGGAATTGTTGTATACTTGAGTGTCTTTACTTGTACCCTATGTATGCTATGTGTTATATCCTTATGTTATATGTGTTTAATGTGTATAACCTTGTTCCAGCAATTAGCATGTTGAGCTCAACTTATTTTGTAAGTGTGTTAT
The DNA here is from genome assembly GCA_030545055.2 of Neoaliturus tenellus. Lineage (NCBI taxonomy): Eukaryota > Metazoa > Arthropoda > Insecta > Hemiptera > Cicadellidae > Neoaliturus > Neoaliturus tenellus. Next base: position 73,489,401 of record CM061532.1, on the reverse strand, counting down.
ATTACAGAATGTTACACCTACAGAATAAGCAATCCCCCTTGAGCTTTTTCACAGCTCAAATTAAATTTTAAAGCCAGGGAACGGGAGTAGGCCCCCATGTAAAATCTTTTTATACCAACGCTAGCATGGGTCCTCTCAGGCATGCGATTATGCGGCTGGGTTGGGAACCGGTCCGTTTGTACGCTGGCATGAGGGTAATTGAGTCGGCGGCCTCTGCACTCGGACCGAGAACGTAAGCCACTAGGGCTGTCCTCAACCTCTCTCAAAATTATGTAAATGAAACTTTGGTAGCTATTTGAGTTTTTGTCCCCAAAACTTATTCTGTAATACTTCTTTATATGTGTTTATTTATTAACTTATTCTGTGTGTTGTATTTATTTAATGTGAATACGCTTGTTTTAGCACTCCCTCTTGAACTTTTTCTCAGCTCAAATTAAATTTTAAACTCAGGGAACGGGAGTAGGCCCCCGTGTAAAATCATTTTATACCAACGCTAGCATGGGTCCTCTCAGGCATGCGATTATGCGGCTGGGTTGGGAACCGGTCCGTTTGTACGCTGGAATGAGGGTAATTGAGTCGGCGGCCTCTGCACTCGGACCGAGGACGTAAGCCACTAGGGCTGTCCTCAACCTCTGTTTCCCTTCTGGAAACTCAAAATTATGTAAATGAATCTTTGTTAGCTATTTGTGTTTTTGTCCCCAAGGCCCCCGAACATTCATGGTTCGCTATGGATGTACGGGGGCCGAAATTTTTTAATGTTCGTGTGGCCTTGACCCACAAAGGATTATAAAAATCTACTGCTTTGCTAAAGTTAAATGTTAAAGACAGGGAACGGGAGTAGGCCCCCGTGTAAAATCTTTTTACACCAACGCTAGCATGGGTCCTCTCAGGCATGCGATTATGCGGCTGGGTTGGGAACCGGTCCGTTTGTACGCTGGCATGAGGTTAATTGAGTCGGCGGCCTCTGCACTCGGACCGAGGACGTAAAGCCACTAGGGCTGTCCTCAACCTCTCTCAAAATTATGTAAATGAATCTTTGTTAGCTATTAAATAAGTTATTTGTTAGCAATGCAGTAAATGCTTAAAAAGTCTTGCGTGGTGAAGGTCAGACAACATTGGAATGTTTTCTGTTGTCATAGTTGGGTCTCTTCGGAGGCTACAGCGATGGCAACCTAAATGCCCCAGGCGGGGCTTTATTTTTTAAAGTTTTTCCGTGACCTTGACCTAAATACAGTAAAGACTGCCCCTGCATCCCCCAACCCCCCTGCGCCCCCACCCCCGCCCCCACCACCACCCCCGCCCCTGCGCCCCCGCCCCGTCCCCACCCCTCTGGACTTAGAATATTTTCGTAGATGTAAATGAAGTACCTCCAGGTTTGAGCCAACACTTAGAAAACTTTACTGTTGGTATATTGGTATAGCAGTTCGATGGTTCGCTAGAGTTAAAGTCCGCTGACCTAGAAGTTGAAGTAGAGGGTGACCTTGGACTGAGACAAGAAGTGATCGTGTGGGTACGAATAAAACCCGCAATGGTTGCAGTACAGACTGCATTTCTTATTAAAACCATCACAGGTAGTAAAAAACATGATTATTTCGTGACACTATTCATAATACTACATGTTTTATGAATATTACAGTGCAGTCAGTATTCCAGAAACCATTTATGAAATACATTGTGTTTAAACCTGATCTTTTAACAATTTATTGAATATAAACCTTATTTATATAACTTAACGCTTGTTGATATATTCATTTAAAGTGTTTGTTTAAATCTATCTTAATCCAATGTTTTCCAACGGTGACCTTGACCTATAGTCCACTTTTCCCCCACCCCTCCATTGCCGTTATAAAAGGGCGCGGCCAAGTGTGCCGCTCATTATTGCGTGGACATTCACCGAGTGCACACTCAAAGCCAAACTGTAAAAATGGCCCTTTGCGATATTTGTGGTGAGTTTTTCCAAGACGAAGATATCTTTGTTTTACACCGAGAATTGCATCATGAAGAGGACAGAAAAGAAGAGATTGTAGTAAGTGAAGAAGACTTGGATGCGATTGATCGGTTTTTGGAAAACCACCAGAAGCAGATGGACGACTGGGCTAGCTATCTACAGTTAATGCAAAGAAGAAGACCAAGTGTTATTCAATTTGCCGGAGCTGGACCATCTACAGCTGGAGGATTTATTCAAGAAGAGGAAATGGAAGAAGAAGAAGATACGGAAGAAGAAGAAGTAAAAGATTTAAGACAACTGCGCACCACACCCTTGCCAGGACCAGTTGTAACTCATTTCAAAATTAATAACGTGCAATTAGAATTGGAAAATTTTATAACACAAGCTAAAAAACTAGTTGTAAAAACATTTACGGAAGAATTGGCAAGATTGAACTTTATTAAATTTGGATTGGTGTTGGAGGCTATGTTTACTAATACTGATGGTGAAAACTCATCAAGAGCATTCATTGCTAAAAACCGAACCCTTACAACCACATCTGATATCAACGAAATTTTAGAAGAATGTTTGGTTGAACTGCTAGTGAAACTTCAAGAACATGAAGAAAGAGGATCCGGCTGGACGCTATCATCAATTAATGGGAATGGATGTTAGGGTTCACAAGCATGGATATAGTATGAGAGGAAGCAGCTTTATCCCTCTACCAAAGGTGATCCAAAATACTAAATCATGTATTAATGTGAAAAATGAGGATAATGAATGTTTCCGGTATGCAATGTTAGCAAAATATGTGGGAGACCATCCCTGTAGACCTAGCATAGCATACGAAGCTGTTCAACACCGCTATAACTTTCGAGGTATGTCGTATCCGGTTAATGTTAATGATATTGCTAAATTTGAAAGGCAAAACCCAGGAGTTCCAGTTAATGTGTTTGGCCTAGACGAATCAAAGAATATATATCCGTTACGAGTAACAAAAACTAAATGTCGAAATCATACAGATTTGTTACTATTAACCAAAGGTGAGATTTCACATTATGTCTATATCAAGAACTTTGAATCTTTGGTTGTTCTACAAGTGACTAAAATGAATGTTAGGGTAACAGTGTGCAAGAGATGTTTTTGTTTCACATATAAAGAATTGAGACGTGGAGGATCGGAGTGGTTGTCGGAACACCAGCGGCTTTGTAATGACAACTATGAAGTGAAGATTAGTCTGCCACCACCATCTAGAGCATTTATCCAGTTCAATAAAACAGTTCACCAATACCGGATTCCACTAGTTATCTATGCTGACTTTGAATCCACGTTAGTACCGCAGGAACTTCCGGATGGTGAAGTAACTAGAAGAACCAAATATCAATTACCAAATCAAAACGCTGATGCAATAAACAGAGGTTATTTATCATCGGAATTGAAGAATACGTTAAAATTCAATGGAAAAACGTATAATGCTGAAAATCGACGTATATCCAACGTAGCCGACCCTGTAGATGAAAAAGACAGCATAAATAGACGTTATTTACATTCTATAATACCTGAAAAGACAAAAGATGGGTTTTCTTTTTATAAATTTGTTATTAATGATATAGGTTATCCAAAAAATGAAAATGATGCTGTAAATTTAAAATACATCAAAGATCATTGTATTACCCGTGATGTAGGAGTTATTGATTGCCTTTGTAATTGTTTAGCGAATGTAAAAGATGGTTCTGCACCATCAGATGGTGCAACGGTGGGTCAAATGAATGAAACTTTAAAACGAGAAACATCTGGTTTTGTGAAACAAAACCAAGTAGTAATACGACAAGGAGATGTATTTGTACAAGGAAATAAAAAATTTACTTGAAGAAAACAATTATGTTTGGGATGGTAAAGGAAAGTCATTGACAAATTTAGGTATTGGTGAAAAGCCTGGTGATGCTGTTACTTATGAACAAGTAATACAATTAGAGCCAACTGGGAAAAAAATGGTGGAATTGTGATTTCAAACGATTAACAAATGTTGCAGACCCTGATTATGCTGATAACGCTGTAACTGTTAATTTTCTTGTTAAAGTTATAGGTAATTTATTATTTGATATGCATAATTATATTGCAGCCGGACAACATTAACCTATTGATGAAAAATGAGAAGTGCATGGATTAAACAAGAAATTCTTTATAAATACTTTTTTAATCATAACACACAAAAGTTTAGATCGACAGATTGGGGTACTTTTGATATTTAATTGAATAACACCATAAATTACATCATTTATGTACAACCTGTCATAGAGGTAACACATAGGTTACGGTTTTCGAATATAAAAAGACAATCATGGCGTTTTATTACACCAGTCCACATCGAGACACTATACGGAAAGGAGGCGGTATCACGTCCACAGCGGTTTCTCTGTTAACTAAAGCTTTAAATCGTATTCCAGTAGGATCTGTCGTAAATAGAGCAATAGACGCTTTACCATACGAATTTCACATACCGGGAGGTTATCAGTATTGTGAACCAGGAACTAAATTGAAAAAAACGACTGGAAAGAGGCGATCCAGGCATAAACAAGTTAGATCAGGCTTGTAAAGAACACGATATCGCATATTCCACGTTTACCGATTCAAAAAATAGGTCAATAGCTGATAAAAAGCTAGCGAATATAGCTTGGCAACGAGTAAAGTCTAGTGACGCTAGTATTGCAGAAAAAGCAGCAGCTTTAGCGGTAACAGCAGGTATGAAGGCTAAAACAGCGGTAGGAGGTGGAAAAAGGAGGGGTAGGAATAAAAAAGGATCAACCATGAAGAAACATGGTGGTAATATTAGACTAAAAAGACGTTCTCCGAGGAAAAGTAACAAAAAACCGAAAATATGGTCAATGGTAAAAAACGGGGCAGGTCTATACCTAAGACCGTATCGTGCATATTAAATAAAAGAAATCAATTGGTTATACCACATAAAGCGTTGACTAATGTTGAATTATTTAAATTTATTTCCTGTTTAAAAATACCATTTTTCCGTGGAGTATTTATGAAAGACAGTTTACCAAAGAAAATATGGAAAAATGAGACTGGAATCGTAAATTTGGATAATACTGAAGGGCCCGGCACCCATTGGGTGTGTTATAAAAAACTAAGTAGCAATGTTAGCGAATTTCCCATAGGGAATAAGCTATTACCGTAGGTCTCATGGTAAGACCTAAGCCCGGGACCATGTTACTTTTTCGTTTTGAGGTGCCCAGAGACCAAAAATAATAGTCATTAAAATTTATATATATATATATATGTATATATATATATGTATATATATATATATATATGTATATATATATATATGTATATATATATATGTGTATATATATATATATATATATATATATATATATATATATATATATGTGTGTCCCTAGACAAGATAACTCTCGTAAAAATGGTCCGATCGACACCAAATTTGGTAGAGATGTGTAATCCTACGTTTATTCGGATGAGTTCGTAAACCAGACATATCGACCTACCGGAAGGGGTAGTTTTGGGGGGTTTTGTACCCCAAAAATGGGTTTTTTGCATTTTTCATATGTGATTTTAAAAAATTTTTAATTTTTATTTCCACCACTGGATTTAGCTCAAAAAAACACACAATTTAGTATTTTGAAGCTTTGCTCTATCTCCATTGGTTACCGAGATATTACAAAGTCTAAAGACAGTACATTGTGTTTTGGGGCTCCAATGTTAATCTTATGGAGAATAAGAATGTGTTAATATTTCACTTATTAACTAATATTTTTGGATGAATCTTTTTAATCAGCTTCATTTGGTTGAGATTCACCCATTTATAGTAAAAAATATTGGTTTGTGTGCTTATCATGGCAGCAAACCTGCATACTCTTTTCCCATGTTAATCATATGGAGAATAGGCAAACTTCTTTATTTATGGACAGATATTGATGAAACTTAGTATATGGCTTCATATGGTCGAAATAAAATTTTTTTATGCTAAACACCTACTTTTAATGTTCCCCATGGCAGCATACCTGCATACTCATTCCCTATATTTAAGTAGAATAGATATTTTTTCCTTATTTATGAGCATGTGATCATATTTGGTTTACAGGATTATCTGGTCAAATTTAATATTACTAATTTGGAAATTCGCTGAGTACGCAGGTCTGCTGCGACGGGAGGTATATATTATTTTGATAGTTTTGGAAATTTGCCACCACCGAAAGAACTTGAACATTACTTTAAGTCTGCTAAAAACATATATTACAACTATAAAAGAGAACAACCTGATAACACTTCAATATGCGGTCATTTATGTTTGGAATTCCTAGCTAAAAGTATCAGTCACTATTGAGATGTCTTCCTATACGGTATCATTAACAGGAAAATCGTCCACTTTACGAAGTATCCTTTTTCCAGCGTTACGCTTGCAAAAAGGAAGATTTTGGGAGGCAGCACTGTTGGATTTTACAACTTACCACTCTATTCCCAATGTTACGGAAGGTAAAAATAACTTATTGGATTATTATAAAGGAAAAGATGCCAGTGGGAAGTTTACAGACTTAGAAGAGTGCAGTTTACCCACAGGTTCTTATGAAATTGATCATATTAATGAATTTTTGCAAAATAAAATGGGAAAAGACAATAAAACACTAAAAGGTAATAACAATACAATGAAAGCTGAGCTTACTTCAAAATATTATATTGATTTCACTAAGCCAAACTCAATTGGTGATTTATTAGGATTTTCCAAAGATGTAGCAATTTTAGAACCAAATAAAACACATTCTGGTAAAGAAACTGTAACAATATTAAAAGTCAATAGTATAGACATAACTTGTAACATTATACAAGGAGCTTACAGAGATGGAGCAAATACTCATATAATACATACTTTTTACCCCAGTGTACCACCTGGATTTATAATTGTTGAAAAGCCACAAAACCTGGTATATCTAACGTTTAACACCACTTTCATTTCAGACATCGTGTTGAAAGTATTGGATCAAGACGGTAACTTGATAGATTTCCGAGAAGAGCCTATTACGGTTAGATTACATTTAAAATCGACACTTTAATGCAAATTCATGGGTTTAACATTTAAAAGCGAACCTAGATTCCTTGAAGCGAACAACCTACGGGAATCCGCATTAGTAGCTCTTCAGCTGTGGAGGAGTTAACACGCGAGAACATTCGTTTCTTAGAGAGAATTGGATTACAATTAACCGATTATGGATATACTGGATATAGCGCAGGGTCCAACATTCGACGAAACCCTATGGGAAAAAGAATATCACACCCACAACCCTTACACTTCATCAAAATTAAACAATAACGATGAAATTCGTATTCCTATACAAAATCAAGACATTTACACACTACCATGTGAAAAGTTACTTGTATATTGAAGGAAAAGTTACTAAAAAGGATAATAGCGCTGGTACAACAGTTATATTTATAAATAATCCCATGGCTTTCCTATTTGATGAAATTAGATATGAAATATCAGGTGTAACAGTTGATTCCACTAAGAAAGTAGGTATTGCAACAACTTTAAAGGGATTAGCATCTATATCACCTAATGAAACCAATTTAATACAACCTGCAGGATGGGTTACACCTACAAATGATACAATCACCCCAAATACAAATGGACATTTTGATTTTCATATTCCGTTACGTTTGTTGCTCGGTTTTGCTGAAGATTATAGGAAAATAATATTAAACGTTAAACAAGAATTAGTTTTGTTGAGATCTTCAAACGATAAAGACATTATTAAAGTTCCAGACACGGTACAACAGATGCAACTTTAGAATGGAAATTAACATTAGACAAAATTGTATGGAGAGTTTCACATGTTAAATTAGCTGACGAGCATAGAATGCTACTATTAAGAAAGTTAAAGGCTGATCGTGATATTGTAATTCCTTTTAGAAGTTGGGAATTTCATGAGCATCCCAGTTTACCCACTACGGATCGACACACTTGGACTGTTAAAACATCAAATTATGTAGAACGGGCAAGATATATTATATTTGGTTTACAAACAGGTAGAAGAGACACCATCACCAAACATGCAGGCCAATTTGATCATTGTAACTTAAAAAATATTAAGGTTTATTTAAATTCACAATTTTTCCCATACGACAATTTAAATGTGTCATTCACTAATAAAAAAATACAGTATATTGTACGATATGTATGCACGATTTCAAAGTTCATATTACGGTAAAGCAAATTCACCTTTACTACCCCCTGAAAAATATTTTAATACTTACCCGATAGTTGTTATCGATTGTTCTAAACAAAATGAATCGGTAAAATCATCAAGTGTTGATATAAAGATAGAAATGGAATTCGAGGGGGCTATATCTGCAAATACAACTGCATACTGTTTAATTCTACATGATAAAATTGTAACGTACACACCTTTGACCGGAATTGTTAAGAATGTATTGTAAAAACCGGTTTTTTGTTGCATTCCAATGCAATCCGAGAGTATAAAAGCAGAGCGTATAGACCGCTCCTCATCAGTTTGTTGCCTGTTGTTGTATGGGTAGCATCGTATTCAATATGGCTTCTCCTAGTGGTACATCTGAAAATGTGGTAGATATTGAGAAGGAGATATCTGAGTTTTTAAATCTTCAAGGTCAACAGGAAGGAGATGAACACAACGTTTGCGGACAACTTCACGCTAGTAATGATGTTGAAGAAAAAGGTAAAAGAAAAAAGAATGCACACAAGAGGAAAAGGGATATTGAACATAATATTTCTATTAACATATTGAGTGAGGTATTCTTACGAATATTTTACCCAATCTCTTCCAGTTTGGACAAAAGTGTTTTAATCGGTGTTATGAAATCAACAGATTATTCCCCTACTGTAATTTTGACTCATGGGCCCAAAATGATTTTGTTTACGGACACTGCTTGGGAATCGTTTATGAAACACTTGCATCAGCTAGAATGCTATTTAAGTAGTAACATGTTTGGAAGAAAGACAAGAGTAGGCCTTTTGGATTCAAATATGGAAATCGATATTGTTAAACATCGTGGTGATCATCAGTTGCGGTTTAGAGACACAACAAGACATGATAACAAGATTCAACTTAATCGAGAAGAGTTTTTTATTCTAACTTGTGCAACTGAACCAATAACAAGATACTTGAGACAACTGGTGTTTTCAAGTTCGATTATTAAAGATTATCTGGAAGACACTTTGGACAAACAACCGGACGCACCTATATTGTACGGACCTGTGGATACTTCTATATTAAATAGGGTTCCTCATGAAGTACAAATGTGGAGACAATTGGAAAAGTACGCTCAACTACATAAGAAATCAGTAAAACGGGAAGAAGAGGAAGAAGAAGGAGGAGAAGAATCAAGTGTTAGTGATGAAAATGAAAATAAGGAAAATATAAAGATGGAAACCTAAATGACAATCAAATACACAGCAATGGTTAATTTTTAAAACAATATCAAACACTTTGTGGGGTTAGGCCTACCGGGGACGGTGCCCACGTTAAATATACACCAACGCGCCAACAACTGTACGGCCTGGTATAAAAGTCGTACCTACCGTGGTGTGGAAATCAGTTGACCTTTGGACTTCGTCATGAGCAGACGGGTGACCTTCACAATGGACAAGGAAGAAGAACAAGTAAAGTCCAAACCTGGTATAATTGAGTTCCAAGCGTTTCGGGATAATGATGATAGATTTATCATAAAAGAACTTGTGTTTTTCAACATCAATACAAGTGTTCCATATACATTTTTGTTCAAACCACCATGTTCTTTTTCATCTTTAACTAGCAAAGCTGCTACTACCAACAGGTGGATTTCAAAATATTTCCATCATATCGATTGGTATGATGGTTTTGCAAGTTACACGGACTTGTATCACATCATGCATCAGTTTTCAAACAGGTTTACCGATATTTACACAAAAGGACTGGAAAAGAAAAGATGGATCGAAGAATTTACTCATGTTCCGGTTAATGATGTGGACTTGGATAAAAACTACAAGTATACGATGGAAAATGTTTGTATTTGTACTAAAAGTCCAGAACATGAAAAAGATAGACATTGCGCTTTAAAAAACGCCTATAAACTCACATCTTACCTTCAAAGTGGGGAATTAGCGAGTGGTGGGGCGAACGGGGGTTATATAAGTGAGGAGCAGACCGGGACCTGGCATGAGTATTACTCGAGATTCCGAGACGACAACATCTTTCAGCAAGAAGACGAAGAAGACGATCTATAGCTCGACCATGGCATCTCACCAGTTCCTGCAAACTTTGGTTGAGCAGTTCAATGCTCACTCCAAATCTACCATACTACCTGTCAAGAATTGTTCCGAACTTAAAGACGAGAAGCACTACATTATCCACGCCATGAAGAAGATGGAGACTACAGTTGGAGAGGATATCTGCTGCAGTCTTAGCGAGGCACCATTCACTCCGGGGGATGAGCCCAAGTTCCAAGTCTACCTGCCGAAACGGTTCGTCCATCTCCTCCAGAACGAGGATCTGCGCTCCATCCAACCCGGCTGTCTCTACCTGGTTTCCCACGGTTGCACGGGTAGCAATTCCACCGAGTTGACCATCCACATCGCCGACAAGCAGCAGTGTTAGATTTAAGTTTTACTGTTGTACATATGTTATTGTAATGTTTTATAAATAAATAAACCATAAAAGACAAAAAAAAACAAAAGAAAAAAATGCAACATATCAATATGTGAAATTTGTCACATATTGATATGTTGCATTTTTTTTTAAACTTTGCGGGTGACCCTGACCTTTGACCTTTGCATTTCACAGTTACCGCCACCACCACGCTAAAAGTCAAACCTGCTTGAATGCAAACACCCCCACCACTTTTTCATATACCTCCAAGCGCTGTGCCTCATCTTCATTTCAACTCCAGCAGCCAACCGAACAACATCAGGATGTCTCTGAACGTAAGCTGTGCCAGCTATGAGGAGGTGACGATCAAGACGCAACAGGAGCTGAACGACTTGTACAAGGAGTTGCAGCTGATGGTGGCAAGAGGCTACAGTATAAACGTGCAAGTCTACGCTTGCAATATACGGAATCTCCGACATCCGAAAGAAGAGTCTGAACATTCCTATTCTCAGGCAACTTCATCACCAGCGTCCATGAAGACTGAGGCGAGCCACACCTTGGATTACTTCACCTGACTAGCAGTTGTCTTTCTTGTTCTAACCATTGTAGAATATGTTTATTTCTTCATTATATTAAAGATGTAAAAGAGCAAAAAGACCTATCTTGTTACTGACATATCTGCTTAGTAACAACATAAGATTTTTCAAAACACAATTTGAATGACCTTGAAACTTCCCCCTCCATTGATTTGCTATCCCCACCACTTCACTGTTGGTATACATGAGACACCGCGATTAGATACCTCATTCCTTCTTCAAAAGCCAAACCTACAACATCAACAATGGCAAACCTACCAACAGATAAAAGATGTCCTCACGCATGCTGTGACTTTGTACACGAGTTAGAGAAGAGGATGCAAGAGAGGGAGATAAGAAGAAAACAGATCCATTCGGAAAATGTTATGATAGTGAACGGCTATCTTTTATTGTTTGGCTTGATTATGATTGTACTATTCATACTATACGGCATAGTTACATGTGTTGGTAAAGTGGTGGAAGAAAATGCCCACCACCATCAATTGAAAAGTTTCAATGTTACTTTGTAGGTTTCCTTTTTTTTAAACTCCATTTGGATGACCTTGGAATTTCCCCCACCACTCTATTATACCAGCATTGCTCGCTGCAAAAGCATCATTCCTCCTCCAACAACCATGGCGGACACACCTGCTTGCGATGCCATGTCTTCCACCGACGATGTACCCACTACAAGTTGGAAATTGACAATCGACAACGTGCATTATTTAGAAATCATCTGCGATTGGATGAAGTCTATTCTCCTCGACAACCCGGGAATAAAGCTCAAGGTCACTTTAGATTATAATTGGCCTGAAGTTATAATGCAGCAAGACGATCAAGAATCAGATCACAGTGGAGGTCAACAATCACCGGAGTATTTGTCAAATTTACCATTGTCAACCATATATCCTACAGATGAGGTGGAAAGGGAAGAAAAGGAGCATGGGGTTTAGAGTTTCTTATTTTTTTAAAACCCAATTTGGATGACCTTGAAATTTCCCCCACCACTTCCCATATACTTAGAGTGCGGGGTCGGACAGTCAGTCGCTCGGTATCTGTCGTAGGCTGCGCATCGCGGTTGCTACTCCAATTCCTCACGATTTGGAGGTAGTCCAAGGTCACCGCACTTAATCTCTGGCAAATACGCATCACACGGTTGTACTAAGAGTACATTTTTCCAAGTGTTGACTCGAATTTGAAGATTCTTTGGATACATCTTTAAAGACAATCCTAAGTACCAAGTTTATAGTCAACCTTAAGGTCATCACACTTTAACTCTGGGACGATATCGACTTGTAGTATTTCAGTGTTTTGACTTAAGGTCACCACACTTTAACTCTGGAACAACATAATATTGTGATACCAAAAAACTTTAACTCTTGTGCCAAGGTCACTGACTCTGGGACGGCATCGACTTGTAGTATTTCTGTGTTTTGACTCAAGGTCATCACACTTTAACTCTGGAACGACATATACTTGTAGTATTTCTATGTTTTGACTCAAGGTCATCACACTTTAACATGTACATTTAAGATAGCACCAGAACGGTGCTACCTGGCTTGACGTTTTCAAGTTTCCCGAGGTCATCGCAGTTCCCCCCACCACTTCCCATATACCTAGAGTGCGCGTAGCCGGACAGTCAGTCGCTCGGTGTCTGTCGTAGGGTGCACATCGCGGTTGCAGTAATGGTTAAAGTAGGGGGGCTGGGTCTGTTCAACCCGAGCGGTGTCACATGACGGTTTAGGCAGAGTCACGTTGCAAACTTTGGGATTTCATAGCACTTTTGCTGTTTCTCATCTAATTTCTCTCCAAGTCTTCAAGGTCACGGGGTCTTTGACTAAAACTCGGAGCGTAGTGTGAGGAACAGCAAAAGTGCCAAAAAATTTTAGGTTTCAGCGTGACCTTGACCTTTGTGACATCGATGACGTCATCTTGGTGACGTAAGGGGTGATGACGTCATCAGCACGTCATTTCTGTGACGTCATGGGTGTGACGTCATCGAAGTGACGTCATTGGTGATGACGTCATCGATTGCGTCATCGGTGAGGTCATTGACCTCGATGACGTCATCGCTCGGGTGACCTTGAACTGGCCCAGCTCCCCTACTTTTGCACTACTGTAGTGAGACGATTTATAGTGTTGTGCTTGCTTTTGTGAGTCAAGAGGACTGTCTGAACTTATTGTCTTGTAAAATTTTGACTTAGCCAATTACTGTTGAGGTTTTAACGGGTGAATAAAATTCATTAATTCATTGATGTTTGGTTTATAATGCTAGTAGAAATTATCTTATTCCTACGGGAATTAATGAAATACAAAGAAGGTGATAGGATATAATAAATTTGTATCGTAGTTATATTGGTGTATTATTTATCTAATTAAATCTTTTAAATATTCATTATTAATAATAACAACCTTCGGTATAATTTCTTTTGCCTCCGTCTCTCTTATTCGTAAATACGGTCTTCAGCATTGTCCGTGATGACCGTGCGTGGTATTTGCGGTGTTGGTAACACTGTCGGCGTTACCCCCACTCCTCGTCAGAATTTACTCTCCCACCAACGGAAAACACCCCGAAATAGACGCCTGTGACGGCCTCTCTCCTACGAGTCGGGACCTTGGAGGAATTATATGTAAGGAGTGGCCACGCGGGGCTAGGAGCGAAGCCGCCGCGCCGCGCCGCGCTCGTCAAATGGCGAGGGCTACCGAGTCGTTGAATCATGGAAGTTTAAATGTAATTAGTTGTTTTAAATAACAGAATAAATTTTAGAAAAGTTTTCAAATAATTTGTTAAGTTTTAGGTCTATATTTATCAAGTTAAAAATAACTATGTTAAGGCTATGTATTTTACAAACGTCGACTAAATTTAATACTATTATAAAAAACCGTAATCATAATTAGTAATATTTTATTAATATAAATAAATCATTCTAATTGTGCTGATAACCTTAAAGGGTAGTTGTTCTTGTTAGTACATATAGTCTACTAAGTATTTGACGAATAATCGTCTATTGTTTATAAGTTAGTTTTAAGTTATTGTACCCTAAATTCCGTACTTCTTATTATTTGGTTATTTTATTATTATTAACCCATTAAAAGTAATTATGAGTAATTAATTATATGCCAACAAATTACTGTCTAATATATTGTAGCCTAAATGATTCTGAACATCAAGCACTTAAAGAATAGGGGAGAGCGGGGTAATACCGGACGGCGGGGCAATACCGTACACCGTATTTTCAGACAAGCTGAAGGGTGCAATGAGTGCTAGGACATGCTGCTATCTAGCGGAAGAAATGCCAAACAGATAGAGACAGTCGGGGAGCGTCCATCTTGACAAACGCGTGTGTGACGAAAAATTTTATTGTTCAGTCAACTTTCCTTCTAATTTTAGTGACTTACTTAAGCTGATGTAAGTGGACCATGCTATTACTTACTGTATTCAAACTAATGGTTTTGAATAGCTCATATCTTGCGCTATTTTTAAATACCAAACACAAGCCCTAAAGTGTTCTTATTTTAGGTTATGGTTGGAAATTCTACGTCATGTCGTTTTGGGGCAATGCCGTACTTCTTGCATGGGGCAATGAAGTGCAGGGTGCAAGGTGTTTATTACAAATAAAAAATGCATTACGCGGTATTTTAATTATAGTGTAAACTTATGTTTTCTTTTTTTACATTATTTTAAATTTAGATATTAAAAATGTATTATGTATTATTTGGATTATAGTGTAAGCTTATGTTTCCTTTTTGTTTGTTAATTCAATATTTAAAATAATAATAATAAAATTAAATTTATTATTTTACACTATTTTTAACTTGTACACGGTATTGCCCCGGCACTTATGGCAATACAATACAGTGTAAAGGTTTTGTAAAATGGGCTTAGCACTCAAAGTTAGTTAGAAATTGCAAATATGAAATACAAAATTTGTGGCAAATTAAATTTCCTTCCAAATGAGATGTTTGCCACATTCACTGAAGTTTCCAAATTTAAGATAAAAAATAATATAGCTTAAGTGCACGGTATTACCCCGCTCTCCCCTACACCTCTTAACGTTTTTTACAAATTATAATAAGCAATTTACATTAAAAAACATCAATTCTTACATTTATTTTTGTTAAAAGTATTGTACTACACAATAAAATCAATTTTACAGTAACACATATACATTGAGATAATTTAAATTTCGTTTTTAATGTATTAAAATCATCTCTTCAATGCAGATATTTTACTTTAATGTCCCTTTATAAATTAAAATATGTTTTTATCTAGAACAAAATTATATCACTTGATAGAGAATTTAATCCTCTTTTAAAATGCAAAAGCTGTTCTATGTGATTTGCCTGGTGTGCTCAGGATTTTAATTCAAAGTTGCGCGGGTCCCGTTTTTTCCTATCTCGCCCGTGTTACAGCGGCGGCACCATGCCACTCTACGGCCAGCCGTGCCACTCTAGTGGAGGGGAGCGGCCGGCTTCACTTTAGCATGGTATATCCATAAGGACGTGGCCACTCCTTATAATATATAATTCCTCCAAGGTCGGGACCACGGGTTTCCTCCCCACCACTTCCGCGCATGCGCAGCACGGTCTCCAAGTAAAGCCTGGAACAGCTAATTCCTCCGCGCGGCCCAATTCAGCTGATTCTCGGTGGCGCGCAAATTTAAATCGCCCGAACGCTTGCTTCAATTTAGACCCTTACAATTTTGTAAAATCTGTTAAAAACTCACGAGAGGCTAAGTCACCCATAATTAAATCCTTGCTTCACTCTGACCGGGGGAGAACTGTTTGTTTGTTTACTGTTTTGATCGCAGCGATAAGTTGGAGCGCTGTTTGTTCCAATATGTCCCTCCAACCTTGCGATATCGATATCGTGGTCAATCTAGAAAGAAAAATGAAATTTTAATTTTTCGTCCAACCCCGATATATTGCTGCGATCTCCCGTTTACACGCTCCGATGGTCGCAACGATAATGGTTGGTACCGACCAGATCCCTGCGATATATCGTTGCGTGTAAACGGGGCTTAAAAGCAATGGTGTCCGTTTCTTCGACATCCCCATTCATACAATTGTATTGATGCATACAAACTGTATTGATATGACAAAAATTTTTTAATTAAATTAAATTCTAAATTTGCTGAGCATGCAGGTCTGCTGTAAAAGGTGTTATTTTGGAATGATTTTTAGGCATATTTTCAACACTTTATATTCTCATTTCAATTCTCATTCCAAAAATAATATGATATGACTTTGCCAGCAAGAGACAAAACTAGTAATTAAAGATTAGGGTCTTGCCAACCTTACAGTTGTGACTGTAGATAAAGTGTTATAAACAATTTTTACCAACAATTAAACACTTACACACTAGATAATATATGAAATCTATAGTAAATTTAACGTTCTTTCTATGCATACATAGTGTCATGGGAAAACATGTGCAAAAAATTGCTTTAATGTGATTTATTAAAACAACTTTTATACCAAATTGGCTAGTACCAAAATTTAGCCATTTTTCAAATAGCTATAATTTCATAATGGTTGGGCGTAACAATAAACATGCATTGTGTTGTAAATTTTCTCTAGTTTATTTTTGTGAAGGACATAAATTTGGAAAAAACGCACCGTTTTGGAGTTATAAGCAAAATACAAAAAAAAAAAATGCCAAAATTTCAATGTTTATTTGCAGATATCTCGAGAAGCACAAGGAATATCTTAGTAGGTGCAAACTTCAGATTCGGATTCAGCACCCCAAAAATAGTAGGCCTATATTTCACTAGTCCGGAAAGTGACCCATTTCTGGGCGAGATAGTGTTTTACGCGCGAGGCAAAGCCGAGCGTGGAAAACACTATCGAGCCTGGAAATGGGCTTTCCGGACGAGTTGTGTGTATTTAAGACCAATAAATTTTGATTCTGATTCTGATTCTGATACTTTTCATCACGACGCAATTATTGAATTTTTTACTCTATGGAACATAGAGTATAAAAATTCTTTACGATCGACTTTAAATTTCTCTTAGGCGAATTTTTGACCCCCAAAAGGCTTTTTTATTACTAATTTGATTTCAACGAAATTCTCAGATTATATTTTAAGCATTTTAAACTAGGTAATAAACTATAATCGAGCAATTATTTTCAAGTATTAAAAAAGCTTATTTACCGGAATTTTTAACAGAACTTTAGTTGTTGTTACTATGATCAGTTCAAGGAGACTATAGGCCAGGGCCAGGAGAGCCGCATCCCATAAGAGCAATGGTGTCACTTTCTGCGACATCCATGGATGTCGCCTACCGGCAAGTGTTGCCAACAAAACCGCAAACAAAAATCGTTCTCGTTTGCGTTGGGAATTTTTTGTCTCAACAATTACTAAAATAAGGAATTTCAAAGCAAAATAGGGTAGAATTTATGGTTTTAGATTTACCACAGAAAAAGGAAACGTATACAGAACGCTCACGCATAGTTCATGGCGACGCCGCAGCAAGCAGCACCGGCGCGCTCATGGCTGGAATCGCGTATTTTCGCTCCCGCCACTAGAATTCAAACCGTCTGCGCTCAGCTGTGTTGCCACATTGTAGCGGAAGCCTCCTCCGCCCCACCACTCCGTCCAACGTACGCCACACGGCCGGCGCGGCGCGGCGGCGCAATCGCTCGGTGCTCGAGGTACCATCTCCATCTGAGGTGCATCTCCATCAGAGTACAAGACACAAAATCTATTTCCCCTGATGTCGACTTTTATGATTCTGTGAATTTATTTTCACAAATTCCATTATAAATTGATTATATGAATAGGCCTACTGCAAAAACAAGTTTTTGATTTTTACATTGTCATCAGAGTAATTTGCGAAATATTTTATTGGATGAACGATAGAATATTTCATCCCCAATTTGCTTCCTTATTTTTCATATTTAGGATTTTATATGAATGTCATGATCGCCCAACTACAGCAGACTGTAGATGATTCGACACAGCCAGAATGTACGATAATTAGGGATGAAAAATATCATTTTTAGGTATGATGTAGACAAAGTTATCTGTTTTGAAAATTTTAGAAGCCGTGGCGACAGTGCCGTTATTCCACGATGTTTAGTGTGTTTTTATAACTTTACTTCCTACGTATTTTTTTAGAATTCAGGCCTACGTTAAATGAAAAATAACTAATAAGTTTATTTTTTTGACTTAACCCTCCAAGCGCTAAACATCGCGATCGCGACGCATTTCGGCAACGCGTATAGCGCTATCGTCGCGATCGCGACGCATTTACAAGGGTTTCCTACGATCGTCACAGATACGTTGTTTATTGACGGATCGGCATATATTTTATATAGTATTGAAGAGAAAATATCATTCTATCTGAATACTTTTGGTTCAATACATATTTCAGTGGAAAATCAAAGTTGGCTAACTTGTTTGTCAACATCAGCTGTTTTTGGTCGTCTGAAGTACAGCTGCTACATCGCAAATTGTTATGGTTATGTTATCTTTTTTTGCTAAGAACTTATAAACATTATATATCACTGGAAAGGTAATAAAATTTTCAACATTTTGGCTATCTCAGATTTTTTTATTTGACTATGTAATTATGCCCTGAAATGGAAAAACCTGAAGACGAGGGTAACAAAATAAAACTACCCCTTGATATCTAGAAATTTTTAAAATAATAAATGGTAAGTAAGATCTAATGAATCATATTTTCTAATAGTAGACATTTTTCTGAACAATTTGATATGCAATATGATATACTTTTCATATAATTAATAAGTATTATGCACATTTGCTTAAATGCTTGCGCGAAACTTAAAAAATGGTCAGCACTTAAGGACTAATATACGTAGCACCTGGAGGGTTAAATGTTTAAATCTATTTTTTACTACAGTATTATTTTAAGCCTACGTCAAAATAACTATTTTTTTCAAACACTTTACTCTTGATAAATTTACGCCCCTATAATTATAAAATGTCAATCAAAATTTATTTCAATATACCTTGGTGGAGTTTTTTCATTTTCATCTACAATGTTTCACCCAAAGACACCTTTTATGCCGATGTTGAATTCTCGCATAGGTTTGAACAAATATTCTCTGCCTTACTGGATGCCGCCGCCCTGGGAGCAGTAACCTGTATCTTGGGTTGCAGTTGGTGGTTTATGGCAGGGTTGTAAATTTTGACAGCTCCGAACTCAACTCTTCGAAAACAAAAACCACCATAGAGGGGGTTGGATCTCTTTAGTCGGCTGTTGGAGCGCTGGTTATGGAGTGTCTGTCACCTGTGACTGGAAGAGCGCGAACAGCAAAGTTGAGCGATTTGCTCCCGCGTTTGCACAGTGATGGTTGATTGTGTAATTTTCTCAATTTTTTTTATATTTTTATTGGTAAAATTTTTGAGGCAGACAGTATATTTAGTTTGTTTTGCAGTGTACATACCGGTATTTTAAATTCTAGTTAAGATTTAGAAGATTTGTTGCAGTGTAGTGGCTGAAAACATTTATCAGTTATGTTTTGTTTTTATAAAACTTTTAGTGTTTTAGTGTAATTATGTCAGGTATAAAGTGCAGTTATAGAAACTGCACGAACGGTAAATACAAAGTGAAAGGATTGCGGATCTTTCTAATCTTATATTAGGTTTGACAAGATTTTCTTTTAGTCTTGTGTTGTTATTGTGGAAACAGCTCTGATTGTCAAAATTGTAATGTAATTAGGTGAGCTATAAGGCTACATTCAGGAAAAGATATTCAGCAAAAACCAACGAACTTGACATTAAAATATTGTTTTTATTGCAGTTAAAGACGACACGCAATAGGCAAAAGGCCAGATATCAAAGTCTTGATAAAACATTTAAAGTCTTATGTTTATTATTCTCAAAGAGGTAACTTACTCTAGCTTCATTAAACAATCATACGACCTAAGTTAGTAAACCTTAAGAAATAAAATTTTGCACATTTTGATATTTAATATGTATTGGTTGTTATATTTAATAAGGGAGATATTGCTCTTCAAAGCTACTTTCAATTGTGGGTTTTTAAGTGAATTTCTTTTGTTGGGAGAACCATATTACGGTGGTTAGCCAAAGGTTAGCCTTTAACCGTGTTAACTTTTTACTACAAGGGTCCCCAAAAACCAAAAACACCATTCATTAAATTTGTTATAACTTCATACATATAGTTATTATATAAATATGTACATAAATTCCGCTAAGCCGGTAAACCTGTTAACGAAACGTCCGATGTATATCAAACTTGACATGAAGGATTGCAACTAGATCTATTTCCATTAGTTATATCGCTTGGGATTATCAGGCTATGGGAAAAGGGTGATATATAGTTCAAATTTGTTTTAAATCGGCCCAAGATCGAGGTTTAAGCTTATTTTAGACAAATTTGAACCAGTATATCACCATTTTCTCATAGTCCGATGTTCCCAATCGACATAACTAATGGACATAGGCCTAGACCTAGACCCACACCTTCATGTCAAGTTTGATAAAAATCTGACGTTTCGTTAACAGGTTTACCGGCTTAACAGAATTTATATATGTATCTTAATAACTATATATGTATATATATGTACATAGTTATGAAAAGTTTAATGAATGGTGTTTTTGGTATCTGGGAACCCTGTAGTAAAAAGTTAACACGGTTAAAGGCTTATATCTAACCTTTGGCACTACGGTAATAATGGTTTTCCCAGCAACAAAAGAAATTCACTTAAAAGCCCACAATTGAAAGTAGCTTTGAAGAGCTATATCACCCTTATTAAATATAACAACCAATACATATTGTACTATTTCAAAATGTGCAAAATTTTATTTATTCAAGTTTACTAACTCACAAAATTTAGCCGTCTTTAATGGTAGAAAAGATATTCAGCAAAAACTTATAAAACTACAGCTGCCATTTTTTTTAAATTGGCCATGGCAGGCGAGCGCAGCGTCTGAGAGTGGTAGACTTTTCGCCGTCGTTTTTCTCAGGTTATTTTACATAGGAATTGGTCAAAATATATTAGTTTGCAATTACTTCCGGGTTCAGCTATTTTTTTAGCTAATTTTACAAGACTATTTCATCATATTGTGTACATTGAATATTTTATTGTTGGTGCCAGGGGACCGAGCTTATATGCTCGGTAAAATTATTAAGCGTCATTTTCCTTTCTCAGATACATTAAATATGTAATTCGATCAAGTAATTATGACTTTAATATGCTATTTTAAATTAAACTATGTACAGTAAATCAGAGCATTTCATTTATGTTTTACAACATACAAACAACGGTAGCTCCGCTCACTCGCCCGCTTTCTTTTTTAGACAAGCTGACGAGCTCGATCGCTTCGCTCACTCACCAAACGTTGGGGGTGCTGCACTTTGGTATAAATTAACTGAACCGGAGAACCGCAGTTTAAATATGTGTCACGTTGATCCATATTAGGATCCATAAGGCTAATTATTGGATTTTAAAGGTCTCGATGGTCAAACCGGATTCCCAAAGCAATGGGACCAAGTCTAATCGATTCCTCTTGTTCACAATCTTTATATAAAAAAAAACTTGATACACAGGTTGTCACAAAAAACGTGACTGGATATCCATATTCGTATTCGTCACATCTAAATAAATCAAAAATGTGTATCAAACTTTTTAGATTTCAAGTTTGTTTAGCCGCTATCCACCATTTTATTTCTTACACTAAACAACTTATATTTCCGTAGCGGGATCATTGTGTTTAGTTCTTATTTGGAATGGGCCTTTATCACACAAATGTCCATTTTCCCCCAAAAAAAAAAAAATAATTGTTTTCATAGAATTTTCAAAATGATGGAAATTTTAGCTATTTTTTATGTATATAATTTTTTTATTCAATGTTTTAAACCTGTAAATAGTATAATCGTGTTTAATAAATCTTATAAAGCATAGAAAATACTATGAAAATGTATTATTTCTAAACAATGCATCAT
Organism: Neoaliturus tenellus; assembly: GCA_030545055.2. Classification (NCBI taxonomy): domain Eukaryota; kingdom Metazoa; phylum Arthropoda; class Insecta; order Hemiptera; family Cicadellidae; genus Neoaliturus; species Neoaliturus tenellus. The sequence continues at coordinate 73,467,328 of CM061532.1, read as the reverse complement.
TATAATTGGCATAGTAATCGTAACGAGTGAAATTGTGTCATATATGCATAACAACTTTCTTCAACGTCATTTATAATTAATTACTAGTCTACTTGTTTCTCGAAATAGAGCAATTTATTTTTATACAATAAAAAATAACATTGAGTTCTAAATCAACGACATCCAACCAATCAAATATTGTGAATATCAGTAATCACAAAAACTACAGCTGTAAATTAACAGATGTTTAAAATGTTCAAACCAAATCCAAAGTTATTCTAATGGGAAATTTTCAAATTTAGTTTTGTATAGCACCCTTATTTTTTGTCCGATTTTCATCACTTTTTGGCGGAAAAAAAGTACAGACCAAGCCCTTTCCAACGACACCTATAAATCTTTAATATCGGTTGAAAATTGTAGGAGGAGTTCTCAACACAAAAACCCCTTAGCGTCCTAAATAAGTACTAGAGATCGCCTCCTGGTCGAAATTCGACCATAATTTCAGCTAATCTGGACCCTAGAAGTTTAAAAACATTTTATAACTGAAACATCTCTTCTTCCTTTTTTTCTATACTAAGGTAAGTTTACACGTGATAGTTTTTCACTCTCGGAGAGTAGTTAGTTACTCTCATAAAAATCTCAGCCAGCTGTTGATAGTACTCGTAGAAAACTGTCTGGGATTAACCATCTTGGAAAATTCACTGGTTGTGTAAACACCTCTGCGAGTACCTGCTGAGAGTACGAAACTCTCTGAGAGTGAAAAACTCTCACGTGTAAACCTACCTTTATCATTAATGGTTTAAATACCTGAGTTATCCAATTGTTGTCGAGCAACTAGTTTCAACTCATTCAAATAGTCATCTTCAGGCTTTAATACAAAGATGTAGGCTAATTTCTCTTCATAAGAAGAACGTCACGTTGATAAAAGTTAAATAAATAATAACACACACGGTACGGACACATTACAAATAATGACGACACGGACACGGACTCGACAGACACGAACACACACGAACGGAAACACAGACTTTTAATACTGATGTGGCTGGCGAATTGACATAGACGCAATCCCGGCGGCGCGGCGGTGGAGTCTAGACTCCACCTCTACTTTTATCAGTTGTTTTTACAACAAGCCATGATTCAATCAATTATCCTTTCTCTATAAGATTAAAATTGGAACTTTGAAAGCCTGTGGTGTGTAGCCCTGGAGTCCGATGTGAATTAGAATGGAATTCTGCTCATCTACAGGACTATACCTTTGTAACGGTATGCGCGGATTTCTCGTACGATCCACACGAGCTGAGAAAAAAAGAGGAAATGAAACATGCTTGCCTATTAATATATACTAGAGATCGCCTCCTGATCGAAATTCGATCAAAATTTCAGTTGATCTGGACCCAAGAAGCTTAAAAACATTTTAGAACTAAAACATCCGTTCTTAATAATTTTCTAGCAGTTGTTTTACAACAGCTGCCTAATGATTCATTCAATCCTCCTTTCTCCATAAGATTAACATTGGAACTTTGAAAGTCTGTGGGGCGTAGCCCTGGAGTCTGATGTGAATTAGAATGTGATTCTGCTCATCTACAGGACTATACCTTTCTAACGGTATGCGCGGATTTATCCTACAATGTACACGAGCTGAGAAAAAAGGAGGAAATGAAACATGCTTGCGTATTAATATATAGAGACTAGAGATCGCCCACTGGTCGAAATTCGACCAAAAATTTAGTTGATCAGATGTTAGTTTTTATAACTGGTTTTATAACTGAAACATTTGTTCTTCCTAATTTTCTAGCATTTGTTATTACAACAGCTGTCTTATGATTCAATCAATTATCCTTCTATCATAAGAATAACATTGAAAGTTTGAAAGCCTGTTGGACGTAGCCCTGTGGGACGATGGGAATTATAATGCGATTCTGCTCATCTACAGGACAATATTTTTCTAACGGTATGAACAGATTTCTCCTACGATGCACACGAGCTGAGAAAAAAGGAGGAAATGAAAGATGCTTGCCTATTATATAGAATATAGATAGATTCTCAATTTAAGAAAGTGCATTTCTCAAAACATTAGGCTAAAGAAGAGAGTCACAGTTATCCAAACGAATTGGGACTGGCGTTTTTGTTTTGTTTCAAGGCTTCGGTAATAAAATTGTTCGGATAAACAAACACAAAACTTATTCACCCTTTATAGCAATAAAACAGTTTCGTTGACTGTAAAAAAGTACTCCCATGTAATCTGTAGGCTTCGATAGAAAAGAGATCAAAACCATAAATTACACATTTCTTTATATTCGTATACACTTGGCCAATGTTTCACGTGATGCAAAAGTTTTTTTTTTTATTCTTATCACTAAATTTTAAGCTTTTATTAATGCTTATTAAGCTTAATTTTAAGTTCGGAGTTCAAATAATTGAAGTTCGAATAGTCATCTCCCTATTGCGGTTTTAATACTGTATTAAATTATTATTACAATTAATTTACCAAATTAATTTAGCCACAAATGTTACTGCACAACAGTATCAATATCCAAAATGTATCTACCATTAATGTCAAAACTTTATTTTTCTTGATTAATGTTTCTTACAATACATGTAAGATTTTTTTATTTGTGTTTTATTTAACTGTTGCATACCAGCTGTTAATTACTTTTACAAGTAAAATTTTTACAAGTTTAATTGGTGAATATATTTAAAAACATGCTTGTTGAAAAAAAAATTGAGGATTTAATATCTCTGCCGACCGTCCATTTAAAAACTTTATAGAAAATTGAAATAAACGCACAAAAAGCTAAGACAAAATTTAATTTTTAATTTAAAAAAGTATGATGTTCCATTAACATAACAAACAATGCAATAGATCCACGTTAGTTTTACAATGAGTTAACAGTTTATGAGCTACTGGAAAATATTATAACTATAGCGAATTTACTTTTCCGACGTCATCCCTCACATCAAAATGTACTTCAGTGTACGATGATTAGGCTCGGGCTAATCGTACACGATTAACTATAATTAATTAAAAATTTAATTAACCGTACATGACACGGTGACCTGCTAAGCAAGCGAGACAGGTGTACACGAGCATGGTGGCAGAGACAGGAGCAGCGGGCTCAGTGCTCGCTGCGGAAGGTCCCTTCCGCTATTGGTGCGAGGGGGAAGGGGGGAAGTGAGAGAGAGAGAGAGAGAGAGAGAGAGAGAGAGAGAGAGAGAGAGAGAGAGAGAGAGAGAGAGATGATCATGCCCACTCGACGTCTCGTCGTGTACTGTACTGTGGCGCGCTGCGCCCGTAGCGTTCGAATTGGCAACTTCGAACGATTCCGGACAGCGCGACAAGAGCGCTCCCAACGTTGTCGACGCGAAACAGCGACAAGCGCACGCAGGTGAGCGTTCTGTATCGTTTCCTTTTTCTGTGGTTTTAGTTTTGACGCTTCATATCCGGAACACAAAAAAAAGCTATACGGCTGACCTTGGAAGAAGTTATGCTTCTTCCTTTACAGACCTTGTGATCAGTTTATGATCAGCATAGATATATACTAATACACCTGGATCGATAACTGATATGGCGGAATAGCGGTAAAAACGAGCCGGCTCCCCCCACCACTAGCCAGTATTGCCGCCGCCGCGCCGCCGCCGCGCCGTGCCGAATATCAGCTGACACGATTGTTTTTGGTGCGTCAGCTGCATTCTTGTTTGTTTACATTCTTTTAAATGTTCAATTATAATTATGATGATGAAAGATGGTTCTGTACTTGCAGCTTTAGGATATATTAGTGCACATTCTAAAGGCTGAAATTTATCATTTCATAGGTAAGAAAGACTAAAAAGTTACAGTATTACTGTAATTTAATTAATTAATTTATTTAAATTACAGTAAATGATTACTCGCACAGGGTTGGCAACACTGACCACGAATACTGGCTAGTGGTGGGGGTAACGGCTCGTTTTCGCAACACGGAGTTACCAATCCAGGTGTATTAGTATATATCTATGATGATCAGTTGTTGCTATGATCAGTTTATATTCCCCCATCGCAGCTGAATTGTCGCTGTGTATGCTGTAAACAATATAACCTCTTTAGATTTGTTTACATCTGCTCGCCGTTATTATGTTAAGTTTTTAAATAAAATTTAATTGATATTTTGATAGACCTATTTGTTAAATTAAATAGATCAACACCGATGTATACTTGTCGAAGTTACAAATTATGCCAAAAGATAGGCATGTTGTGGAATGAATTGCTATCGAACGGAATTATGCGATTAACTAATTTATGGGTAGTGATGGCAAAATAAAATCGATTTTTCGGAAAAATCGATTTTTACCATTCGATACATCGATTTTTTGACATCGATATTTTGATCACGATTTTTTTATCGAAATCGATTTTACTCTTTCGATACATCGATATATCGAAAAATCGATTTTTCAAGAAATTTTGCCATCATAGTGATGGCCAAATTAAATCGATTTTTCGAAAAAATCGATTTTTACCATTCGATACATCGATTTTTTGACATAGATTTTTTGTTTACGATTTTTGATCGAAATCGATTTTACTCTTTCGATACATCGATATATCGAAAAATCGATTTTTCAAGAAATTTTGCCATCACTATTTATGGGATAGGCCTACATCTAATATTTGGAAAAAGATTTAAATGAAACAAGTAATAATTGGAATATGTTTGTGCCATTGTAGCCTATGTCTCAGGTAAGAAAATATGCATTAAGTGTTCAGTAAGCGTAATTCTACAATACTTACATATAACTTGATTTTTATTAATTTGCAATCATGGATTTTAAATTGTATTGTTTTTTTTTTTTTTTGCTCTACAATCTATTTACCTTTAATATTATAAGCATAATTATTATTAAGTTACTTGCTTGTTTTGAGGTCTTAGCTAAAATCATTACGTTTGTATGTATTTATTTGTAGGCTAGGCCTAGGATGTACGCCGGTTGACTTCGGACGGTTAGATGACGTTCCACTCTTCACATTCGAGGAGATGGAAACCTCCGTTCTCTCCCTAAAGAGCAACAAGGCTCCTGACCTGGACGGGATTCCCAGCGAGGCTTTAAAGAAAGTATTTTCAATTAATGCTGCCTTGTTGTTGAGAATGTACAACACTTGTTTGGTCGAAGGGGTGTTTCCGGCTCCCTGGAAAACCGCCAGACTTGTACTCATCAGCAAGGGCAAAGGTGATCCCGAGCTGCCGTCGTCCCACAGTCCTTTTTGCATGTTGGACACGGCTGGGAAGCTGTCCGAGAAGCTGATCCGTTCCCGCCTGATGTCTGCCGTGGAAGCTGCCAGGTACTTATGCCCCCATCAGTACGGCTTCAGAAAGGGACGGTCAACGATTGACGCTATCACCGAAGTCCAGAGAGCTGTGGAGAGAGCCGAGAGCCACAACCATTCCTCTCCCTGAGTAGTGCTTCTTGTCACGCTTATGTCAAGAATGCCTTTAACTCGGGGAGGTGGGTCGATATGCTGGATGCGCTTCGCAACACCTTTCGCGTTCCTGCATATCTGTTGCGACTCATCGAGGATTATCTCCGCTCTCGAAGCCTGATTTACGACACAAGGGACGGAACGTGGACGATGGAAGTCACTTTTGGTGCCGCGCAAGATTCAATACTCGGCCAGGATCTCTCGAACGTTGCCTATGACAGCCTCCTGAGGTCGGAGATGCCTGAGGAAACCACTTTGGTTGGGTACGCCGATGATGTCGCAGCTCTCATTGTCGCACGCAACATTGAGCTGACCCAACTAAAGTTGAACCGAGTCATGCATGTGGTCAACACATGGATGTCCGATCACGGTCTCTCGCTTGCTCTCCGTAAGATGGAGATTGTGATCCTTACGAAGAAGAGGATGGACACCGTCGTTCTGTTCCGAGTGGGAAGGGAGGTGGTCCAATCAACTCGTGCTGCTAAGTACTTCGGGATAATGGTGGACACCATCAAGTTAAGAGATCAAGCTGGAGAGATAAGATATTCCGTATGGCGGACAAGGCCGCTAAGGTAGTCACTTACCTTAGTGGGTTGATGGCCAATGTCGGGGTTCCACGATCCAGCAGAAGACGTCTGCTGATGTCCGCGGTTCAGTCCTTGCTTTTTTATGGAGCAGAGGTGTAGGCAGACGCTCTCGATAAAGAGTAGTACAGGTTGCGACTCGCCCGGGTTCAACGTCGAGCGGCGCTCGGGGTGTGTTCCGCCTTCTGGACAGTGTCCGAGCCTGCCGTCCTGGTGGTCGCCGGAGTTATTCCTGTCAAGCTCTTGGCAGGAGAGAGGAAGGCAATTTATCAGAGACAAGGCGATATTAAAAGGACACGGCAAGAACAGAAGAGCGCTCCAGAACCTTCCAGCAGTGGCAACACAGCTGGGAGCACGACACCCGAGGACGATGGACTCCGCGACTTATCAAGCACATCCAACCATGGGTGGAACGGCGGCCAATTCTTGACAATTCACGGCTATCTTGGTCGTACCTAAACCAGATGGGCAAGACCGGTTCACCGGACTGCATTTATTGCTCGGGCATTCCCGACGATGCGGAACACACATTCTTCCGATGCCCCCGTTGGGAAGGGCCCCGCCTGAAGGCCACACAAATTTTTTGGTGCATTTTCGGTGGACTCGGTCTGCCAAAAGATCTTGGAGTATGAGGGCAACTGGGATTGTTCATCACAGTTCGTCCGGGGCATCCTCCTGGAAAAGAAACATGATCTGGACCGCGAAGTGGCCCAGATCCCTTGATCGAGTGGCTGGATAAGGAGTGAGCCCCACAGGCATAAGAAAAATTTAGGCCTAGCCTGATGTAATGTTATAAACAACTCCAGGATAGAATCTTAAAGAGTAGCAGAGGCGAGGTTTTTAGTGGGTAAACCCGTTTTTAGGGGAGCCCCACACTACAGGCTTGGCACCTGTGTGCGTAATGCATTTTTTCACATCTCCCTAAAAAAACCATAAAAAGTGTCACTTAATAACTCAAAAAGTGAGTAAAAAATTCTTGTACGGGACGGACATTGGATCGTATTCCTAGTTAATAAATGTGGAAGTTTTAAAGGAGGATTATTTTTGTAAATTCTTCGCCATTGGACAAAGTAAACAAAGCTGGAATTCAAAATTTAATTTGTTTTAAACCCAGCTGATTGTTGCTGTACGGAAAAGTTTGTTTACCTTGGACGGAAAGTAATGTTTACTAACATTACTTTCCGTACAGGTCAGTAAAATCAGCTGACGGTGACAGTTTGGGAAATGACTACTTTCCAAGGTCTCAGCTGTACGGCAAGTTGTCACTTTCGTATACGGAGTGATGAAAACATACAAAACAGCAGAAAAACTCTACACTATAATTTTTTCCACGAGTGGTATTTTTTCAGTACTGTTTTACTGGACTAGTTGTAGGGCCCTTCCTTTTAAATAGATATTTACCAATTTACTTTAGAAACAACTTCACACCAAGCTCTATCCACTGACACAAAAATCATTAAAATCGGTTGAAAACCGTGGGAGGAGTTCCTGTACAAAAAATACCCCCGTGGCAGCAGATCTGCATAATCAGCGAATTTCCAAATGATCTTGAGCTATTGTATTTTCCCCATAAACACCATAGGAATGGTTACGTAGGTTTGGTGCCTTAGGATGTTGTTAGAAAATGTTAGTTTTGTTAGGAAATGTAATAGTCACGTTAGGTAAATGTCAAACTGTTATCAATATTCGGCACTTTTTAATTTTCCCCATAAACCCCATGGGGGTGAGTATGTAGGTTTGCCGCCATATGGGTGTTGTGAGCAAATATCAGTTAAATCCTACCTAGTGAATGTACATACCAAATATTATCAAGTTATTCCAATAAACAAGCGAGATACAGGGTTTCATTGATTTCCCATAAGATTAACATGGAAAACTTATTTTTGGCTATTCTCTGTAACCTGTTAAGCCAAGTCAAAAATTCAAAATACTAAAGTGTTTTTTTTTAAGCTCTTTTAAATGGTTTTGGTTAAAATTGTTGAATTTTGAAAATTATGCTCCAAAAGTGCAAAAAACCCATTTTTGACAACTTTGAAACCCCATAAAACCCCGTTCCCATAACCCGATCATGCTGGTTCGCGAACTCATGAAAATAGACCTAGTCTTACACCTTCATACCAAATTTCATCAAAATTGGAGGTCCCCTTCAAAAGAAAAGTTATCAGTACCATGGACACACACACACATATATATGAAAATAAACGAACGGTGTTTTTGGCTTATGGGGACCTCAAAATGAAAAAGTAACATGGTCCCGGGCTTAAGTCTTACCATAGCTACTACCGTAATAGCGTATTCCCTATAGGGAAATTCGCTAAAACATGTCGTGTATGAAATATGTATAGATACTGGTATTTAAAGAATAAGTAACAGATTCGGTCCTTAACGACATAGCCACCTTTAACACCGTTTTAGCTTCTGAGATTGTGTCAATAATGGCAAAAATTTTGTTCAACAAATAAATAATTTGTAACTAAGACAGTATATTATTAATGTACAAACTAAATTAATTCCAAGAAAAAATTGGTTCAATGAGTAGGTTTTTTTTTTTTCAAAAAGAGAAAGTAAAATTTATATTTATTTGTTGGTTGAATAAACATTATATTTTTTAATTGAAATTGTCACCTGCTATAATAACATACGTTATTATTAAGCCACTAACAAAGGTAATTTACAAATCTGTCATATTAAAGTGCAATAACGGGAAATAATAAGTATGTGTAAAATTTGTGCTACTCCAGGCACAACTGACCTTGGGGAGTCAAATTGACAACCATTGCAATATAGCGCAAGTGAAAAGAACGTTACTATGGGTCGACGCCGTTGTGGCGTTGCCAGTTCGAAGGCCATATGTCCTTGTACTTGTGACGCCACTGCGAATGTGTTTTTACTTCATTTTAAAATCAAGCGTTTACATCCTATAAAAGATTTGACATTATTTTCATTTCAATTTATGTACAAATTTGAGGTACAATAAGCATTAGTTTCCCAAAGAAAAAGTGACCCATCTGCAAGTATAAAAAGTTAAAATTGTCATACTATGTCAAAATAAGTTATACATTGATTGAAAGTATGAAAAAATTATCCATCAACTGACTATGGAGTTCATATTGAGATGGTTGTTCCTGAAAAGAGATGTGAGATTGATAGGTGCACGTAAAAGAAGGGTAGATGTTAAAGGAAATGAGCACATTTTTATTCATCCTTATTTCATTTTCTCACTTTTGCAAATAACTTTTAAATGATGAGTTGAACGACTAAAATGGATGTTGATATTCTGAAAGAAAATAAAATGTAATAAAAATACTATTATAAATTTTCATAAAATACTGATAACAGACAGTGAAAGCTTGAAAAACAATATAAAAACTACTTTTGTAAATGTATTTCTTATAGAAAACGTGCATTTTTAGCGTTTTTAATTTTGCACCTTCATAAAAAGTTTAAAGATTGAACTTTCGTAATTATTTCGACATCTACACAGATGAAGCTTTAATTAATGGGTCGTTGGAAAGCTTCATCTATATAGATGTCCAAATAATTATGAAAGTACAATTTATAATTTTTTTATTTAAGTTTAATTAATTTAATTGGTCTAGCAAAACTGTAGAATTAGTTGTACAAAGTTTAATAAAAATATCTCTAGGGCCGCTTTCTCCAAACACGTTAAACTGTGTTTAACTTAAATATAGTTTTATTCAATACTAAACATATGGTCAACTTTTAAATAAACTCAGTTTAAGCTTAAACTGATTTTGGGAAAGCGCCCAATTCAGTATTTTCTCTCCATTATAAATTGGGAGGTTGCTAAGCTTTTTAAAAATAACTTTTAAATGGTGATGGCATCGACTAAAGTGGATGGTGATATTCTGTAAGAGAAATTAATTTCCTACAAATAACCACTATAAATTTCTATAAAATACTGATAACAGACAGGCAAAACTTGTCATCAAAGGTACTAAACTTCTAAAATAAAGCCTTTGTAATGTATTCCTTATAAAAAATGGGTTTTTATTTTTGCAAAACATGTATATAAAAAAATTAACTTTAGTAATTATTTGCACATCTACACAGATGAAGCTTTCAAACGACCCATTAATTAATAAAATCTGTACAGTTGTACAGTTGTACAAAGTTTAATAAAAATATTTCTAACTAATTATTTTTTCACCACTATAAATTCGGAGATTGCTCAGCTTTTATGCAAATAGCTTTTAAATGGTGAGGAAATCGACTAAATTTGAGGGTCATATTAAAAAAAAAGAAAATAACCTACAAACCACTTACATACATTTCTTGAAAATACTCAATAATGCATCCAAAATGTAAAAATGCATCCAAATAAAATACCTCCGTCGCAGCAGACCTGCATACTCAGCGAATTTCCAAAGGATCTTGAACTTTGTATTTTCCCCATAAACACCATAGGATTGAGTATGTAGGTTTGCTGTCATGGGATGTTGTTAGAAAATGTTTGTTTTTTTAAAAAATGTAATAGGTAAGTTAAATATCAAATTGTACCAATATTCGACACTAAAATTTTTCCCATAAACCCCTTACCAACACTACCTAAATACCATAAATACCAGTTAAACACTACCTAGTGAATGTACATACCAAATTTTATCCAGTTATTCCAATAAATAAGAGAGATACAAGGTTTTGTTGATTTCCCGTAAGATAAACATTGGAAACCTATTTTTAGCTTTTCTCTGTAATCTGTAAAGGCAAGTTAAAAATTCAAAATACTAAATTGTTTGTTTTTTAAGTTTTTTTTTAATGGTTTTAGTTAAAATTGTTGGATTAAAAATTAAGGTTCAAAAATGCCAAAAAAACATTTCTGACCCCTTTGAAACCCCGTTTCCATGGTCCGATCATGCTGGTTCGCAAACTCATGAAAATAGACCTGGTCTCACACCTTCATACCAAATTTCATCTAAATCGGAGGTCCCCTTCAAAAGTTATCAGTACGACCGACATATATATATATATATATATATATATATATATATATATACATGTAAATGAAAATGAACGAATGGTGTTTTTGGCTTCTGAGGACCTCAAAATGAAATAAACGGTATCAGTTAACTGACACATACTTTCTCCCAACAATGTAAAAAAGATGTTAAAAGCTTCAAACATTAATGTCTTGATGACTCAGTTGGATAGCTACCGGCTGAGCAGCGCTCGTTTGACCCTACGCGCGTATGTGACTTTTAACAACGTACTGCGTTTACCGCTAAACGAAAAATTGAATTTTCTCCGCAACCACTTGACGTAGAGCAATAATTTAAAATACTGGATTATTTAGTTTTTTGAACTTGATTTAATGGTGATAAGTAAAATTTATTTCAAGACAACAACTATTTTGAAAATCCAAAAAATTGATTTTTGAAACACTTTTTACTCTATAACTTTTGAACGCGAGTTTTCCCGGAGATGCGGGTGGTGTCATTCTATTCACCATTTTAAGCTTAATAAACCACAAAATTTTAATCAAAATCGTTAGAGCCGTTTTTGAGAAATTTTGATTTTTGATGATTTTTGAGGGTTTTGGGGGGTAAAATACCCTTAAAAATCAAAAATTCAAAAAAATAAAAAAAACGCCTGGAATTATCGTGGATTTGGACCTATGTACCAAATTTAATTAAAATCGGACCATTAGGGCATTCTCTAGCTCTGTTTACATCCTGACACACACACACACACACACACACACACACACACACACACACACACAGACAGACATCACTCCGAAAACCACTTTTTTGGGCTCAGGGGGAACCAAAATGGATAAATTCACCAACAACTCAAATTCGAAAATTTTGACGAAAACAATACTTTCTCCATATACTATGGTATATAGGGAGAAAGTAAAAAGGTGTTAAAAGCTCCAAACATTAATGTCTTGATGACTCAGTCGGATAGCTACCAGCTGAGCAGCGCTCGTTTGACCCTACGCGCGTCTGTGACTTTTAACAACGTACTGCGTTTACCGCTAAACGAAAAATTGAATTTTCTCCGCAACCACTTGACGTAGAGCAATAATTTAAAATACTGGATTATTTAGTTTTTTGAGCTTGATTTTATGGTGATAAGTAAAATTTATTTTGAGACAACAGCTATTTTGAAAATTCAAAAAATTGATTTTTGAAACACTTTTTACTCCATAACTTTTGAACGCGCATTTTCTCAGAGACGCGGATGGTGTCATTTTATTCACCATTTTAAGCTTAATAAACCACAACATTTTATTTAAAATCGTTAGAGTCGTTTTTGAAAAATTTTGATTTTTGATGATTTTTTAGGGTTTTTGGGGGTAAACTACCCTTAAAAATCAAAATTTCAAAAAAATGAAAAAAACGCCTGGAATTATTGTGGGTTTGGACCTACGTACAAAATTTCACCTAAATCGGACAATTGGGGCATTCTCTAGCGCTGTATACATCCTGACACACACACACACACACACACACATCACTCCGAAAACCACTTTTTTGGACTCAGGGGGAACCAAAATGGATAAATCCACCAACAACTCAAATTCGAAAATTTTGACGAAAACAATACTTTCTCCATATACTATGGTATAGGGGGAGAAAGTAAAAGTAAAGTGGTCCCGTGCTTAGGTCTTACCATGGCTACCACCGTAAAAGCGTATTCCCTATAGGGAAATTCGCTAAAATGTGGAACCCCCATTTTCAATGTATTTCTTATAGAAAACATGATTTATTTTTTCACCATAAATTATATAACAAAAACCAAGTGTCATAATTATTTGCACATCTACAGGGAGAAAGCTTCCAATGACACATTACAATAGGTCCAGTAGAACTTAAGAGTTTTCTGTCTGAAGATTTTTCAAACTGAATTATAAGAGTAGATTGTTCTGAATTAAAGGAGAAAATTTATTCTCGGCAGTTTGAAGCAACTTAACAAAAGTTTTAATAACTTTTTGTCGTTGTCCCTGCAACACAAAGAGGTGGCCCACCTTCAGTGTGGGTATAACACATGTGTAATTACTGTACATTCATTTGACTATTACGTAAGGACTCATTTGCGAAGCTAAATACACTGTACGTAATATTGCTGTTTTGTATTTTTTGGTATTTTGATGCAGTTATTAAAACTCTATTGAGTTATTTAGCAATGAGAGGTTTTGATTGTTGGATGTTTTTTACCCGTAAGTAACAGTTAGCCTATGTAGGACTACCTCAAGCCAAGAGCATTCATTACTCAAGTGCTTTAGTTGTACATTGTACTGTTTTCTGCGGTTTTATCAACTTTATGCTGGAATTTATAGTAAATGTTTCCCAAACTTGTGACATGTCAGGTGTCTCATTTTCAAAATGGATAAGGTTTCCTATATTATTCAACATATATATTTTTAAATCCTCCCAAACAACATATGATACCTACATTTATATTATTGGGTGATAGAGGATATAGTGCATAAGTACAGGACTGCTCATGGTAATACTCTTCTTCATAATGTACGGCATATTTACATGTGTCAGTAGAGTAGCAGAGGAAGCCAGCCACCACACGCAAAGTAGTTTTATTTATTAAATAACTATAATATATCCCGATGTGAAACTGATTGACTGACAGACTGATGATATATATAAAAAGTATTTTGTACTTCCGGATGAGCTAGAAAATTTAAATTTGGCTCACATGTGGATTATGTGGTCAATACAAAGGAAAATTCTGAAAACCTTAAAATTTCCAATTTTAACCCTCTACAAAAATAAAAATTGTGAAATTTGGAAATCATGATTTTTGATTTTAAGTTATAGCGGCAGAAAATTGGTTCGTCCTATCGAACATTTGGAGAAATTTTGGTCAAAGGTATTTTAATTTACTACAACTTTGGTATTTTAACTTTTTGACGTATCTCTACTACTCGTAAACCTTGTAGACCAACTTTAATGCCTTATTAATTGTGATTTTCTTAATTTTGAGACCTATTTTACTTCATTATTATATACTACATATAGACTAATTAAATTTTAAAAGCTTATAAATTTACAGTGTTCTATTAAGAAAAGCAACCAATGTATAAAATATTTTAAAGAAACCCCATCAAAAAATAAAAAATTGCTGAAATTTGATAAATAAAATTGATATAGTTCCTTTTTTAGAACCCTCTAAGGCAAACTGTTCTGTTAGTCCTATCTAAATATTTTAATGAGCCATCGAAAGAAGGTAAAATGGACAACAATTTTTGTTAATATATATTGTTGTATCTTCCTCCATTATGCGTCAAGAAAGACTTTAATTGTGTTATCGTTGAGCAGTTTTGACAATTGTGTAGTCTCATTTTGGGCTTGAGTGGCCAAATGGTTGGTACTATAAGAAATATTTTTAGATAGATTTTTAAATGATTTACAAGTTTGGTCCGGTAAAAAGGTTTGTGCTAACCCCCCCCCCTCTCCCCCCAACTACCAAAACTGGTTTTTAATGGGGTTTATAGGTTTATTTTCTTACTTTGGGCTATAGTAGCCAGACAGTTGGTTCTATGAAAAAATCTGATGAGGTTTATGTTTTGGATACATCTTAACACAATTAAAGACTTTGGCATTTAAAGACAGTTTAACTTTACCATATTTCCCAACCAAGGTTAACGGTTAACTGGAAAAAAAGATTTTTATGGTATTTTTTAGGAGTATTTTGGCTGTTTTCTTACTTGAAAAACTCTGCAAGAAAATTGGTACGGTATTTTTTGTGGCAACTGAATGCTTAATCCGATAATGTAATGTAAGGTATGTTACTAAAAGATATTCAAACTAATTACATTACTTTGATCCTAAAGCTCTTGTCCTGTGTAACTTGTGTAAAGTCTATAAACGTATTCTTTTTTAAATTATATAGGTAGAATGGTTGGTCGGGATTCGTCAACTGTAGTGTCAACTATGGGCAACTACCGTAGGTCTTCAAACAACCAAAAAAGTTAACCCTTTGACCTTTTGACCCATATCCTAACCATAACACTCCACCCAGATTGTATGATATTTTTTTAAATCATTGAGTTCTAGTAGAACTATAATATATATAATAACTATAGATTAAATTGATCGAAATAGGTATCTTTCTTATCTCATTTTGTTTAATCACACTATGTTTTTTTCTGGTATTGAGTTCTGACGTTTTAAATTTGCTTTAATCAACAACACAGTATAGTAGTTGTTATAAATGTATACCATTACAATAAATGTATCCTTATTTTGTACAATTTTTTAAAAATTAGAAAACAACCAAATTATTTTCTGTTTACATAATATTACAAAGTAAGAATATGAGCTTTTAACGAATTTAAAGGAACTAGCAAGGGATCATGGGGGCAGGGCCCTTGTCGAGCCCTGGGCGGCAGTGCCGTCCTTAGGGTGGAGCGAGTGGAGCGGCCGCTCCAGGCCTCGCGCTGAGGAGGGCCTCGCGCCGCGAGGCCTTGCCCGCTAAAAAGTTAGTTGCATAAAAGTTTAGGTTGAATAAAAAAAATATAATAATGAACAGATACGTACCTAAAATATCGGTTTAATTACCCGCGCAATATGTTCAATAATTGTGATTAAAAAACCTACGAACGCGATTCTTATTAGTACGTAATAGTAGCGACCAAAAGGATGCAAACGCAAAACATCGTTTGATAGCGGCGGCCGGCGGGCGAGGTGACGGGACCAAGCCTCGCGGCCGCCGAGCCATGCTTGCAGATGCCACAACCATGCATGACCGACTTTGCCTATCTCTAGCCGTTTTTAAACTGTTTGTCTGTATTGTATGTGATTTTTTAATTGATCCATTATATCTTTGAAATTATTTAAAGTACGGAATTAAAACTTAGCACAACTGTTAAGTGCGTTAAGGCACAAATGCAAATGAATTTGGACGTTTTTAAAATTTATGGTTGCAAATTGGAGGCCATTTAAAATTTTCAAAGCTAAATATCTTAAAAACTGCAAACAAAAAAGGTGAAACTAAGTTTGGTTTGTAATGATCAAACGAGAAACAACGGAATAATCTAAGTTTTTTACGTTTTTTAAATCATAAAGATTTACATAGGCCTATGTTTACGAGCAAAACCCGTGTTTTCTCAAAATAAGATTTTAATTTCTCCTCCGTCCATTATCTTAACAATGTTAGTATTTTTACTCCGGTAATTAAATCATGCAATTTTTTGTAAGTTTGCAAAAGTTTGTAAAACTTAAAGCTTTTAAAAATATTTAGCCTTGAACATTTTTAATTACCGCCATCTTGAAACTTGAAACTGTAAATTCAAATTCAAATTCAAATTCAAATTCAAATTCAAATTCATTTCAAATGTTAGAAATGTAAAAATTCACTTGCATTTGCGACTTAATACAGGGTGTCTCTGAACTCTCTACCTTCCTTTTCAGGTATTATTCCTGGACAAAAGACAAGCCAAAAGCAAAATATCATATTTAAAAATTCCAAAACACCATAGTTAGTTGTACAGCCGCCATTTTGTATTTTTCGATATTTTACTAGAATATCGAAGAATAATTTTTAATTTAAGAACGGATTGACGCAATAAGTTGAAATTCGGTACACAGCTTTTTGAAGTAAAAACGAAGCTAACAAAAATAATCAACTTTTTATAATTCATGTTTTCAAAATGGTGGCCAATTAAAGTCTTTAACCTTAAATTACATAAAAACTACCTACATAAGGTTTCAAAGTTTATGTTCTTATGTGTTTTCTTTTAAAATTTAATTTAAAATCCAACGATGTAAAAATCATGAAAATTGGTTCATAAATAAACGAGATAGAGCGATATAACTGAGCCTAGGCACTGTCGGACCGCTTCCCCGGGAGCAGTTTTGGTATGAAATCCATTGTTGAGCTGGCGCCACAACCGCGCTTTTTGCGCGGCAACCCGCTCATATGCCTGACTATTTGTATTAAAATCACTAAATTTTAAATATGATATTTTATCTTATCTTTGGTACAGGAATAATACCTGAAAAAGAGGGTAGAGAGGGTAGAGGGCTAGAGGAAAAAGTTCAGGGAGACCCTGTAATTAATAGTTGTGCCAAGTTTCATTTCTGTAACTCAAATAATTTCAAAGATATAGAGGTCTAATGGATTGATTACATATATAGACAGTCGGAAAATGTCTAGACATAACTTGGACACATGCTGTCGTATGTTCCATACAACACAACCCCCAGCAATCACTGTTAAATAAGGCCTCGCAAAAATATTTTGCTCCAGGCCTCGCATTTCCTAAGGACGGCTCTGCTGGGCGGTTGTATACAATAACATCCAACAAATCCAATATTGTAAATATCAGCAATCACCAAAAACTACTTGATTTACAGCTGTAAATTAACAGATGTTCAAAATTCTGAACCCAATTAAAATGTTATTCTAATGAGAAAATTACAAAATTAATTTGTGAATAGCGCCCTTATTTTAACTTCTCATTAATTTTTGCTAGAAACAACTACAGACCAATCCCTATCCAATGACATAAAAAACTTGAAACTCAGTTGAGAATTGTAGGAGGAGTTCCCTTAAAAAATAAAAAACCCTTAGCATATTAAATAAGTACTAGACATCGCCTCCTGATCGAAATTCGACCAAATTTTTCAGTTGATCTGGACCTAAGAAGTTCAAACACATTTTATAACTTATATATATATATATATCAAGTTTCATGGCAAATGATCCAGTGAATCAATAAAAATATACATACGGTACACCAACATCCTCTTTTTGAAATAGATTAAAATGTGGTTTATCTTATTTTAATTTAAGTTGCAATTTTCTTCCATTACTGGAAAGTACAACAACTTGAATGAGAAATTAATGTGATGTATTTTCACAGTGATCAACTTATGGCAATATGCTGGAGGAGGGCCCTATATTTGGGAGAAAACAAAACCTCAGATGCGGCTTTATGTGTAAGTTTGGAGTTATTATGTTCATAAAGAATTGTAGAGGTATTTAATCTGCTCTCCAGTTTTTTACTATTACCCCATGAGCTCTGAAACTAGTAAAATCATACCTTTCAAAAACATATCACAGCCATTTGTCTATCTATGTCTATTTATTGAAAACAGTAAGGTAAAAACACCTTTGAACAGTTCGTCTGAGACTCCTACTGGGCCAATTTACATACGAGTTTGTAACAAAAATAAAATCTTAACTTTTCTTTATTAGCAGGTTTTATTTGTATTTAAAAAATATTTATGTTAAATTGGTCAAAAATGAAAAATAAACTTTTTATATGGAGATTTAAATGGAGAAAAAAGTAAACTTTTTCAATCCTATGGACAGTTTGTCTGAGACTTCCACTGGATCGATTTACATGCAGTTTGTACCAAATAATAGCTAAACTTTTCTGTATTAGTTGGTTTCATTTACTTTAACATTTCTTACTTCCTTATATTACAAAAAATGAGAATTAAAAACCCTTGCAATTATTTCATTTTACACCCTTTCAATCAGCTGATTGTAAACACACAAGATATTGGTTTGTCTAAATACAGTATATGAGCAATCACTCTAGAAGGACTTGGTTTATTATGACTAGTAACTAAAAGCGTATATAATTATAATGTGTTATTCTTTTAGTGGGAAGAAAAAATTATACGACATTATACTATCTAAAGTAGGCCTACTCAATTTTATAGTTTGATTGTCAGTAAGTTTTAACAAGTTTTGATTCAGTTAAATAAGTTTTGATTGTTAAACTGTTTAAAGTTACTTAATTAAGTATGCCAATTAATTATGATAAATTGGAAGGAATTTTAAAATTTTTTATTTTCCCCATAGACACCATAGGAATAAGTATGAAGGTTTATTACTATGGGATGTTGTTAAAAAATGTTAGTTGTTAGGAAATGTAATGGATGGGTAAGAAAAAATCTAATTGTATCAATATTTGGCACTTTTTAATATTCCCCAAAACCCCCATGGGGGTGAGTAAGTAGGTTTTCCGCCACATGCGTGTTGTAAGCAAATATCAGTTAAACTACCTAGTGAATTTACATGCCAAATTTTACCAAGTTATATCAATAAATAAGCAAGATGCAGGGTTTTATTGATTTACCATTAGATTAACATGGGAAACCTATTTTTAGCTTTTCTCTATAATCTGTTAAGCTGTTAAAAATTCAAGGTACTAAATCGTTTGTTTTTTAATCTCTTTTAAATGGTTTCAGCTTAAATTCTTGAATTTTTAAAATTGATGTCCAAAAATTTCAAAAACTTATTTTTGACCCCTCTTTGAAATCCCATATAAAACCCCTTTCCCAAAACCCCTCAATGCTGATTTGCTAACTCATGAAAATAGATTTGGTCTTACACCTTCATACCAAATTCTATCAAAATTGGAGGTCTCCTTCGAAAGTTATCAGTACCACGGACACATAGATAGATAGTAACACACACATTATATATATCAAACTAATATAAAAAGTAAAGTGGTCCTGGGCTTAGGTCTTACCATGGGTACTACCCTAATAGCGTATTCCTTATAGGGAAATTTGCTAAAAGTACATTTTATACATGTTTTACACTATCTGCCTAGCCATTACACCATCTGTCACTCATTATGACTGGAGCTGTATACGTCGAGTATTGACAGGCAATGACTCGTGGTATTATCTTACTGTAGAAAATAAGAGACAATTTACAGTGGTTAGTAACTGTGATATGGAATTTTTTATAGCCAAGAGGAATGTCCATACCAAATTAAAACCCTGTAGACCCTATTTTTAAGAAGCGAGACTTGCTAACACGTGAATGAGTGGTTTTTGACAAATATATATTGCGGTATAGTCCTGGTACTAAAGTCCAAGACACTGTAAAATTCCTTTTGGACCAAGAACTTTCTCAAACCATGTCTAAATTTTTTTGTCCGCTTCATCATTACTTGAAAAGGTCATCCTTTATACATATTTAATACGCGACATGGTTTTTTGTACAAGGAACTCCACCCAGAGTTATCAACAGATTTTAATGATTTTAGTGTCATTGGATAGAGCTCGGCGAGAAGTTGTTTCTAAAAAGTAAATTGGTAAATATCTATCCAAACAGAAGGACCTTAGAAGCCTTTAAAGTTCTAAATTTTCCCATTTTATTAACATTGATGAGAATATTTAAAAAAAAAATTCAAGTTTGACAGCTGTAACGATTAAAGTACACCAGGGGGACATCTGACTATTCATACCAGACGTTATGATTCAAACCTTGGAGAATGCACTAGTAGTTAACAAACTGACTAAAAAGCATAAACTACCCAAACTAAATTGCTCGATATCGAGCAACAAGTACACTATAGTTAGCTTTGAAAGACAATCATAGTTTGTTAGACACTGCAATATTTGGGACTTAAAAGTGCGTTGCAGTGCCAGCCTATTGTATTTCCAACACATAATTCAGGGGGTTCACCGGTGACAGATTAGATATAAAAAACTCTTATATATGATTTTTTTCTGTTCTGGTTACTCTTTGACCTTGATCTGCTGCTGCCACTGTCTTAAGCATTGTTCATGTGATCTTTAAACATTATCTAAGAACCATAAAGCTACTTAACTCTTTAACAAAAGTGTAAAGAGTGTAAGGCGTATTTGTTTGAGCAGGTTTAGGCCCAAGCAAAATTGCTAAGCGTGTATCTTTTATAGTAGTACATATTGCACAGCCAACAGAAAGGGGGGGGGGGGGGGATTTCCAATGGGGATGGGAAGAACATGCTGGGGGTGGGGGGGGGGGGGGGGGGTTGAGGCTACACTGTTCGACCAGCCTATGCAGGGCCGTGTTTCTAAATAGGCTGAAAAGGCTGGAGCCTATAGCGGCAAAATTTTAGGGGCGGCACTTTGTCAATTTACTAAAAATTAAAATAATTTTACTACTTTAATAACATCAGTAACTTTTTAAGGCCCTCATCTTTCTGATTTAAAGTGTATTAATTTAGTAAAATAGAAATATGTTTAAATCTTTCCATCCGAATTTACTCCATATACTTATAATCTTTTAACTCATTTTTCATGTAGGGTAATCATTGTAACGACACTCAAAGTTTGTGTAAGGCCCAGAAAGAGGGAATACACTAGCGCTTTCAGTGTTTAGCAACTAGTTATTTCCTTTTTAAATCATGTTAATGATTTTACGAATAGCTTGACCACCAAATAATGACAACAAAATAGTTTTGATTTTATAATAACCTCCCCATGAAAAATGTGATTTTTTATGAACGGGACGAAAAAATTATCGTAGGCTTACTACTAGGCAGGCGGAGCTGTTCTGCCAAACAACCAAACTTACGCCAAAATCAGAATCCAGTAAAAAAAAGAAATTGTGTCGTGAGTACACACACCAGGGACCACTAGCATCTCCATCCCCATACTTTTCACGGTAGTGTCACAACTTTATGATGATGTTAGGGTGACGCTATCACAAGAAATCTTTCAAACTTCTCTTAGGTTTTTTTTTCGGTAAAAAATTTGAATTTTATTTCTAACTAGCAGTTACCCGGCGCGTGTTGCTGTGCTCAAATTAAGTTGTTTACATTAAAGCTATTTTATTAGTTTTTTTAATTAACAAAAAAAGTCAATGGAATAGAAAGTAAGTATATTAATATTATTGTGAGGCCAAAGGATAAACAGGCATTTTGAACATTTAAACCCAGAATAGTCAAAGTTTGCTTTATATCGTATTGATCATAATTGCAAATGCAAGAGCACATATAAGCAAAGAGGCACGTCCATGTCAAATTTCAAGCCCGGAGGCGCTAATTAATTTTCAAGTCCAGTGGAGCGCAGCCCTAAAGTGCTTAAAAAACTATATTCGCAAACCGTTTCTTGTTGAGTACATATGAGCAAATGAGGCACGTCCAATTAAAATTTCAACCCTGGTAGCCCTAAAATAATTTAATTTAAGTAATTTTAAAATGGACTTTTAAAATTTTAAGCATGGACTTCAAAATAAGTAATTTTGAAGTCCAGTGGGGCGGAGCCCTAAGGAGCTTGAAAACTATTTGCAAAACTGTTTCCTAGCGAGTACCTATGAGCAAAGAGAATCGTCCATGTCAAATTTCAACCTTGGAGGTCCTAAAGCAAAATTTGAAGGCCAGTGGGGCGGAGCCCTGAAGTGATTAAAAACTATATGTGAAAACAGTTGGATCACTGTCAATGTTACCCACCTCTCCCCCGCTCAACCAACATTCTGATAAAACTATGATGTCTAATTTAATTTAAATGGATTCTAAATAAACTAATAAATTATCGAAATTCTTCGAAAAACTTCTTATATTCATGTGAAACACACTTAAACAACACTCCCCCGGCTTTACATTATAAAATTGCTTGCACTCCAAATAATCGTTCAACTCCAAGCAATCGTTTATTAAAAAATCTGTTTCATCGCTTTCAATAAGCATTTGGTCCACACGCAACTGCCAGCCCACCCATATGCCTTAACTATAAATAAAAAAGATGAAGCCTGAACATTCATATAATATCAACTTGTGACAAAAAAGTATATAAAAACCTTAAAGCGCATTTATGAAAAAAATACAAAAAATTTAATTATTCACACTCGTTTAACTACAAAAGAAAAGTTAAATTATTTGGAAACAACAAAACATATTTTTGAACAAAATGAACACGACAGGACAATGTATAAAAATTAAACAGCATTTAATTTTATAATATTTGGATGCAAATAAAATTAATGAAAAACTTTTAATTGCAACCGTAACAAGCCAGCTCGAAACTAATTATCCATGATTTTAAAGTGCTTATCATGCATTCGTGTTTTGTGGGAACAGAAGTGAAACATAGTGAAACCTACACCTATTATTGCCTATAAAAAAAGAAACATTTTTGTGATAAGCTTGTAAAGGTGTTACTAGGCCTAAGCACAAAGGAATTTGAAACACCATGCCACAGCAAATTTGAAATTATTTATGAAAAATTGAATTAATGACCAATCATACAAAAATCTGAGAAATATGGTTCAACACTTTTGCGTGATAATGATGTTAGTTTTATATTTTACATTGAGAGACTAGTACATCCATGGGCCCTATTTATATATATGAAAATTAAAACGATATGAAAAAATATATGAAATTTTGTACTATTTTAAACGTTTGTTAAGGGTGCATGCTAAAATAAAATTAAGAATAATTATTATTAATTTAAATTTTTGTTACATGTTATAAATACTTTTATAATCAGTAAAAATTTATAAACATTCTAATTTACCGAAATAGTATGCGAGTTCATGTGTCAAACTTGTCCATATCCACCATCTGCTGGACTCGGATGGAGGCTGCGTTCTCGGTAGGTTTGATTATCACCTTCCCATTGGCATAACCGGCGTAGTGCAGCTTCCCCGCCCGCTGGAGTCTTCTGGCACGTCCCAGGAGGGCTTTGTTGTGGTGTGTTAAATTTTCATTCAGGAACACCTTCCCAGGCCGCAGAGCCGCCGCGATCTCCGTCATTTCGATGGATCTCTTGCGTCTCGCCGCCGACAACCAAGATTCTTTTACTCTCCTCGAAATGAATTGTACAATAATCGGCGGATGAGCGTGGCGCTGGGAAAACAAACGCAGGCGATGCGCAATAGAGATATCGTCTCTTATGAAGGACACGCCGATCACTCCAGCTAACCTTTCCAGGCATTTGTAGATGTCCTCCCCTGTAGTAACCGGTATCCCGATAATTTCAATATTATTGCAGCGGGTGTACTGCTCCACGTCGGCGAGCTGCTCACGTGTTGTGCGGATCTCGTCCCGTAGGCGCACGTTTTCTTGTTCCAGCTGGTCGCACCTCTGGTCTGTTAGCTGCTGGGACGCTTCAATGGTGTTTATACGATTTGCGATGCCGTTTAGCTGTTCTTTAAATTCTGAAATTTGACTTTGCAGGCCGGCAATTTTTTTATCCGTGTTTGAGTTTATATTTATTTTTAAATTTTCAAATGCACTTAAAAATCACGCTTTGTCCTCACCCACATCTTTATCAACTGATGACGTGGAAGACCCGTCGTCACAGCACTCATCGCACTTCCACGATCGGGTTTTGGTTTTCGTGAAGTTACGCACGCACGCGGTGTGGAATGTCAACTTGCACGCGGTGCATTTCGCAACTGCATCGGACGGAGCGATCACAATATCACATTTACCGCACTTGGTACTCATGCTACAAATATTAATAAACACGCGAGATACGGACAGACACAAAAAATAATAAATTGTATATTAAACAGGCACGTTCACTTCATGCACGCTGGGCAGGACTAGGCAGGCGTTCAGATAAGGAAGACGGACCCAGATAAGAGGTCTTCACTCATCGGCTCTCTGACCGCAACTGGATCAGATTTAATCAGCCGTCACTTCATTCTTTTAAAAAACAAGCCGTAGAATGGCTTGTTTCCCTAAGTTCCGAGTAAACCGAGGATGTGTTATCGCCCTGGGCCTGGCCTGACCGTTGACCCCACACACTTGGACTCGACACACGGTCCCGTCCCTCCCTCCCCCCCCTTCACCAACACTGAATCATTAATTAATTTCTGTTTGCACTTTAACGTAACTTCAATTACCCAAGCTCAAAATAAAGTTTTTAATAATTTTGGTTAATTCGTTTTTATGACAATACTAAATCCCTTTCCTTGAACTGTGTATTCACCAATCTACGTACGTTTCCCTAATAATTACAAAACTCTGCCAGCAACTAGTCTACGCACAGGCTAGCCGCTCATGTAGACTCTTTCCTTTTATATTTTTTAAAGTGCATTGCAAAATACAGTAGTTTTAATTTAAAAGTCGATTGTTATTTAATTTATTTTTTTTATATAGTTATAGATTTGAAAATAGAATAATTTGTTATTTTGTATTTGCACTTTGTGATTTATGTAATTATATTGTTTTGGGAATAAAGTCAATTTCATTTCATTTCATTTCAATTTCAGTTTCTTATTTAACTTCAGTTTCTTATTTTAACTTCAGTTTGCACCTATGAGCAAAGAGAATCATCCATCAAATTTCAACCCCAGTGGCCCTAAAATAATTTTTAAGTCCATTAGGGCGGAGCCCTAAAAAGCTTCAAAAACTATATTTGCAAAACCGTTTCTTAGTTGTAGTGACTTTCTGTAATAAGAGTTTTAAATAAGCACGCATTCGAAATAACTCTATAAAATTTATTGAAATGCACATTTTTGAAATATGTAAACAACAACTGTAAATAGAATGAACTAGAATAATTAAATAACAACTGAAACAGCTGATCAGCTGATTATAAAAGATACAACAGTCTCCCCCACTTATTTTGGAACTTCATGACAAGACGTAATCGTTCAGATGTTCTGGAGGCTTATGTACTCTTGTAGAACGACGAAGTGGTGGTTGGATTGGTACTTGACAATTTTGTGGAGGTGGTCTGTCATTCACCAATTCTGGAACTGGATGTTCTTGTCGAGGTATAATAGGTTCTGGACGTCGAACAATGCTTGGGATTTGAATTGGTTTGGATTTATTATTTTCTGGCACTTTCTCGTCAGTGGTCTTGAAGTGTACTTTCTTCACTTCTGTTCTACGAAGTTGATCTAGATGTCGCTTCAATGTTCTGCCAGAATCTAACTTCACAATGTAGTGCAGTACTCCTAGTTTTTCAACAATTTCTCCAAGAGTCCAAATATATTAGTTGTTAGCTGAATATTCTCTTACGAGGACTCTCTCCCCGACGTTGAATGATCGTACTCGAAATTTCGAGGGAGGATTCTTCGTACTATGATAGGGCCGCAGGGCATCTAGCTTTATGCGTATTTGACGATTTAGGTATCGTTCTGCTGGTGACTGTCCATTAGAAAGAGGAGTTGCACGGTAGTGTAGGAGGATTTCCTGAACTTTGGTGTGAACTGGTCGAGAATCGCTTCCGAGGGCCTACAGTCGTTGTTTCAAGGTTTGAACTGTTCTTTCGGCGAGTCCATTTGTAGCAGCATGTCCAGGTGCAATTAGTTTTTGAAATATGCCATTTGAAGAACAATATGATTTAAATTCTGTACTGGTAAATATAGAAGCGTTGACCGAAACCATTACTTGAGGATAACCATGAGATGAGAAGATGTTGTCGAGAAGAATTATTGTGTCAGAAGATGAAGGCGTGTTCCTTAAGACCTTAACTTCGACCCATTTTGATTTTGCACAAACACAAACAAGGAAGTAGCAATTTTGAAAGGGTCCAGCATAGTCTATATGTATGCGCTCCCAGTTTCCTTCGGGTTCTGCCCATGGATGCAAAGGCGCTTTCTTAGGGTTGAACTTTATGTGGGCGCAATTTTCACAGGATTGGACTAACTTTTCTATATCCTTGTCGATTCCTTGCCAATACATATCTTCGGGCCAGTTGCTTCATTTTTGTGATTCCGATGTGAGTAGCGTGAAGTTGCTGTAAGACATGGGGTTGAAGGTTCTTTGGAATAACAACACGGTTTTCTTTGAAAAGTACTCCATTGTCGAGAGTGTAGGGTAGATCTGTAGAAGAGGTCAGTAGCTTTTGTTTTATTTCTTTAAGATCCTGGTCTGCTTCGGTTTCCTTTGCCAAGATATCTGCATTTAGATTTTCAGATGATATTTCTAATATTGTCTCTGAATGGAAAGTGGCAGTTTCATTATTTAGGAAAACATCTATAGTTCCGGATTCTTGAATTACTGGAGCTCGTGACAAACAATCTACGTTGGCATTGGCCTCTCCCTTTTTGAATCGTATAGAATAATTGAATCCTGACAAGTACGATGCGTAACGCAGTAGTCTGCTGGAAGTCATAGGAGGTAAGGATTTACTTTCATGGAAGATTCTAGTAAGTGGGGCATTGTCGGTGGTTAGTGTGAAGTGTATACCATATAAATAGTTATAGAAGTGGCTTACCCCAAACACGATGGCAAGAGCTTCGCGATCAAGCTGACTGTAATTACGCTCTGAAGCAGTTAACGACCTGGATGCGTACGCTATCGGCTTCTCTTCGCCTTCGATTATGTGACTCATCACTGCGGCAATTCCCGTTGGACAGGCATCACAAGTTAAGACAATTGGACGGTGAGGGTCGTATGGCACAAGAACACGGTCGGAAGTGATTTCTCCTTTGAGACAGTCAAAAGCGGCTTGGCAATCTTTAGACCAATGAAACTTTCGATTCTTTTGTAGAAGCTGTCGAAGCGGTGCTGTTTTTGTAGATAAATCTGGTATGAACCGAGAGTAGTATGTGACCATTCCAAGAAATTTCCGGACATCGTCAACGTTCCTAGGTCTCGGCATTTCGCAAACAGCTCGAATCTTTTGAGGGCACTTTGAAATCTGATTGTGTTAAATTACATGACCAAGATATTCGATCTTTTCACAGAAAAACTTACATTTGTCTTTGTTTAAGTGTAGGTCGTTTTTCTCAAGGCGCGAAAGACATGACCTGAGGTTAACATAGCACTCATCTTTGGTGGTACCGTGCACAATTATGTCGTCGAAATAAACCTCAGTCTTGGACAAACCTGATAGAATTTGGGATAAGATGCGATTGAACTCGGCTGGTGCCGTTTTAATCCCGAAGCTAAGTCTGTGCATTGAATATGTACCCCGGTGTGTAGTGATATTTTGAATTTTAATGCTTTCCGGGTCGACTGGGATGTGCAAATACGCCTTGAAAATGTCAAGTTTGCAGAAAAACCTTGAATCCCATAAACTGTGTAAAACATCTGGAATGTGTTTGATTGGAAAATTTGCAGAAACTAGGCGATCATTATTTACGCCTGTTTTATAGTCTACGCATAACCGTACAGTACCGTTCCCTTTTGGAATTACTACCAAGGGTGATCCCCAATCACTAGCATCGACTTTTGATATTATGCTGGCTGCTTCAAGACTGTTAAGCTCCTCTTCGACTTGAGTTCGTAGGGCAAAAGGGACATTACGCTCTTTGGTGTAAACCGGACTAGCATTTTCACGAAGATGGAGGGACACTGTATGATTCGGTATGCAGCCAATTTTCTGTTCGAATACAGAAGAGAATTCTGAAAATATGTCCTCAATTGAAAATACTGTTTTTGAGGCATTGAAACAACTGTGTTGCACTGGTACTGGGTTTCGGTCGATTTCCTGGAGACTGATTTGAAGATATCGAATCCAAACTCGTCCAAGGACTGCAGGGCGACCATTTGGAACAATGTACATGTCCTCAGTTGACTTAACATTCCTATAGGTAACCTCAATCGTAACCTTCCCCAAGGGTCGAAATACATTGTTTGTATACGCTCGAAAGTAAACATAAGTTGGGTTAAGGGTGACATTGAGATTCAAATCTTTGAAGTCATTTTCAGAAATGAGTGTAAAACCAGCCCCTGAGTCTACTTCAAATCGCATAGGCTTTTGATTTATGTGCACTGTAACAAAATATTTGTCTGAATCTAATGCAACTGGTCGTTGACTGTGGTCGAAAATATCAATTACGTCATGTGCAGGAGTGTTATCAGGAAGGATTTCCGTGACTTTTTTTAAACCTAAAGGGATTTCATCAGAAGTTGAATTAACATATTTTGTAGAACTGGAGTTAGAATAGTCATTTGAAAGTTTGTTCTTCATCTGACTCGAAATGCACACTTTAGCAACATGCCCTTGTTTTGAACAGGAAGTGCAAAGTGCAATGAAGGTGTGATTTACTTGTGCGGCATTCAGATGCGCGGTGGTTATTTCATCCGCAACGAAAACAAAGGTCTGCAATACCTAGGCGATTGTAGTCGACTTTGGACCTTGAATTTCTTGAGTTAGAATATTCCGTCCTGGATTTCCGTGTATTACGATGATTTGAAACACTTCTAGCACGGGTTTTACCTGTTTGCCTACATGTATTTGAAATTTTATTGATGTCAACATTGGTTGAATGAGAAGGTTGATGTTTGTTAAGGACTTGGGTTTCTAATCGGGATGCTTCTAAGGTAGTAGCCTTTGTTAGAATGTCTTTGAAAGAGGATGTATCTGATTGTAATAACTGTTCACGGATCCAGTCATCTTTTAACCCCCTGATGAACTGGGCTCTTAAGAATAAGTCTGAAACTGAAACATGTTTGGTGCACTCACACTGGACCGTAAATTCACATTCAGTTAAGTCCTTTTGTAGTGAAGCTACATATTCTGGAATTGATTGGTTAGGTTTTTGATACGTACTTAGAAAGTAATGTTGTGAGACTACAACATTCCTGTGAGGAGAAAGCATTTCATTCAATGACTTAACTAAGGTTTGAAAATCTAAGTCTTTGATTGGTTTTTCAGGGCCATTTAGTGCAGAAAGATTGTTATAATGAACAGAGCCAATTGAAGCGCAAAGAATTTGTGCCTTTTTGTTTTCATCTGAAATATTTTTAACTGCTAGGTAATTTTCAAAACGTTCCAAATAGTTTTTAAACTTTTCTTTATTCTGGTCAAAGTTTTCAAATGGTTGAATGTTACTCACTGGTACATTACTTTGATGTTCTTGGCGTTCTGAACGTAGTTGCTCCGTGATCTTCGTAGCCAGCGTGGTTGCGAGTGTGACTTGGCGTTCCGTGAATGCTTTCAGTAGTGCGGTAAACTGATCGGCATCCATTTTGAAGTATTGAAATTTTGAATACTGTTTGAAAGTGTTGCAAGATTAACTATGTTTTATGATTGAAAGATAATTATAGAATTGAAATGTAGCCAAATTTTTCTCGTCGCCAAATGACGTCTGACCACCTATGAGCAAAGAGAATCATCTATCACATTTCAACCCCGGTAGCCCTAAAGTAATTTTGAAGTCCAGTGGGGCGGAGCCCTAAAGTGGATGAAAAACTATATTTGCAAAACTGTTTCCTAGTGAGTACCTATGAGCAAAGAGAATCATCCATCAAATTTCAATCTCAGAGGTCCTAAAGTAGTATTTGAAGTCCAGTGATTTGGAGCCCTAAAGTGCTTAAAAACTATATGTGCAAAACTGTTTCCTAGTGAGCACCTACCTATGAGCAAGATAATCATCCATTAAATTTTAACCCCAGTGGCCCTAAAGTAATTTTGAAGTCCAATGGGTGAAGCCCTAAAAAGCCTTAAAAACTATATTTGCAAAACCGTTTCTTGGTGAACTAAATATGAACAAAGAGGCACGTCCATGTCAAATTTCAACCCCGGAGGCCTAAAGTAATTTTAAAGTATAGTGGGGCGGAGCCCTAAAGTGCATAAAACACTATATTTGCAAAACAGTTTCTTAGTGGGTAACTATGAGTAAAGAAAATCGTCCATGTCAAATTTCAACCTCGGAGGTCCTATAGTAATATTTGAAGTCCAGTGGGGCGGAGCCCTAAAGTGATTAAAAACTATATGTGAAAACAGTTTCTTAGTAAGCACCTATGAGCAAAGAGAATCATCCATCAAATTTCAATCCCAGTGGCCCAAAAGTAATTTTTAAGTCCATTAGGGCAAAGCCCTAAAAAGCTTCAAAAATTATATTTGCAAAACCATTTCTTAGTGAGCACATATGAGCAAAGAGAATCATCCATCACATTTCAACTCCGGTAACCATAAAGTAATTTTGAAATCCAGTGGGGCGGAGCCCTAAAGTGCTTAAAAAATATATGTGCAAAACCGTTTCCAACTGAGCACCTATGAGCAAGAGAATCATCAAATTTTTACCCCGGTGGCCCTAAAGTAATTTTGTAGTCCAGTGGGGTGGAGCCCTATAGAGCTTAAAACACTATATTTGCAAAACCGTTTCCTAGTGAGTACCTATGAGCAAAGAGAATCGTTTATGTCAAATTTCAGCTCCGGAGGTCCTAAGTCATTTTTATGTCCAGAGGGTTGGAGCCCTAAAGTGTTTGAAAAACTATAACTTATTTTCAAAACTTTTTCTTAGTGAGAGTACCTATGAACAAAGAGAATTGTCCATGTCAAATTTCGACACGTGTAGGCTTATAGAGTAATTATGAGCTTCTGTGGGGCGGAGCCCCAAAGACAACACAAACATCAACATTATACCTCACACCTGGTTACTTCTATGATTATAAGCATATGCTTGAATGAAACTTTCATTTCTTTAAATTACAGCAGTTAATTTTGAAAACACTAAATTTCTAAAACCTGACACTGCACCGTTGTATGCCCTCTGGGTCAGAGCCCTTTGGACAGATTTGCACTAAACTTTACACAAACCATCCTTGAATAATGCTTAATAATGCCTGAAAGTTTCATTACAATATGTTGAGCGGTTTCGGAGTCTATAGGCAACATACATATATATTTATATATATATTTTTAAATATACATACATACTTCCTCGATCTTTTATAGATATAGATTTAGGCCTGTTACACACTTAGGTGACGCATCTGCTACGCGGTGGCACGCTGCACGCGACTGCTGCACCACGCGAACACCAACCAATGCTTTTAAACAGGAGCATACACACTACAGTAGCAGAGGCGTGGCAGGGATGGCGTGACTGTAGTGTGTAAGCTCCCATTTAAAAGCATTGGTTGGTTTTCGCGTGGCGTGGCAGTTGCGTGCAGCGTGCCGCCGCGTAGCAGATGCGCCACCTGAGTGTGTAACAGGCCTTAAAGTCGTTTGTTTTGTAGCTTGTGTTTTGTAGCTTGTGACAAAACCAACATTATTTATTATTGGGCTGGCAGTTGCCTCTACTGCCTTGCCTGTTCGCTGTTGTAGGTGTTCCAGTGAAGTCACTTTATGATTATTTGTGTTATGATTCCTGACTTTAAGTATTCAAATAAAGAATCCTATACTCTTATACGAGCAATGTTTGCTTGTTTGCTTGTTTGCTTGCTTGCACAATTATCTCAAAAACGGCTCCGACGATTTCCTTCAAATTTTGGAATATGGGGGTTTTGGCCACCAGAAATCGATTGGAGCTGGTCCCATAGCTGGGAAAAATCCGGTTTTCGCGCTAGAGCCCTTCAAAGATCCCATGTTATCCTTATGGAAATTTTTTAACTGAACAAAAATCAGCTGATAACTGTAGATAAAATAAACCAATGTGTTACATCTTTAACCTGTGGTTTTAGGAAAATCATACCAATGTGCAGCAAACCTTCCGCCTGGCGAGTGAGCGGAGCGAACGAGCTTTGTGTGAGAAACGAAAGTAATAATTTTACCGAGCTTAAGCTCGGTCCCCCTGGTACTCTTATCTTATACTCTAAAACAAGCTCCGTTTGTCCGGGCAAAGTTTTTTTTCGCTCCAAGGATTTTTTTAATTTTTGATTGAATATGGGGGTTTTGGCCACCAGAAATCGATTGGAGCTGGTCCCATAGCTGGGAAAAATCCGGTTTTCGCGCTAGAGCTCTTTAAAGTTTCCATGTTATCCTTATGGATATTTTATTAATTGAACAAAAATCAGCTGATAACTGTAGATATAAACCAATGTTTCACATCTTTAACCTGTAGTGTAAGCTTTGTGTGAGCTTTGTGTGAGAACGAAAGTAATAATTTTACCGAGCTTAAGCTCGGTCCCCCTGGTACTATGCAATAAATGCACATTAAAGCAATTGATGCTTTTGATACTTTGATATCGATTGTAACATCAAATTAATCTGGTGCATATTTGAAGGTTAATACGCCTGTTTGTATGTAAGTGACAATAAAAACTATTTATGAATCTGTCTCTGTAAGGAGGGGGGGGGGGGCCGAAAATGGATAGCCTACAGGCGGCATATTCCTAAATCCGGCCCTGAGCCTATGTGTGTGACCCAAGAACTATAAGTTGAGCTCCTCAAGGCCCAACCACTGTAAGCAGACCCTGTAGAAAATAATCGTCTTCACTTACAACCTGCCAATCTTTGTTGAAGGATTTCCCATAACTTTAACTTCCTAAACATACAGAAGGCTAATTATAGCTAAAGTTAACTGTAGTTCTCATATTACCAAAATATTCTTTCATAATAGTTTTTATAGGAGTGCAACTCTTTTCTGTAGATTGGACGAGAATCAAGAAAGGACTTCAAGGAACGTTGACCTTTGGGAAGGTTTAAAACTTTTTCAAGACCCTGACTATGATCTCCACAAACCCACCCTGCTCATTGTCCATGGTTGGTTCCAAGGAGCAGAAGATCGCATCATAAAAATGCTTCTTGATTGTAAGTTTATTTAAAATTAGGCATCTTGCTGGCCTAACAATTAGCGTCTTGGACTTCGGTTCAAGAAGTCACCGTTTCGACTCCTGGGGTGTCCACAGACTTTGATGGGTATGGACCGCTTTCCCTTAAAAGCGTTTAATGTACATTGTCAATGTCTTAACAAAATGCCTCTGGCGTAGACATACCAAAAAAAGAAAAAAATTAATTTAAATTCCACATGTCTATAGTTTTTATATAAACATAGTTCAGCACCAACCGCTCCTATCGAATTCAATTGAAATGCTAAAACTATGCAGTCAATTTGTAAAGACTTAAACAATGTTTTTGGTACTTATCTTTGTTTAATGGTACCTAATTTCTAACAATTTCATTTTGTCCATAAAACCTTTGCCAGAAAAATATGTACATTACATTACCACAGTAATTACCTTGTTATCATTCTATGTTGTCCTTTTCAGTAGGTCCAGCAGGTATATGACTAAAATGAATTTTCATATGTGTGTGTGTACTTATACATTTATGTACATATAACTAGGAGTACGCTTGTTCCACGCGTATGGGGATGAACGGCAACATATGCCAATAATCCTACTTCCACGTTATTAAAAAATAAATAAATGACACATCTATCAAATTACACAGCTATAGCGCATGCTTCCTCTATGTCTGGCAAAAAACAAAAATAACACCGTTTAACATAGCCTAAAGCACCGTTATTTATTGCCGACAATGCATTTCTTATGGTAAATTAAATTACGTCTCATTACTTTATTACTTTACAGAATAACTTCAGAAACGAACTTGACCTGAAATATCACGCCTAAAATCTATTGTAAAAGTTTGAGGTCGATCTGAGGCTTTTTGCGGACATTATCGTCGAACAAAAAATAGGCGTTAGTCACTACAGTGAATGTATGAGGATTCACTTCTCTTCGATCGTTCATCCAATTATTTATTTATTTGTGCTAAGCAACAAATTCAATAAAGAATTCCAACTTTTAATATTCCAGTGATTTCTCATACATAACAGATGTATATGTGAGGGAGAAAGGAAAAAGGGACCTCTTCGTGGCAAATTAAAAATTTCGGTACAGGCAGTTTTATCGATTGAGGTCAAAAATATCAATTTTCGGTTGTTTGCATTTTAATATATATGCTTCATTTCGTCCTTTACCGGTTGAATAAGATTACAAAACACTTGTAATGGAACAAAACACTCAAAATAATGATTAAAGTAGTCGATGTCTAGCTTGAGAAAAGGTACCTCTTCGGGCTTATGGAGAAATAACATTGCCGCCAACAGGTTTCTTTTTAAAACCAATCAAAAAGCTATGCTACACTTTGAAAACTGAACTCGTAACGAATTCTATTGGCAACGAGGTAAACTACTACAAAATTGTTAATGAAGAACATCTTTTAATAACTAAAAACCAGAAAATGCCGCCAAGAGGTCGCTTTCGGCAGTTTTGAAATTCGTTATGGAGAAATAACATAGGCCCGCGAAGAGGTCCATTTTCTGAAATATCACTTTTATTATGTTTTTATAGAAACATTATTTTCTTGAAAACTACTGTGAGTTAAAACAAAATAGGTGTTCCCATTAAAGAAGACATTTAGAGCTTTCTTTTGATACCAAAATCGTTTCTTAAGTATGAAAAATAAAGGTTTTATGCTATTTTGAATTTTCAAATAGATTTTTCTCAAAATGGCCTTTCTTTCTCAAGTAATGTCAAAGTTCTATATCTTTATAAGAAAAAATCGTAGACTCGCAGGACTTGCGCCAAATTGTTAGGAATTAAATGAGGAATTAAAAAATGAATAACTCAAAATCAAAAATTGCCGCGAACAGGTCCCTTTTTCTTTTCTGCCCCACATATACAGGGTGATTCAGACCATCCTTGCACTATTTATAGCAGGAAACAGGTTTGAGTTAAAATCATGAAATGAAGTTTTTTAACCCTAAATCGCATATGGACTTTCCAATAAAAATATTTTCATCAAGATGCCAAGTATACAGGGTGTTCCAAAACTGAAGATCACAGGTTTGAATCTCAAAATTGTCTAATGTAAACATATAGACCAGTTTATATAGGCCTAATTTTAAACATATTGTTTAAAGGAACATTTTAGTGAAAACAGAATGACTTGATCTTTTACTGTATCAAAATGGTGGCCATTAAAAAAATCAACATTTACGGAATGCCCTGTAATTATTTTATTATTTGTCATAAATTACTCCTGAAATGTATAAGTACAGATTTATACATTTGTCATATAATATAAATTATATTATATTACAATTATAATGTAATTTATAATTGTAATATAATATAATTTATAAATATTACATTATATTATAGAGGGTAAATAATAATCTGAAATTATTCGATTTTGATGCAATTCCCTTAATAATATCCTCGAAATTCCCTAAAATAAACTAATATTTACCCAACTTCTGCTTGGAACCTTGAAAATTTGGGTAATTTACCCCCTTTTTGGCAACACCGATCAGCTGGCACACCACTTCTGTGATGTCATCTTTGAGCACTCCGGGCTGGTGTGTAGTTAGCCTTGGGCTTACATATGTTAATGTTCATGTATATTGAACATGTATATGGCTTATGTATTGAACAGGTAAAAATCTTATCTAAGAAGTTAATGTTCCAGCTGATAATCCAATAATTTTAACTGAATAAATACATGTTCAGAAATACAAATATTCAACATTTGTTCATTCGTAAAGTTACATGGCGGGACTTACAAAGTTTGTTCTTTCCCCATTAGATTTTCATAGGTAAGGAAATTAATACCTTTAATAACTTTATTGAAATAGTGACATTGGTTTTCATAACGGCTGTAAAGCATAAGCGCATAAGCGGTGTAACTACACCCCGTTCAAAATAAGGGGAAAAATAGGGGAATTGAAATGTGCGTTTCGACCGCTCATTTATTTTGAACGGAATATAGCGAGAACATCTCTCTATGCATACTAAAGAGGTTATAAAATATGGAGAGGATGCACTGGTTAATGATATATCAGCGTTTTTAAAGAGGGTAAGGAGTAAAAAGCTAATGTTTGAAAGTAAAATTTGTATCTAAACATTTTTTAAGGGCAGCATAAAAAATACATTGCACAATTTAAAGCAACAGGGGTACACCAGTACTGTACTATTATAGATTCAAGAAAAATTTCACAAGTTATAATTTTGTTTCAGCACTGTTTAAATCTGAAATCAATAAGAAAATGAATATAATGGTTTTGGATACACCATGGTTCTTGGATAACAGAATTTCAAACATACTTTATTTTAGTTTACCAAGAAAGCTTCGGGTAAGAAACAATAGTGTGTGTTTGAATTAAGAGTCTGCAGTACCTCCGCCATTTGGGTATTTTGTCCTATAAGAACAATAATTTTAATTTAAAAAATTACTGTTAGTTTGTTGTACCTCAGAAAATTTCAAGCTTGATGTCATTTTAAATTTTACCATAAGTTAGTATCTTTCATTTGACGTGATAGAAAATTAACTAAAAAATTAATCTTTAAAATAATGAATAAAATATAAATATATATTTACACCATTTTAAAACCATGTTAAGCCATTTTTAGGAAGTTTATTAAAAAATTTATCCATGTCAAATGAACTGCCGTACCCTTATGGTGAACATATTCAAGTTTCATGAAATTTTAATGCAAGATTGAGATAAAGTGTTTTAAAAACACCTATAGTTAACAGCTGTGGGGAACAGCTGATCAACAGTGAGCAACAAAATATGAAACAAAGCAAAAAATTAAATACAGCTAATTTACAACGTTGTTGCAATGCATTCTAGAGGCAGCCTCATATTAGCATTATTAGGGTTGCTTATTAATTACATTTTTATAATTACATAATTATCTTGATAAATAAATATGACATACTTGAATTTTATCATACCGTACTTAAAATGTAAATTCCTAGTTTTCGACTTTCCTAATGTATCCTACTTGTTTATTTTATGTTAGTCTAAGTGTTTCTGTTGTATTCTTTAAAGATTTTATTTGTTCTTGTTGGATTGTTACTAGCCTTATGATTATTGCAGAATCTTGTTAGTATCAAGAGACAGTTTTTGGTTGAGCCAAACTACATGTTGGACTGTGGTAAATTGTGTACTGGACTTGGATTTTTCATAAGTTATTAATTATTTTCGTAATTCCAATGTTTTGTATAGTTTATTGAGCTGCTGCATTGTAATTACCTGTTATGTAGCATATTGTAAAAAAATAAATATTTTGTATTTTTGTGATCAGAAAAATTAGTTCTTTTTTATGGTGATGGAAAAAGTACATACTTGTATTACAAATAATCAACTCGTCTAAAATATCTCAAACACAGTTTGAAGTAAACATTTTTAATTTAAATAGTCAGAATCTATGTAAAATTTCAGTCAAGTTTTAGCTAAAAAGTGTTTTTGTATATTTTAACAAATGATAAAGTTATAGGCGAAAGAGGTTTTGAGCAAAAACAGTTTTTCGAGCACAGTAAACGAACCAGTAGAAATATCTAGGATTTTTACACATTAGTTTGTTCAGCTTATAATTCCGCACTTTGCTAATTTGAGCTTTCCAGGAAATTTTATAGTTTGCGAGATCCCAATGGTGAGCATAAAAAAAATGAACACACAGTATATTTTTTGAAGAAATAAATGATATTTTGATTTGTTTAATTTGATATACAGATGAGTTCACAAACCAGATATATTGACCTACTGGAAAGGGGTATTTTTGGAGGGGTTTTTATAGCCCAAAAATGGTTTTTTGATTTTTTCATATGTAATTTTTTTATTTTAAAATTTAATTGGAATTAGCTAAAAAACACACAAAAACTCCCTCCTCATAACTTGCGCGATAATTTTCATGTCAGTGTAGTAAACAAGCATCTCAGATTTTTCTTATTTAATTCATTTTATGAGTTGAAACATCTAGCTCAGACAGTAAAGATAAAAATATATCATCACTTTGTTCTTTTTATGAATGCCAGTTCACAAACTAATCATTACACAAATTAAACCTGATCTGGTTCACAAATCAAACATTGATGTCTGCATGCATTAAAGGAAGGTTAATGTGAAATAATCGATTGAAATTGATTCTATCACATTTATACAACGTGGAAAAACAATTGAACCAAACTGACCAAATCAGTCGGTTCTAAATTCGATTGTTTAGAAATGAGCGATTCAACTCAATCAATTTGCCAAGATAAACTGTATGGCCCACTACAAGCTGATGAATTTAGCACTAAAATTGCGGGTTTACCCGAGTTTCCCCGAACGAACATCGTCGAAGCACTGCCAGTCCAAATACTCTTTTACTTTTAATTCGACTATAATTATTAAATACATTGTAAATTTTACTCCAATGAAACAGCTACTGGGAAATATTGTGGCAGAAATATTCAACGAAGCAGTGTCAAAAGAGCTGATAAAACCAGAGGACATAAACATGCTGGGACTCAGCTTAGGGGCTCATCTAAGTGGCTATATCAGTCGGTCGATCCCAGGCCACGCCTACTCCATTGTGGGTAAGTCATCTACTGCCTACAAATATTATTGTTATAGGAGCAAAGGCTACATTCTTCACATTGTGTTGGGTGCAACTTACATTTTAGGATAAGGCCACACAGGTGTTTTCTTACAAAGAATGACTTTTCATCTTTATGTAATTTGAAAGGAAATCCTAATGTCAAGGGGACTATGAAATAAAATTAAAAAGCTAAAAAAATAATTCATCTATTGAACAAAACATGTTAAAAATAATTTGTTATTTATTAATCAAACAATCAATAATATAAAACTTTTGACTTTATATTCCAATAGGTATTAAAATTTCCCTTAAAATTACATAAGACGAATCTTTCTCAACTAGTATTAAAAACATGACAACACTTCAAATTTAACATTAGTCTTTTGAAAATAAAAATCCAAGATGGCGTTTACTGCAGCTGTGCAGCCTCTTAACTTGACACACCGGAGTTTCGCTGTGCGCTTGTGGCTGCAACTGCAAGTGGCACTGCCCTGCCGGAACCAATAACCGATCTCGCAGGTCATTTCCCATGCACACTGCATGCTAATTGCAGCGGAAAACGGGCTGTGCTTCTTCAGTCTGTCAAGTCCATTTTTGTCACTATGTCTATTAAAAATAATAGAGAGTAATTAATATTATTTCACACACAGTGATGTGTCGTCACAATCTGCAGTCGAACATAAATAGATGTTTTATATGTGATGAGGGTAGGTCTATGGGTTGGGGTTGGATGCGGAAAGGGAGTGATGCGGGCAATCGTACAGTAACCTTTGCTTAGGGTGGCAAAAGTGCTAGCGCTGGCACTGGTAACGGATCTTAAAGTCACACAACACGCATTCACACTACACATATTTACAAAAACACGAACCTTGAAAAAATTAAAATCCACGAGGTCACAGGACAGGAGCGGCCGGAAGGAACTGGTATGTTAAATATTGCAAATTCAATCTGTAGCTATAACACATTAAATATGTGAGGTGAAAAGGAAAAAGGGACTTCTTTGCGGCAATTTTTTTATTTTGAGTTATGCATTTTTTTAAATTCCTCATTTAATTCCTAACAATTTGGTGCAAAGCCCATAAGTAACAATTTTTTGTTTGTTAACCCTTTCAGTCACCATGTCCTGTTTAAAGAACTATTAATTAATTGATTTGATAAAATGAATATAAGTGGAAGTAGAAACAATTTTATTGGTATCTTGGAGTTAAAATATGATTATCTTAATTCAAAATATGATTATATGACGGCATAATTCAATGCCGTAGTGGCACACACACAGGTAACGTAAGTAAAAAGTAGCAAAATATTGACCAAGGTGCAAAAAGAATCAACCGATCCCGTCAACTTCCACGCAAGCCTGCCACTGTTTATTTAACGTGGCAGAATTACTGCTGCTACAGAATTCATTGAATCTGTTATAGATAATCTAGACAACAGAGGTAAAGTTGCGGGTCTGTTCATGGACCTTAGCAAGGCGTTTGATTCAATATCACATGATTTATTACTTTCCAAATTGAGTAAATTAGGAATTTGGGAGGATTGTTTACATTCTGTAAAAAAGGACGTGTTTTATTTCAGAAGTAAAATAATTGCTTTTAACTAACTAAAACATAGTCTTTGTGAGAGGATTGTTTTATTTTCAGTTTGATTTTATCTTTTACTTAACCTTAGTTCGTTTTTTGGTCGTTTTCCTTAGTGGGTCTCTTTGAAATGAGTGTAAATAGCCCCGGTCTCAATGGTGACACAGGATGGTCAATATCTGTAAAAAGGCGCGGACAAAGACGTTCAAGTACCTCAAATGAGCAGAGAAATAATAAGTTGTTGAAATCTGAAGTTGGTGAAATTATGGAGACTGAAACCGGTAATGAAGTTTCTCAAGGAGTGACTGTACTCACTGATGTTAGTTCTGTGCACGACAGTATCGAAACTCAAGACGTCAATGGCCATCCCAACATTGATGTAATACCAGAAAACAACAGGCCTATCGATCATAACTATTCCCAGAGCCCTACAGTGAATCAACAAGAACCTAATTCACCTCACATTAATCTCTATAGTAATGATGATGTTGCTCCCTTCTTGGTATATGTTGAAAACCTGGACGACCAACGAAATATTGGCCGTATGCATCCCATCTCCTTGGGCAGGAAGCTTTTTAATGGCAATGTTAGGGGAATCTTGGAAATCAAACCTCTAAATAAAAATCGAGTTGCATGCATCTTTCAAACAGCTGCTGATGCAAACATGTTCACCACATCTTCTTTTGTTAAAGATAACAAGTTGAAAGCTTTCATCCCTACCTATCAACTGGAAAGAATTGGTCTGTTACGTAATATCGATGTAGCTCTGTCAGAAGAAGAAATATTCGACAATTTAACAATTTCAAACGGACTAGCCATTATGTCCGTTAAGAGGTTGAACAAAACAGTGGTTGACGAGGACGGTAAAAAATCCTTAAAACCCATACCATCTTGTTTTTTTAAACTCCGGGGAACCAACTTACTTTTCGGGGTATCCCCTAAAAACTAGCGTTATAGATTTATCGATAGTTTCTTCCCCTTTAGCCCTAGTATCAAATTGGGAAACTTTACAAGACTGGAATGGAACGCAACATGTACCTATAATAGTTACACTTTCTTGCACTTCGAGAGATTCGAACAAGAAAGAACCCTCGCTTGACCCAGACAAATTTTACTACAGTCTTAAGAAGGCAAACTGGTCTCTTTTTTCCAGGACCATCGATTCTTTGGTAGATCAAATAGATTTCGATTCTAATCCAATAGATTGTTATGAAAGGTTTTTTGAATTTTTAGTTCAAGCTGCTGAACTGTCTATTCCAAAAATAAAATCCCCTAAATATAATTTTTCTCGATGCGTCTGGTGGACCCTGGAATGTTCTCAACACGTTGCTAATCGACGAGTTGCCTTTAGGCAATACCGACGTAAACAAACATACGAAAATTATTTAAACTATAAAAGAGTTGCAGCTTCAACGAAGAGATTCCTCCGAACAACAAAAAAAGAATATTGGATGTCATTTTGTAGTAATATTAATCGATCAACTCCTATCTCAGAAATTTGGCATAATGTAAAGAATCTGAAATACAGGTTCTTATCACTCACCTCCCACAAAGCAAACAAATATTTTTCGGAGTGCTTGGATGAATTTTTGGATAAACTAGCACCCCCGTCAGTTCATCTACAGTACACTTCTTTGATCAATGAACGTCCACTTAACGATAAGAATGAAAATCTCGTGGAAATATTCTCTGAGCAAGAATTGATGTTTGCACTCTCGTCTCTTAAATGTACTTCACCTGGTAAAGATTCTATTAGCAATTTATTTTTAATCCGTCTTCCAGAAAAATCACGTTTGGTTCTTTTAAAAGTTCTTAAAAAACTATGGATCTACAATATCATCCCGAATTCTTGGAAGGAATATATCATTGTGCCCTTAAATAAGCCTAATAAAGACCCTCACCTTGCTGACAGCTACAGACCGATTGCTCTTTCATCGGCAATGGGAAAATTGTTTGAAAGACTACTCAAAAATAGACTTCAACATTGGATGGAAAAGCATAACAAATTTTCTCCAACTCAGTTTGCTTTTCGTAACGGAAGAAGTTGTATTGACAACTTAGCTCTTCTAACAACTGACATTCAGAAAGCATTCAATGAATCTAAATTCCTTGCTGCTGTATTTTTGGATATCGAAGGGGCGTATGATAGTGTGAATCTCCACATTTTATCACAAAAAATGCTGTCCCTAAATATCCCGAGTAAAGTTGCGCAATATGTATTTAATTTATTTTCTGAACGTTCAATACAAGTAAAGTTTAACAACTGCCTATCACCTCCAAAGTGGACCAGCAAAGGTATACCTCAAGGCTCAGTGTTGAGTCCGCTGCTGTTTTCAATATATTGTAAGGATTTGTCAAGTTGTTTTGACTTTCAAATCAAAACCCTTGAGTTTGCAGATGACTGGGTATTATATGTAACCGATAAGTCATGGAAGAAATGTGAAGAATATTTGAATGAATCTTTATGCAATCTCTACAATTGGTGTAGGCATAGAGGGCTAGAAGTTTCAGTATCGAAATCTGCGGTTTGTGTATTCTCACGAAAAAATGTTCTTCCTATTCTCAATATCTTATACAATAACAGCCCCATTTCGTGTGTTCAGGAACAGAAGTTTCTAGGTCTCACATTTGACCGCAAACGCTCATGGAAGAAACATATAAATGTATTAGAAGAACAATGTAATAGAAGACTAAATATAATAAGGTCGGTCTCGACTTGTTACTGGGGGGCGGATCCACAAACGTTGTTAATGTTGTACAAGTCCCTTATAAGATCAGTTTTGGACTTTGGATGTTTCATATATGGTAATGCTTCTAAACATATTATTTGTCAACTTGATAAAATACAATACAGGGCTATCAGAAGCTGTTTAGGTCTAATGAGATCTTCACCTTGTAATGCCATGGAAGTGGAAGCAAACATTATTCCGTTGTACCTTAGAAGACAGCTTCTGAGTGATAGATATTTGTTAAAAACATTTTCCGTGCCTTTTCATCCTTTACAAAAACAAGTTGATCAACTCAATCGACCCTGTGTTCAGTTCCCATATTGGGAAAAGAAAGGAATCCCTCTTTTAGTTAAAAGCTATAGGTATATGATTGATAACCGAATTATAACCAGGAACACATTATATAATCTTTACAACAATTTTTTTCACATAGATTACAATGCTCTTTTAGTAAATGTACAGACATACCACCTTCATTGTAAAAGCTCGGATTTTGTATGTATTAAGGAAGAATTTTCTCAATATATGAATAGATACTGGACTGAATTCAATCGCATTTACACTGATGCTTCAAAGAATATGGATACACATTTTACCTCGTGTGCTTTAGTTGATTCTCGTGAAAACTGCACTATATCTTTTACTATTAATCATAACTTCTCCATATTTTCTGCAGAGGCGATTGCCATACATCATGCCCTGTATTATATTGAAACAAAGAATTATAAAAAATCTGTCATTCTGTCGGACTCTAAAAGCGTCATCACGGCCCTTGGAAACTTGAAAATGAATTTCAATTCCCATCCAACAATTATCAAAATCAAAAGTAAAATATTTGAATTGTCTGCAAAAGGCTTCAAAATTGTTTTTGTATGGATACCTGGACACTCAGGG
Source organism: Neoaliturus tenellus (assembly GCA_030545055.2). Lineage (NCBI taxonomy): Eukaryota > Metazoa > Arthropoda > Insecta > Hemiptera > Cicadellidae > Neoaliturus > Neoaliturus tenellus. Next base: position 73,423,433 of record CM061532.1, on the reverse strand, counting down.
ATAGAAGGAAATGATAAAGCGGATCATGCTGCAAAGTGTGCCACGTATTACAATTCGTCCTACCACCCATCCTTTCTCGACCTCAGACCCCTGTTCCGGAGAAATGCCTACAAGAAATGGCAAGAGGGATGGGAAATTTCTAGTGCGTTTAAAGGAAGCAGGATTTTCATACTAAAACCTTGTGTCGTTACTCTTCCCTGGTTTTATGATTGTAATAGGAGCCGTAGATTCGTCACACTATTTTGCAGATTAAGATGTGGTCATACTTTTTCCAGGAATCATCTTTATCGTATTAATTTGTCCAACAGTCAAGTCTGTGATTGTCTTCAAGACTCTGCTACACCTGACCATCTACTTTTTGCATGCATGCTTTTTAATGAAGACAAAAGGAAGAAAATGATCAAAGATTTAACGAAATTGAAAGTGGAACTTCCTTGTAATGTTTTATCTATTTTATCATATGAAAATTTTGAAGTTTTGGACGTTATCTTTGAATTTATCAAAAGTGAAAATATCCATATTTAATTCTTTTGTTATTTGATTGCTTTGTGGTAAAATTTCTATTGTTTAGTTTTTTAAAATCATAATTTTATTCCAATTGAGGGCTTGTCATGGCATTTTGTCACTTGGCCAAAATAAAGAGTTAAAAAAAAAAATTAGGAATTAGTAAAAACTCATTGAACTGGTTTAAATCTTATCTCACCGATAGAAAACAATTTGTTGAAATTGTTCATCACAACAGCAAAAACTACAAAATTCCTTATTGTTCTTCAACTACAACAGTCAAATATGGGGTGCCACAGGGATCAATTTTAGGACCCCTGTTATTTATTTGCTATTTAAGAGACTTCCCGCAACTTAGTGAGTTGAGTAAACTGTGTCTATATGCTGATGATACTAATTTAAAAATCACAGCTCCAACTATTGATGAATTAGAAATTAAAATTAATTCTGACCTGAAAATTTTAAATAGCTTTTTTAATTCAAATAATTTATTATTAAATCTTGAAAAAACCAATATTGTTAATTTTCAAACTCGGTCAGTTCAAAATGTAATTCTACCTAACGTTACCATCCACAACAACAAAATTAAAGTCAAAAACAGCATTAAATTTTTAGGATTAGAAATAGAAAACACACTCAAATGGAACCGACATGTTGAAAAATTACTAACTAAAATTTCTTCTGGCCTCTACGCTTTAATTAGGTTAAAAAATTATTGTGATAAAGAAACTCTCAAAGTAATTTATTTTTCTTACATCCATTCGGTGATATCCTTTGGAATATCATTGTATGGTGCAACAACAACCAATAATTTAAATTCCATTTTGATAATGCAAAAAAAAGCAATAAGAATAATTTGTAATTTAAAACCCAGAACTTCAGTGAAGGATTATTTCAAATCAGAACAAATAATGACAGTTTACGGAATGTATGTCTTTGATACAGTTTTATGTATAAAAAATAGATTTCAGGATATGGAACTGGTTGGTAACAATCATGAACATAATACCAGAAATCGGGGATGCCTAGCAATTAGCGCCCACAATTTACAACTTTTTAAGAAAAAACCTACATACGCAGGTTCAAAATTTTACAATAAAATACCAAATGATATTACGGATGAGGTCTCAACTAAGAAATTCAAAATCAAACTTAAGCAGTACCTCATCAACAAAGCTATGTATTCCTTTGATGAGTTATGATTTTGAATTATTTTGTTAAATTCTGAGATTTAGACTAAGTTACTTTTTATAATTATTTTATACCTATAAACGTTAGACACTATTCATGTATGTATTCCACTACAAATGAATAAAGATATTTTGAATTGAATTGAATTGAATTGAACGTGGGCCCTCCCACCAATGTTGCCTCAGATTGGCTAATCCTTTTAAAGTTGCACCATCAGGTCAGGTTTGATCGTGAGCGGATTCGAACTTGCGCCGACGTAGACATCCTGGCCAAGGATGCCTACGCCTTAGCCATCTCAGCTATCACGACCGGCAGCCTAGTCACGAGAATTAAGGTTTTGAATGGTGTGCGATCCTAGCATTGACTACTTTAATCATTATTTTGAATGTTTTATTCCATTACATGTGTTTTGTAATTTATTTCAACTGGTAAAGGACAAAATAGAACATACCAAAATGCAAACAACTGAAAATCAATATTTTTGACCTCAATCGATAAAACTGCCTGTACTGAAATGTTTACTTTGCGTGAATAGGTCCCTTTTTCCTTTCTTCCTTACATATGCTTATTTTTACATCTCTAACATTCAAAATACTCATATGTGTTTACGAAAAATCCAAACAACTTTTTTTTTTTTTTTTTGACAAACATTTATTTACAATCTGTTCAGGGTAAGATTAGAACAATAAGTAAATTGGATGAAAGAATTATGACATGAATTAGTCCCTATTCAACAACAGAGCTAAACAAAAGTAGAACATATTATCAAAAACGGTAGGGAAGGTCCCATATAGAATGTCTTTTTGGACGGTACACTGAATCACTAAGGTTCATAAGGTTCATTGCCAAGTGGTTTGGATGATTGGTCAATTTTTCTTGATATCGGATACTAAATTTTGAAATTTCTTCTCTTACTTTAACAGTTCTAGTGTCATGATGTAGAATTTCGTTATTGACATACCAAGGGGCGTCCAGGATGCTTCTTAGGCACTTTGATTGGAATCTTTGGATTATGTCAATGTTTGAATTACTGGTGGTGCCCCATATTTGAATTCCGTAAGTCCAGATTGGTTTGAGGATGACTTTGTAAATTAGTAATTTATTTTTCATCGACAGTTTTGATTTTCTATTCAAGAGCCAATTAAGTTTGTTAAATTTCAAATTTAGAGCCAATCGTTTATGCCAGACATGCGATCGCCATGTTAACCTTCGATCAAGGTGCATGCCTAGGTATTTAACCTCAGCAGCTTGAGGAAGAAGAACATTATTTAATGAGACTGGAGGACAAGTTTCGTGCCTTGTTGTGAATGTGACGTGCGCAGACTTGTTTTCGTTCACCTTTATCCTCCAATTTTGTAGCTACTCCGATAATTCATCCAGCTCTGCTTGAAGCAAGTCTGAGGCTTGTCTTGGGTCTTCATTTGAGGCTAATATAGCTGTATCATCAGCACAGGTTGCTAACATTACATTGGGGCTTGTAGGTATGTCGGCAGTGTAGAGGGTATAAAGGATTGGGCCCAATACGCTTCCTTGTGGGACGCCTGCTCTAATTTCATAAAGTTGAGATCTTGAATCCTGGTATTTCACTCTGAAAAACCTCCCCGTTAGGTAAGACTTTATGACATTGTAAAATGTATGGGGGACGTGGAGTTTAAGTTTATAAAGCAATCCATCATGCCATACCTTATCAAAAGCTTGGCTTACATCCAAGAAAGCCGCTGAGCAGTATCTTTTGTTTTCCAAGTCGTCTTTTATTACATTAACCACTCTGTGGACTTGTTCAATGGTTGAATGTTGTTGGCGGAAGCCAAATTGATGACTAGGGATTAATTCACCATCATCTATAATATTTTGAAGTTGTCTTAATAATAGCTTTTCAAAAATTTTTGAGGTTATCGGTAGAAGACTTATAGGTCTGTAGGATGTGGCTTGGTGGGCAGGTTTTCCTGGTTTTGCAACCATGACTATTTCTGATACCTTCCACTTGATACCAAACAACTTGAGAAATTAATAAGCTATAAAAATTTTCCATGATTCTGATTGGTTATATTTTTGGCAGTGGAAGGAACAGGGAAAAAGAGGGGAATTGAAATCCACAATTCAATTGCACAAGAATTTTGAACGGACTTTAGATTGGATTAGCGAGAATCAATTGAATGTATACAACCCTGTCTAAAGAACCAGCTGATCTTAGATAGTAACAAAGCTACACAAAGCATCACATCCATTCTACACTCATTGTTCATTCATATTCACCTTGAAATACACCCTGGTAGCGTCGGCATCTCAAAAAGTGATTAAGTGATTGTGTCTTATACCGGGTGTCCATAAAGTCTTGCCCTGATTTCATAGCTTTGCTGTACGGACACCATTATAGCCACAAGCACCTTTACATTTATTCGATTGTATTAAGTTGTCAACACTTAAACTCAGCTGATTAACATCAATGCAGTTTACTGATAAATGCACTACAAAAACAAATCGTGGTGGCCCGACTAAATTGCCACCTCGTTCATCACGCTTGATCTCTGGATTTTTTTATGTCCTCTGATTTGTTGAAGACTTGGTTTATTCTTAAGGAGCGTTTACACTGGAGGTTGACAACCAAAAGTTGTCGACAATAGCCATATGGATAAAATAGAAAATGTCAACAACTTTTGGTTGTCAACCTCTAATGTAAACGCACCTTTACCCAGTGCCTAATTTAGAAACTATAAAAGACAAAATAATAAATACAGTGACGTCCGTTACTTAGTAAATTTGATCTGAAACCGAAATATGGTTGTTAATAAAAAATTTTCTAAAAAGTCGCCTAGAAGATTTTCAGACTAAAAAGGCGCACACATTGAAGTGTATTGAGATTTTGCATAGCTGTAAAAAACTTTAGAATTGACTTGTTAAAACTGAAAATAAAACTATCTTACCACCAATTGTTCACACTATTCGGTTTCTTTATCAAGGCAAGACTTTATGGATAAGCGGTATTACTAATGTCCCAGGTTTATTTTTGTCATCTCATTCGGCTATTTACTTTTAATGAATAGATATTTGGCATGAAACTAAATTCAGTCAGAATTTTAAAACTATAGGCATAAAAAGGTTTTGGCTACAAATAAAATCACAAGCAGAGGTTGCCAGAAAACAGTTTCAAGTGTCAACAAATCACTGAAAAATGCTTATTGTAGGCTTAGACCCAGCTGGTATTGGATTCAACAAGTTCCCCAATGCTAATTTTAACAAACGAATCCAGCATGTAAGCAAGACAGACGCCAAATTTGTTCACCTGTACCACACGGATTCTTGGTCCTGTGGAACCTCCAAGAGATTGGGAACTGCTGACTTCGAGTTCAACCCGGAAGGCCGCAACCAGCCAGGATGCAAGCCACATTTATTTGGTAAACAAAACATTTATAAAGTAAACGTCCAATGCCATTTTTTTTGACAAATTTATGGATAGCACATTATCTATATATGCAAAAGCTCTCGATTATTTTTGTTTACTAAACACTTTAGGTGATTTATCAATAATAGAGACCGCCTCGTGGTAGAAATTCAACCAGTGTCAATCATTCTGGACCCAATTAATTAAAAAAATAAATTATAATTGAATCATCTGTTCCTCCTGATTTGCTAACATTTGTTTTTACAGCAGCTATCTAATGACAACATTGAACATTTAAAAGCCTGTAGGGCGTAGCCTTGTGGTCCGATGTGAGTTAGAATAGGATTCTGTTCATCTACAGGACTATACCTTTCTAACGTTACTCAGGGATTTCTCCTACGATGCACACGAGCTGAGAAAAAAGGAGGAAACGAAACATGCGTGCCTATTAATATATAGAATGATTTTGTTGCATCAGATGGATTTTAATGCTTCTTTTCTAGAATGTAACGTGCATTTTATGCTTTGATACATTTCAAAACCTATTTGATTTACAGTTAACTCGTTCACGGCTAAGCACTGTTTAAAGACCTATCCTCCCATCCTGGAATTACAAACTGTCAAATCTAACTTTAGTATGAAGTGGTACACTTTTTAATAATTGTATTTTGTAGGGATAGACAAGTCTCAAAATTTCTCGAATTTTTCAAGAAGTTTTAAATCTTGTTAAAAGAGACGAAATTTTATTTTTTCAAGATTTTTGAAGACAAGAAATATTTTGTGAATAACATAAAAAATTGGTAGCCCTATATTTAATTTACGAAATGCTAGGCCTGTTTTACTAGCAATGTAATACTGAAATACGAAGGCCTTTTTTTTCAACCTCCGATGGGCTATAAATAAAAAGGCATATTCATGTAAAACAATAATTTTAGTACCAAAAGACTGGTACACTTAAGGTTACTTTTCGACATAATCACCAAAGAGATTGAGGCATTAGTCATATTTGTGGACAAGGTTTTCAATACCCTCTTCAAAGAAAGTTGCCGCCAGGAATTCCGTATTCAGAGCAAAATTTCCAACAAAAAAATCAAAAAAATTCAAAAAAGTTCAAAAAAACTTCTAAAATTTTGTAGAAAAAGCAGTAATGGTGAATCTCTGGTTTTCTTTAACAATCCTGTTGACTCGTTGAACCAGGTCGTTTCAGATGACCTGGTTCAAAGAATTGACAGAACAGCATACTCACACAAACAACAAGCTCTTTAAACGAGGTTTAACTGGACGGATTTCTTGACAATGGAAATCATTCATGGTTAGGCAGCGGCCATAGCTCAGTGGTAGAGATCTGGGTTATCACCCAGCGGGCCCGGGTTCAAATCCTGGCTCGGGGACAAAAAGATCGTTCCTCTGCTCCCGTGGTTCGGAAGTCATGTTAAGCCGTTGGTCCACCTGCATAGAAAACAAAAAAATGCAGTCATTTCAGGCGAGGAGATCAGTTAATTGCTGATCTCTCTCCACTAAAAGCCATACGAATATTATTATTTATGGTTAGCGTGGCATTATTATACATTGAATTTCCATAGTACAATTTTCATATTCATAATATGTTATCCAATTTGTTTGTCTAGATAGTTAATCCTACTGCAGTTACAGTAAGCCACAGCCCAAGACATTTGAGCCTTAGGTATGTAATAATGCTATAGTTTAGACTAACATTGCAACACTAACTATTTTTGTTCCAGATCCAAAATGTAGCCACAGAAGAGCATTCTACCTATTTAATGATGTAATTCTTGGGGACAAAGAACTCATCGCACTAAAATGTGGTTCTGTAGAAGATTTCGAAAATTGTCGATGTCAAGAAAACCCCACTGTTGTTCTCAAGTATCCAATTGACACCAGGTACCAAGTTTAAAGTTATGAATAACTAGAAATGACTTTTTTTATGTTTGCATTATTATTTCATTTTACAAAATAAAATTGGGCAAATATTCAAACCATGGTTATTTGGATGACTCCGCAACTAGTTTGGTGTAAAACAGTGATCATAACAATCTTGTAATTAGTACTGTTCATGACATATTCCAAATGAAATTTCTAAACTTTCCTGTTGAAACTTAATTTTTGCTGTCGCTAAAAACCAATTTTATGAAATTTATCTTATAGCTGTGTAGACAACCAATTAATTTTTTTTAACAAGAAACATTATTTGCAGTGCTGAAGGTAATTACTTTTTGAGAACCGGACCTGAAAAACCTTTCGGGCAGGGACAGGAGGGGATCATATGTGGGGAAGATCAATGGAATGCCTTACAACAGCAGAAAAAAGAGGAAGAGGAAAGGGCGACCAGTGTTGAGGACGAGGAAAGGGTGACCGATGTAAAGGAAGAGGAAAAGGCGACCAGTGTAGTGGACGAGTAAAAAACAACCATGGCCAAGCTGGATAGGAAAGAGAAGTTATTGCTGAAGTGGTTCAATCCAAAACAGAAATCAACAGAGGAAAACGAAGATGACAAGTGATGATTTTAACTTTAAATTAACATACAATAAGCTTAAGAAATTTAAGTAAAAGACTTGAAGTTAATAACAGGAAATTTTTTATGATAATTATTCTGTGTTGCAGTTTAGTTTTGAAATACCACCATTGTGGCAATTGGAAATTTAGTAAAACATTTATTAAAATATTTTTAAAGACTAAATATTATGGCAATGTTAGTTGGGAAGGGGTTTCAGTGGAACCTCGAAATAACAAAGCCTGGGGGAATGTGAAAACTTCACATCAAGCTCATCGATATACCAAGGTTCGTTATGTCAAGCTAATTTTTTGCCATCTTTAATAAATTCTAAACAGCACATTCAGTAATTTTTTGTCAAATCTAAACCACTTTTCACCATTGACATGAAGATCAATGCATTTACTAACCTAATGAATAGCAAATATGAAACCCCATTGCTCAGTACAGTTACAACAAGTAACAGTAAATCAAATTGTATAATTTTTCATCAAAACATTCAAGATTTAAGGCCTAGAATAGACTCATTAATTATTACTTTAGAAGAATTAAGACCAGATTTTGTAATTTTAACAGAACATAAATTATTTAGTTATGAATTAGAAAAAATTAACATTAAAGGATATAGAGTAGGAAGTCATTATTGTAGAGAGGGTCGATACAGGGGTGGTGGAGTTTTGATTTTGGTAGCAGATAATATAAATAATGTTAAAAATGTTAATTTGGAAAAATGTTTAAATGAAGAAAAGATTTTTGAATCATGTGTAATAGAAGTTAAATTTGATCGTACAAAACTTTTTTTAGCTGGAGTATACAGAACACCATCATTGAATGCAAACACCTTCATTAATAAACTATCATCACTTAATGAGCAATTGGTAAAATTGGGTAAAGACATTGTGATTGGCGGAGATATTAATATTAACGTCTTGGACAAAGGGGGAAAAAATGAACAGGAACTTAAAAACATGTTAAACATGTTTGGGATGCATTACACTATTGAGATACCGACTAGGGTCACAGCACAGTCAGAATCTGGAATTGACAACTTCCTAACAAATGTAGACAGAACTCTTTACAAGGCATCATGCCTTGTTACTGCTCTTTCAGATCATGACGGACAATTATTTGAAATAAAGTGCAAAGGTAAACAAACTAAAATAGGTCAATTAAATAAATTTGGTCGCAAATTTAATAAAAATAATATAAACTGTTTTATAAAGGACTTGAAAAATGAAAATTGGGAAAATATGTACTATGCTCAATCAGAAAATAAATTTAATGAATTTTACAATACATTAATATATTATTTTGAAAAATAATATATTAATTATTATCCTCAAATAATTATTGATAAACAAATCCACAGTTCGAAAAATGCAGAAACAAATTCTTTTAGTAATGATCCAAAATTTGTCACTCAGTACTTCCCTGGATTATACAAGACAAACAATATTTTGAGAGTAGCTCACAGTATCCTCTTGAGCTCTCCTTTAACACATGATTTGTTCTCAAAACCCCCCCGACTGATTTTCAAAAGATCTCCTAATTTAAAAAATATCCTCTCTAAACCTAAATTGCCTTCCTCTGCTGTCCCTAGTCACAACGTTTCTGGCTGTTATCCCTGTAAAAAATCCCGTTGTGCTACTTGCAATTCCATTCTTACCTCTAAAACTTTCACTAGCAGCCAAACAAATAAATCCTACAAAATTCAAGGAAACATCAATTGTGAGTCTACCAATGTAGTATATCAACTTTCCTGTAACAACTGCCCAAAGGATTACATTGGTAAAACCACAACAGCTCTAAGAGTACGCATGAATGGCCACAGGCATGATGTAAATCACCCGTATATACAGAAGCCTGTAGCCATTCATGCCAGAGAGCACGCTCAAAATTTTTAGCAATGTTTTTCATTAAAAGGAATTTGCAAATTGGCTAATAATGCACAAGATAGAAGGATTCAAGAAGTTGAACAGGCCCATCAACTAATTCTGAAGTCAAAAACTCCATTCGGCCTTAACTTAAGATGATTTTATAAATATATAACATGCAAAATTTTAAGTTCCACACAACTTACCCACAAATGTAATTGTTTCAAAAAATCTCCCATATGTTCAATTTATAATGTCAAAATCATTGTTTATCATCATATTTACTTTTTGAATTTTTACTATATGGAACATAGAGTATAAAATTCTTTTAGATCGACTTTAAATTTCTCTTAGGCGAATTTTTGACCCCCAAAAGGCTTTTTTATTACTAATTTGATTTCAATGAAATTCTCAGGTTAGATTTTAAGTATTTTAAACTAGGTAATAAACTATAATCGAGCAATTATTTTCAAGTATTAAAAAAGCTTATTTTTCGGAATTTTTGACAGAACTTTAGTTGTTTAGGCTACATGATTTGAATAATGTAGTTGCTATGATCAGTTTATTTTCCTCCATCGCAGCTGAGTTGTCGCTGTATGCTGAAAACAACATAACCTTTACTTGTTTATATCTGCTCACCGTTATGTTATGTTTTGAAATAAAATTTAATCGATATTTTGACAGACCTATTTGTTAAATTAAATAGATCAACACTGATGTTTACTTGTTGAAGTTATAAATTTTACAAAAAGATAGGTATGTTGATGTCAATCAATCAATCAATCAAAACAGCTTTATTCATAATATGCACATTGTACATGAATAGTGTCAGATGAATAACAAAACCAAAATTACATGTTTCCTTCCTTACATTGGTAGGCTATAATTAAATTAAAGTAGATTATACATAACAATAAAACAGTCATTTTTTAGTATTCTTTAAAACCACAGGTGAATCAGTTGTGTCTAATTTCCAAAAATTCTTCAAAAGAATAGAGTGGAATTTTCAGCAAGTAATCCCTTAGCTTTATTTTAAAATTGTTTATATCAATCTCATCAATGAATTTCCGAGGGAGGAGATGAAGAAATTTAGTTCCCATGTAGACAGTTTTCTTTTTGAAAAACTCTAAATTGTGCCTTTCTATTCTACGATTTAAACGAATATTATAAGAATGAGTGTTATTTTGCAACAGGGGATTTAAAAAATGTTTGGTGTAATTAACTGTTTCGAGAATGATCAATCCATAAACCGTCAAAATGCCCAGCTCAGCAAACAAATTTTTTACAGAAACTGTCGTTTTTAATTTAAGCATGGTTCTGATTGCCCTTTTTTGTCGAAGAAGTAATTGATCCAAATTCTTTTTTGATGTAGCTCCATAAATGCTGATTCCATAAGATAAATGTGACTGAATCATAGAAAAATAAATTGTTTTTAAAGTTTCCAAATTACAAAATGTTGACATCTGTTTTAGGGCAAAGATGCCAGATGACATTCTACCAACAACATGAGTGACATGCATATCCCAACTTAAATTTTCATCGATTATTAGACCTAAAAATTTTGTGTTTTGAACTGGATCCAGGGAATCTTCATCTATGAAAATGTTAGTTGAATTTTGATTTGTTGATTTTCTGGCAGAAAAAGAGATGAATTTTGATTTGTTGGAATTTAGAAGAAGATTTTTACTGTTGAGAAAGTCCTTAACCATTGTCAACCCCTCAAAAGCTGATACTTCGAGTTTTTCCGCTGACTGCCCTGAAAACAGAATGTTTGAGTCATCAGCATATAAACATACACTGCTGCTTCCCTCCTTTAAGGCAGGAAGAACTGTTGGAAGACCCTTTATGTAGCAGAGAAAAAGCAAGGGTCCCAAAATAGATCCTTGTGGGACACCATGTTGTATTATTTGTAATTTTGAACATATTTTATTTATGTATTTATTATTATAAGTCTTGGAAGAAAAACTATCTGAGATGTGGTCTAGTTCAACATATTGCTGCCTGTTTGTTAAATAGGATGTAAACCATGCAAGTTCTTTACCCCTTACCCCAAGATTATTTAAAGTTTGTATTAATTTGCTGTGTGATACACTGTCAAAAGCACGTGACAAATCAAGGAAAACACCGATAACTTTTTCTTTTTTGTCTATGGCATCAATGATTGATTGAATGAAATCCACCCCTGCTTTGTGCGATGTGCACCCTGCATGTAGAGGGTGCACTACTGCAGCTACCCTGCACCCTGCGATGTGGAATGAATTGCTGTCGTACGGAATTGTGCGATTAACTAATTTATGGGATACAACTGATATCTATTTGGGAGAAAGATTTAAATTGAACAACTAATTAGAATGTGTTGTGCCATTGTAGCCTATGTCTCAGGTAACAAAATATGCATTAAGTGTTAAGTAAGCGTAATTCTACAATACTTACATTACTTGATTTTTATTAATTTGCAATCATGGATTTTAAATTGAATTGTTTTTTTCACTCTACAATCTATTTACCTTTAATATTGTAAGCATAATTATTATTAAGTTACTTGCTTGTTTTGAGGTCTTAGCTAAAATCATTCTTTGTATGTATTTATTTGTAGGCTAGGCCTAGGATGTACGCCGGTTGACTTCGGACGGTTAGATGACTTTCCACTCTTCACATTCGAGGAGAAGGAAACCTCCGTTCTCTCCCTAAAGAGCAACAAGGCTCCTGACCCTGACGGGATTCCCAGCGAGGCTTTAAAAAAGTATTTTCAATTAATGCTGACTTGTTGTTGAGAATGTACAACGCCTGTTTGGTAGAAGGGGTGTTTCCGGCTCCCTATGGAAAACCGCAAGACTTGTACGGATCAGCAAGGGCAAAGGTGATCCCGAGCTTTCGTCGTCCCACAGGCCATTCTACACGTTAGACACGGCAGGGAAGCTGTTCGAGAAGCTGATCCGTTCCCGCCTGACCTCTGCCGTGGACGCTGCCGGGGACTCATGCCCCCGTCAGTATGGCTTCAGAAAGGGACGGTCAACGATTGACGCTATCACCGAAGTCCATGGAGAGCTGTGAAGAGAGCCGAGAGCCACAACTATTTTTCTCGCTGAGTAGAGCTTCTTGTTAAGCTTAGGTCAAGAATGCCTTTAACTCGGCGAGGTGGTTCGATATGTTGGATGCGCTTCGCAACACCTTTCGCGTTCCTGCATATCTGTTGCGACTCATCGAGGATTATCTCCGCTCTCAAAGCCTTATTTACGACACAAGGGACGGAACGTGGACGATGGAAGTCACTTCTGGTGCCGCGCAAGATTCAATACTCGGCCAGGATCTCTGGAATGTTGCCTATGACAGCCTCCTGAGGTCGGAGATGCCTGAGAAAACCACTTTGGTTGGGTACGCCGATGATATCACAGCTCTCATTGTCGCACGCAACGTTGAGCTGGCCCAACTAAAGTTGAACCGAGTCATGCGTGTGGTCAACACATGGATGTCCGATCACGGTCTCTCGCTTGCTGTCCGTAAGACGGGAAGTGTGATCCTTACGAAGAAGAGGATAGACACCGTCATTCTGTTCCGAGTGGGAAGGGAGGTGGTCCAATCAACTCGTGCTGCTAAGTACTTCGGGATTATGGTGGACACCAAGTTAAGCTGGAGGGATCAGATATTCCGTACGGCGGACAAGGCCGCTAAGGTAGTCACTTACCTTAGAAGGCTGATGACCAATGTCGGGGTTCCACGATCCAGCAGAAGACGTCTGTTGATGTCCGCGGTTCAGTTCGTGCTTCTTTATGGAGCAGAGGTGTGGGCAGACGCTCTCGATAAAGAATAGTACAGGTTGCGACTCGCCCGGGTTCAACGTCGAGCGGCGCTCGGGGTGTGTTCCGCCTACCGGACAGTGTCCGAGCTTGCCATCCTGGTGGTCTCCGGAGTATCCCTGTCAAGCTCTTGGCAGGAGAGAGGAAGGCAATTTATCAGAGACAAGGCGAGATTGGCAAGGACACGGCAAGAACACCAGAGCGCTCCCGAACCTTCCAGCAGTGGCAACACAGCTGGGAGCACGACACCCGAGGACAATGGACTGCGCGACTTATCAAGCACGTCCAACTACGGGTGGAACGGCGGCCAATTCTTGAAATTCACGGCTATTTTCGGTCGTACCTGAACCGGATGTTTAAGACCGGTTCACCGGACTGCATTTATTGCCCGGGCGTTCCTGACGATGCGGAACACACCTTCTTCCGCTGCCCCCGTTGGGAAGTGCCCCGCCTGGAGGCCACACAAATTTTTGGTGCATTTTCGGTGGACTCGGTCTGCCAAAAGATCTTGGAGGATGAGGGCAACTGGGATTGTTTATTACAGTTCGTCCGGGGCATCCTCCTGGAAAAGAAACCCGATCTGGACCGCGAAGTGGCCCAGATCCCTTGATCGAGTGGCTAGATAAGGAGCGAGCCCCACCGGCGTTAGCCAAATTTAGGCCTAGCCTGACGTAATGTGATAAACAATTCCAGGTTAGAATCCTGAAGAGTAGAGGGGGTTTTTTATTGGGTAAGCCCGTTTTTTAGGGGAGCCCTACACTACAGGCTTGCCACCTGTGTGCGTAATGCATTTTTCTCACCTCTCCCTAAAAAAATCATAAAAAAGCGTCACCTAATAACGTAAAAAGTGAGTAAAAATTCTCGTACGGGACGGACATCGGAGCGTATTCCAAGTTATTTGATGTTCCTGATGAAGGCTACTGCCGAAAATTTGAACTTTTATTAAAGAAAATGTAAAAAAAAGGTTTTTTGTTTTTGTTTATTTTGAAAAAAATTTTCCTAAAGTGCGTTTTAGGGTAAGAATTGGAAAAACAAAGTGGGTGGATGATGAAATAAAATCTGAAAGAGAAAACTTAATATATATAGTAAAAAACCTAAGGAAAAGCGAGTCAGGGAAAGAAGCAATAAATAAACACAAGAAACAATATAAAAAATTGATTTTTGATAAAAAAAAGAATTACTTTGATAGTAAAATAAAAAAATCTGAGAATGTGGTCAAGACAGTTTGGGAAATTGTCAATTCCAAATCTAAAACAAATCTGAAAAATAATCAAATTAATTTAGTCAAGGATAAATTAGTTTACTCTGATCAAAATAATGTTAGCAACATATTCAATACATATTTTTCAGACGTGGTTGAGAAAACTGTTATACCAAATATTGTAAAGGGTAGTCATGTATCAGCCTCAAAACCTTTCTATAGGGCCTAATCCTTCAACTTATTTCCGTATTAAGAGGGGGCTAAAGGGTCAGTCCTGGCGGACGTTGTTGAAACCAGCGAGCACATAACATGTGCTCGCTGGTTGAAACTACCTGAATACGTTTACAAGCGTACTGAGAGCGAGAAACAATATCTAGTATTTGGTGTAAAACACTCTGGATAAAGATACTCTGCTACAACTCAGCATGTGTGAGGCCCAAAATTTAGGTAGATGATGGTGAGGAAGGAGATTTGGCCGCGGAAAGTAGGCCTTTTAATTAAGAGGGGGCAAAATGGTCCCTCTCAAAACGTCATGCAGTGCTCCGCCTGCTCCAAGTTTCCGAGTTTATTTTAAGTCCGATAAAAGTGGGATTGGTTTTAAATGAAAGATAAAGACTTGGGCTATTTGGCTAACTTTTGGATTTTTTGATATTTTGAGTCCACACCAAGTTATAATGGATCAAAGTTTATCGAATCCTTTATAGTTTCATATAGATTCAAATTTGAAAAAATCAAAAATTTAGCCAAATAGCCTAAGTCTTTATCTTTCATTTAAAACCAATCCCACTTTTATCGGACTTAAAATAAACTCGGAAACTTGGAGCAGGCGAAGCACTGCACGATGAAATTTTGGTCCGAGTGACCCCCGATACTGACAGCCTCTGGCGGCAGTCGCTGAAACTGACGTGCGCGCATGAATGCGATCTACCGGTACTTCCAACAGCTGATTGTAATTTAAATTAATTTACATCTGTCACATGTTCATTATGTTGTTTATTGTTTACAATTTTACATTCTGCACACGCATGGGCGGAGTTTCGGGGGGGGGGCCTGGGGGGGGCCGGGCCCCCCCCAAAAATTTCAAAAATTTGGTGTAAAAAACAAAGTTTACGAGCTAAATAATTATTCATTCAGCAACCGCTCAAAGTTTTGGCTCGCTATAACTTACTTTAAGAAATAACACTTTTTTTCAATATATACATTTTCTACCTGTGTTCATGTATAATATTGAAAAGTAAATTAAACAATAATAGACTATCGTTAATGAAACACTGTTTGCGCGAGCTATATATATGTAGGGATATTTCGTAGATCGCTAAGGAAAAATATAACATTAGGCGCTACAGTTGGCAAAATTGACTGTCAATCTCAGTTGGGTAAATGCCGCGCCCCGCTACTTAAATGTATCTTAAAATAGCTTTATATGTCTATTATCTTCACATTTGGAATTAGTAAAGATGTAAAATTAACATTATTTGCAATTATTGTAAATTTTCTTTGTATCCCTATGTCAATAGACCTTTTATGCATCCGTAGGCTACTATCGGCAGAGTTTAACATCAGTGTCACGATACACCGCACTTATGAATTGACCGTACATAGCCTACTAGCGGTCAGTAGTGGCGCAGAGCTTCATGGTTTAAGGTTTAATTGAGTCAAAATAATCAAAATAGTTCAAATTAAAATGTCATCTTAAAATTTATATATACCTAGATAGGTAGGCCTATCCACCATTTTGTTTATCCCACTTACTAATAATTTTTATTCGGTGACGGATTGTTGTTGGAACATCTTGGAATGCACCTTTCCGGAATGTATATTTTTTCCTATATTTTCAAGATGGCGGACATTTTAATTTTTTTAAACTCAATTAAAACCAGTAAATATTATTAAAAATTTACATGAGGCAAAAACGTTTAATTAGGTATCTAACCAGTAACCAATGATATCAAGTTGGTAAGGATCTGACGATAAATATCGGAGTTATTGTGATTTTTTAGCCGAGATACATTGATTTTGTATTATATTTAATGCGAAATTTGGTTATTTCAATAAATAATCACAATAACTTCATTATATGTTGTCAGATCCTTACGACCTTGGTAGGGCCTATCACTGGTTAAACACGGTAATTAAATTTGAGAGCTTTTTGTCTTTTGCAGCATTTTATAAAATATACCAAAGATATTTTAGATTATAATTTTAAAATGGCCGTTATTTAAATAATTGTCATAGTAAAACAAAATGTATTTTTTATGGACACTGGTTATTTAGTGGTAAAACATCATGGCTGATATGTAAATAAATAGGCCCTATGCATTGTAGGATATACATTTTGCTTGTACTTTTTGCTTATTTTGACTCAATTATTATTAAGTTTGGTGACGTACTTTAAAGACACCCTGTATAAGTTTTTTTTAATCAAAATGTCGTGCATCTACTACATGGACAATCATTTACTTAATAAATCATTAAACAGTTCGAACAGGTAATCACTTATTGGGAGCCTATAGACAACGGGAGCGCTAGTGCAGTTCTTTATTCCTGGATTCCATAAAAACTGACCGAGTGTCATGACTGTATTCGTATCCCCAAAATAGTTGTATCAGACTGTTCTGTCCACCATAAATGTTTAATTCGAACTTCGAACTCCACGGCCTAGTCAAAGATGGCTGTGTGTCAACCTGAATGTAGAGATGTAGAGGATATTGGTAAATGTCATTTATCATTGTCCCCCGGTGGCCCCCCCAGCAATCAGAGGTAAACTCCGCCCATGTGCACAAGGTTTCGACCCTTCAAATGTTTTAATTTTGTTTTTCTCTTCAACCTTATAAATTTTATTTACGGTAATTTAATATAACCGTTAAATTTATATATTTTGTATTTGAATTAAAAAATACAATACTGATAATGGCTCCAAAGAAACAAATTGATGGTGTAAGGAAGCAAAAACATCGCAGAGGAGAATTTCTTACGAAATGGAGAATACTTCAATCTTGCCAGGTATACCACAATATAAATGTAAATATGATATAATTTTTTTTTTTTAAATGTTCTTATAGTATTACAAAATATTTTGACGTCTCTATGGTAGTATTTTGAAATAATACAATATTCTTTTATAGCTTATTTCAAACTAATAATAAGTTGTACGCAAATTAAAGTACTGTAGGCAATCTGAGCGATAAAATGATTTTAAAAGGGTTCTCTAATAATTTAAAATATTAATTAATTGAAAGTATATATATTAAAACGCAAAAGGGAAAGGTAAGTTACGTTGTTTTTAAGCAATATTAACTATCTATCTTCTTATTTTTATAAGGGTTTCGTCTGTTACGTCCCTTTTTCTCTCGACCTACTGGACCGATTTTTAAGATTGAGGTGTCATTTTAAAGCTTAAGATATACCTCAGTGACGAATCATAATTAAAAAGGTCATATATTTTTCGGGCTTCGCCCCCTCGCCTTTGATTTATTTCTAGAGGGCGCTTTAAAATGTTGGCCAACTTTTATTGCAAGTTCTTTAATGTGAATTGTAATTTAACAGCTGATTACCTTCAGATGAATTTTAAAAGCCAGATAGAAAACAAAAATAGATCTCTGTAACTTCATAATCAACATTCACGTACACTGTAGGTGAGTTTCACTCATGAACCATAAAATGCGCAATTTGCGCACGGGCCACCTCGTTACTATTATTATTATTATAAATATAATTTATTAACCTTATCCTCCCTAGTTACAAGGGCACTTTCAAAAACGTTTGTTGTATACAATTAATTTATATTTAAATTTATTTTCATATTAATTTTTTAGACACAATTATATTTGTCACTTAACAAACAATACCGCCTATCTAGCAAAACTCAAACTTTTCAGGAGAGACAAAAAAACGGAATCAAAAGAGCAGTGTTACCAATCTTTGAAACGTTTTATGTAAAAATATTAAGTTATACTAAGCAAAGTGTAATAAAGACGATATTAGTTTTTTAATTATAGTTTTAATAATTTTAAATGTACATAGACGGTATTGCCACTGTTTTTTTTTAATTTGAGATAGAAGGAATCACTGCTTTTTACATAGGCGGTATTACTATTATTTTGGTAGGGGAAATGGGAGTTAGGCTGTATTAGAAAACACGATCTACAATCAAAACCGCCTATCTACAATCAAAACTTGATCGCGGCAATTTTTGTATTTTTCAATTGAAAATCACAATTACTTTGACATATTAAGCTACATGACTATTGTCTGAGTAATAAATATACAAGTACGTACTCTAGTAATGCATTTCAAGCTTCTAAAGACAAAGTTAAAACAGAGCTTACCTGTTGCAATGCACTGTCCAATGGCGACTGAGTAGATTGCAGTGCTGCCAGACGCCTTCGGTAAAATTACCCTCCGTCGATGTGAAAAATACCCTCAAATACCCTCAGGCAGGGGAATAGGTTGTGGGCCTGTAATCACCGAGCGAAAACACTTGGACTACATAATGGTCGCCGAGCACCAATATTATATTATTTATAATACTTTAATCTGTGATTAGAGGCATGAAGACTGTAATATTATTATCAAACTAATATCTCTTCTTGGGATTAATTTAATATTTTACCTTTGCCCTCTGTATTCATTTTCATCATAATGCATATAGATATCATCAGAAAAAAGATTTAATCTAAGAATCAAAGAAGGCCAAATAAGTAGTATGACAAATTTTATGCAAAAATATGTAAATATTCATTAAACCAGCTCACCAAAAAGTTTCTTTAAAAACTTAAATTAAATCGCTAGTGACAAAATAACTTATATAATCAAAAATTTCCTCAAAATGTCAAAGTGAATAATATTATGGTTAGTTTAATAAACCATTATTAAACCACAATTAACCATGATTAACCATGGACAACCAAACAAAGATAAATGCTATGTTGTTAGCACTGTTGTAGAATTTAAGACATTAATAGTTTTACCAGAAGTCTAAAAAATCAATTATTTATTGTAAAAAAAACTACCATTATAACAAATTATTCTTGTTTATCATACTACAATTTTTTTAATAATTATGCTGTGAATTGTTACCCTCAAAATACCCCCTATAACAAAATACCCTCAAAAATACCCCCAGACCATAAAAATACCCTCTTTTCGGGTAATTACCCTCAATCTGGCAGCACTGGTAGATTGGCGCTATTTTGATAAGAAACGTGATTGGCGGTAATGCTCCAATAGGCCCCGTCCAAACAGTATAACAGCGCTATCTATTGGAAAACGTCAGAAAACTAACCCTAGTAGTGTGCGCGATCGCCCACAGAATGCGCAGCGTTCAAAACCCGGGTTTCGCCAAAAATTGCAGATTGGCGGTATTGTTTGTTAAGTGACGATATGCATAGTTTTCTATGTGACATAAACTATTTAAGTGTATTATATTAACAGAAGCAAGCGACTTTGCAAAATCTTGACGAATCAAAATCACCCCAAACACCTTCGTGCACATTTGAGGCACCTGAAGAAAAATCTGCATTTTCAGTGCCAACAAAAAATTTCCATAGTTTATGTGGAAGAAGATTGTTTAAGTAGTATAAATCCATCAAAGCAGACTTGGAAAGTCAGGGAGTTTATAATACAGTGCTTTGTTTTATTTTACTATAAACAGAATTGGTAAAAGTATTTAGGTTTTCTGTCATATAGGAGTGTTTCAAGCTTTATATTTTATCCCTCCTTTCTGAATGTAGGTTACACAATAAATTTAATCAGGCTACATTAATATGGATGAAATATAAATCCATTTATTTCCCATTAGGCCTATAATAAAACCACTAGTTTTTATAGCACTCCCGGCTTCGCTGGCGGTTGTGATTTAATTTCTTACATAATGAAATTTCTTTAAATTGCAAATAAACATTCTTCCATACGATTTTTTTTAACTTCAAAGTTCTGTAGGGCGAAGTCCCAAAAGGAACAAAAAACCGTTGCAAAACCGTTTCTTAGTGAGCACCTATGAGGAGCACAAAGAGGAACGTGTATGAAAAATTACAACCCCGTCAGCCATAGAGTTTTGAAGATTTGTGTTCCCATGAGTTATTTTAAAGCCGTTGCCCAATTTTCTTTGCAATACCAACCTGAAGAATATTTTGCTCTTCCGATGAGCTACTTTGCCACGTTCACTCGCAACAATTAACAGCTGCACTTAATTTAAAATAAATAATTTGGGATAATACTGGTTAAAAAACGGGCAATAGACGGCTTTTGTTTTTATCCTTCTTCTCATTTTGAGGTTCATAATGTTTATTAACGTTTATTAATTTTTATTTTGTTTTCATTAATTTTATGTCACCAGTTTTAAACTAATATATTTTTTTTATATATAAAATAATATTTCTTCACTAGGCCTATATTGTTACTTCTTTTAAAGACTAAATTGCGTGAACGTAATTTATATTCAGAATTCATTACTATAACATAATAAGTTTCGCATAGAAGAGGTCATTTCAGTTTGAAATACAACTTAAACAAGAGCAAAGGCGTTCAGTTAAACTTATGAAATCGAAATGTACATTTGATTGTTTTATAAATAAAGCATCAAACTCGCCGATCAGTCATAGGCCTACCCACCTTAATAAACGGTATCAGTTAACTGACACATACTTTCTCCCAACAATATAAAAAAGATTTTAAAAGCTTCAAACATTAATGTCTTGATGACTCAGTCGGATAGCTACCGGCTGAGCAGCGCTCGTTTGACCCTACGCACGTCTGTGACTTTTAACAACGTACTGCGTTTACCGCTAAATGAAAAATTGAATTTTCTCCGCAACCACTTGACGTAGAGCAATAATTTAAAATACTGGATTATTTAGTTTTTTGAGCTTTATTTAATGGTGATAAGTAAAATTTATTTCAAGACAACAGCGATTTTGAAAATCCAAAAAATTGATTTTAGAAACACTTTTTACTCCATAACTTTTGAACGCGCATTTTCTCGGAGATGCGGGTGGTGTCATTTTATTCACCATTTTAAGCTTAATAAGCCACAAAATTTTAATCAAAATCGTTAGAGCCGTTTTTGAGAAATTTTGATTTTTGGCAATTTTTGAGGGTTTTTGGGGGTAAAATACCCTTAAAAATCAAAATTCAAAAAAATGAAAAAAACGCCTGGAATTATCGTGGATTTGGACCTATGTACCAAATTTCATTAAAATCGGACCATTAGGGCGTTCTCTAGCTCTGTTTACATCCTGACACACACACACACACACACACACACACACACACACACACACACACACACACACACACACAGACATCACTCCGAAAACCACTTTTTTGGACTCAGGGGGAACCAAAATGGATAAATCCACCATCAACTCAAATTCGAAAATTTTGACGAAAACAATACTTTCTCCATATACTGTGGTATAGAGGGAGAAAGTAAAAATAAGCACTTAAAGTGCGTTTGTGTTTCAAGCAACTATCTGAAGTATTTCAAAAATACAAATTTTAATTTTAATCGTGTAATAAAATAAAGGGAGTAAATAAATGGAATGTAATGTGGTCGTAGGCTAATTTGTTTCGTCATTTCAATAAAATTAAAGAATTTAAAAACCATTTAGCACGTGACAACAACACATTGAATGATCCTCCGGAGGTAGGGCAGTAGGCCTACACGTAACTAAAACGTAATAACTAACACCTATGTGATAACATTTTTCAGCTAAAACAATTAATTGGAGTAGAACGACAAAGTTGTAGACTGTTTTAGTTATTCTTTTTTACAAATTTGAATCCAGTAGTGAAGTATGTCAGAGACCAAGATATTCCGTGTTAACTGTACACGGAAGAAGATAGGCAAAGGCGGACTAGAGCGACATGGGAAAACGTGAAGGGAGGTAGTGGCAGCAGTTGTCGAACTACATCCACATCCCTCCGCCAGCCACGTCACAAATCAGTTGACTGGAATGGGACGAACCAGGAACGAACTGTGCTCCGGTAGTTTCAGCAACGTCCGCCAGGACTGACCCTTTAGCCCCCTCTTAATCAAGTCACAGAGTTAGAGCAATGAATACAGAGTCTTATAAGAAGAACAGGCCTTATGGCTTTATTTCTGCCACTTTTAGCGAATTTCCCTATAGGGAATACGCTATTACGGTAGTAGTCATGGTAAGACCTAAGCCCGGGACCACTTTACTTTTTCATTTTGAGGTCCCCAGAAGCCAAAAACACCATTCGTTCATTTTCATATATATGTATATATATATCTATCTATCTATCTATCTATCTATCTATCTATCTATCTATATATATATGTGTCCGTGGTACCGATAACTTTTGAAGGGAACCTCCGATTTTGATGAAATTTGGTATGAAGGTGTAAGACCAGGTCTATTTTCATGAGTTCGCGAACCAGCATTGTCGGGTTATGGGAACGGGGTTTTATGGGGTTTCAAAGGGGTCAAAAATGGGTTTTTGGCATTTTTTGACCTCAATTTTCAAAATTCATCAATTTTAACTGAAACCATTTTAAAGAGAATAAAAAAACAAACAATTTGGTATTTTGAATTTTCATCTTAGCATAACTGGTTACGGGGAAAATCCAAAAATGTGTTTTCCATGTTATTCTTATGGGAAATCAAGAAAACCCTATATCTTGCTTATTTATTGACATAACTTAATCAAATTTGGTATGTACATTATCTAGATAGGGCTTAACTTATAATTGCTTACAAAACCCTTATGGCGGCAAACCTACATACTCACCCCCATGGGGTTTATAGGGAAAATAAAAAATTGCCAGAGCTTAATACAATTTTGTGTTTACATTCACCAATTATTGATTAACTTAGATTTTCTAACAACACCCCATGGCAGCAAACCTACATACTCGATCCTATGGTGTTTTTACGGGGAAAGTAAATAATCTGCAATTCCACTGGAAATTCGCTGAGTACGCAGGTCTGCTGCGACGGGGGTATTTTTAATTGGGCATCTCACCACCTGGCTGCGCGCGCTGTACTCCTGTGCCGTTCCTTTACGTGAAATCCCCCCTCTTCAACCTAGCATCTACGGCGAAATCAGCGTTAATTTAAGGATAGCGCGCCACCGTTTACACGCCCCTGGACCTAACCAAACTGGTTGATATGCTATAAAATGTATATATTCGGTTTCTGTATGAAATGCAGAATCTAACAATATGAATATTTTTTAATTTGTGAAATATATGTAATTTACAAGTTGGAAACTTTTAATTTTTTATTTAGTCTGACATTAAAAAGTTACTAAGCGAGGAATTTTTTTATTTTTGGGTTAGAAACAAACTTTCAGCGGGAAAGTTGTTGACATTGAGATGAATTTCATCATGTAATTGAGTAATTTACGATTAAATGTTTTGATCGTTGGCAATTGAATTAATAGTGCCTTGAAGAAATTCACTTTGAGTCTCGCGCTCTCTTACTTCATCGTTCGGTCTATGATTTCATAAGAATTACAAGGTGTATTGACTATCTGTTTTTTACTTAATATTTGTTAAGCACATAGCTGTGAAATCTTATATTTTTTTACACTCTATATAATTAAACATAACCATTATTTCGTCCAGCAATGCTGAAGTATTCTATGATGCTTGTTTTTCTAAACAAGATATGTTATTTTAAATCATGATTAAATAAATAATGTAATGCTAAATATTTTAAAGTTGAAATTAATTTTTTTAACCTATACTGTACTCATAAAATATGTAGGCTAGTCAACAGTAATAAACACAACATCTTGCGAAACTTTCAATTATTCTAAACTACATTAAAGGCGCTAGATCGCAGAGCGAGGAGTCTACTTATTTTGAGCCACAGACTTCTTTGGGGTCATTGACAAAAATTAATATCGAGCTGTTTCATTTTTATATTATTAGTATAATCCAGTTTGTAATTTACTTTGTCTTCAATAAATTTCATGGCCGCATAAATCAAATTGAACAAAAATTATGAAAACATTTGTTATTCTGTACATTCATTTCTTACAGTGCTATGAAATTGCTATTTCAAAAAAATAAAAAAAGTTGATTTATAATAAAAATAAATTAAGAATGAATTTATAAAGGTAAATGTAAATTATATAATTAATTAAAAGTAACCCTCTAAGTTTTCGCCGTTAACGTCATACAATGTCGTAAAAGTGTGGCCAACGTGAACGTTAGAACCAGAATGTACTCTAGAATTTGAATCAAAAGGTCATGCAACAATAATTGTTAATGGTTTAAAATGTAATTTTAGTCAGATTTTTCGCTATCCTACCCATGTTATCAGCCTTTTTTCTGTAGGGAAAAATTAAATAATGTTTCTTGAAAAGGCAGAATTGGCAGAACTGTATGATGGTAAAAAATTGATTTTTCACATCGTTTAATGTATATAAAATTTTACAACTATGTAACGCTCATTGGAATATTAGTAAATAAATTAAACGGTAATAGCTCCTAGACAAGACAAAACTTTCTGATATGTAAGATACGAGAGTGTAATGTTTATGGATTATCGACCGACCTGGAAAGAATATCTACCTTTAATTAAAACAAAATTTTTAACGTGAACGAGCTTTCGTCCACAGCCAAAATCCCTTTTTTTATGAATGATTTAATAGGGCTTATTAAATATTTTGGCCATGTTACTTTATTACATTAAATTAATTTAAAATCCAAAAAAATTATAGAATGAGTCATTTCATTCCAATAAACATTAAAATACCTCTTTTGGAAACATTAATGAGGCAAATTGATATTTTAGTAAACTTAATATTAGTAAAAAATTATATAAGTCTTCATGCAACTAATATTTTGTAATAAGAAGTTTTAGTTATGGGTCTTGTTATTTTAGGTTTACCTCGTTGATAACGTACACGAGTACTGTAGTACTAACCATCTACTTCTGTAATTACAAAACTACAAACTAATTACTAATCACGGCCGTCGGCATGGCCCACGGCTACCTGCCAATCAACAATTAAACTTTTACCTTTGAATAAGCATAGAAAGAGTCCTACGGGTTTTAAATATTAGGCCAACTTTAAATTAACTGTGCGAATGTAAGTATTTCTCAACTACTTTCTCAAAGACAAAATTTACCAAAGCAATAATAATAAAAAAAAAACTTTCTCGCAGACCAACTTTTTATGTGATTAATTTGAAAGAAATTGCTTCGCAATGTTTTTACATATTTATCATAACGATTTTAATCTAACATTAAATTAACACCGTATTTTTTTTTTATTTAGGCCTAGTGGTAGCCTAGTTTTTACTATGAAAGATTACAATTTTCAATAAGAACGATTATTTTTTTGCAATGAAACGCTGCAATTTATAGAATTGGTGCTTTAGCGGCGGTGGCTGGAGGGGGATGTAGTGGAACTGGAACAGCCAGCTGTGTGTATCCGTACGTTGGAACAGCCAACTCTCGACGCAACCTGGTGGTGAGATGCCCAATTAATTACAACAATGAGGGGCGTGGGGGCGCGTAGAGCAGTTAAAACAGCCAACGCTCAGCGCAGCCAGGTGTTGAGATGCCCAATTAAAAAAAACGGCAGAATATTTAACATGGGGCCTGTTCTTCTTATAAGACTCTGTATTCATTGGTTAGAGGTACCTACTAAAACTAATATCATCTTGTAAATCAAAATTATCATCTGGTTTTGATGAGATACCAATTAAAGTAATAAAGGATGCTAGATATGAACTTTTAAAACCACTAACACATGTCATAAATGCTTCTTTTATTACTGGAATATACCCAGAGCAGTTAAAAATATCAAAAATTGTCCCAATCCATAAAAAAGGAAGTCCTGATGTATCAAACTACAGGCCAGTTGCAGTTCAACCAGCCATTTTCAAAATATTTGAAAAATGTTTTCTCCATCAATTGATACAATTCTTTGAAAAAAATCAACTTTTTAGTAATCACCAACATGGATTCAGATCAGGTAGATCAACACCTCCTAGAGTAATAAGAGAAGGCCAGACAACTGAAGATCATTACGTCATATAAATAGGCTGATGTAGTTCCAACTCATGTTTTAGAGGGTGCTAGTTGTCCCCAAAAAACGGTAAAACATCTAATCTTGTTTTGATTTTTCGTTGTTTGTAAACAAATAAGTTAGTCATGACAGATGAAACTCCGCCGACTGACAGTAGAACATCTGTTTTCTTACATCATAACATAACACATCAGCCTACTTATATGACGTAACGAATTTCAGTCGTTTGGCCTTCTCTTATTATTCTAGGAGGTATTGGGTAGATCCACCTTAACAGCATGCATTAACTTTGTAGAATCTGTTATTGAGGCTCCTAGATAGAGAGACAGCTGTTGGTGCCTTTTTGGACTTGAGTAAAGCTTTTGACAGCGTTTGTCATAAGACTCTCATTAAAACCTTAACAAATTATGGTATTAAAGGTGCAGCACTGGACTGGCTGAGCTCTTATCTAGGGGGGCGCCAGCAGTATGTCTCTCTAACTTACACAAATGAAAAAACTAATTTTATAGAAACTACCAGATCTTCTTTAAGAACTCTAAAATATTCAGTTCCTCAAGGTTCAGTATTGGGCCCTATTCTTTTCATCTGCTATCTTGAAGGAATACCTGAACCTCAAAATACAACTCTTACTAAATCAAACTTTTGCATGTATGCAGATGATATTAGTTTTACAGATACCAGTAAAGACCTCCATTCAATAGAACAATCAACAGATTTAAGGGTGACTAATATAAACAACTTTTTGGCAGAAAAGAATCTTTTGTTAAATAGTGCTAAAACAGTTGTCATGGAGTTCTTTTCCGCACAGAATCACCCTAAATTTTACAATTTAACCATTATGGATCAAGATTTTGAAATTTCCAATGAAACTAAATTTTTGGGGCTATATCTTGATAAGCATTTGAATTGGAACTTGCATATTGAACAAACTTGTAATAAAATCTCTGCTGGGATTTTTTTGTTGAGGAAAATGCAAAATCTTGTAACTGTAGAGACGCTTAAAATGATCTATTATGCCAATATTCATTCTCATTTGGCTTATGGTATAGCTATCTATGGCTCAACTTCTAAAAAAAATTTAGATAAATTATTAAGATTACAGAAATCTGCCATTCGTATCATTCTAAATTTAACTCCTGAAACATCTTGTAGAGAACACTTTGGAAAACTTGGAATCATTACAGTTTACGGCCTATATGTTCTTGAAACAATTTCCTATGTAAAGAAAAATTTGGAGCATTTTTTAAGACACAGCCATATTCATACCTACAATACTAGGAATAAAGAAAATTTGTCAATAAAGAAACATAGAACCGAACTTTTTACTAGAACACCAACATACAATGGGATAAAATTTTTTAATGCTTTGCCCCCAAATATTAAAAATATTAACAAATTTGAAGCATTTCACAAAAGGGTGAAAGAATTAGTGACTGCTAAAGTTTTGTACTCCTATGAAGAACTAACTTGGATTTAAGAAATAAATTGTTTTGAGGCTGAGGGATGTGCGTGATGTGTTAAGCCTGGTTTCGACTCTGCCTAAGTTGGCGACATTGTTGCCAACACTGTTGCCGACAAAGTTGCCTGGTCCAAAACCGGCCTGTAAAACCTGTCGGCGACTTTGTTGGCGACACTGTTTTTAATTTTTTGGCTGTTTCCACTCAGTTGCTGACAGCAACACATTTGAAGCAACATTCTATGATTTTAGTCTGGCACTAATCCCTGGATAGATGATCAAACCAGTGCAGCATTCTTCGTTTTGGTGGGTGCGTATATTTTAATTAAAAAAGGTGTAATCGACCAATGTGGTGGGTGCAAAGGTTTCTGGCGAAACGGGAAAGGGAATGTGCGTACTAAATTTTGATGGTTGATTTGTGACTCCAGAGCGGGTACGACAATTTTGTTTGAAAAGCTCGTCAACAAACAGAAAATAATGTAAAATTAACATACACACTGCACAGTACAGGGAATCCAGGGGTATGGCAGACTACGCACAGGCGTATTGCTCCAAGTGCGCATGCGCGGGATCGTGTTGCCAACTGTCGCTGACATTCTGCTGTTTCCACTCCCAAAAACAGCTGTCGGCAACTCAGTCGGCGACAATGTTGCTCCACAAAATTGTTGCCGACACGAAATTATCGCCGACATTGTTGGCGACATTTTTTTAGCGTTTCCACTCTGCTAAAGTTGCCGACTTTGTTGCCAACAGTGTAGGCGACAAATTTTGACAGAGTCGAAACCAGGCTTTAGAGCAAGTGTGTACGGTATGTTAATTTGTAAGGCTTGGCTTTGTTAAATGTATAGGAGCTTAATTTTTATTTTTATGATCTTTTTTATTTTTGACACCATTCTCTGTACAAAACTGTACTTTGTGAATAAAGAGTTTATTGATTGATTGAATACACAGAGATTCATTCACGAGGACCGCCCATTATTTCCAATAGGCCTACCAATTAAGAAACAAATAGGTATTTACTGTATTAGATAACTTACATTTTGTCATTGCGTAGACACAAA
Organism: Neoaliturus tenellus; assembly: GCA_030545055.2. Classification (NCBI taxonomy): domain Eukaryota; kingdom Metazoa; phylum Arthropoda; class Insecta; order Hemiptera; family Cicadellidae; genus Neoaliturus; species Neoaliturus tenellus. The sequence continues at coordinate 73,394,443 of CM061532.1, read as the reverse complement.
AACAAGTTCTATGTATAAAAGTTGTTTATAAACCCTTTCAAGGAGTTTTAGTTGCCAACTGATCTTCTGTACTCAGTAGGGGAAATGCTTGTACCTGGGGTCCGTTTCGTTCTCTTATTCATAACTCAAAAGTTAGTAATGTTTTTGGACGTGTTTTCAAGTTTATTGAATAAAACGTGTTATTAGGACCTTGAGAAATTAATTAAGGAATTCTATCTTAATATTTACAATTTTTAAAGTAATTTATAAAATTTTTTGTACATTGGAACACCTTCTGTACAGTACTTTGGGCCACAACATAATTTGTCACAGGAAGGTGGAAAAAAAATAACAACGTTTATTTAAGATTCAAGACAAGTGCAATGGTATATTAGACATCTAAAATAAAAATAAAATACCTTGTAAGAAAATTATGTATTGTACCTTGGGCCGACCCAAAGTACAAGTTGTGTGTTTGTGTTGTGACCCATGATACAATGATGGTAGAAAAATTTTTTAGGTTACCTCAACAAATAATTTGTCTAGAAACCTAATCTTAGTGTCATATTAAGTCTAAAAGGACCCTCTTTATGGATCAAGTATTAAAAATATTCATAATAAATTTACTTTAAGAATAATGAAGCCGTAACTAAGTCGAAAAATATTTACTTTTGCACAAGAAAAACATACTTTCTCTCATGTCTAAACAGCAACTAGGGTTAGACCTTGGAGTGTCAGCTGAGAATTGTTTAAACAGGTATACCACTACAATGCTACCTTAAAAATAGAAATCTTATGCTTGGAGAGGGTGGCCCAAGGTCATTATGGCCCAAGGTACAAGCATTTTTTCTAGTCTACTACCGTAATACATAAGTTCATGAAACTTATAACCATAATTTTTCAACAAATGGTACAATGGTTGCATCCCAGGAACATGATTGGTAACTACCGTTCACTGACCAGAGCCCAGAAAGCATTATGTTCACTTAGCTAACAGACGGCAATTTCCGCTTTGGTAACTCACTGTAACTTTTTCTTACGAGTTAAAATATATGGTTATAGTATTTTAACGCCTACAAACCACTACAAAGTTACCGACAGGTAGCTCTTATACCTTCCCGGGATACAAATAATAAGCTAACTGTATAAGCGCGAATCAAGATTACCACTGCGAACATAAAGGGACATAAACATGGGACTCCAGCCGACGTCTGTCTGAAGAGGGGTAGGTTCCACTGCAAAATAAAATGGATGAGTTTGAAAATTTAATTATTTTTCTCTTTTTAACTTCATTAAGTTGAGGTTTTGTAAACAAAACTTTGATTGTAGAGGTTTTTAGGTTGTGTATCGGCACTACAAAAATTCAAAATATTGAGGTATCATACTGGCTGATACTTCAATATACTGAAGTAAAAATAACATTAAATTGATAGGCAGGTTCAAGAAGAATGGGAAAACTTACATCGAGGAGTTCTATGTATTAGAACTAGAGGTTTGATATAATAATATCAAGGTTTTGCTGTATATACATGAAAACTGAGAGGTTACTTACCGTTGTTGGTAAATGAGAATTTGGGAATGAAATAAAAAGTCTCAAAAGCATCGCTAGCTGTATATTATTTTTGTCACCTTGAAACCAAGCAGTACAGAACCTCTAAACAGTGCGATTATGTCTCAAAAATATTCTCTTTCCCTCACAACTTAAAACTCTTCAAAGTTACATCTTATTGACTTATAAAAAACTGACAGGGCTATCTATGCAGTGCGTAATCAATGTATACACAAGCTATACAATGTATTTATACAAAAAGAATTAATTCTCAGTTCTGCCAGTCCAAACACTTATTAACGCAATTGCCAATTAAGACTAAAATCACTTAAAAAATAAACTTGCAATTTACAATATTTTTTACTCTTTATTATTTTACTCACTGCTGAAGTCTTACATCAGCCCTGGAAATTCATTACAACATTTATTAGTTTTCATTGAAAAATAAGAAAATTGTTACACATTTTTTGCGACTTGTTTAAGATGGCTTGCCAGAACTAAGATAAGTGAAGTCCAGGACGCATCTTCATTCGCAACTACGACATAGAAGCGTGTCAAGCTGAGAGCGACTGACAGTGAAATTATCTTTCGGTTTAACATCTGTGATGATCGGTTTCTGTAACTGTCTGTGCTACAAGCTTTTTAAAAAGTTATTTTAGTAATAATGTTAAAATTTTAAATCAATTATAAAACGATTCACAGGCGATTATAAATTATTGTTAAGCTCAGTAGGCGATAGTAACACCAGGATTGATCCCTTCAGGGACAATAATTAATTATAAACAATAAAAAAGTAACAATCTAATAATAAGATCACACTAGGATATTCGGTCACCTAACCAACTAAAATATGTTAAATAAATTAATCTATAAATCTAAATCTGTACATCACTGCCGCATATTAATGCATGAAGTTTATCCAGAATACACTTTGCACCGAAATATGTTTGTAACATTATGATTTAGGTCAAAAGAAAAGAATGCCTTCATCTAACCTTATGGTTGAGCGTGATCATTTCTTAATTGCTATATATTTTTATTAAAAAGATTAGGCTAAAGATTGATTTAAAGTCACTAGTACAATATATTGACCTCTACGTTTCTTTTGATTCTTTTCAAATGATTCATGTGAGAAAAAGCTGGGATTTACATTAGGGCTTAGATGATCTAAGTCTGTACTCCCAGCAACATATCTGAACCAACTGTACTGAGGCGAGGCTTTGCTCGGAAATATAAATAAACTAAAAAAAATAAATATATATAAAATATATGCTCTGTAAAAAAGTAATCATATAAAAAATGTTACAAATCAAATGTAATGATCTACTATTTATGCCTGATGCTTATATCACTATCACATAAATAATTATGCTAAAATATTTATTACACCAACAAGTTTCTTCAATAGAATGTAAAATATTATGTGTGTTAAGTATTACAATTATACAACAACAAATAGTAACATAAATAATTATTACTCTGTAACACGTTAAAATTGAAATAAATAGACTATTATCTTATGACTTACACTATTAGACAAGTATATCTAATTATTTTTCATGCAAAAAACTTAGGAATAAATTAACTAGTTTAAACTAGATGTTCACAAAAAATCTTAGATTTTGCAATAGCTTAGCTAATTACTATGAAGTACAATTATATTCGGAGCGAACAATAAAAAGCGGTAAGTGCTCAGGAAATAACATTATTAATTATTTCTAAGAATAGAATAAATTACCATACTGGCTCTGTAAGACAAGCTTGTATGTACAACTCTCTTTATTGCACGATACCCTTTGAAGGCATTCTTTTCTCAAGATATTACTCATTCTTCAAACAATTTTCAACAATACTAACAAAAATAAATAACGATTATTCTGCCATATCAATTATGAAATTCGTAAGACATCTTTGGTCGACGACGTGTTTTTAGGATGAAGTCGAAGCTGCATTCACAGTACATTCACTCTCACACATTCATTTCACACTCTCACACCAACACAAGCTCCTACTTAAATATTGGAATTATCTTTTATCAGTACTGCCGAAATTATATAAATGATGACGTTGCACCCCAAACCAAAGAGCACCAAACAAAGGAGGAAATAAATCATAATGGGGCGGCTAGTGTGGTGATTCAGCATAGCTCCGTGCGGACACAGACCCCTCAGCTCTCATCTGGAACACAACACAGCGGATGAGTACATCGGAGATAACCCTTCAATTGACACGCACGCACCACAGACATCATCAAAACCAAAATTTAAAACATGACAGTTTTTAGGGGGGGGGGGGAATTTGTTTAAGTAAAATGCAATAAGTTGTTGCATCAACATTTGGGACTGGTAAAATTATGTAAATTTCCTTTAAACAGAGTTTTTTTTTATATATATAAATTTGGGTCAATTGAGGAATTACACCTAATACTCATAAATCATGCAATTTCTCTCTTTTACATAATAAAAGCATAGGCCTCCAAAAACTGACCGAGTACGTTGATGAAATCTAACAAGCACATTAGTTTTTCCTCTCCGTTGAGCATTAGGCATTTAGCTCACCTCTGGCTTTTGATTAATCCCAATGATAATATTCACATATTGGTAATAGGTTGCAGTCTAAGTATAAAATACTTCATAGTCAATTTATGTATTAGTTTATGTAATGATGGTATTATTACTTGTAATATAAAATCACTTAAAGTTGGTGCAGCATTGCAAAATTAAACATGTCGCACATGTATAGTTAGGCAGTCGCTCATCCTAGAAGGGGCTTCGGCTTCACCAGATGCTGTTTGAGCTAATCGCTGTGCACATTACACTGAACACATCACACTCTTTTGATGTTAGACATATAAAGGAACTATAGTAAGGTTCACGAAAATAGTTCAAGGGAAATTTTAACAGCCTTACCTCCTCTCGCCCTGCAATATTGCCATATATGGTTATGATTACCATATTTATGTAATATCCTAAAATGGTGTGTTTCTGAATAGATTTGGCAACAAGGCATCAACTCTCTTCAGACTATTTTTTGTAAACCTTGCTTTAATACACAAATCGTAATGAAACAGTTAGCTGGTGCGCAAATTGTGTAATTTCTATGATGACACGATTTTTATCAAATGGTGAGCTGGAATAACAATTGACTGAAACACTATTTCAAATTTGGAAAATGAGGAAAATTACATAATTTTTCCTTCTTTAAAATTTTTATTTTACAATAGAGCATTTGATTTGTAAATTTTAATGGATATACCTATAAAATTCCACCAAATAAAATCATATAATTTTGATTTATGGAAAGTTAAAGGAAAATAATTAGTCCTTTTATAAATGCTTCCATGAATGAGTTTGAATATTAAAGGCTGTTATAGGCTGTTACACCAGCTACAGAAATACAAAATTACATCACTATTATCTCTCACCAGAATAAAAAAAAACACTCATAATATAAAAGATGTGTATATTTTCTTACATAAAAAATAATTACAGACTTTGGAAATGTTAACAGTTGATTTGGAATTATAATACAAAATTTAAGGAGAGTTACAGCTATAACACACTGTCCGTCAGAATATTTCTTCAAAATACTTTATTTTAGGCCAATCTAACATCAGGTGGACTTCATCTGTTAAAAAAGAAACTAACAATTAGATAATGTAGACTTTTCAAGTCAATACATTGTAAAACCATATTTATTTAGATAACATTGCATTTGCTAAAATTAAAACCTTAAAATCCATTTGTGCAGACAGTACAATTCCACTTATCCAAACTAAATGGGACGACCGGGCCCCGGTACTGTTTACTAAGTTTTGGGATGAGCCAGATAATCCTACATAGTACAACTTACAGGATCAGTAATATGTAAATTATGTATATTTAACATAACAAATAGTATAACTTTCCTTAGAGAATATTTTGATGATTTTCTTGTACATAAAGATTTTAAACATACAAACACTATATTAATTGTCAGTAAAGCAATAGTGAGATCAGAAATTTATTGTGGGGACACCGGTTGATGCCAGTTGAACAGCATGGTTTGGCCCGTGAACACTTGCAGTGATGATTGCAAGGGGAAAAAACTCAGACAGTGTAAAACTCAAATTAAAAAAAATTGACACCCACCCTGCTATACAAATCTCTTCTGTTACCACAGTCAAAATATGAGCCAAATTGTTTTTGACATTTTGTTATTAGGCTACTAATTGAAACTTTTTGGTTTTCAATTATAGTAACCACAAAATTAACTATATTATCTAAAACATGGAGCATTTCTTCAGAATGACTAAGTTAGTTGTTCTATAGTATAGTGTGTTTAATCAGAACGTCCATTTATTATCTTAAAATAATAATAAATTATTTCAATGCATTTGAAAGAATCTCTTGCAGGGTGGCCACTGAAACCCAGTTTTACAATTCCCGGTTATTTCCCGGTTTTCCCGGTCGTAAAACTGTTCAAATCCCGGTCCTACTTCCTTGAACGGACCTCCGATTACACAGTCGGCCCGGCACACAACGGCCGAAATAACTGTTTTTAGCGTGACTGTGTTACACAGTTTTGTTAATAAGGTAGACACTTCATAAAAATACAACTAATACTATCATGTGAGTGATTAATTCAACAGTAAAAACTGAACTTGCATTGGGAATAACATTAGATTGAAACAAGCGATATAGCGAAACCAAAGCGGTCGGCTGACCTAGGACGGATAACCGAGCCGGGACTGTGACTACTGAGTGGCAATTTCAACAGGTCTGCGAGTACCCGCCCCTCTTCCCCACTCACCGCCATATTGAAAGCGCCGGCGCGTCACAGATGAGTATACAGAGCGCCACTGCAAGGCACACATATTTTTTACAACTGACAACACGTTACCATTGCACAACGAATGGCATCCCCTCTCACACCCAGCTTTGATTATCTGTCCCGACGTATTTTATTTTATTAGAACTGCAAAGTACATCATAAAAGAAAACTGTAAATATTGTATTTTAAGTAATTACAATAACAGTTTACAGAGATATAAATATACGTGCTTACAATTAAGTCGAGAATAAGGCAAGTTTATTTAAATTAAAATATTATGAAAATACTTACAAGTAGAAAGAAGCTCACGATGTGCAGTAAATATTGGAAACGCACCAGTTTTAAATTAATAGTCTATATCATGTAATTATCAAACACTTGCATCAAAATAAAATCCACTTTAATAACGAAAACAAGTCTTGCAAATATTGAAGGCCTATATTCTAAGATCTCAGTAATGAAACAAACATATTTCTCATAAATATAAAATGTTAAGGCAAAAAACTTATTTACAATTTTTGTTGTGAAGCATTTATCTCGTATATCTTAAACTTTACTCTTTTTGTTCAGTTCTGAAATTCTTTCATCCAGCTCCGCCGTTCTCTTTCTTGCATCGATGAGAATGTTTGCTTTTTCGGCTTCTAACTTCTTTTTTTCCTCAAGAGCTTTTTTCTTTTCGTTTTCAATCTTTTTGTTCTGATCCTCTTCTAGTTTTTTCTTTCTTAAGTGCTCATTATATCGAGCATGAGCATTTCTTGCTGAATGAACTAAATCTTTGGATATTTGAAGGTTGTCCAAACCTCCAGCCGCAGCAACTCCGTCATAAATCTGCCTTAGTGCAACAAGACTTTCTTCTTTTAGGTTGTCCACGATGCATTCTTTGTTCACGGAAAATCCTCGTTCAACCGTGGCATTTCCGTGGGACATTGTTAAAATCATTTTCACGAAAGACGTTAGCTCTTGGTAATTTTCGTCGCCAACTAGATCTAGGATCTCCATGAAAAACTTGTCCAAACGTTTTTTGTTTCTCCTGTACATTTTGCATTGCTCCAAAACTTCGGGCAATGCGAACAGTTGCTTAAATTGCCTTTTTGTTTTATCAGCTCTTAAACCCGACATCCTTCGTTTGCTTACTAATATTTCTAAGCATTTGTTTAGACGAGTTTCCGCAACCTCAAAATTGTTTTTGATGATGTTGGGGTCTAAACAAGAGAGGGCTCTTGTAAAAGGTTGTCTAAGGGGGGATTTGTCCATAATTTTTTTAATTATGGCTAAAAGGCAATTTCTTGCACTTTGTTTTAGGCTTAGTTTTTCTGCGTCTGATGTGTTTGGACAAGCTTTTAAAGCCTCCTTTGTTCCAAACCCGAGATCAAAGTGCTTAGCACTGATCAAATTTTCCGGATTCTGGAATTCAACTTTTGTCAATTGGTTTTTAACCTCAACTAAATGGTCTCTCTTTACAACCTTTTCCGTGAGTGTCGTGGCAATGGAGGTTATCTCAGAATAAAGAAATGGCACCATTGGCGCATCACTTTGAAATTCTCTTAAAAATGGTTCCAACATTTCACAAGTAGAACAAAAAAAAGCCAATTTCGCTGGCAAGAGTTTGTCAGCAAGTTTGTCTTTGACAATTTTAAAGCTGTTGCAAGTGGGTTCCTTTTTCCCTTTGACGGCATCCACGTACTTTCTTACATTAGGCAGTATTGACAACGCTCTTTCTGCAACTCTGCTACTTTCAACCCACCTAACTGCACAAAACTTGAGAGGAAATGAATCTGATCCACTGAATTTCAAATAATCGGATCTTCGTGCAGGCGAGTCCTTAAATAAATTGTACAGAGCTCTTAAGAACTCCACTAGTTCCCAATCAGTGCATTTTATACCTGTCTTGAACGCATTGTGAATAGTGTGCAGACCACAACTACCGATATCAAGTAATTCGGAGCCGCCAAGTATATCAACTAATTCTTGCTGAAGGTCTGACAACAATTTCATATTTACATTCGGCCCATCCATAGAAATCTGTAAAATTCGTGTTAGCATATCAGGGGAAATGGCTTCTTTAATACCATTGAGGAGATCTTCAGCTGTTGAGTGTCCCAAAAAAATTGATTTAAAGTACCGTGTACACACTTCCTTTTTATTCGAGTCCCAAAAACGGATATGCAAATCCATTTGCTGTTTCTGTGACACTTTATTTAGCGCTTCGTCGAAGCAAAGAACAATATGGGAACAATCACTAAGCTGTTTGGCTAAATTCCGTTCGAAATGAGGGGCTAGCCCGTACACAACCGTATACCCCACTTTAGTCCGCTGCAATTGAATTTTTGAAGCAATGTCACTATCGGGAAATTGTGCTTTGAAACCGTCTGCGCAACGTGCGGCTACACGAAAGGGTATGTGATTTATTACAATTTGCAAACACCAAAATATTTCAGATTTTGTCACGGATTCGGCAAGGAGATATTGTTTCACTACAGTTTTAGGTTGAGTGACTACTGGGGTTTGTCCAACGGTGTTTGTCGCTACTTCACAGGCAAGTGCCGCCGCCGCAGGCGCTGGCGTCACCACCGTTGCATCAGCTTGCTGGATACTTGTGGAAGGTCCGGGTAAAGTAGTTGATGATCCCGCTTGTAAAAACATTGCTAACGGAAGACTTGCTCTTTTATTTTTTTCATTTAAAGTATGCTTCATAGATTTGGAATGCGATTTCAGAGCAGTTTTTCCCATACTACTTATATTTATCACTGTTTTACACAAAGTGCATATTGCAGAGCTTCTACTGTTTGGATCCTCCTTTACCCATGGAAATTCATTTCTGTACGATGGTTGGAAGGTAGTTGTACTCGGTTTAGAATGCGCCATCTTGGCCTACAAAATAAAGAAAAACGCGTTAGTAACTGTTTAAATTGTACTCAGGGCTGTCGCGTAGACTGAGTAAGCGGGGAAACGCGCGCTGCTACTTTTTCATGAGAGAAATCCGGCGTTTAGAGAGAAAATGCTATCGGAAATGCGTTTACCCCAAGTTACAAAATTACAAAACTCTGATAAATGTTGTATCCTTTAACCATTATGTATTGTACTTATTTAATTTTTAGGAATATCTCGCGGATCTTAAGTTATTTTTATGAAGTATTTGCAGACTAAACCAAAGCCATCTGGTTACTACGGTGCAGTAACAGGGTTTCGACACGCATTTTTAACCTGTGTGATTTTAATTATGAAGCTACGAACTATCAACAATGTACCCTTAAGATGAATGCAGGAAACACAAAGTGAAACTTCGTCCTTGTCCATACGACAGCCCTGACTTTAGCTTTACTATATCAAAGTATATGCATACACTCCCGGGAAATTGTTATATTTAACTACTTATTAAAATTGTTTAATATTTTATGCACTTTTAATAAAGACAAAATTTTTACTTTCTCATTATGAGGTTTGCGTCTTGTGGCATGGTTTGAAACATTGTAAACCAATTATCTAAAATAACAGACAACAGCGTTGGGGCTAAATAATAGCAACACTGGAGGGTGAGAGGCGTGGAGGCACGGAGGGGAAGCCAGAAGCAAGTTCAGCTCCGCCGCCGCGCCGGCGCCGCCGGCATTCATTACCAGTGGCAGTACTGGCAGTGTCGCTTTGGTGTACACTTCAGGTTAGCAGTTATGGGCCCGAGTGTACCTTGGTGCATCTTGGTGTACCTACGGCCGACCCTCCCAATTACTCCCCCCCCCCCGCGACAACAGTCATCTACAGCTGATTATGTACCTTAGAAATCACACTTTTATTCAGAACATACGAGGATGTTTATTCGTAGATTCGTTAAGAAAACGTTTTGATGACACGTAAAATCTAATATATTCAATTTAGTTTAAACCACGGCCAACTTGGGCGTAATCCAAATTTTAATTGATTGAAACGTTTCACAGCTACTTCTAATTCAAAATAGGAACAATAAATCAGTTGAATATAAAGGTGTAAGTAAACAAAGCTAAATATTTGAATATACTGTAGGTAGATTTGATATTTATTAAACTTTCATTTTATTGCTTAGCTACCAATTTTCTGACAATAATTAAAAACATTTATTCTTGCAAAAAAACTTTTAACAAAAGACATTAAACAGAAACGCTGAAGAATTAGCCTACCACTATCATTTGGGGCATATAACTCGCTCATTATACCTTATACTTCAATCTGTCAGCTTTAATTGCTTGAAAGGGTTATAAGAATACAATTTGCATTCTCAATTATTAACAGTTGCCTTCCGATATACCCTTTTGCAACAAGTGATCCCAACTACTGTAAAAAATTCCAGTCGCCGTACTACATACAATAATAATTATAAAATAACCTTAAGTAATATAAATATACATCCCACTTACCTCGAAAAGCTTTGGTAGGAAATCTTCAACTAAAGAAACATATTGTTGTAAAACTCACAGCATAAAACGCGATACGATCTGTCCAGTGCTCACTGTTCACCAACAACTGAACGAATAATAAACGAATTCTGGAGGCTATGAAAATTGGAGAGGGGAAATAAATGCGACTGATAGATAAGGTTATTTTGGGACACTTCGTGGAAACGCGTACCGGACGCGCATTCAAACTTCAGAAGGAAAGGATCCTGCGACTACAGGATTAGAAACAGATAATTCTTTTACATTTTCTCAGGCCCTAAGACCCTTACTAACCCAATCTCGCTAAAATAAACAAATTAAATTAAATATCCGTTTATAGAAAATATTCCAACAGCATTTCAAATAATGTTTATCGGTTATGTGCGTCTGCTAAAACCAGTAGTCAGTTTGTGAGTCGTACGGCAACGGTAGATAAGTTTGTGATGGTAAAAAAAAAACTATCACCTGCTACACTACACTATTTTTATCTACAATATTTTGTTCTACTGCATTGCCATAATATTGAATAATAATTACATAGTCCACTTATTTATTTATCCGAGGTATTGAAATTAATAACCTACGGTAGTTTCTTTCATTTGGGTACGACACGTTACAATAATAGCCCTACTGATGGAATAATTACGAGATTGTCGACACAGAGTTCCCAAACGGGAATACTGCCAGGGGCCAGGGGTAAACCACAATATAGTCAGGAAATGGAATCCATGATCATTTTCCATCTATAACTAAAAACAAACCTTAACTGCACAGTAAAATTATAAAATGACATGTGAATAATTAAGTGTAGTGAGCTGCTAAGCATCTGTAACGGGTTTTAAAGTCGCACTCTGATTTTTAGACTAACAAAATAAAATAGTTTGTAAAATTACTAAAACAACAAGATGACTTATCTGACTAATAACCTACAGCAAAAATATAGGTACCAATAAAACCATTGCTCTATCAACTAGTTACGAAATAATATAGTTTTAATCCTTTGTAATGCAAATAAGTAAAACAGATGTTTTTACTATCGACGCGAATGTAAGATGGAAGAACGATAAGCAGCAGGTAAGACAGTCGGACATTTCCCCCCGCACCGCACCCCTCATACGTCGGTCGCGTCGCGAACAGCGAGCGACGAAACAGCCGAAACAGCCCTCCCCCGCCCCACCCATAATCACGACAACAGCAGTGCAACTATACTGCCGGCCATGAAATTAGGCGGGTGGCCGGTGGATTCTAATGGAAACTTTCTGTATTAAAAAAACGGTTGTAATAGTAAATTTATCATTTATACGTACTATTAATGTAGATGGTTAGGTAATATTAATGAACACTGAGTTGCTCTGTAAATTTGACAATTTAACTGGAGGATGCAGAATCTCAACCCGCCTGATTTCACGGCCCTAAGTATAACCGCCCTTTTAATGTGCAAAGTCTTAACAATAATCAATTTGTTCAAAACCGGTATGTGTGTGTATTACAGTGAAACGATAAAAAAAAGGCTCACCTGAAAGTTAAATACCTGTTTTATTATAAATAAGGAAATTAAATGTGTTTCATTTTACTCATTCTGCGTTTCAGGGCATACGGAAAACGCCATTTTATTCCAAAGCGGTTCAATGATCCCATAGTTGGGAGGCGGCGGCGGATGCGATAAAATCTAGATGCGTAAGATAATGTTGTGCCAGAAAGTACTCGTGATCGTGACCAATTGCTTTGCGTCGCGCGCCGTTTTACAACAAATGGCGAATGTTCCAAGCTTACTATTTCGTCGGCAGAGGACTGAACCACATTTTAAAATCAAAATTTTCACGACGACTGTGTTGTATCAGTATTTTTCCTCTGTCGTTTGACTTATTTTTGATTATGATTTACAAAAAAGGCTAAAACATGAACTGTATTTGAATAATTCAATAGGTACGAAATTCCTGGTTCCACGATGTCATTCCCGGCTCATTCCCGGTTTATCCCCGGTCCTCCCAATTCCCGGCTTATTCCCGGTTTCCCGGTTTTCCCGGTTGAGTGGCCACCCTGTCTTGAAAAAGAGGACTGGGAAATTCAAAAATAATTAACGACCAAATCCAGGGGTGACTTCCCGACAGCAGCTGCTAGTTTTTGCTAAAACCCCCGTCCCGACAATACTGGGAAACAGGTCAAACATTCCTTATTTTTAGTAACACCGTAGTAAAGGCCTGATATAGCGACTCGGTCTAGTTGACCGGTTCTTCCAAAAACAATGAACGGTTTTTTTCAACAATATGACAAGCCCTGAGGTCATAAAGTGAGTGAAGAAAAAGATAATATAAAAACAATAGATAACCCCTTTTGTACATAATTCCCAAATTTCTAACGGCCCACCATTGGACAGAGGGCCAGGAACGGCCACATCAGGCCCATTAGTTAATTAATAAGGGCAATACAATCTTTTAAAAAATTGAAAATGTTGAAGCATTGTCGACTGACGTACCCGGCAAATCTGAACCATTTTAAAATGGTTCAGTCATAGTTTTTTCTCATACATTTTTCAGTATACATTTTCCTCAACCAAATGCTATTCCCTACAAAAGTTAAGAAACTTTGGGCTTTTAACCAGACACATAATATGGAGACGATCAAAACTGTATAGGCCCAAAACAAAAGAAACCAAGTTTAAGTAAACAACTTTATGGTTCTATTTATAAATAAAAAAAATTGATTTTAGACATTAAAATGGTAGGCCTATAGCAAAAAAAGGTTGGAAAAGAAAAAAACTTAAAGATCATTATGTAACTAATCTTGAGGAGTGTTAAAAATATTGCATTAATATTAATTACAACATTTTACAAAGTAAGTGACAGTCTGCACAGGATCTTAACATGTCATAAAATGTCTTCAGCAAATCATCCGGCAATCAGAGATTTGTTATTGATTAAATATGGAATACAGTCAATTTCAGCCCACGGCTGAACGTTCGACTTCCAGAGAACCAAGGTATAATCTGGTGGCCAAACCCGATGGCCAGACTCAATTGAGGTGTGCTACTGACCCTTGTTGCCGCCGGCCAGGATGCTCTTGCGCTTGGGGGTGTCGTCGTCGCCCAAGATGCGGCCCGGACTCATCACCACCGGCCTCACCCCGCTCTGCAGATGCTGCTGTCCCGCTCGGATTGGCTTGGCTGCAACACAACATTACAACATCACTCACCCTAAACAGTTAGTTTAGTTACATATTTCATTAACCCTTCCCGGGCTATTGACGGATATATCCGTTAAATTTCATTTCTATTCCGGGCTGAAAACGGATATATCCGTTTTAGAAATTTTATATTCCGGGATAAAGACGGATATATCCGTCCAAAAGTACGAAAAACATATGTTGTATATATTACGATTATAAACATTATATTGACTTTTTGACGGGTAATTTAGTTTTTACAGTTGGCAAGATTATGTCCCGTGACTTTTTCACCTGTTTCATGACAAAACAACTCATGTGTAGCGCGAAACTGTCAGTTTGTGCTGGGGCCTTACAGTGAGTGTTTGGTTACGTTTTTGTAATAACGCACTATGAGTTTTATTTCAAAATGATTGTTCCTAATGACTCAAATCTTGTTAAAGATGTTATAAATTGCTAAATAAGAAGTGCATCTGAAGGGGATTTCATATTTGGCAGTCAAAATAACTATAATATGAAAAATGATTCTGGCGAAGAAAGCGATGAACCAGACGCACGATGTATTGTAATTCTTGCATTTTTTGCTTTTGTTTTTTTTACTGTTTTTAAGAGGAACTGCTTTTAATGTTACATTATGATAGGTAGTAAATAAAACAACAAAATGACATAAACGGATATATCCGTCCTCCGCCCGCAAAAATACTCCAAATTATCAGCATTTTTCATATTTCTAGATTGTTGCTCCGAGCGGCGGACGGATATATGCGTTTACTTAAGTTTTCTTGCGGGCCAAAGACGGATATATCCGTTATCTCAAATTTTCTTTTCTTTATAACATGTGCAAAAAAATTGTTTCACCACTGAAAACGGGTTTTTTATAACGTATGAATTATTTGGAACAAATTGATAACAAAAATCAAAACATTATGTTTTGAACTTTTGCTTGAAATAATTCCGTCTCAGCCCGTGATTTAATGTAGCCCGGGAAGGGTTAAATGTTCCAATAAAATTTGCAATTTAAAAAAACTAATCTTGTGATCTATAAAGTAGGGATGGACGGGAATGCTTTTTTGGTTTAGGACAGGATGAGACAGGAATTTTTATTTTCCTTTCATATTCGGGACAGGATCGATTGTCTTGAAGCTATCGGGATATATTCGTTTAGACTTTTTCCTGAGTGTTGTATACAGACAAATTAATGTTAAATATTAACTGGTTCTGTTTCCTAATTGGTCTACTTATTTTTGTATAAGTTACAAGTAAAAAAAAAAGAAAAAAAAACACCCGATCATCGGGACAATGTTGCTCCCAAAAATTCTTGAAATTTCGGGACCCGACCATCCCTACCATAAAGCATTCTGCCCACAATGGTGACATTTCTTCCCAGATTCCCTGGGATGTATAGGAGATTAGCGATTTATTCAGGTATGATCGGGTTTACACATTCTGTGTATTTGAGTTCATAGAGAGCATGACAAGCATGAATAAAAATTTAATTCATGATTTTATAAGAAGTTAATATTTACTCATACTCATATTTATTTATTTTTTCTCATACATTTTTCAGTATACATTTTCCTCAACCAAATGCTATTCCCTACAAAAGTTAAGAAACTTTGGGCTTTTAACCAGACACATAATATGGAGACGATCAAAACTGTATAGGCCCAAAACAAAAGAAACCAAGTTATTTTATTTTGTAAATGTTTTATTTGTTGATTATTTATTTTTATATACATTCCATTACGTAGTCTCAATAATTCACTTACTACTTAGTAAATAATAAACAAACATAATAACTCAAACTAACTGGTTAACGAGATTAAAATTTGCATTAATACAGAAATATACCTATCGGACAAAAAATTATTTATATAAAACAAACTTACTTTTGAAGTGAAGTGGAAAATTCCTCAATATAATAAAAAGCCTGATTTGTTAGGTATTCTTTTTTTTCATTTTTGAGATATTTAGTTTAAACAAATTTAAATGGATGGCATTTTAAAATGGAAAAAGGTAGATATATAGTCATATTCATAAATATAGTTTGGTTTATTATATTCAACTATATATTCATAAATATAGTTTTGACATACAGGACATAATAGTCATGCCAAGAATCAACTGATTACCTTATGTGATTTTACGAGCCAAGCAAAAATTACAAATGGACAGACAGATAAAAACTAGGCAAAAGAGACATATGATTATATAGTAAAATATCTTTGTATAATGGAAAGAATAAATCCATACAAATCCTTTTATACAAAAGGGTTTCAGAGAGTTCTGGGACACCATTTAAATAATTTGTTATTATTTTAAATTAAAAGTGAATGACACATTACCAATTTGTGCACTGGGGCCGCGCCTGGCCAAGTTTTTCTGTCGCACAGCCTCCTTGATGCGGTCAACCTCAAACTGATATCTCTTACGGTCCCGCATCGCTCCTTCCTTTGCTTCTTTTAATGCTGTCTCTAAGGCCTGCAATAAAAAAACTCTCATTAATAAGCATTAAGGACAAAATATGAAGTCAATAGATGGCTCAAGTTTTTTGTGCAAATATTTATAAACTAACTTCAGTTTTCTCTAACAATAATTAAGGAAATTTTAAGTGTTACAAATGAATAAAAAAATGTACAAATGTGTATGGACGTAATTTTTCTGAGACAAAATAAAGAAGTATAGGTTTCTCAATATCTAAAAAAATCCTTAAAAACTTTTTCATTTAAAGAATTTAATTAAGATATTGATGTGTGTTATACCTGGTTTTACATGTAAATATTTTTTTTTACTCGCTATAAGTAATTTCTCATTTCCTTTTTTGTTTAAGTGTCTATGTCTTCCCAAATAACCAAACCTTTAAGTGTCTATGTCTCATCAATAGAAAACCAGCAGCGGGTGGTTTAAGTTAAGATACTGCCCTCTGTAGCGACAGAGGGCAGTATCTTAACTTTAGTTGATGATCATGCAGTTGATGTACATCTGGCGCTAGCCCAGGGCTTGTTTAAGAGTCATCTTCACCCCTGAGCCAGTAGCCCATTGTTGCGCAGTCAACAATGTTAACCATACAGCTTTTAATGCAAAACATGAGATTTGATTCCCCTGTTTTGGACACCGTTTTTCAACTGATTTTCTTAAAACTTGGTACGTGTTTAGTTTAGGGATAGACGAGATTGGATTTTCAGTTCAAGACGAGACGAAACGAGAATTTTTAATTCTCAAATAATTTTGAGACGAGATTTTCCCTCTCATACATTACTAGAAATGTGCGTTCTGGATTTTAATCTGATTTTGTAACATGGTTAATCCTGATTAATGTGAAGGAACAAATATTTCTTTGTAAATTGGTGATTATGTTAATAAACTGAAGTTAAAAAAGTCACTTTCTTAACAAAAGGTCTAGGCCTATAAAGGAATGTACCCAATAAAAAGGCTGAGAAGATATAGGCTCACCATAAACCCTAGCGACCTATGTTTAATAAAACATAAAAAGAGAATCCTCTGTTACAGTTACTTCACTTTTCACTTTCATGTAGGGGTCTGCGGTGCACCGAAAATTCGGTACAGGTACGGTACAAGGCAAAATACCGTCATCGGTTCGGTACGGTTAAAGGTATCGGTACAAATCCGATTCGGTACGGATTACAAAAGTCAAAAATATTAATGTTATCACTACTACTTATATTTGACTTTAGAAAACGGAATTAATTAATATTTTGTCGTTATCTCTTTGTTTTTATGGATTAACGCATAAAAAGAATGACTTGACATCGTCGCTCAGCAAAGTCAACTGACGATAGTAGCGTTCGCCGACTGCCGAGTCCACGGATAGGAATACAGTTTACAATTCGCGGTCCAACACCATTTAGACAATCATGTTCTCGTTGGCAACAGCGCTCATAGCGGCTGATCAAGTACATTAGCTCTTTATTCAGTGACAACTACAACAAATTACAGTGATATGAATGCTCGCCGCCAGAGACGCTAGCGTCAGTAAGGGCAGTTGTTTGATGAGAAGTGACGAGAACTGTCGACTGCCGATTGAAAAGATTTGTCCTAACCTCTAAAGTGACCCGGATTGGCGGATTAGCTGAATGCAATTAGGAAATAATACACGACCGCTTTTCGCAAAGAGTAAGACCACCCAAAAGCTGTTTGTTCCTATGAATTTATCGATCAAAGAAAACTAGGAACATTCCAAATTTTTCAATTTGTTTAGCCAACACCACATTGGCTTTTAAAAGCGTTATATATGTTCCTTCTAGAGGTTTAGATGTTGTATAAACGTACTCTTTGGCGTTTACTTTCTCTTTGTACTTTGCCTACTCTTGTTGGTTTGGTTCAATTGGTTATTTTATTACGTTTGCTCTGTCTCTAGTCACAGTCAGGCTCACTATTCACTAGAATACAACGTCTTTGTTTAATGACAGTTGCCCTGGAAGTTTTATGAAATAAGTTTAGGATTTGAATTTAACAAAATGTGAAGCACAAATCGTTTAATTGTAATTGTAAATAAATAATTAATTGTAATCATGATTAACACCAGTGTTATTGATTCTAACACTGGCGGTAGGCCTACCTCCAATGATGGCATCTGCCGCTTCCACAATAGGCCTAGCCTACTGCGGCTACGAACGCCTGCTAAAAATAGTTTTGAGTTCCGCTTTGATTTTTTTTCATTAGGTTAAAAATTATTTTGTTCTTTTATATATTTAGGCGACGATTAGGCGACGAATTGAAAAAAATACTGATACAGCATGTAGGCTATAGGCTTTTGTTTGAAAATCTCTATTTATGTTTGCAAGTTTTTTATCAGCCAAAAATAAATCTGTTTTCAATTATTGTTGTGATGCTGCTACTCACTTCATGTTCATTTTAACTACAGAACCAGGGGGACCGAGCTTAAGCTCAGTAAAATTATTACTTTCTTTCTCACACAAAGCTCGTTCGCTCCGCTCACTCGCCAGGCAGAAATTTCCCGCACTTTGGTATAATTTTCCTTTAAAGATATAACACATTGTTTTATATTATCTACAGTTATCAGCTGATTTTTTGTTCAATTAATAAAATCTCCATAAGGATAACATGGAAACTTTGAAGGGCTCTAGCGCGAAAACCGGATTTTTCCCAGCTATGGGACCACCGGCAATCGATTTCTGGTGGCCAAAACCCCCATATTCAATCAAAAAATCAAAAATCCTTGGAGCGAAAAAAAACTTTGCCCGGACAAATGGAGCTTGTTTTAGAGTATAAATAAGATAGCATTAAATTGATATCACCAGCAATCCAGCATACATGCACAAGTGTGAAGTACAAGGACTTAAACACAAGTGATTATGATATTTTTCCTATTAAAGTTGTAACCTAGCAAAATATGGAAAATGAGGTAGGCTAAATAGGTAATTGAAGTGTTACCCATCGATATTAATACCGCTAGGCCTATATTGATAACGCGTACCGTACTGAGAACCGAGGTACACAAAAATTGTACCGTACCATACCGAACCGTACCGACCTGAAAATTGCTGTACCATAGACCCCTACTTTCATGTTTCACAATTTTCACTATTAACCTACTTTAAAATGTTTCCAAATAAGAGCTTTTCCTCACTCACAGATTTGTAATAGGCATAGGCCTACTAACTTTGAATCACAAGCCTAGAGGCCGGGAGGTCCACAAGAAATAACTTTTAATTGGAGGATTTTAATTTTAATTTTCAACTCTCTTCTTCTTTATCTTTGTCCATAAGACAATCTTCAGCTCTCATTTTGTTTGCTATTCATTTTCATTTCTCCAAACTATTCAAGTCCTGTATACTTAACTTCCACTGCTTTCAAATTCATGTAATTCCCTCGATTTGTCGTCTGCTAGTGGTAAGGTTTTTATTTATTTGCTCCTAACTGAATAAAGGCAACCATTAGTGTAGCCATGAAGCCTGTATGGTTCTGGTAAGACCATTGATTTTCTATGTATTCAACACAACCTATTTATTGCTGTTCAACAATTATTGTTAATAGGCCTATTCAGTTTTTTTTTTTTTTTTTTTTTTTTTTTTTTTTTTTTTTTTTTTTAGTATCTAAACTTTGAAATAAAATCAACCATCAGCCGATTTTAAGCATTTATGGCTTAAAATAGCTGAACTCAGCTAAGAGTGTGAAAGGAAATTAAATTCTGTATTACGTGGGATATTTGAGGTTAGGCATTATTCAACCTGATTGGCTATCTTGTCATTCATCTGATTGTCACTACTATTCTTACTGCTAATGTCAAAACAGCTCTTAAATTTGTCAAAAATTATTTGAATCAGTTTTAAATAATCGTCTTGAAGCAATTAAATGTCAAATAATGATTGTTTATTGTTTATAAAGTTTTCCCAATGTTCTAAAGATTTATCAAACAAATGAATTATTTTATAAATCAGAAGCTATGTTGACTCCGCCCACTACTGTTGATCGTCAGTTGTCAGTACCACAAAACAGTCTGTGCAGATGCAGCCGTAGAGCCGTCTCCAGTCCAGTCCAAATCTTGGAAGTCCATCTGTAGTTTAACCGTTTATGATGGCAATTTAAGTTTGAAGTTGTGAGGAGGATAGGAAAATAAAACACTTCATATTAGGGATGTGTCGGTACCTAAAGTCGGTTCTCGGTACCACCGGTTCTTGGCAAAAGTACCGGTACCGAGAACCGATGTCAAAATCTCGGTACCTCGGTACCGGTACCTCGGTCTGTTTACAATAAAATTAACTGAAACCAAACGCGCCCGTCCACAGTTTTCTTGGAAATTAACAATGCGATTGTAATTTGAGACAGCCAGGTGGACTGATAAAAACTCCGATCTCTTATCAATAAGTTATTGTTCTGTCCGTCGGGTGCATGGATGAAGGGGGGGGGGGGGGGGAGCAGCCGGGCCAACGCGTGTTTCGCCACAACAAGTGACTGATAAGATAAGAGTACAGTTTCCTTATCGCCTATATCCTGAATTATTTGTCCAACACAAACAAATTATTGATCATTTTTCGTCTAATGTTTACTAATAGATAGAAATATAATCGAGGTTCAATGATTTTTGGTTGAAAAAATAGTTCATTATTTTGTTTCAATATTATTTTACTGAATTAAAACTAAAAACAATTATCTAAACAAAATGCATTTATCCCGAACAATAGTTGTTTACGCGGCTGGCGATGCTAACAAGGAAAACGCGACGCATAAACCCGGCACATTCCCACGATGTATTGTTCAGCTAATCTGTTGTTCGACGTCCGGCAGTAATTTATTCATGAGGGGTGTTTTTTGCTCCTAGTACCAATTGCTACTTTTTGAACCAATTGCCATAGAAAGCTAAGAGATGGCTCGTTTGATTTGTCTAATTCTCACAAATTAAATAAATCGTCAACTAAAGTTGTGTGACTTTTCATTCAAAATTAGAAAAGCATTGTTGTTAAGCAAATCATTCTATAATACAATTTACTGTTTTATAATGTGAAAAGCATCTTGTTATAATTTAATATAATTTTTTAATTAAAAACTTCAAACCCATTAAATAAAAATGAAATATGACAAATACATTTATAATTAAAACAGATAGTAGTTGGAGAATTAACAATTAAAAATAAAAATACTTTTCAGCCCAACTCGTTTTTGGTCTGAGACCAGTGAGACCTAAGGGTAATGATTTTTTACCAGGCCGAACCCTAAGTGTGAGTGTAAAGTTGGCTTGTGGACCCCTAGATATGTTACCGTACATTAAAAAATTATTATAAAACAAACATTTTATTATTTTTTATCATTTTTAGTCAAATAAACTTTTGATGATTTCCCATACACACCCCAACACTGTTCCTTCCTTAATTGTCACTCAATCCTTATTCTTTTACTTGCATGTGTTGTTTAATTTAATCCCTAAATTCTCACTTCTTTTGAAATATCACTTCAATATACAATTTTTTTCATATTGCCTATTATATTAACCTCATAAAAAAATGAGTACTTGGTACCGGTACCGAGAACCGATCCTTTAAAAGAACCGGTACCAGTACCGACTTTGAAATTTTGGTACCGACACATCACTACTTCATATTGCTTCAAAATAATTTATTTCACAGTATTAAATTCGTAGATTATTTATACCCGTTTTTCTCGTTATTCAGGAATTAGTTCTCGTCTCGAAAAATCTAGATCAAAATAAAATCTCGTCTTGGTTAACGAGATTAAAAATTTCTCGAAAATTTCTCGTAATTTCGAGACCCGTCCATCCCTAGTTTAGTTGAATAGTTATATTAGACCCCTCATACCTCCAAATTTTGAAAATTTAATAACAAATATTACTCTCTGTGACGTTGCAAAGTAACTCAATTTTCCTTAGTAATATTTGTTAAATTTTCAAAATTTGGAGTTATGAGGGGCCTAATATAACTATTAAACTAAACACGTACCAAGTTTTAAGAAAATCGGTTGAAAAACGGTGTCCGAAACAGGGGAATCAAATGTTTTGCATTAAAACCCATATGGTTAACATTGCCGACTACGCAACAATGGGCTTCTGGCACAGGAGTCAAGATGACTCTTAACAGAGGGGATCAACCATACCACACCATCAATCATACCACCAAATCAGAAAGACAGACTGAGATTACAGGTGAACATGTCATGTCCATTGAGCAAAGAGTTAACTGATCTTCGGCAGGCATCGTGCTCACAGAATATAAATAGAAAGAGAGGAATTTAAAGGAGGCTGTGTTTATAGTTGTGGATGAAACAGTCATTTCCCAACCTACTTAGAGACAGTATGTTTCCATATTGTATGAGACCAACGTTTCGTACAAATGAGATAAAATAGTTAATTGAAATAAATAAAATTTTAAATTGAAACTGATAAAAAATTGTATTTGAAAAGTAATAATACTTGTTTACAAAAATTGTAATCAAAAACAATTAAAACATCTGATAATTAATAAAGCATTTGTAAAATAAAACAAGTGTTTTGAAATAAGATTGTTTTAAACATACCACCCCCAACCCAAAAAAAGGGTATAGCTCTTTTTGTACGTGTCTTGTGGTAGCAGAGGACATAGTTTAATAACTGGTCTACTGATAGTTTGTTCACTTTGTATCCATTCATCCAATGTTTGTCCTTCTGATACAAGAGAAAATGAAAACAAAAACTATGAAAGCAAGAATGTTCTACCCTCCTCCGCCCCCTTCTGATAACACTGATAAGGAACCTGACAGTCCTAACATGGGATTCCAAGCAACTAGCGGTTAAAACACCTTGACAAAATTAATTCCCGTAATCAAGCATTGTGTTACAATTTTCTCCGTAAAATTTCAGTTACAGTAGTGCTATATCCACGAACTTTTAATGTACTGTGTGTTATTATTGTATGTGTGTTTATGACAACTAGATATAACACTGCTTGGATAAAAAATAGGTGAAGGTTGCCCAAAAATCAATTGCATTAAAGGTACAGCATGTTCCTGTTTTGGGACAGGTCCTGTCCTAGCTTGATATTACTCCATGATGGCTCATGGCCTCTTCTCTAGCTTGGACAGTTCGCATCGCAGGGGTGCGTTGTCTCTGACCAGTTGCTTGTGGACTTTAATCAGTTGGTCAATAATTCTCTAACAATCTGGTCTCTCAGTCTCATGAACTCACCTTGACTCGTTCCATGGTGGCTCGCAGCCGCTTCTCCAGCTTGGGCAATTCGCATCGCAGATCCGCGTTGTCTCTGACCAGTTGCTTGTGCACCTTCGTCAGTTGGTCCAAGTTGTTTTCCAGGAAACTGATCTTTTGTTTCTGGGCCAACGAGCCGCCGTCATCCTCGTTGTCCTCCGCATTCACAGACTGAAATGTTTAATTCTTGTAACAATTTTATTACAACTCCATTACAATTAAGAAAAGATCTCAATTTTTTCCTTTTTAAAACTATTGAAATATAGAACCACATTTTCAAAAAGAATGTTTGCCAGCATTATTCAATTCAACAAAATATACATATTTTCAAAACAAGAAGTAGGCCTACAACAAGTAGTACAGAAATGAAGGAAGCAGACCATTTGGAATGGTAATAAAATTTAACAAAAAGGCTCTAGAATTACTTTAAAAATCATTATTTTCCAATTTCTTTAATTTTTAAACAATTTCCTCTCTTATTTCTTCCTTTTTTTAACTATCATCTCTATCTAACACATCTGAAAAAAAAAAAACTAAGTCATAACATTTTTATAAAAATATAATGTTGTCGAGAGTTGATTATCAAGGACATAATTTATGGGACAGAGAAAGTGGAAGGTACTTAGGTACTTGGGAGAAAGAGAGGTACTGAATGAAATATTGGACCATGTATATGACCAGTATTGGCATGTATTGAACATGTAATATATGACATGTATTGGACCAGGACATGTATTGACAAGGCGGTGTCTCCTACTGTAGGTCTGATATAACTGCAAAAATAAATTGTGTTTTGGTAGTCAAAACTAGATAGTTTTGAAATTAAAAATATTCCCATGCCAGCCCAAACTTAAATAATGTTATCAAAAGTTTTATTTGTACAAATAAATTTCCAAAATAAAATAAAAGATAAGCTAAAGCAATTAGTTAATTTTTAAGGCACATAGTTTGGAAATGAAGATAAACTATATATTTTTTTAGTTTTACTTTTTTATTATTTTGGAGCTGGTTGGCTGATAAACAAGTTTTATTCTGGGGTAAACACTACAAGGATGGATTAAACCCATTTCCATAAAAAGTTTTATCTTTTTTGGCAAATTGGATTTGGAATCTACATTGAAATTCTCAGTTAGTTAACTGATTGCAGATAGACATAAAATACCTTTTTAATCCTGGCCTGGAGGTCTTGCACGAACAACTTGCGCAGGTTGTGCAGCGTTTGCAGCTCCTTGGCCACCGTGTCCTCCAGCCCCTTGAGGTCCTTCCTAGCTTGTTCTCGCCTCTCGTTGGTGAGGCTGCAACAAAATGTGTGCGACGTTACAGCAATACAGTTACTCTCCTCAAAACCCTCGTCATTGAAAGGTATGTGGAAGACTCTTGTATTTACAAGAGTTACTGTAAACCAACTTTCTAAAGATTTAAAAATTAGATAAAATGTGAAAATACACCTTAGATTTTTAACATTAAAACTGCCAAGTCAAGTTTTAAAAAAAAATTGTTTCTAACCAAACTTTGTAAGATTTTAATTAAGAAGATCACAAAACGTTCACTGAGAAAACGTGAAGTCAGAATTGTAATTCCTTTTGATAGCGTTAAATAATAAACAAGGCTGAGTAACTGAGTGGTTAGAGCTTGCCTTCCAATCCGAAGGTAGTTTGATGCTGAGAAAAGTAATCAGTTTTTTAAAGTTGAAAACTGGACCCAGCTGCCTTTGGTCTTGTATTATTCACAAAATAGTCGTGTAGTCAATCTAGGCCTGAATCTTAAGATTAACTCTAAAAAATATGTATGTCACACATGTTATAATCCGGCTGTGGGTATACCATTTGTTACGAGCTCTAAGTACAGTATTAGTATTGTTGATCAGTTGACAAAGTAGTCCAAGTCAGACTGTAATTTGGAATTACTGTGAAACTTGTAAGTCCAAAAGAGGCAAAATGTGAAATTTGCAAATTGGTATTTAAAAAGAGAAAAAAAACTGATTTCAAAGTAAAAAATTCAATAAAAAAAATTACTACTAGCACACCCCTACTTTGATGAATATCTAATTTATCCTGAACTAAGCCTATATACCCACTCCCGTCAGCCTTAATAGTCAGAAAATTATTAGTTTTGTTATACTTACATTAGCTCTTGTAGCTTCTGACTTTTCTCCTCTTCATCTTTTTTTAGTTTTTCATATTCTTGTTGAAGTTGTTGGTGTGCAAGGGTGTATTTCTGGTTTAGGCTGAAAAACATTTGCAAAAGATTTATTACTTTAATAAATTAGGATAACATATTATATTCATTTACATTTTAGTGTAAAATAATATCTAGATTGTTCCTAGTCCTAGCATATTTTTATAATCCTCTTGAGATTTTTAGATTATTCCCATCCACATTAAAGATCTTATAGTAAAAATTCACAAGCTTACTAATAGTTATGAGGAGTTAACTAGCAGTTTTGACAGTGTCGGCAGTTTGCCAACACATTTGCTACTAGGCCAGCTCATGTAAATGAGCAATAACAGTCACAATGGCAGCCCACAGTGCTGGACAAATCCTCTCCTGTTGCCCAGGATATCAATGAACAAGGCTGTTTTCTATAATAACACTATGAAAGTGTCAGTCATTTCACTGACACATCCATATATTGACTGGTATCTCACAATTGATTGCTTTCACTTTTAAACATAGGCTCAGATACGAGCCTGCAGTCTACTTTGAAGGAACCTGCTGGCTCACATGTGAGTTGCTGAGTGGTGGTGGCTCTAGCATGGGCTAATAGCGAACGTGTTGGTAATTGATAACAATATTTCACAGCATAAAGCAATGACACCTAGTTTTAGTTAGTGTACTCACTCTTTGAGCTGGTTGATCACGGACTGCTTCTCGCTGATCTCGTCGCGCAGTTCACCGACCTGTTTCTGGTGCGCGTCCCGCAGCTGGTCCATCTGCTCCTCCAGCGCCACCCGCATCGTTGCCGCCTTCTCTTTCTCCTCTGCCTTCTCCTTGGTCGACACCGCGTGCACTTGCTCTGCACACCAATAAACAAATGTGAAACATGCACGCCCACAAGCGGCAGAGGGAATATAGAGCAGTGTAAAGTGAGTATAATCAATAGATTGTGGTGACACTTAAAACTTAAGTTATAAAGCATATATTAATTAACAGCTTAAAATTATGTAACCTTTCTATAAGGTGCTAGTACTGAGAAATACTTCACTCAATATTTAAAAATTTATTTTTTTGTTTTGTTATCAGAATGAGTAATCCCAAAAATGACAACACGTATTGTTTGTGTTTTTAAAGTTGTTTGGAATATATGTATAGGGTAGAAATAACTAAATTTCGATACTGTGAATTAAGACAAGAATCTAAAAATTAAAAGAATATTGCGAATTTTAAAATTATATGTCAATTAATTAAGGATATTAATGTTAGAGCAAATATAATGGATTTTTTTACATAAGCATGGATTTTTTGTACAGGTCTCAACTTGGTATTTTATACATTAAACACTTAAAATGAAACTCAAGGAAAGAAATGGAATATGATATTCATTAGGTGTGTGTGAGTGTACGGTACCAGCAGCCTTCATCTTGGCGCACTCCTCGCGCAGGGCGTCGACATTCTCCTCCAGAGCGCGCTTCTTGTTCTCAGCCTCCCGCATCGACTCCTGCAGTGACTTCATGCGTGCCTCGTGCTGCGAGATTAGCAGCCGACACTCCGCCAGGTCCTTCTCGTACTCGCTGATCTGTCGACACAACAGGCCCACATGTAGTGCAGCATTTGGTATACATTGAAATTTATTGGGACAAATTCTAATGTTAATACCAATGAGTCTCTTATCTGTGACTATAAATTCCTCGAATATTAAAAGACCTAGCCAACAAATGTAAAGAGGTATAACATAAGATTACTTTAACAGATTTTTTATGTTTATTATTTAGAATCAGGGGGTAGAGTATTTTAATCAAGCAAGCTTGATATCATCGGAGCTAGCTCCGTGAGTATGAGTTCGAGTAGATACTCATAATACCCCCCGTCGCAGCAGATCTGCGTACTCAGCGAATTTCCAAATTAGTAATATTAATTTTGACCGAAGAACTTGTATACAAAATTTCATTAAGTGCTCATAAATAGTAAAATATTGTCTATTCTCCTAATGATACATAAAGGGAAAGAGTATGCAGGTATGCTGCCATGGGGAACACCAAAAGTAGATTTTAAGCATAAAAAATATTTATTTGGACCATATGAAGCCATATACTAAGTTTCATCAATATCTGTCCATAATTAAAAGAGTTTGCCTATTCTCCATATGATTAACATGGAAAAAGAGTATGCAGGTTTGCTGCCATGATAAGTACAAAAACGAAGATTTTTTTTACATAAATGGTTGAATCTCAACCAAATGAAGCTAAATATCAAGTTTCATCCAAAAATATTGGTTAATAATTGAAATAATAACACATCCTTATTCTCCATAAGATTAACATTGGAGCCCCAAAATACAATGTACTGCCGTTAGAATTTTTAATACCTCGGTCACCAATTAAGATAGAGCAAAGCTTCAAAATACTAACTTGTGTGTGTGTTTTTTTTTTTTTTAGCTAAATCCAATAGTAAAAATAAAAATTTAAAATTTTTAAAAATTGCATAGCTATGAAAAATGCAAAAAAACCCATTTTTGGGGTACAAAACCCCCCAAAACTACCCCTTCTGGTAGGTCGATGTCTGGTTTTCGAACTCATCCGAATAAATGTAGGATTACACATCTCTACCAAATTTGGTCTCGATCGGACCGTTTTTACGAGAGTTATCGTGTCCAGGGACACATACATATATATATACTAATACCCCCCGTACATATATAACATATATAAAATACCCCCCGTCGCAGCAGACCTGCGTACTCAGCGAATTTCCAAATTAGTAATATTAATTTTGACCAGCTAAACTTGTAAACAAAATTTCATCACGTGCTCATAAATAGGGAAATAAATGTCTATTCTCCTTAAGATAAATATAGGGAAAGAGTATGCAGGTATGCTGCCATGGGGGACACTAAAAGTGGTTTTTAGCATAGAAAAAATTTATTTCGACCATATAAAGCCATATAGTAAGTTTCGTCAATATCTGTCCATAAATAAAAGAGTTTGCCTATTCTCCATATAAATAACATGGGAAAAGAGTATGCAGGTTTGCTGCCATGATAAGTACAAAAACCAAGATTTCTTACCTTAAATGGATGAATCTCAACCAAATGAAGCTAAATACCAAGTTTCATCCAAAAATATTGGTTAATAAGTTAAATATTAACACATCCTTATTCTCCATAAGATTAACATTAGAGCCCCAAAAGACAATGTACTTTCTTTAGACTTTGTAATATCTCGGTAACCAATGGAGATAGAGCAAAGCTTCAAGATACTAAATTGTGTGTTTTTTTTAGCTAAATCCAATGGTCAAAATAAAAATTAAAAATTTTTAAAATTTACACATGAAAAATGCAAAAAACCCATTTTTGGGGTACAAAACCCCCCAAAACTACCCCTTCCGGTGGGTCGATATGTCTGGTTTTCGAACTCATCCGAATAAACGTAGGATTACACATCTCTACCAAATTTGGTCTCGATCGGACCGTTTTTACGAGAGTTATCGTGTCCAGGGACACATACATATATATATACTAATACCCCCCGTACATATATAACATATATAAAATACCCCCCGTCGCAGCAGACCTGCGTACTCAGCGAATTTCCAAATTAGTAATATTAATTTTGACCAGCTAAACTTGTAAACAAAATTTCATCACGTGCTCATAAATAGGGAAATAAATGTCTATTCTCCTTAAGATAAATATAGGGAAAGAGTATGCAGGTATGCTGCCATGGGGGACACTAAAAGTGGTTTTTAGCATAGAAAAAATTTATTTCGACCATATAAAGCCATATAGTAAGTTTCGTCAATATCTGTCCATAAATAAAAGAGTTTGCCTATTCTCCATATAAATAACATGGGAAAAGAGTATGCAGGTTTGCTGCCATGATAAGTACAAAAACCAAGATTTCTTACCTTAAATGGATGAATCTCAACCAAATGAAGCTAAATACCAAGTTTCATCCAAAAATATTGGTTAATAAGTTAAATATTAACACATCCTTATTCTCCATAAGATTAACATTGGAGCCCCAAAAGACAATGTACTTTCTTTAGACTTTGTAATATCTCGGTAACCAATGGAGATAGAGCAAAGCTTCAAGATACTAAATTGTGTGTTTTTTTTAGCTAAATCCAATGGTCAAAATAAAAATTAAAAATTTTTAAAATTTACACATGAAAAATGCAAAAAACCCATTTTTGGGGTACAAAACCCCCCAAAACTACCCCTTCCGGTGGGTCGATATGTCTGGTTTTCGAACTCATCCGAATAAACGTAGGATTACACATCTCTACCAAATTTGGTGTCGATCGGACCATTTTTACGAGAGTTATCGTGTCTAGGGACACATACATATATACATATATATATATATATATATATATATATATATATATATATATAAAAATTTGAATGACTATTATTTTTGGTCTCTGGGCACCTCAAAACGAAAAAGTAACATGGTCCCGGGCTTAGGTCTTACCATGAGACCTACGGTAATAGCTTATTCCCTATGGGAAATTCGCTAAAAGAGGCTACATATATATATAAAATTTTTAGTGACTATTATTTTTGTTCTCTGAGCACCTAAAAACGAAAAAGTAACATGGTCCCGTGCTTAGGTCTTGCCATGAGACCTACGGTAATAGCTTATTCCCTATGGGAAATTCGCTAAAAAACTAAAGCTAAAAAATCATTTGTTAAATAACAATGACAGCATTTTATACAATAAATCATATAAAAAAATACAAAATGATCTTGGAAACTATTGTTTTTTTAAACAGGGTCTTTGAAAATTAATTACTACAATAACCCAATAAATTCCATCTTTAGCCTCTGAACAGTGTATGTAAAGACTTAATACACTGCTTAAAATGTAAAGACTTAATATAGGCACATACCTTCGTCCAAACAGTTCATGCATGTATTTCTCCTACGACTAGTTTCACTTCAACAGCAGCATCTTCATCTGGTTATCAAATAGAATACTTCATTCAAGAAGGATTTGTTACATTTTGATAGCCACCTGTAGATGCTGCTGTTGCAGCAAAACTAGTCGTGGGAGAAATACAAGCATGAACTATCTGGACGAACGTATTTGCCTAAATAAAGTCTTATATTAACCCAATGTAACTGGGATTAATGGACAATTTTAGCTACATACTACTTGAAACCTTCTTTAATGTAGACTAATGTTATAAAATGCTATGGTGTATAACGTCACTTATTTTGTCACTAATTACAGAGCATTTGAGGGGCTGGATTTCCTGAAACTGTTCATACCACCATATTCTACAGTGCCATTGTATGAGGGTATCACTACCTCAAAAACACCTTTGAAAGTTTGCTTACAAAATTTAAATGAACTAAAGATTTAAACTTTGCTAATTACACCATACACTGTGCTTTCCGCCAGTCGTAATTTCAACCACACTCACTACTCAAACAGAGGAAGCCAGTTTCATGTTGGACACCTGTTCCTAAGCATTAACGTCAGTTCATTATCGGAATAAAGCCAGAACCAAAAATTCGATTAAAGTTATCAATTAGGCTACAGGTACTTTGCTGAATTATTAATTCATCTCAATTATGAGAGATATGATTTGTTGCTATCTCAGAAACCTCTCAATGACTGTTATACCAGTCATGCACCGTACCTTCTTATTGCAGTCAGTCTGGTAGGTCTCAAGGCCCTGGCAGCGCTGCACTAGGTTCTTCACCTCCGACTTCATCTTGGAGATGTAGAGCCGCGCCACCGTGAACTCCTCCTCCAGCTTGCCATTGCTGTCACTCGCCAGCTGTGTACGACACATCACACATCAACAAAACATTAAACACTATCAAGGCTGATAAAACGGCTACAAACACTTAAGATTGCATGCAGGTTTGCATTTTACTTTCATCCATCATGATTTTTTTATTTTTATTTACTTGGTGAACTAGTCACCTGTTTGAGCAGGAGTTTCCCTGTACTATCAAATGTTTTGTGACATGTGCATGAATAAATGAATAAAATAAAAAACATTAGTTTCTTAAAAATAAATTATCATATACCAATATTCAACTGTTAAGAGAAAGTTAAAGACGAGCATGAAACTGTGAAAAAAACCCAGATCCTACCAAAGATTTAAACAAGATGTTTAGGTACATCACTTGCACATTCAA
Organism: Neoaliturus tenellus; assembly: GCA_030545055.2. Taxonomy (NCBI): domain Eukaryota; kingdom Metazoa; phylum Arthropoda; class Insecta; order Hemiptera; family Cicadellidae; genus Neoaliturus; species Neoaliturus tenellus. The sequence goes on along the minus strand of CM061532.1, from coordinate 73,362,551 downwards.
TTATTTTTTATACTTTTGTATCATTTCCAGGTATTATAAGTTTAAACAACCTATTGGTTATATGCCCTAGGGTTCGGTTCCCCAAGGGCAGTTAAAGGACTGCAAATCACATAGAATATTGTTGATTCTCACTTAGTTATCTGCATCCACAAATAGTAGTATATTTTTACTTCATTTTTAAATTTTGAAATAAACTTGATAAGGGGGTACTCAAAATATAATTTTTTTTAACAAGTTTCCTAACCTACAACTTTAAGGTACAAGGATTCATGTTGGACCGTTGATGCCCACCTTCATCTCGCTGTCGCCACCGATGGCCACGCCAATCTCGCCAAGGTCCTTCAGCAGGTTGGTGAGCATCTCGGTGATGCGGCGCCGCTGGTGCGTCGACATGTCCTTCAGCTGCTGGAGCTCCGATGACGTTGTGTTGAGCGCGCTCTGCGGCATATCATATGTGATACTTAATAATCACTGTAATAAACTGTTTAATAAAACTGTCAATGTTATTGTGTTTGTGTAACACGGGTGTATCAACAAAGCATGTTTGTAATTGTTTCATAGGAGGATGGAGGATTATAAATGGAAATACAGCATGGATAGGACAATTTGATGGGTGGCACAGGAAATAAATCAAATATTGGACCGCCAATTCCAACTTAAAACGATCACAAAATTGGGGGTGGTTTTTGGTCAGGGGATTTCATCTGGAATATGCTTAAATCCACTTAATTATACAGTGAGCAAAATATCAGGGTCAGACCAGCCCTGTCCCTGGCAACCACATCGGAGTTATGACAAATGGGAGTGAGCGAAAGTGTGTCAGTTTAACCATACGCCTAAAATGTTTTAAATTTCATTGTGTACATGATAAAAATGTTTGTGTGTTTTTTGTATGGTTGTTGGTTTCAAACAATATAATGACTACATCTTCATGACAAAAATGTTTGTGTATATATCTTTCGTACGTTTTTAAGGTTGTAAACAATATAATGACGTCTTCCCAACTGCAATCCTCCCGAATAGAGTGGAAGAGTCAGCTTATGTGCCTCTTCAAACCAAATGTGATCATAACATGAACATGAGAATGGCTCAACTGCAATGAAATCTGAGTAGTCAACACACAACATGACACAAACTGGAGACGATAGGTAATACTAATTCATAAAATATTGTGGTTTTTCATTTAGGTTTGGCAAAAAAGGATATTTTATAGTCACGGTTTAAACCAATAATATAATTCTTCCCACGGAGTGGAAAGTGATAACAGACTGATTGTAGTTTAACTTTTTGACTTGAAAAAAAAAACCAAAAAACAAAACCATGAGTGGAAAATTTATAAAATTTTATTTTGTTTAAAACTTGTATAGGCCTACACCCCACACATGCGTTCCACAAATTGAAGTATTGTAGCTTGATTATTTAAAAATAAAGGATTTTGAATTTGAAGTGATAATTTTCTAGATTGTCGAAAAATCTTTTAATTTCAACCATTTGATAGTAGGAAACACACAAGATGGCGGTAGCTTGCTTGTACCTGTTTCTGCATCAGCTCCTCTGTGAGCTGCTCGTTCTCCTTGTTCTTGGTCTCCACCTCCTGGCTCTTCTGGTCGTAGTTGACGGCCAGCTCCTCCAGAGCCTGGAGCACCTCTTTCACTTCCTCCTTGGAGCTCTCATTCTCCTGTGTGATGCGAGCCATCTCTTGCTGCAGCAACTCAAAGTCCCGCCGCGTTGACGCGATCAGCTGCATTCATCACCACATACATTTATAAGTTACAAATCGTTACAACATTCAGGGTTGCTAGTTTTCTAAAAAAAATTAACGTATTTCACAAGAGCACCCACATTTTGGATGAAAATTCCTTATTTTTATGACGTTTCAGGTCTTTGGCTTATCTTTATGTTTATGTTCAAATATTCCAAACTAGTTCGGTTTATTTTAGTACAACCTTACATGTTTCTATCCAAATGTGCTAAATGTGTTTCAACATGGTTTGATCTGGTGTTAAAATCACAGATGCACCATGTTACTGGCAAACACTCAAACACAGCAGAGGTGCATGAAATCACTTGCAGTTGGTTTGAAAGTTTTACATATTCTCATCTGTCTACAGTAAGTGAATCTAGTAAAATTTAGTAAGAGATCTCATCGTTGGTTTATAAAAAATACTAGTCACAAGATATTTTCCCTTTTCCTTTCGTCTTGAATTACCTCTGGATCCAAAATTAACTCTGTTGTATTTGCTTTGCGGTAAATGTGTAGGTTGTGTAGCGAGTTGACACTTTGAATTATTTATCTTTCCTACATTCTTTCCAATATTTACCTTGGGGTCTGTCTGTATAAATTAATAAAAATAGAAAATCCTTAAATCGTTTCAAAGCAGCAAATTTGCAGCAAAAAAGCAATAGAAGCATCTAAAATCTTTAACCTTAGAAATCGGCCAGGGAGTATTTTAAATCCCTAAAGATTTTAACAGTTTATGAGCAATTTTAGACACTATTATGATATATTGAGATGCTTGTTTAACAAAAAACCCTGATAAAACTTTTTGAACCATCCTTACAATACAAGACAAAAAACTGAAATCATACTCACTCACCACAGCAAACAGTTTTATAAATAACCCTACTTGTGTAGGAGCCAAGTTTTTTAAAGAGCTGCCCAAGGAAATAAAAACAGTTGATTGTTTAAACAACTTAAAAAAATATTAAAGCGGTCCATTATAAGTAAAGCGCTTTACTGTGTAGAAGAATACTATGTTAATTAATTTGTATACCGTACGTTATCACTGTGTGATATATTAGGTTAATAAAATATTTTTTTCATTTTTGTCATTATTCTAATGTACATATGTATATATTGATGAATGAAGATAATTTTGACTTTGACTGGTTAGTCAGATAAAAACTTGCCAGAAGACGTAGGTAATCCTGGGAAATACAATGTCTGTGGATACTACAACATATTAGCTATCAATAGAAAAATGTATCAGAGAACTAACACTGAGAGTGCAAGGATAAACACTGTCTGAAAATGCTAATGACTATCACATTGGTGTAAGTGATTGTGATATTTAAGCAGGACAGTACTTTTATTACTATTATCCCTTAACATTGATCAGTGTAACTGGTTAAATTTAACTGCGCAGTAATATTTATTTGATTGTGTGCACATGTGTTGGGCATCAGTGTTCGCTCACCTCCTCCTGCTCCATCATCTGCTCCTTGAGCTTCTCCACGTACTGGCTGGTCTGGTTGATCTCCTCGTCCTTCTCGTCCAGCTGCTGGTAGAGCCGCTCACGCTCCTCCTCCAGCTTCTGTCGCTCCTCATTGGACAGTGAGCCCAGCATAATGCCCGCGCCCGGTGTCGCTGGCATCGGCCCCAGCACAACATCTATGAATTAAACAACAAGTTACATTATACATCTTCTCGTCCAGCTGCTGGTAGAGACGCTTGTGCTCCCCCGCTCGTGCTCCTGTTGCTCCTCTTTCGATAGTGAATCAATCATAATGCCTGCACCTGGTGGAGCCAGCATCAGTCCCAGGACCATGTCTGCACAGTCACACGGCAAGTTACATTACAACTTCTGCTCCAACTTCTCATTCAGCTACTGGGAGAGCCGCTCGCGCTCCTCCTACAGCCTTTGTTTCTCCTCGTTTGACAGCAAGCCCAGTCAAAGATCTCTCCACAAGAAACAAAAAGCGTGTTTTCAGAGTAAATGAACAACTTTAATGGGACATATATTTAGTGAGAATAAATTTAACAGTATGACTATTATTATACGATATACTGGTAGTCAGCTCACAGTTGAAAATACCTTTTAGGACGTATTTTGACCCATGACAGCAAATTTATAGTAAGGATCAACTTGAATTACTCCAAGAAAGTTGAAAAATGATGAAAATTTTAAAGTTGGAAGAATTTTTTATGTTACCTTTCTTGCCTTCCGGGGTGGGTGCAACTGGGGTAACCGCATCTATAGTCTCATTCAAGTTGACTTGCTCCTCAGGATTCACCGTCTCCCCTTGGCGCCACCTGTCACCGATATCCACTTGAAAACAACTCATCAAATATAATAAACGAGTGGCTAATTATTATTTACTGATTAACATTTAGTAGAAAATAAAATGGTTTATTTATATTAAACTTCGACTTTTATTAAAAAGGAAATAGTTTAAAATAAAGCCTAAATATGGATGAAATTTGAATTAGTAACTAATTAGTAAGAGGTGTAGAGTCTAAAAATCGCTTAATTAATTGATTGAGGTGTTTTGGTTACTTCCTTTTAGGGCATTGTAATCACATAATATATTTCTAATATTAAGTGCAAAAATCTAAATGAAAAACACTATCATGTTACAGCTTACCTGCTAAGTTCTAGCTCCAATTTTTCTAGTTTCCCTTTTAACCTTGCCACCTTTTCCTTCTCCTTCTCGTACCTCCTTTTCCATTCCTCTGCTGTAAGTTCTTCATTGACAGTAACTACATTCTTGATTGTTTTAGCTCTGAAAAAACATTAAGTGAAGTTGTTAAATCACAATTTTCTAATGACAAGAGAGGTTTTATCGTTAAAACCTCAATTATAATAAAGTAGAAATCATGGTCATATAGTTTTCTAAATGAAGCGTAGATACTATGAATCTTAACATAAGAGAGATCAAGAGCTTTTCCAAATCAACTTGAAGTACAGGAACAGGAAATGGATTCTGTGAAATTGTGCTGGTTAACTGATTTAAATTATTTCCTTGAATCGATTAAGATCATATTGTGTTACCTGCGGCCAAAGTCGAGCGTGGACTTGGTCTCTGACTCGTTGAAGCTGGCAGGGGAGCAACAGATGATGATGGTAGTGCGAGCATTGCCGCCAAGACTCTCCTGCAGTATACGGGTCAGCTTCGAGTCCCGGTACGGTATGTGGGTCTTATTGCCGTCAGCGAGTGCCGAGATTACGTTTCCCAGAGCACTCAGTGACTTGTTGATGTTCTTGGCTTCATCAAGCACAGTGCCTTCCGCACCTGTCTTGCTCACCTGTACAGACAAACCAGTGTATTACAACTAAACAAGCAGATCTGTTTAAACATAAGAAAAGATCAATGCAAAAAATATGCAGTGTATTAAGTGCAACTTGATGAGGGTTAAAATTTGAAAATTTGGAGCTGAACAGGTACCTACAGAATATATATTGGGTTTTAAACAGGTACAATGTATATATTTTAAATAGTCTCCTGTTAAGTTTTGATCGTTTGACACTATTGTGTCACGTTCAGTGAGTGAGGTCAATGTCAAAGTTTAAGCAGTCATAATTCTACTGATTGACATTGTCTTTGACAAAAGTGCTAACACTTACCGAACTGTACCAAACAAGCACAAAGTACAATACTCCGACATTTTTAATCAAGAATCCATATATTTAAAAGACAAAGTGGCCACAACACTTATTGCCCATTAACTAGTAACTTATGGGAGTTTTATTTACACGACCTCACAATAATAACATGACAGTGTTATTTCCAAACGCTAGTGCTAAAAATGTATCTAGTTAAAGACCAATTGGGGTCTAGTCCTTTAAAAATCAATTCCTTCAGTAGAACTCAAATTTGAAAATTTATGTGAGGAAACACAATATGGTTTTTATTGATGAGATGAACATCATAACTAAACTCTACTCACCTTTTCACTACCAGCTAAGTCAACCAAGTAGAGCTTCCCCGAGAGCTTCTTTTCGTTTTCGAGATTTTCTTGTTTAACATTAATGAGAAAAACACTATGACTCCTTGAGCTGTGTTCATTCATATCTGAAAAAATAATTTAGATGGATTTTGAAATTTTAATGTAATTTGAATTCCTAATTACTTTAAATAACAAATTTAATTTTGTAAAAATAAAGGTTATCAAACAGAAAATTTATCAAACACATTGCACCTGTGTCAGACGCACAGTCATTACAACAACGAAAAATGTATAAACAACCAAAGATATACTATTCTATGTTTTAAAAAGTTCAGTGTTGGTGATAGTAAGTTTTTATGTTACGGTCTTGTTAAGTAAATTATTGGGGACAATTTCCATCACTGATTATTAAAAACAAATTCACGACGATTCAGGATCGGGAATCTTATTCCGACTTCAGGTGGAAGAAATACCTAGAATATGAAAAAGTTGAAAAAAACACACGAGGAAAACCTGGAGAAGTTCTTAGGCACACCTGAAAACAGAAAAGCAGTCACAAAAAAATAAACACGAATAAAAAAATAAATACACAAAGCTTAAAACAGAAAACTGTAATAACAGTGAAAAACAAAGAATGAGTGAAAAACACTGCACCAATCAGGAGACAGCATACGAGAGCTCCACACGTCAGCAATGTCTGGCACACAATAGCTTTGCCTCAACAAAATGTTTCAGATTTAAGCTGCGAGGAGCGCCTGGAGCTTGATTTCCAGACTCGGATGTGCCACCATCTTGTTGTTTGAGGTGAAGTTATTACGTGCCTGACATTGCTGGTGTGTGGTTGGTTCCTGTGTGCTGTCTCCTGATTGGTGCAGTGTGTTTTTCATTCATTTTACGTGCTTTGTTTTTACTGATTTCACAGTCCTCTGTTTGAGCTTTGTGAATTCATTCATGTTTTATTTTTTGTGACTGCTTTGCTGTTTTAGGTTTGGCTATGAACTTCTCCAGGTTTGACTGGTGTTTAATAACTTTGTTATGTTCTAGGTATTTCTTCCACCTGAAGACGGGATCAGATTCCAGATCTTTAATTAGTTTTTCCCAATCAGTGATGGAAAATGCCCGCAATAATGTTACTAAACAATAAAACAAAGATAACAGAATTTGGGAAAGGGAGGAGTATTTAGCTTAACGTATTGGGTTCAAGAAGGGTCACAAGTCGAGGTGTTTGGACTACTTTCCTTAAAAGTTTTGTGCCACTCTTGTTAGCATACAAAAAAAATACCCCCGTCGCAGCAGACCTGCATACTCAGCGAATTTCCAATGGAATTTTTGAAAATTTTCTATTTCCCCATAAAATCTATGGCGGTGAGAGTATGTAGGTTTACCGCCGTATGGGTTTTGTAGGTAAATATAAGTTAAACCCTACCTAGTGATTGTACATACCAAATTTTATAAGAATATCGTGTTCTTTTAGCGAATTTCCCATAGGGAATAAGCTATTACCGTAGGTCTCATGGTAAGACTTAAGCCCGGGACCATGTTACTTTTTTGTTTTTAGGTGCCCAGAGACCAAAAATAATAGTCATTAAAATTTATATGTATATATATATATATATATATATATATATATATATATATATATATATATGAATATATTTATATATGTATGTGTCCCTAGGCACGATAAATCTCGTAAAAACGGTCTGATCGACACCAAATTTGGTAGAGATGTGTAATCCAACGTTTATTCGGATGAGTTCGTAAACCAGACATATCGACCTATTGGAAGGGGTAGTTTTGGGGGGTTTTGTACCCCAAAAATGGGTTTTTTGCATTTTTCATATGTAAATTTTAAAATTTTAAATTTTTATTTTAACCATTGGATTTAGCTCGAAAAAACACACAATTTAGTATTTTGAAGCTTTGCTCTATCTCCATTGGTTACCAAGATATTAAAAAGTCTAAAGATAGAACATTGTATTTTGGTTCTCCAATGTTAATCTTATGGAGAATTTTGATGTGTTAATATTTCACTCATTAACCAATATTTTTCGATGAAACTTGGAATTCAGCTTCATTTGGTTGAGATTCATCCATTTATGGTAAAAAATCTTGGTTTTTGTGCTTATCATTGCAGCAAACCTGCATACTCTTTTCCCATGTTAATCATATGGAGAAAAGGCAAACTTCTTTAGCAATGGTCAGATATTGATGAAACTTAGTAAATGGCTTCATATCGTCAAAATAAATTTTCTTTTATGATAAAAACCTAATTTTAGTGTTCCCCATGGCAGCATACCTGCATACTCTCCCTATAAGTAGAATAGACATTTATTTCCCGATTTTATGAGCATGTGATTTTATATGGTTTACAGTTTTATGTGGTAAAAATTAATATTACTAATTTGGGAATTCGCTGAGTACGCAGGTCTGCTGCGACGGGGGGTTTTTATTTTCCCCATAAACCCTATAGGGGTGAGTACGTAGGTTTGCCGCCATATGGGTTTTCTAAGCAAATATAAGTTAAACGCTTATTAATGAATGTACATACCAAATTGTATCAAGATATGTCAATAAATAAGCAAGATAGAAGGTTTTGTTGATTTCCCATAAGAATAACATGAAAAACATACTTTTTTGATTTTCTCCATAACCACTTAAGCTAGGTAAAAAATCCAAAATAGGTACTAGATTGTTTGTTTTTTTAAGCTCTTTTAAATGGTTTAAGTTAAAATTGTTGAATTTTCTAAATAAAAGTAAAAAAAGCCAAAAACCCATTTTTAACCCTTTTGAAACCCTATAAAACCCCGTTCCCATGGTCCGATCATTCTGGTTCGCGAACTCAACCTAGTAGACGTTGGCTTACACCCCCGTACCAAATTTCATTAAAATCGGAGGTTCCGTTCAAAAGTTATCGTGTTCAGTCACACATATATATATATCAATTTGAACGAACGGTGTTTTTGGCTTCTAGGGACCTCAAAACGAAAAAGTATCATGGTCTCGGGCTTAGGTCTTACAGTGACTACTACCGTAATAGCGTATTCCCTATAGGGAAATTCGCTAAAAGGGAAAATTTCTTAAATATTTTGTTCATTTCTTTAAGAAATCACAAAATACTTATTCCAGTTATTTACAAGTTTTAAACATCAAATAAACATGTACAAAAATGAACTACGTGGACGTTAACAAATCAGAATTATTTCATAAATGACAGTTGTTATATTTTCATAATTTGAAGTTAAAAAATAAAAGATAAAATACCACTTAACCTCCTATTTACTTTTCAACTACCGTTGATTGCTGGATAGACAATGTTGCAACTCACTTGTTACTGCTATATGTCGATTGGCTTTTCCTTCCTCTATGACTTCAAAGACCTCGTCAGGACTTGAGACGAATCGTTCGGTCGCTCCTTTCACAAACGGCACTCGGTTCTTGTCCTCGTGTACACTTAGGTTGACTTTAGACACTGGAAATTGAAAAGAACTTAATTATGCAACATTGTTCTAGAAAAAAAAATACAATAAAAAATCAAGTTAAAAATTTACACTTATACCTTTTCTAATTACGGGCTAGTAAACTAGTAGGAAAGTAAATTAAAAATAGATTTACACAACTAGCCCCGTTCAATACCTAAATCGTTAAATATTGAAATGTTCAATAGTAAAATGTAGGTAACAAACCGCAGCTGTTATTTTAAATAATTGAATTTAAACACACAATATAGCCAAATGCCAAAACATTTAGACTTTCAAACAAGAAATTTATCGATACCAAAATGTCAAACTAAACTCACCATCTAGAAGATCCCTAATTTTGTCCATGTAGATCTCGAAGTAGGAGACCTTGATGTGGAACTCTAGGTTCTCCTCCATGGCGTAGATGTGGTTGAATATGTCGTTGACGATGCGCGGAATGATCCCCTGCTTGGCGGCATCGCCGATGACTCCTTCCATCGTGTGTGTCTTCCCCGACGACGTCTGGCCGTAGGCAAAGATGGTGCCATTGTAGCCGCACAACACATCTGCAACAGAAGAGTTACAGGAAATGAAAAACAAAACCCACTCTGAATGATATCCGGTGTCATTTCATTTCAGTCTAAATACAAAAAGTATTGTATCATTTGCATTCAAAATTACCTGGGTTGCATTCACCATTACTCAACATTAAATAACATTCCAAGATTAAAGGGTTTTAGAACAACAAAAGCATTTGATCTTCAAGTTGTTTATCAAATTTACAAGCAACAATTATAAAGGAAATCATTAATTTAAAAATGAAAAGATTAGCAATCTCTTTTGCACTGCTCCATGTCAGTTTAACTCTCAGAAGTCACCAACTTTACAGGAACTTTCAAACTATTGCTCGGTCGTTAAGTGTCAAATTGTAGATTCCATTAAGAATTCCTAAGTGGAATAATTATCTTCCACAACTAATTTTAAAGCTGGATAGTTAGACGGATTAGCAACTTAAACTCAAACTTCTCAAATAGAAGCATAGGTTTGAAACCCTAATGTCTCCATAATTTTATCACTTTCTTTCTCAAAGAGCATTCAATCTCACTACAACCGTTACCTGCATTAATGCAGCAGCACTATACCGATTAATTAATGATCAAAATAAATTAATATATTCACACATCTATATTAATAAAATTAGAGTTTTGTCTGTACGTTGCTTAGAATTTTGAAATTTTTGGTTATTTTTACTTTTTATGCATCGCAGAATCCAAAATCGGTGTCATCTAAATTTCTATCCCTCTGTCTGTCTGTCTCTCTCTCTGTCATTCTGTCTGTAACGCTCATGGGTCCTCTTTTGTCCTCTTTTCACTGGATAACGACTTTACCTAAGGGTCTAAATTTTTTTCATGTCATAGACTAGAGTGGTGTGAAGGTTCATTACAACTTTAATTGACTTAGCGACCTTAGGGCTTTGCCCCATAGTATGTCAAAGTAGCCAAGTTGTGCTAAAATACCAATCTTTAATCTCTTTTCACAAGACAAGGGCTTTAGTAAGTGATATGAAAATTTTTATTATTGTTAAATGTTGCAATTAGAACGATTTTAGCTGCTCTAAAGCATCGTTCGTCAAAAAGGCTCTGCCTTATAGTAAAAGAAATATTCAATGTTAATCTTATGGGAATATTTAATTCTACGTTTTTATCTATGCTCTTTAATCAGCTGGATTAGACAGTTTGTCATTTTCACCACAGATGGCAACACTTAAAATTTTAAATACAGACTCTTTCATATCTAACCCTTTAACTTTTCACTGGCCTAAATACAGTGAATAAAGTCAACTAATTCTTGGTTCTAAATATGAATATTTAAATAATTTATGGAAATTATCACAAAACCAGTTTTGACCCTTAAATTTTAAAATGTTTCTTATTATCATTACAAACTAATTTTAGTTCCCAATTTAGCTTTCACTGCACGTTCTGACAAAAAAGAGTTGTATTTCATCAAACACAATATGTAGTTAAAACCAAAAACCAATGAGGTTTATAAATTGCTCAATCTTTCAAGTAGTTCAGGTATAGACGGGGCAATATTAATGTGTAAGAACTTAATGAGTAGGGTTCTTATGAAGAAGTGAGAAAGTCGCTCAAAAAACACTCATAGTACCACTGTAATTTTTATTCAATAAGGATCATGCTAATTGGTTGAATGGAATCAGATGGTTTAAGAACATATTTTTGCAGAAGTTTGTTATTGTTTTTTATTTTGTGTAAACAAACAAATATACTTATTTTGACATTTAGAAGGTAAAAATAGCGCTTCCCGTGGCAATAAGGAAAAGTAATCCCACCATCAATACTTAATTTTTCTCCATTTTTTGACATAACTTTTTAACATGGGATGTCACTATTTATTCGGTTTTGTATACATTGGCAACACATGAGGTTTTAGGTAAAAAGGTAAAGTCTAAAGACAAAAAAATTGAATTAAGTAAACCAATATCTACACTGCGGTGCGGTGCCTATACGTTACTGACAGTTGCGTTGTTTTACTTGGTTTGGGAATTAAAATTTTAACTAATTTTGAATTTAGATTTAATATTGTACATGTCTGTACATATCTTTCATGGGTAGAACAAGATTCAGGGGTGGAATACATTGAATTTGGCATATAGCTATCGTCACACCCAATCAAGGATTCAATATTAGATTTCATAAGAATCTATAATATTTTTTACAAGTCTGAGTTTTCTTAAATTGTTTATGAGTTTATACTCATAGAACTATATAGTAAATCACCATACGAATATAAATGTTTAATCAAACTGCAACAAAATCATTAATAGAAATAACTTATAGACTAAATGAGAAATGGATTTAACAAGATTTTGACAAATGTACCTGGTAGCTATTAAACATAAAACTTGATATCTAGATACGTTAGAATGAACCAACTGAAGGTTATATATTGAATTTGTGAAATCACTAATATCATTAGTTTAAAAAACTGTACACACACCCCGTGCGAAGAACGGGTACACAGCTAGTTGAAAATAAAATAAAACACTGGACGAGTTAGTATGCATTAAATTACTTTTTTTACTACTTCAGAAATGCGGCAGCCTAGGCCTACTTAAAAAGTTTGAACATATTTTTTTTTAACAGCAGTGAATGATAGACATTTTATAAAATATTTTATTTTTATCTGCTTGAAATCCAAAACATCTAGGCTATTACAAACAAGGCCAGATCTACAAATATATATGTTACTATCAAGCAATTTGCACATCACTGATCAATACTTTTAAATGTGTGCCTTAATTTTTAGATCTAATTTCAGACAGTTAAAATTAATTTCATCATACAGTACTACCAAACTGAACTCAACTAAATATCTTTTCATAGGCTTAACAACTTTCCAAGTTTCATCCTATTTATTTATTTCAATGTGTTTTATTATTAAATTTACAAAAGGGTAATAACTATTAACAATCCCCATAAATCAATTAACTTGTTATTGACAAGTTTTTATTTTATTTTTTATAATGTACACATTTTCACGGATTCATCCAACAGCTATAAACTTATTTTGATTTTATTTTCTTTTATTATTGAGAGACAACCTAAATAATAAAAAGAAAGGTTGCATGATGTTTAATTTTATAAAACTTAATAAAGATAAAGAATTCTACTTTTAAAATCCAATAAAATTTTTATATCTAGGCTATATTTAAAAAATCTATTGAATGTGTATTTATGATAGAGAGTTTTTGCACGTACGGTAAATGAATACGGTAAACGCTCAACGCTATTTAAATGATGGCTGATTTTGGTACTTTTGCTGCTTGAAGGTACAAAAGCTTGTTGAAAAGTGATCAATAGTAACCATTAGACACCATTCATACAGTTTAACTATCTTGTGTAATGTAATATGCGTAAATCTCTCAACTTAATAAGTGTTTAGCGTTTACCGTAAGATTTACCTTATGTTGCAAAAACTCTCTAATATAGTTTAAATTGAAAAGTAGGATAAACGTATTTAGAAGCTTTATATACTTTACACAGTTAACACTTTAAGGGTTTAACTACAATTTGATAAAAACCAGTTGCACCAAATTTTACAGCCAAGATATGTTTTTTTTTTATTTCTTCTTTTTATAAAAACATATTTATTGACAACCCAAGATGGCGTATGGTGGTTGCTGTTCCAGGGGTATTTTATGTTAGGGCATAAAAAAGCAAGGGTATCAGTGTCAGACAGAAGGCCGATGTACCCAGTCAATCTATTGATCCTCTAATGGCTGGGCCGCTCCCTCCACACTTACATACAAAACATTCCATGCAACAAATACGGTATCCAGGCCACACGTGCCACTAAGCTTAATAGTTTCAAAACTTACAAAATGTAACCCTACATAGACATTATTAGAATAATTAACTTAGTAAACAAATAATTTATTTCTAATATTATACAAAATTTTTAGTGAATGTAATTTGCAGTTTTTTCGTAGAATGAATAATGTAAGTTTAGTAGCATTAGGTTTCCAAGACATAAAATAAAATCTGAACCATTCGTAAGTACATGCTGCCCACAAAAAAAAATATCCATCATGGTAAGCTTGCAAGATTCAAGATGTTTATTGAGCCATTACACTTTATACAGAACAATAGAATAAGTCAACACATAATATAAATAAAAAAACAATGTCTTAGACCAAACATCACAATATCGGCAATGTTATATTTTCTTAATCTAAAGGTAAAAAACCCCCGTCGCAGCAGACCTGCGTACTCAGCAAATTTCCAATGGAATTTTGGTATATTTTCTATTTCCCCATAAAATCCATGGGGATGAGAGTATGTAGGTTTGCCGCCATAATATGGGTTTAGTTGGTAAATATAAGTTAAATCCTACCTAGTGATTGTACATACCAAATTTTATAAGGTTATGGTGTTCTGTTTATTTTCCCCATAAACCCCATGGGGGTGAGTATGTAGGTTTGCCGCTATATGGGTTTTGTAAGCAAGTATAAGTTAAACCTTATCTAGATAATGCACATACCAAATTTGATTAAGTTATGTCAATAAATAAGCAAGATATGTGCTTTTCTTGATTTCCCATAAAAATAACGTGGAAAACACATTTTTTTATTTTCCCCGTAACCAGTTATGCTAAGATAAAAATTCAAAATACCAAATTGTTTGTTTTTTTAAGCTCTTTTAAATGAATTCAGTTAAAATTTATGAATTTTAAAAATTAAGGTCGAAAAATGCCAAAAACCCATTTTTAACCCATTTGAAACACCATAAAACCCCGTTCCAATAGTCCGATCATTCTGGTTCGCGAACTCAACCTAGTAGATGCTGGCTTACGCCCCTGTACCAAATTTCATCAAAATCGGAGGTTCCGTTCAAAAGTTATCGTGTTCACGGACACACACATATATATATCAATTTGAACGAACGGTGTTTTTGGCTTCTAGGGACCTCAAAACGAAAAAGTATCATGGTCCCGGGCTTAGGTCTTACCGTGACTACTACCGTAATAGCGTATTCCCTATAGGGAAATTTGCTAAAATAGATAAAAACTATGACAAGTGACCTATGGCCATTGCCTACTCTAAAAAAGCAACTGATGAGTCAGATGACAGAATTTCAAAAAATTAGTTTACAATGAAAATGCTGTTGATACTAACAAATTCTACAAGATTACACAAAAATAGTTATTTTATGAACATTTTTTGTCTTATAATTTGATTCTCGACAATGGAATTGATATATTGCTAAAATTGATATCTTATACAGTTAACACACTTTTTTATGTTTGAATATTTTCTTGTATCTTGGAACAATTTTTCAAATTAGGCCTATATTGTGGACAAGAAAACTATTTAAAAATGCATATAAATGAATTTTTCTAATGATTTTCCTACTTACAAATAACTAACTTTACTGCAGTATGACTATTTATTGATTTGACAAAACCCAATTCTTTATTTTCCAGAGATGTTAACTGCTCTGTGTAAAGCACAAGCAATTAGCAGAAAAGGGGCTGAGAACAAGAAAATGAACTGGCGTCAGATGTAATTGTATTGCTGCAGTTCTGAGTCAGCCGTGACCATGCAACAACACTTTAACTACTACACGGCCACACGCATGCATTCTCCACAGTGCTGCCTCGACACAGAGGCCTTCAAGACAGAGTCACTTGTCAAACAAACTTTTAAAATTTGCACCATTATACGATCATATGTTCACTTGGTTAAACAACATGACAAAAAAGTTTGTCAAATCAAATTGTTCAACGGGAATGTAAAATAAAACTGACATTAATAAAAACATGATAAATAAACTGCACATAAATCAAGCCAATGCTTAATCTTAAAACAGAGCGATCCAATATTAAAACACTGCCTTTAGACAATTACACAAGTAACATCCTGAATGTACTTTTAAAGGTTTTTTTTTTTTTTTTTTTTTTTTTTTTTGAGGGAGAGGCGGAAAAATGCATTACGCACACAGGTGGCCAGCCTGTAGTGTGGGGCTCCCCAAAAAACGGGTTTACCCACTAAAAAACCTCCTCTACTCTTTAGGAATCTAACCTGGAATTGTTTGTCACATTACGTCAGGCTAGGCCTAAATTTGGCTTACGCCCGTGGGGCTCGCTCCTTATCCAGCCGCTCGATCAAGGGATCTGGGCCACTTCGCGGTCCAGATCGGTTTTCTTTTCCAGGAGGATGCCCCGGACGAACTGTGACAAACAATCCCAGTTGCCCTCATCCTCCAAAATCTTTTGGCAGACCGAGTCCACCGAAAATACACCAAAGATTTGTGTGGCCTCCAGGCGGGGCCCTTCCCAACGGGGACAGCGGAAGAATGTGTGTTCCGCATCGTCGGGAACACCCGGGCAATAAATGCAGTCCGGTGAACCGGTCTTTCCCATCCGGTTCAGGTACGACCGAAAATAGCCGTGACCTGTGAAAAATTGGGTCAGGTAGTAGTCCACCTCCCCATGCCGCCGTTCCACCCATGGTTGGACCTGCTTGATAAGTCGCGCAGTCCATCGTCCTCGGGTGTCGTGCTCCCAGCTGTGTTGCCACTGCTGGAAGGTTCGGGAGCGCTCTTCTGTTCTTGCCGTGTCCTTGCCGATCTCGCCTTGTCTCTGATAAATCGCTTTCCTCTCCCCTGCCAAGAGCTTGACAGGGATGACTCCGGCGACCACCAGGACGGCAGGCTCGGACACTGTCCGGTAGGCGGAACACACTCGGAGCGCAGCTTGACGCTGAACCCGGGCGAGTCGCAACCTGTAGCACTCCTTATCTAGAGCGCCTGCCCACACCTCTGCCCCGTAAAGAAGCACGGACTGGACCGCGGACATCAACAGACGTCTTCTGCTGGATCGGGGACCCCCGACATTGGCCATCAGCCTACTAAGGTAAGTCACTACCTTAGCGGCCTTGTCCGCCGTACGGAAGATCTGATCCCTCCAGCTTAACTTGGTGTCCACCATAACCCCGAGGTATTCGGCGGCACGAGTTGATGTGACCACCTCCCTTCCCACTCGAAACGGGACGACGGTGTCGATCCTCTTCTTCGTGAGAATCACGATCTCCGTCTTACTGAGAGCAAGTGAGAGACCGTGATCGGACATCCAGTTGTTGACCACCCGCATAACTCGGTTCAACTTCAGTTGGGCCAGCTCAACGTTGCGTGCAGCAATGAGAGCTGCGACGTCATCGGCGTACCCAACCAAAGTGGTTTCCTCAGGCATCTCGGACCTCAGGAGGCTGTCATAGGCAACGTTCCAGAGATCCGGGCCGAGTATTGAACCTTGTGCGGCACCAGAAGTGACTTCCATCGTCCGCGTTCCGTCCCTCGTGTCATAAATCAGGCTTCGAGAGCGTAGATAATCCTCGATGAGCCGCAACAGATATGCAGGAATACGAAAGGTGTTGCGAAGCGCATCCAGCATATCGACCCACCTCGCAGAGTTGAAGGCATTCTTGACATCAAGCGTAACAAGAAGCACTACTCGGCGGGAGAAATGGTTGTGGCTCTCGGCTCTCTCCACAGCTCTCTGAACTTCGGTGACAGCGTCGATCGTTGACCGTCCCTTTCTGAAGCCGTACTGACGGGGGCATAAGTCCCCGGCAGCTTCCACGGCAGAAGTCAGGCGGGAACGGATCAGCTTCTCGAACAGCTTTCCAGCCGTGTCCAACATGCAGAGAGGCCTGTGGGACGACGGCAGCTCGGGATCACCTTTGCCCTTGCTGATCAGTACAAGCCTGGCTGTTTTCCAGGGAGCCGGAAACACCCCTTCTACCAAACAGGCATTGTACATTCTCATCAACAAGTCAGCGTTGATTAAAAATGCTTTCTTTAAAGCCTCACTGGGAATCCCGTCCGGGCCAGGAGCCTTGTTGCTCTTCAGGGAGAGAACGGAGGTTTCTAGCTCCTCGAAAGTGAAGAGTGGAACGTCCTCTACCCGTCCGAAGTCAACCGGCGGTCGCTGTGGATGTTCAGGAAACAACGCAGCGACGATCCTCCCCATGGTGGCGCCCTCCATGATGGAAGGTGGAGAGCGGGCGCCGAGTTTCTGTGTTACAAGTTTGTAACCCAGGCCCCAGGGGTCGGAATCAACGTCGTCACGAAGTCTCCTCCAGCTATTCGCCTTGCTCCTGTTGATCGCCTGGCGGAGAGATTTTCTCGCAGCTTTATAGGCCTCCGACTTACGAACTCTGTCTGCGGGGATTCTCGCTCTTGTGGCGGCTCGTCTAGTTCTTAAACATGTTCTTCTGAGTTCTGCAATCTCTTCAGTCCACCAGTAAACGGGTTGTTTGTCGCGTCGGGGTTTCCTTCGCGGCATAGACTGGTCGCAGGCCGAGACGATCAGTTCCATCGTGGATGTTACTAGTGCCTCGGCCCCAGCCTCACCAGGATTCCCCTGCGCTCCCCGAGAGATGACTTCGGTGAACTTGACCACGTCCAGTTTGTTGGTGTTCCACCGGCGTGGCCCTTCCCGAGATGCGGAAACTCGACGATTTGCCTGATCATGCAGGTCAAACACGACGTATTGGTGGTCGCTACCCGTGTAGTCCTCCACAACCCTCCAGCCAGAGATCCTCGGAAGGAGCGACTCAGACGCAAAGGTGACATCGGGGATCGTGCCTCTCTGCCCGGGGCGCCGAAAAGTAGGTGTGTCGCCCTGGTTGAGGACGACAAGACCGGCCCTGGCGATGAAATCCAGGATGTATTTCCCCCGGGAGTTGGTAGAGGGCATTCCCCAATCGACGGCCCTGGCATTGAAATCGCCACCAACGACGACATGCCCGGTGGTGCCGAGAACGCACTCCTCTAGGTTATCTATCTTGTCGCGGAAGTCCTGGACGGCCTCGTTGGGTGTGAGGTAGCAACTGAAGATAGTCACGTCCCCACACCGAACCCAGACGAATCCTCGGCCGCGCCCGTGACTCCGCACCAAGACATCTCGTGTATTACGTGCCCAAAATGCAGCAGTACCGAGGCTGTCCGAGATCCAAATGTTTGGGTCTCTGTCCCGATACTGTTCGCTGATAAGGAGCGCGTCAGCACCAAGTTCTAGGGCGAGCTGATCTAGAAGGTTATCAGCTCCCCAGGATCTATGAAGGTTGGCCTGGAGGATGCGAATTACCGGCCGCTGCCTTTTGCCTGTTCAAGTGCGGCTCTGAAGGCACCGCACTGACCAGACCCGGGTAAGTGACCGAGGGCACTGGAGCCTGAATCCTTGCAGAGGAAGCAGGAGGGGCTCGAGGAACATTCCTTGCGTTTGTGGCCCTGGCTTCCACACTGGAAGCAGTTGGCACTCCTGTCGGGCCCTTTACAGTTTCGGGAGGAGTGGCCGAAACCGAGACAGCGAAAGCATCTCGAAACTACCACCCTCCGTTTGAGCCTGCAACTGACCCAACCGACTCTGAGGTGCTGAAGGCTAAGCAGCTTATTGGCGTGCTTTTCGCCCATTTCAGCAACAGCCATCCGGAGTTGACTTCGGTTGGGCTTTGTTAGCCATACCCTCACTCCATCAGCTGGTATCTCCGGGAGTGCCACCTGGATCGCACGGGTCACCTCCTCTTCGGTGGAGAGGGCATCAAGGTCCCGAATCTCGACCGAACACTTCGGTTCTAGGGCCTTGATTGAGCCTTTGTCCCCAAGTGCAGTCTTGAGGGAAGCGGCAAAACCGATCTTGTCACTCGACTTCCCCAGTTCGAGGAGGACATCCCCGTTCTGGGTTCGCCGAATAGACTTGATAACGGTGTCGGTCTCCTCCGGTTTGGCCTGCGATCTAATCTGACCCAGAACATCGGCAAAAGATCGCCCCCCTAAAGGCTTGATCAAGATTGCCTCTGTCCTGGGCTTCTTAGGCCTGGGTTGTTTAGGCTTTCTGACAGACTTGCCAGAGGCCTCCCCAACCGGTTTCGAGACTTGCGTCCGCTCCACCCTCGACGCACTTTTCGAAGCCGCCTCCGCTTGCTTCTGCCTCCTCCTTTCTTTCTTAGACAGGCGCGTCTTCCAGCCCCCCAAAGGTGTTGAGGCAGAGTTTGCTGCCAAGGCAGGATTAGCCGCCGGAGCAGGAAACTCTGCAGGAGTAGCCGCTGGAATCACGGCAGCGCCCGGGGCGGATTCAGTAGCCTGGACAGGAGATGTCTGCGATGCCGCAGTGACAAAAACCGGTCTCGGCACCGAGTCCACCTCGACAAGCTCAGGGCTTCCAGGCGAAGAACCGCTCTGCCTCTTCTTTCGCTTTCTGGCTTGAGTCTGGGACTCAGCCAGGTGAGCTTGAGGCGAAGCAGAGATGACTCGGTTCGTGACATCGCGCTCCTGCTTCACTGCCTTTAGCCTGATTTTCCGGCATTCCTCGATTTCTTCTAGAGCATCTTCGAGTTTCGGGATCCCCTCTTTTATCGCCTTGTTCACGTTCTTTTGAATTAAGAGGGCCTTGGCCATCTCCTTCAAAAGAGCTTTCATCTTCTTCAGAAGTGAGTCTTCCTCCTCGTGGGCGTCGTCCTGCTGCTGACGAAGCATTTGCAGCTCGAATGCCGCACGAAGAGGGCTCTTCCTGGGAGGAATCCCTTGGATATTGGCTAATGGTGTTGCCGGCTCGGCCACCTCCATCGCCATACCGATCTCCTCCTTCTTCTGTCCGGTTTTGGACGACGATCCGACACCACCAAGAGCCTTGAATGGCATCGGCGGGGGGGTGGTTTTAATACCCTTCGTCGGCGTTCCAGTGTTCAAGGTCGGAGACCTCTGCAGTCTTGAGCTGCGCTTAAAGGCGGCCTGCTCTATCTCATCATCGTTCGTGTTTTGCATTTTAAAATCCATACTTTTAAAGGTAAAGCTATTTTCAAATTTACTATTATTTCAAAATGTCATTAAAATATTTATATTATTTAAACATCTTTTCAAACTCTTGATAAAATCTGTTTATTTATCATATATCCTGTGAATAATATTTACTAAATAAAAGAAAAATAATGAATAGTAATCTTATCTAGGTCAGCTAAAAGTTAATCACCAATAAAATACAGCTATCGATTTCCTGACAAGATTACTGTGTGTTATCCGGCGTTGTTATTCTGAAATGGAAAACAGTTGTTAACATTTATTAGCAGTGTTAGCAGATGAATCTTTAAATTTTAATCCTTTAATGTAATTTTTATATGATTTTGTTTTCATTGGAAATATTATTTGTCTCATATCAAATACTCGGCTGTGAAAAAAATGTTTTAAGATTTTTTTAACAAGTCTGTATAAAAAGATATGTGGGCAAAAATATCCAAATTTTTTATGTACAAAAGAAATTTGTAATAAACTCTTGAAATTAAAAAAAAAAAAAAAAAAAAAAAAAAAAACACTTTTGCTTTATTAATGTAATGTAGTAGAAAAAAATTCTATACTTACTAGTGTAACTGATTAACTGAATAAGTTTATTAAATGAAATAATGGACAAGTTTTACAAATCATAATTAAAACTATTTTTATATAAGGGGCAAGTATTTTTTAAAATAAATAACAATGATTTGTTTTGAGATCCAGGCTATTTTTTCTTTCAAAAGGCCTACTTTTATAATTTATCTTAACAGTTATTAAAAATCCAATGCCGTAGTTTTACGTTTGAGATAACTTATGAGCTAACTTGGTTTTGAGCTGAATTTGTGGCAAAACATTTAACTGTGATTTCACTAACTAACCTTTCCACTAGAATACATATTGAGCCAGTACCAACTGTAATACCCCATTTCACAAAAACAAGCTGATAATGTGGTGGAGTGTGAAAAGTCAGAAAAAACAAAGAACTCAGGGAAATGAATAAAGAACCTGATATAATAGCCCAAATAAAAAGTAGGAGACTATGATGTAAAGGAAAGAGAAGGAGATTCAATGCTCAGAATGGTGCAGGAGAATTTACTTTTAGGAAAGCGAGGGCGAGACAGTAGGACCGGGTGCAAAGATTCATAGGAAAGCTGAGAGCAGAGGTGAATTGAGTAGAAGACAGGGAAAAATGAGGACTTGTTGTTGGCAAGGCTAAACACCTACTGAGGTTTGAGTGGCCACATGGGTAAGGTAAGGCAATGTGGTGGCCGGATGAGCTAATTTGAAGGTACCTTAGCCTCCTGGTTGTGTCAATTTAATTTTAATGCCCATCTTCAGTTCCTGCCCTTGCGGCGTAACTTGCACATAGGTTATCTATGGCAATTTTTGTAAGAGGGTAATAGGGAGTAGGATTGCTTGGAAGTTGAAGGAATCCATTGATACTTTTTAAGTCGCACCTTGGTCAAGCCTGAGTTTAGATATTTTTACTAGTATTTATCTTTTACGTATAAAACAAAAAAGGAGGATTTTTTTATTCGTTTATTTTCACATTGTCATTCCAGCATGTCAATAAAACGATGAAATCATGTAAATAAAAACAAATGCCGTAGTGGCAATTAAGGGATTATTGAGGTGTTAACAAAGTTTAATGCTACATTTATTATATAATTTACGTTGCATTTATTTTTAGCGAATTTCCCTTTAGGGAATACACTATTACGCTGGTAGCCATGGTAAGACCTAAGCCCAGGACCGAGTTACTTTTCTTTTAAGGTCCCTAGGCCAAAACAGCATCCGTTGATTTTCATATACAGGGTGATTCACAACGAAGTGCAGAAATTTTGGGAGCTGATTCAATACAAGAAAATAAACAAAAAAGGTCATAGAAACATGTCCCAAAGTACTTCGTTTAGCGGCTAGCCGCCATTTTGTTTTCTATGCGTCATAATTTTTATTTCCATAATGAATTAATGGATTTACTTCATATTTGGCATGGACATTTATCACGATAATGGTAATTATCAGAAAAAAATTATAATTTTCCTGTGAGTATTTTAATAATGGCGGTCATTTTAAAAATTTAAACTCAAATTTCTCAAAACGGCAAATTTCATCAAAATTTTATTAGACGAGAAAGTTGACAAATTAAATTATCTAAACAATGAAACCAAGTTTGTAAAGATCTGACTACAAGTAATGGAGTTATTGCGATTTTTCTATTAAAATAAATTAAATTTGCATTTATTGTAATGCAAAAATCTATGTATGCAGAAAAATCTCAATAACAAGTGGTTAGTTCTGTAAATTACCCCCCCTACAGCAGTTTTTAAAAATCCAAACAAACACAATAAAGGCACAACAAACAATGCAAAGTTTCATAGGGAGGACAAACTAAACAAACTATTCAAATCAACGATCCACTCTAGCCAAGTGCACCCCGAGGACTCAAACTTGCCT
Organism: Neoaliturus tenellus; assembly: GCA_030545055.2. Taxonomy (NCBI): domain Eukaryota; kingdom Metazoa; phylum Arthropoda; class Insecta; order Hemiptera; family Cicadellidae; genus Neoaliturus; species Neoaliturus tenellus. The sequence goes on along the minus strand of CM061532.1, from coordinate 73,339,614 downwards.
CCGAGTTAGAATTTAATAACGTGCCTCATTTAACAACTGCAGCTCATATACACTTTTCACTAGATCTTAATTTTTCTTTCAGTTGAGTTTTGCAATTTTCTTGATATCCTTACATAAACTGATCAAAAACGTTAACCTATTCACATGAACAAATGTTTTTAAGTTAGCACATGTTCCAAATTGGATTTTCTCTTAGAGTACAACCTCAATTTTCTTCTATTGTCAGGGGTTTGATGTAAGACTTGATGGGGTGCCATATTTGATCTACATGAAAAATCCTACTTCACTACCACTCTTAAATTCATGCAAACATCATTCCCTTTGAACATAGTTAAAATTTTTAAGAAGAAAATTCATGCCTATATGATGGGAATTCCCTCTTTTTTAATGCACTTAAGAAAACATCATACTTACAGCCTAAAGTCTTAGGTTTTTCATTTTAGAATTTTGTTGGGCGGGTGGGCAGGGGGGCGTTCTGATGCCCACAATCCTCCCCCACCTCGCCCTTTTTGCCTAATTAACCATTCCATAGCTAAATTTAGTTTAACTTTTGACTGATAGAAGTTAAACACCAAGGAGAAACTTAACGAATGGATGTGTGTTGAAGGAGTATTCTTTAAATCTTTGTAGTATTCTTTAATATTCAAAGTCTATTGTTTTTAAACACTACAGAGTCGTCCTTTGTCTGATGTAAATAAAGTAGAACTTAACTAATTTGATCCTTGATACTGTAGTTAAAAAAAACATCTGTAATTATTAGTAATGTTCATAAATTCCTTTCAGAAAACCTGTAATAAAAAAAATTAATAATATTACGATTATATAAGATAACGTAATAGGCAATGCCCTGAAATGAACAAGTATAACATTGCCATTTAGTTAGTATAAAAATTTTTACTAAATAAAAACCATCATCAAAACGTCATTAAAATACTTTTTCCAAGCGTAAGCAAGATAGGCTACTTTCTTCCGCCAATCTATAATACTAAAACTGATTTAAAATATTTCATAGTCCTTATCGTTTAACCATAATTTAGTATAATATAATTATCCTTTAAAAAAGCTATAAGTAGTATAACATTTCAAAGATAGTGGTCATTCATACTTTAGTAGGTAATGTAGATGGATTTAATGGATCACAATGAACTAACTGACATTGTCAGTTTTTCTGGCTTTTTGAAATATTAACACACCTTTTGTATCAATCTCTCAGAGAGCAAACTCATGTGTTTGTCCTCAGTGACTTGAACACTGTTTTATTCAGTCATCTCGTGTACTTCAGTTCCGCATTGAATAGAATGGCTTTAAAACTTTAAATGTCAATTTCCAGATTCTAATCCGAGGAAAATAAATGTAACTTAAAAAATGTTTATATTATTAAAAAAATTTCTGGATTTTTGTTTGAAATTAATTAAAACTTTGTGAAATGTAGAGAGTTTTAATTGTAAAGGTCAATATTGGCCTAGTTTAAATTTGAACTATAAAGTTCTAACTCACAAAGTGTTTAAATAGTTGAAACATGTGTTGATAAAACTTTGTCAAAAAAGGGCGACATTCATGTTTTATTTTTAAATATGAAAATTTAAGGGAAAAATAAATGAATGAAAAATCCAAAGACAGACTGAAGGGGAAAAAATTGCAATTTTGAAGTCAATAATTCATGTATGGTACAATACTACGATAGATGAATATTTCATCTATGATACTACTTTTTAAATATGATTTGACTCGCAAACGTACGGTTTGTTTCAATTACACACATAGCTTGTTGTTGCCTATTGTTATGACAAAGTGTCCCTACTATTCTTTTTCGTCTTTGCCTTCTGCACCTGTCACTTAGCTTTCTCAGCTAATGAATGCATAAGGTATTATGATAATATAAAAATCATAAAGGATAAACATGGCAACAAAGTTAAATTTTAGGGGCTAGGGTGTAAGTAAAATCAAATTCTAGAGTTCATATTCATATTTTGCATTAAAAATACTTTAAATACATTTCTAATGATATTATTTTTATTGCATTGTGAGATGCACATTAGATATATCTTTATCTTAATAATAAAATAAGGTTACAATACCTTGTGCCGTCGTCAATCCGTCATTTTGTCATGATGACTAGTTTCGGAGCATTTGCTCCATTATCAAATCTTGATGTCAATTATTAAAATTAGTAGAACACAGTCTTCGTCGTGGTTTAAAAAAATAAATAAATACACATACACACAAACGGACGAACATTACACTTAACATTTATAACGACAAAATTTGATTATTCCTACACGCGTGGCCGGCCGCGCAGACAAGTTCCGACTCAGTCTTCCGCAGACAGTCGGAACTTGTCTGCGCGGCCGGCCACGCGTGTAAAAATAATCGAATTTTGTCGTTATAAATGTTAAGTTAATGTTCGTCCGTTTGTGTGTATGTGTATTTATTTATTTTTTTAAACCATGACGAAGACTGTGTTCTACTAATTTTAATAATTGACATCAAGATTTGATAATGGAGCAAATGCTCCAAAACTAGTCATCATGACAAAATGACGGATTGACGACGGCACAAGGTATTGTAACCTTATTTTATTATTAAGTCTGAATTCAATCCAGGAGGCAACATCATGAATATATCTTTATCATCATCATAATTTTAACAGCTCCAGTCTCCCGGGTGTGCTGATAAGCCTCTTCCATCTATTTCTATCTCTATACAGCTCCTTTTCCTCCACCTGCTGCTGGAATTTTCCTTTTAGTCTGTGGTCTTCTTCTATAATGTCCATGCATTTCTTTCTTTTTCAACCAACTTTTCTTTTGCCACTGGCTTCTCTTTCCAGCCATACTTTCACCACTCATTCTTCTTCCATCATTTAAACATGTCCAAACCATGCAAGCATTGTCATTATATAGATAGTATAGATAGATACATCCTTAATGTTTTTGCTTAACGCGTTAACTGCCATGCATATATTTAGCCTGAACACTACATTGCCAAACTTTTACTGCTTTAGAATTATCGTTTTATTTTAATTTGACGGTTTGATAATAAGCAAATTGTAACAAAACTATTATTATTAAGGTCAGGAGTATTGATGGATTGATCAGGTTGGCACTACTATTTTGCAGCAAAATATCCCTAGAAATAAAAGCTGCCGATCCGATCCGGAAACACGCCAAATCTACTTACGGATAATAATTGTACATTGCAAAGTTGGCAATACGACCCTTTCCCGTGTAAACTCACTACAGCTGTTCATTAGCACCCTTTTTTCGTCTCCCATGAAAGTTACCCTCCGTTCCCGCGTAGACTCACTACAACTGTTTCGTTCGCACCCTTTTCTTGCCTCCCGCATAAGTTATGATGACTGCAACAGTTCTTATTGACAATCTACAGTGTTAATTTTCTTTATACACCTATTGTAATTATGCAATAAATACAAATACAATATTTTTGTATTTATTAATTTTGTATTTCAACCAAGACAACAAGTTTTGAAAAATGTTAGTTTCTTTTACAAAATTATCGAAATAAATGTAAAATGAATAATGTTTATCAGTATTATCAGTAGGCCTAACTATTACTATGAGGCATAAAGTATATAATATATAAACTTTTAAAACATTTATTATTTTACAAGAAAGCTCCAATATTCAATAGAAGTAATATTAAAAGCATCTAAAAAAACTATGCTGACCCAGTCAGGTCGACACATCCTCAGAAACATCAGAAACTTCCCGCGACGCTATCTAATATAAAAGGAATGTACTCTGCTGTTGTGGTACACTTGATCGCCGCTAAGTGTCAGTATGAGACATATATCGGCGAAACAGTGAAACGTTGCATTCCCCAAGTGTCGACCAGAGTGGGTCAGCATGTATGTCTAGCCAACTGGGTAATGCCGACCCGATCGGACCGGTGTGGCAGTTAACTTAATAAAATACTCCCTGGTAGCCTCGGTGTTTTACAAAGTGATTAAATGCTATAATATTCATATTACATCAACTTTACTTTTAAGATTTTTGTAGTTCTAGTTTAGGCGTGCTGCAAGAATTCCGTCTGACAACTTATTTACGCAGACGACACTACTTTGTTCAAAAAACACAAAAATATTTATCAACTTGAAATAGACACAACTATTAAAGTAAATGAACTTTTTCTCAATTTTTTCCCCTCCAATCAGCTTGCTCTCAACTCATCCAAAACTAATTATATCTGCATCCAAACCTCTCACAAAAGAGGTCAAAATATTATAGGCATCCAGCAGTTTTTATAAATGAGGAACAGCTTGTAGGGGCTGACAGTATCAGTTTTCTGGGAGTGAGACTGGATGAGGATCTAAACTGGGGAGAACACATCAGAGGATTGGAGTCAAAATTAGCAAGTGGGGCTTTTGCAATCAGAAAACTTAGGAAACTTGGCAGCATTCCACTCCTTAAAACAGTTTATTTTAGTCTTATAGTCACATATAACCTAATCTGTGGTGTTGTGACGGGGTAGTCAAAAAACATCTAAGTAAAATCTAAGTGTGGCAGAAAAAAAGCCATTAGAGCCATGCTTGGACTGCCACCCCGAAACACCTGCAGGGAGGCTTTTGTAGATTTAGGAGTCATGACAGTCCCCTACCTTTACATTTTTGAAACAGTAATCTACATATAGCAAAAAAATCTTCACATAATTGAACTTTCTCACAGTTACAAAATAAGACACAATACACATTTTTCTCAACAACATAGGCTAAAAATAGATAAAAATAGAAAGATAGATATTACATGTTTAAGGATATTAGTGAATATAGTGTTCTGTTGGATGTAAACTGTGTTTGAATTAGTACTTATACCATTGACTTTGTACACTACGTGAGTAGACTTCTCATAGCATAGGCGTGTGTGAAGCATATTGACGGTGATGCGATCTCGTGCGGCGTCCATCGAAGTACACGTAACATATGATAGATAAATCAGTATTATCACTCTTCTAAACCAAGGATGAAACATTTTATCACTGAAAGTTATGTTTATGTTTTGGTAAAATGTTTTGGCAGCACTGTAAATTCACCTGAATAATAACAACATCGATGGCAGCGACTCTGGTGCGGCGTCCGCCGAACTTCAAAATTTTTGCCTCAAACTAAATGAATTGGATGAGAGGTCTATTCACGTTAGTGTACATAGTCAATGCTTATACACAACAGTATGCGATACTTATCAAGAAATTATTTGTTTTTAACTTGAAGGCAATCCTAGACTAAAAAACCGGGCACATAATCCAGATTCATTGAAGACTGACAGTTGGGACGTGGTTGTTTACATCCTGTCCCTCCCCAATCACTTAGGCAGTGGTACTTTCACTGTTTTGCCAATTGCATCAACAGATATCAAATTGAAGGCTCTAAATCGTAAATAATTAGTTTTTCCATTGTTTTAAAATAAAATTTTAAAATTATTAGTCCGTATGAGGCAGAGTCTCCAGACTCGGATGTGGCTGGACCTTATGAACGTGAGTGTACAGTTCTGGAATTTTTTCTGTCCATATAATAATCACTCGCCTACGGCTCGATGGGGGCTCCGCCCCATGCCCCCTTAGGGGTTGCCCTAAATTTGTAGAATAATTAAAAGTCAAGTATGTAATAAGTTAGTTCCACGGAAGAGCTATACGTTGAAGACAGTAACAAAACGGTTTAATACACAAAATTCACAATCAATAGTAAAAAAAGCTTTGAAAAACTCCTATGAATCAGTTTTAGTACCCCTTCGTAATTAAAATTCGCTAACAAGATTTTAACTGCGAAATGATAATAATCTACGTAATATATGTAAATATTCTAGGTAAATATTTCTAGGTTATGCTGGATGTAGGGTCCACCCCCTAATTGGTTACCCCAATTCCGTAATTACTATAAAAATTACTATAAAACTCTCATGCAATGAGGCTAGTTGAGGGCTCCACTCCAATACCACTCATTGTGTTCAATGAATAACTTACGTCTCTTCGTTTAAATCCCCTTCTTAGTTCCCCTCATTTCAATATAAAAAATAAAAATAAAAAAATTGAGAGTTGTGAAATAATACTTAACTATGTATTATTCTAGGTATTAGAATCAGAATTGTATGTGTAAAAAAAAAAAAAATTGGAGATACTATTATGATAACTTATGACTGGAGTGTATTTCAGAAAGAATGGAAGTGGGGAAAATATCTGTTTTGATGGAAGTAGGTTGTACCACAAAACAGGAAGGCAAAAGAACGATATTTGTAGTTTAATAAATATATTGTCATTCATTACAATTCCTTCAATTCAGTTTTTAATGGTGTAAAACTTTAAAATTTACCTAATTTCCTAAAATATTACTGTCAAGGCATATAAAAAAAAAAACTTCAAGCTTCTAAATACAATAATACAGTTACTAACAAAAGTTTGTTAAATAATGGTTAAAATATTAAAATTACCATACACATCAAAGGACGTATGTTTTAGCCGTAGGACCAGGTCAGTAAATAACAATCAAAGTAAAACAATCAGTTGCTTGATATAGCAATTCGTTCGACTCACAGTCAAAAGAAGAATACGTGATATTGAAAATCATCATGATAATTTTTAAGTTTGATAATTTAATTGATATTGGTACTGTGCAAGATATGTCTATGTGTAAAGTGAAGGTTCTGAGTAAAATATTATAGTAGTTGTAAAATTACATCTATATGGGGTAAAATTCCCCGCAAAAATAAATAAACATTTAATTATGTTTAATTGTGTGGACTGGGGGGCTAATATTCATAGAACCAAACTTGTAGTAACTTGAAAGATGTTCGCGAAGATTGCCTCAGATGTTATAATTTGGCCACTAGAGTAGAAAAAAATAATGTCATATTTATTTTGGGTAAAAATGTTTAGTCGCTAAATTTTGAAATCAGATAGTTTTCTGGGGCAGGAAATAAAAAAGCTTTTTTTATTTTAAATGAAAATACTGTACTGCCATTTTTTTAAACTAAACATTAACTTAGTACGCACTAAAAGATAAATCAATTGTGTAATCTGCTATATTAGTTAAAATTTTTGTTGAATTGTAAAATTTAAATTAGCATGCTAGGTAAAGTCAATGATGTACTTCCTAATGAGTTCGTTAGAAATCAAGTGCCATCCCAAATAAAGAACCAATTTTTGGGAGGACTAAAAATTATTTAAAGTGAGAGTTTGTATTTGACATCAGTGACTTCCGGTCTGGAGAGGTAATTTCAGATACACCCTGTACATTGAAATTACTCTCGGTGAATAGACCGCTTTTCCTATAAAGGTGGTTAATGTTAAAAAATTTCTTAAAAAGGGTGTTTCGGTAATCCGCGACTTCCAGTATGTTGGCAATTTTCTCAGTAATACAGGTCGGTAAGTTTAGTTCTCGCTTGGGAATCACTCTGTAGTAAGTGATACATAGGAGATCTACTTTACCGACATTTGACGAATTTCTGATACCCCGATGAGTGAGTGAGTGAGTGAGTTACACATTCGGGAGTATATAATTTAGATTCCAAGTTATATTTTTTATTTGGGTAGGCCTATATAAAGTTAATGTAAAGGACACACACTTACCGGATACAATTGATTTGGCTGCTTCATTGTACACTTTCTCCTGTGAGGCATTTGGTTTAAAAACTTTGTCAAAGAGATAAACTTTCCCCTGAAAAGAGACAAGAGAATTATTTCATGTATAAAACTACTATGTGTAGACTACAGTTTTTAGATCTGCAATAAATCTTAGCAATCAATGATAAGTGCCTGGAATGGGCCTACCCCAATTTAATTCAGAAAACCAACCAAGAAAACTGGCTCTTTGAGATTGTGAAAATAGATACAGTATTAAAATACAAACCCAATGTTAACAAAGGCTCAATCCAACACTGTTTTAAGTCAGCATGTCAATGTTTATGGTAAACTTACAATATAATGCTTCCAGTTATTTCACATCATAAGATCAATAAATAGAAAAAACCTTGACACTTATGAAATTTTAGACATTTTATGAGCCCCAGAACATTTGTTTTAATTTGATTTGATAAACCAAGCTGTGGAACAGACCAGCTCTTAATGTTTAGAGAAAAATTAGTACATAAATTGTATTCATTTAGTCCACTTTAAATTAGGCAGTACTTTTTAATAGCATGAAAATAAACAGGCCTACTATATTTTTAATTTCCCCTCTAACTACCTAGGCCCTAACCAAAAAACCTTTACCAAATTACAATCTTTTAAATGTTTACTTGGGTGAGTGAACTTAGCAGACTTCAAATCAGGGGCGAACCCAGGATTCAGTTTCGGGGGGGGGGGATATTTTTTTGCGGAAGGGTCACACTGGGGGGTTTGGGGGTATGGAATACCCCCCCCCCCAAAACACGGCGGGTCCAGGGGGCCTCCCCCAAATAATTTTGGATTTTTTAGCTAAATGGTTAGTTTTTATGAATTTTAGAAGTTAAAATGAAACTTTTGCAAACCTCTTCTCCGTCAGAATTTGGAGTGAAAATAATGGGTTCCAAAAATTAAATAAAGAAATCAGACTATTATTTAAACTTTGGGAAAAATTTATTTACTTTATATAACGATGGAAAAAAATAACATTCAGGCGAAGTACAGTAAAAAAGTTATAGTCTAAAGTTTATTAAAAACACCAAAATACATTACTCATCAAGAGGTAAATACATGATTTATCTATAAGACACAGAACACAGTATCAGAGTTATTTATATTGTAAAGATAATATATAATTATAATAGGTAATAACTAATAACAGTACAATACAATTGTAACATAAAAGTATTATACTCGTATTATTTTAACAGTGCATATATGAAGGCAAAAGATATCGTGTCTTCTCAAAAAAAGAATCAAGTTGTCAAATTTCAAGTGGAGTATGCTACGATATTCTACAGTCTAATAACAAAATAAGTACACTACTTAAAATTTGTCAAATATATGAGTTTACTTTATCTCTAAGATACACACACGTTTAGACTAACTAAACGGCAAAAACACAGAATAACTAATAAGTTAGGGGTGGAAGCAGTACAAGTGAATTAGAGCACGCTTGGTGCCAATCGCAAGAGCTCGACAGTGCCGACGCGACGCATTGTATGAACTCGTCAGTAATGCCAACGCGAAATAATGTATTTCATTTCCAAAACTAAAATTACCTGTTTTGGATGTAATATTACTGATTTATCTTTTTGCATTGTGCAATTAAAACCCTTATTATTATTTATATAAGTCTGGCGTTTTAAAATAATTTTTTAACCATTTGTCATAGATTATTTTTATTTTTTGAACATATTTTTTTTATTTTCCAACATTTTGGGGGGGGATATATCCCCTTTATCCCCCCCCCTGGGTTCGCCCCTGCTTCAAATTTGTAGGCTTACATTGTTTAGCAATTAAAGGTGTTGAAGATGTTTTGCATTATTTTAAAGTTACTCTAATTTTACTATAGGCTAATTTACAATAGAGATAGTAAAATAATGAGTACATAGGCCTAGACCTATAAAACAAAATAAAATACCAATGTCAATTTTACATTACTGTACTTCACAAATTCAGTGTAGACTCCCAAGGGGCCAGGCCTAGGTCCGATAACATTCAAAGCCGGTTAAAAAGGGCAACTTCATAAACATATAATATAGCCCGTTGGTTTGGTTTCTTCCCCTAGCCTACAAACACTACGGATTGGAATTATTGGTGTTTTTAGCTTCTGGTGACCTCAAAACAAAAAAGCTCATCGTCCCAAGTTTAGGTCTTACTAAGTTACATACCGTAACAGAGTAGGGCCTATTCCCTATTTGAAAATCCGCTACAACAAAAAGAACCAGTCGATAATAAATGAAGCCTCTACGGCTACACATGTGCAACGACCAATAGGGGAAGCTAATAATAATGAGATTTGACAATAGGGCCTATTATGAGTTTTTCGTGTGCATAAATTTTTCCTTGATAGCACTGTAATTTCAATAAAATGATAGCAAACTGCTCTCCACATTAGTCAAATTGAGGCAAACAGAGTTATCAGTAAGTTTAACTCAATGATGTTTATTTGCTTTAGTGTTTAATAAGTTGAGCAAAACTTCTATATACTCCTCCACCGTTATTATCAATGTTAAAATTTTGATTTGGCAATTAAAACTGTGCAATGAAAACAATTGAATCAACAACAGTATTGAGGTAAGAAATGTATTCTAATAAAATCTAACCTAACAATCTAAAAATAAACCTTCTGTCACTTTTATGGACAGCGATATTTAACAACAAAATCAATGGTTTTTGGAAACATTTAAAAATTATTCCTGTAATACTTTAAGGAAAAAATACCTTTCTGATTCGTATTTTTGGCAGCATGTGCGTGAAGCCATTTTAGGTCAAGTGAAGTCTGCATCTTATCACAATTAAGGCTGCTTTCACACTGGCGACATTTGCGGCAGCTACAATTTTTGCTGTCGTTTACGCCAACAGCTGCATTTTGGATTATTTAAACAAGATTCTATGTTCGGTTGCGAAACTAAAGTAGTTGCTTATCTTGCCACTGCCGCGTTGTTATCGTTCATATGTTTTAGCGAAAATCATAAATGATTTTACGTTGTAAATTATGAAATTTCCAAAGGACAACAAAATATTAAAACGGCTTTATATAATGTTTTATACAATGAAAAAATATTCTTAAAAATAATAACGAAATAGCCGATTACTAGTGTTTAGTAATTATATGAAAATACGCCATAATGTAGTGATTTATATCAAAACAATTGCACACTCATACGAGGTTGTCTGCCGTTATGTTCATTATGTATCTTTCACTACGATAACTGTGTGTCATATTCATCACAATAGTGCTGACCTTAGTATATTCAAGATTTAAAATATCCACGTACTGGTGGTTTTAGTCCATAAATATTTATCATATAGATAGAAAACTATTTAGAAAACTCTGCCGGCAGATCCAGAATAATTAATTGTAAAATTAAAAATAATGCTTCCTCTTTCATAGAGTAGAATTTTTAAAGTTACTGGGTAGATCAGTAAGAACATCCAGATGAAGCTCTGAAGCTCATCTCCCTTGAGCTTTTCAACACCTTACCATCTTCTGGGCTCATAAAGCAAGTCGACTGCAAATCATCTATCTGCTGGACTGCGTCTAAATCCACTATGCCCATCATCCATGAAGCCCATTTCAAATTCAAAATTAAAGGTTTCTCTTTAGTTTGGAGCTTTTGGGTTGCAAAGGACCTGTGTTTTCCTGTTATCTTGCGAGCGGACTTAATTCAGATCACTCGGTTGATTTTGGACTTAGGTAGAGGCCAGTGCTACTTCAGGTTTTCGCGGCAGGTGTCTATCCCTTTCTCTGACAGGGTGGTGAAGCCTGACACAGACAGCGAGACCACACCTGATCCGTCAGGGCATCTGACTCAGGCGGAGGTGGAGGCCACCAGAGAGCTCTGCAGCCATTTTCCTGAAGTGCTGACACCAAAGCTGGAGGTCACCAAACTCTTAGAATATGAAATTCGTTTGACGGACACCTGTCCGCTAAAATCCCACCCTTATAAACTGGCTCTACCCAAGATGGAAACCCTGCGTGGTATAATCAATGACCTTCTCGAAAATGAGGTAATCGAACCTCCACGCTCAAGCTATGCGAGTCCAGCCTTCCTTGTGACGAAGCTGAATGCCAAGTGTCGCATGGTGCTTGACTACAGAAATCAGAATTCAAAAATTGAAATTGACTCTGTACCTCTTCCCGATTTGCACTCCGCTTTCGATTGGTTCGGTAGGATTAACCCTGGAACTGCCAGTCGTCTACATTGTAGCCGACCGGCCCCCTACTGTGAAGTGCCAACGGCTACAATGTGACCGATCTAATTTTTTTCATATATACACGCTCCTGTTCATTGTTTCGAATTGTTTTTATAGTCAATGTAAAGCCAAAGAGTTTCTCCAGATGCTCCTCCTTGAGTTATTTTGTTTTATTACGTTGGCAGCAAGTAATTCAACAGCTGTTTTACTTCTTTCTTGCATCTGTGCAGTAGTGTCATAGGTTAACCTGTTTACTGTTTATTTTTATTTTACCATTATTTGGAATAACAATAAAATGAGTTTTCCTTTGTTTTCATATTTGTTTAGGTTAGTTCAAATAATAAAAAGTGTATTACAACTTATAATTTTTTATTTGTTTGAGAGTGTTTGTGCACATTTTACCTACTGGAGTATACCGTTTCTATGGATAAGCTCCCCATAACTTGCAGTATGTTTTTCAAATTGTACCTAGTTTCTGAAAACTATATTTATTACCATAAAGTAGATACAATTTGCTACTAAATGTATATTTTGAAAATGCTGTATCACTTCTTTTGTGATTTGTACATGGCCCATGAAATATGGATAAGTTTCTTTTTTTTCATTATATATATATATATAAAATATTTACAAAGATATGTGTTGGTATTTTATAAAGTAAATTTTATCATTATATTATTTATTCTTTTCTGCAAAAAATGATGTAGGCCTATAATACATCATTATAGTCATGTAAGAAATATTTTTTGCGAACTTTTGAAAATATACATGCAAATTGCCCAAAAATATCTTGGCATTTGAAGAAATTTGTTAGGCAGTTCCAGGGTTAAATATTTCTTCGTTTTCGATCTCAACAAGGATTATAATCAGATCCCATTGAAGGCAGAGTTTCGACCACTGCTTTCTGTGTTCCGTGGAATCTTTATCAGTTCAACAGAGTTCCGATGGGCCTAGCTGTGGGGGCTCAGACTCTCACCCGACTATCTCACTACCTGGACGAGCTTCTGGTGTACAGTGAGATTCGACTACCAAGTAATTCATCTTGAGGAAGTCATGAACAGATTGCTTAGGACAGGCCTTACCGTCAACCCGGACAAAGTGAGCTATGCCTAAGCTGAGATTTTGTTTTTGGGTCATCTGATGTCTTCTAAGGGCGTCTGCATTGATCCAGCTAGGACCAAGGTTATCAGGGAGTTTTCTCCACCTAAAGATTACTAGAGTATCGCCCGGTTTGTGGGCATGGTGAGTTTTTACCGGACCTTCATCCCCAACATCGCTGAGTTGGTGGCCCCTCTCAACGCTTTTAGGAAGAAGGGTGCCAAGTCTTTATGTGGGGTGAAGTTGAGCCTTTGCCTATTCCATTAAACCATAATTATTTCAAACGCCAAATTAATTAACAAATATATGCTTTATTTATGATAATATTAAAATTCATCTTTATATGTAATATTCATAATAGGCCTATTGGTCTTTTTTGTGAAAGGCCAACCACTGATTTGAATTTTATGCCTCAATTAATATTTAACTATTATATACGGTTCATGTATAGCCTAATACCTAATATTTTTAGTTCATAAATTTGTCGGCATTACTCGACTACTTATAATTTTTAAGCAATCTTCATTTAAAGGTTTATGATTTAACCATTAAGTTAATGATACCGTTTTCAAAAACAGGTGATACAAAAATTATTTAACTGACTATAACGCCTTCTAATGAATATATTTGAAAACAACTTGATTAGGCCTATTTAAATTAACACCAGTTGTGCTGCATGTCAAAAACGCCACCTGGCTTCAAGTGGCACGCCACTTGCGACAATAATCGCCAATGTGAACGTACCCATTTGATTCAATGCTTTTTCAAAATGCGCGAGCACTTGCTGCCGGCGTCAGCTGTTATTGTCGCCAGTGTGAAAGCAGCCTTAGATAATTTACACCTGCACAATAAACTTAGATAGGTAGATTCAAGATTCTTTATTCCAGAAAGACATGACATAAGCCTATTCATGCTTATAGAGACGTCAATAAAAGCTTGATTGAACATTTGTCAGAATAAAATAATTACAGTAGGCCTACCGTATTGCATTTAAAGAGAAGGTTAGGGTGGACTGTAAAAGAGAGAATAAAAAAGATGAATTGAATTTAAAAAACAATACTAGTTGTCAGCCATTCTAAAATTTTTGAAACCAAAATGTTAAAATTTAAAATAATGAAAACATTATTTTAAAGTGTTAAGGCGTGTACCTAATAGTTCAAACTTAACTAATTCACATATTTTTATTTTTTAATTTGTTTTTTTACCTTGATTACGGACTGTTACATGCATGCCTTTCCGGATGAAAGCAAACATTGGCAAAGAACAGTTTGTTTGCCATTTTATATTATTGGTTTGGATTAGCTGTTCTGAGTTGTTTGTTTACATCTAATAGAAGCAACTCCTCTTCTGTTGAACGATGTCGTCTGAGCATTTTAGGTGAGTTGTTTTGATTATTTATTGAGACGTTTCCTTTGACACGTTTAGTTGTAACCTCCGTTACTAAAAAGATGAAAAAGTTTCTGTAACTTCTTTATTTTACATTTTTTTAATAAAAAAATTTATTTCTTAAGTCAAAGTGACTTAGGGGTCATGTCTAAATTTTTTGAGGATTTTACACCTAATAGAATATAGATTTTCTTTGGTAACAGAGGTTACACAAAATATGAGTAACGGAGGTTACATATGTTATTACCATGATATTTTAAGGATATAATCAGTTTTTTAACACCATTTGACTTGTACTGACCTATATTATGAATGTTCTAGTAACATTCACCTCTTTTACTGTCTTTACCGTAGTTTTTTTTTACTTTTAAGAGGTTTTTTACTATCTTCTGTCTCCCGTAAATATTACAAATCTGTCGATCCTTAAAAACAGGTCTAGGCTTAGTTTTTAATTGGAATTAAGTAAATAACCTATTAAATAATATTACAGAGTCTATTTAAATATGAAATAGTTTAAATTTTAGGCATAGGCTATATTTATTTTTGATAGTGTAACAGAAATTGCCAAAGGATTGAAGTTAATATTTTCTTTTTTTTTTAGTTGCCTAATAAATATAAACCTTAGGCTTTCATAAATCTTAGGCCTAGGCTAATAATTCACTTTATTTTCCAGGTCATTATTAAAGACTATAGTGAAAATTGAAAAAAAACAGCATTATAGCAAGATCGAAAGAAGAAAGGAAAAATGAAACCGAGTGGAAAGAGAGTCAACGAAGAGGGAAGGAAGAAAACTCATGTTTAAAACAAAATTCTGTTGCAAAGAGAATTGTAAAAAAACTAGGAAAAAACTTGTTTTTATTGAGTCTATGCAAATGTGTGGGACGCTTAATAACTCCTAGGAATGACATTGCATCTTGCAATTTTTCATCGATAAAACTTGTGTACTTAAACAACATTTTATTTTTACAACTAATTTAAATTTTACATTCTATTGCTTAGTAATAGTTTTCTCTCAAATTGCTGTAATTTTCAGTTTAATTTTCTACCAAAAAGTCAAGTACTGTGATGTAGTGTTAGCAATTTAGACTAATTGTTTTTGCTAATAAAAACATTTTTTTTCAATCATAACTATATTAAATTTTTATACAATCCCTACAGTTTCATTTCCTATTACACTTTATTCATAATTACTTTAATATGAGCCATAAACAGCCAAAATCACATCTTGAAATGCACAGGTAACCTCCGTTACTCGGGCGGTAACCTCCGTTACTTTTTGTCGTATTATTTATAACTAAATTCCATTAATTATTTTTAACAAGAGTACTGCAAATAAATAGCATAACTCTTGAAGAATTTGATTGTCATAAAATAAAATTTCTTTGTCATAATAATTCACAGAAAATTAAAGAAATAGTCAAGGAGTCACGACTTAGCCATTCGTGTGAGTAACCTCCGTTACCGTCTTCTAAAGGTGATATTTTGGATACTACTTGATGAAATGATATTATTTTACTCTTGAACTTTAATACAAACAAAACTTTAACTTGTGACATATATGGTTTTAGAATATTTAAGTTGTTTCACTTATTTTTTCAACAATATAGCTGTACGCTTGTAACCTCCGTTACTTTAGAATGGCTGTTGTAAGTTAGTTTTATAATTACTGTGTAGGTTAGTGTAGTTTAATACGTAGCCTAGGCTAACTTAGTTTATTTTGTGTTGTTCTTTGATAATGTTATTGGCTAGGCCTACATTGGTTAAATTATGTATCCTAGCCTACTTGTTTTGGTTAAGTTACTTGTTTGTAATATATTTGATTTGATGTCACAAGGGGGTCATTCCATATCAAATCAACCACAAAAAAATCATTTTAACACCCAAGGCCTCAGATTTTTATGAAACTTGGTAAATTTGTTCCTTTTATATAGATAAACAACCATACCAAGTTTTATTCACTTATCTCTATCGGTTTTCTTTTTACAACCCTTCAAAGTTTTTACTAAAATGCCGGCCTTGGCTCAGCCAAGGCCACAGACAGAACGTTTATTTTCTCAGAAAAAAATCATATCTTCAATATTTATCAATAGAACTCAATGAAAATTTGTAGTTTAACTAAATAAAACATGCTGATTTTGGAAAAAAATATATTAACACTCCAAGCCTTACCAAAAAATTACCAAAAATTATTATTTTACACATATTTTATTTCCGGAAAGTGATTACAAGGGTTCACGTTACAGCCAATATCTACCTGAGGGTTAAAGATAATCAAACAAAACTATTTATTAAAATGATCTCCAAGATATTTTCTATCACATCCAACAATAAAATTAATGGGTTTTTTATTCCTTCATATTTAAAAACTAATATTTTTCTAAAAAACTTGATTTTGTCAAAAAATACAACACCGATATGCATATTTATTTCCTTGGACATAAAATAGTGTGTAGTTATATAGTGTGAAGTGCTGAAAAACTATTAATTATTTCATGTAACTTAAGAAAACCTGTTGGAGATAAAATATCATATTTTCACCTAAATAATTTGTTTAAAAACATTACATTTGGTCTTTCCGTTGGTCATCCAGGCCATGTCACCCACCGTTTTGGATTTTAATGAAACTTGGTATGGTTGATTCTTCTATACAGGTAACAAAATATACCAAGTTTCAGTGCTCTACCTCTGCTCATTTATTTTCAAGAGCTGTTTGAAATTTGAATAAATCTGTCGCTTTTGAATGCCCGAGGTTTCCACGGTAATGTGCACTGATAATGAAAAAAATTTGTAACTCTCTCATTTGCCAACCAAATCAAATGAAAATTTATAAATAATATGAAAACCAATAATATTACAGATTTTAGAAGAAAAAAAGAGTTGATAGTAGCCTACTTCCAATTTATTTATTTAAAAATAACTGAAATACAGACGTGTATATCCGTAAGGCAACCATACAGACAACCGTATATCAATAAGGTTTTTAGAGAAAAATTTTGTTTTACTGAAATGTAAATATTTTTTAAAGGCACACTGGTTTTCAAACTTAAGTTTTTTTAGCAATCCCAGTAATATGTGCTACCTTATGGTCCAATCAAATTCATGGCTTTATGGCTGCTTTATACTTAAAAAAATTTACCATTATTTTTTTGCAAAATTCTTAGCGGCATGTTTAATAGGTTTTAAAATGTGTGAGCCAACTTAAATATCATAAAACTGTGTACTTTAATAACTCTTAACATTAGCAACAATTCATTTATAATATTAAAAGTCTTTTTTATAGATTACAATTTTGTTTCATAATTTATGGTAATTCCATTGAAATTGTCCAAAAATAAATAACTTATCGCTTCTATTCGGGTTTTTTTTAATAAAAAATATTTTTATGATATTCATGCATTTAATCAAGAAACAAAATTTTGTTTTTAAATTAAATTTAGTATAATAAGTTAGTTCTCATTAGCCGATATTCAAACGTGGCGGATGCTTATTCCTAAAAAATTAATTGTTATCTGGGTAAAGTTAAATGTGTCTTGATCATTCAAAGATATAAGTACACCTATAAAATAAAACAAAAATGTAGATTTTGCCATCTTTCAATGAAAATTAATATTTAATAAATTAAAACTGAGTGAATGAAATATAAATTTAACAAGTGAAAATGGTTTTTTTAACACAGGGAATACTCTTCAACTTTAAGTTGTTAAAAAAAATAAATAAAAATAAACATATCTTACACCTAGTCAAAAACTAAGTCTTTCCAATAAAATAAATATAACTTACAGAATGTTAAACTTCGTATGGTTACACTCCATAAAATCCAAAATTTTAAAGTTTGATTATTATATTTGCATACTGCAAAGTATGCATTTCTCATGAGAAAAGTAAAAAATATCTTAATACCGTACCTAGTTCCTGTATGAAGTATTACCTATGAAAGAAAACCAGTTTCAAGTGGTTTACTGTTTCTTATAGGTCTTGAAACAATTTTACTGTTTAAAAAGTAAGTAAATATTAAACGTGCCACTAAAACTTGTACCAAAAAAATAAGTGTACATGCTACAGAGCAGCCAAAAAATAATGAATTTTATTGCATCACAAGGTAGTACACATACCATTGAGATTGCTTGAAAACCACTGCGCCTGTCATAAATTGATATCTGTAGCCTAGATGAATTGTAAGTAATATAAACTATTTTTTCCTGAAATTTGTATAATATTATTGACAACACCTGAAATTTTCATTTGATTTGGTTAGGAAATAAGACAGTTACAAATTTTTTTCATAATCAATGGCACATTACCGTGGAAACCCCAGGCATGCAAAAATGACAGTTTTATTCAAATTTAACAGCTATCTAGAACATGAATGAGCAGAGATAGAGCACTGAAACTTGGTATAGCCTATTTTCTTATATGAATAGAAAAATCAACCATACCAAGTTTCATTACAATCCAAATCGGTGGGTAACATGGTCTGTATGACCAACGGAAAGACCAAATGTAGTGTTTTTAAACAAATTATTTAGGTGAAAATATAATATTTTATCTCTAACAGGTTTTCTTAAGTTACATGAAATAATTAATAGTTTTTCAGCACTTCACACTATATAACTACACACTATTTTATGCCCAAGGAAATAAATATGCATATCGGTGTTGTATTTTTTGACAAAATCAAGTTTTTTAGAAAAATATTAGTTTTTAAATATGAAGGAATAAAAAACCCATTAATTTTATTGTTGGATGTGATAGAAAATATCTTGAAGATCATTTTAATAAAAAGTTTTGTTTGATTATCTTTAACCCTCAGGTAGATATTGGCTGTAACGTGAACCCTTGTAATCACTTTCCGGAAATAAAATATGTGTAAAATAATAATTTTTGGTAATTTTTTGGTAAGGCTTGGAGTGTTATTATATTTTTTTCCAAAATCAGCATGTTTTATTTAGTTAAACTACAAATTTTTATTGAGTTCTATTGATAAATATTGAAGATATGATTTTTTTCTGAGAAAATAAACGTTCTGTCTGTGGCCTCGGCTGAGCCCCGGCCGGCATTTTAGTAAAAACTTTGAAGGGTTGTAAAAAGAAAACCGATAGAGATAAGTCAATAAAACTTGGTATGGTTGTTTATCTATATAAAATTAACAAATTTACCAAGTTTCACAAAAATCTGAGACCTTGGGTGTTTTGCCCTGGTTGAGTTGATATGGAATGACCCAAGGTCAAACATTAAAAAATTACATACCGTATCTTACATCTTAGAATATACATCTTAGAATAAAACTAATAGGCCTACCTATACATATTAGAATAAAACTAAATCAGGTGATAAATCGTAGTCGTAGGTAGGCCTAGCCTATCCTGTCGATCTAGGTTTTAGTATTGATCGATAAAATAAGAAACATTATCGCAAAATCAAAATTTTAACACCGATAATAACGGTGGAGGAAAATAACGAAGTTTCCCCTCTAATTTGTAACTTACGGTACGGTACAAATTATTTCAATGACTTGAACTAATATTAGGCTAATGCTTTCCTTAGGGTAGGCTGTGTGGGGGGAAGGGGTCTGTCCCAATTTTTCCCTAACCAAAGGTGACAACACTGGCCTGGAGGCTATTCGAAAGTTATTTGTGTCTAGCCTAGGCCTATCTGAATTAACTTAAGTCTAAATAACTTATACCTACAGGCTGAACTTCAATTTTAGAAGTTTAGGTAGAAAAAATATGTCTACTCAACAGTGTGTATAAAATATGATATAACTTAGGCCTACAAAGGTCTGACTAATACACCTAAAAATAGTGGGTTCTGAACATCATGTTTAGGGAGCAAAACAAATACGGTAAGATAAAGTAACCAAAATCATATGTAACTTTGGTCTCATTATAAAAAGATATAGTGATTGGGTAACTTACCCCAATAGAAATGCAGTTCTCATCGCTCCCAGAAGGAAATTTCACAATAAATTTACTCCCAGCCTTTTCTTCGGAGTCATTCAGTGGTCGAAATCGGCACACTACTTTTATGCTATCCTCAGCTGCAATTTCACGTTCCCCAGACATAATTAATCACTCACTCACTGCATGGAAATAAATAACACTATAAAAATTGAATTAAATCACCGATATTCACACTACAAATATAAAAATAACATTTGAGTCAACCATTGACAAGAACTCTCCTTTGGGGTAAAATGGCTGCCATTTGTGTTTCGATTATTCGCCACCAACAATGGCGCCGCTGACGACTATCGGAGCAGCTGATTGCTGGTTTACCAAACAAACTATTGATTTCCGTTTCGTTCCTATATGGTAAAGGAGTCAAATTACCAAAAACAGGTCACTTAGATGTCACTATGATGCGTAAGTTACACCACCCCCGGAACGACATTTTATGGTGGACGCAGACAGGCGACTATAAGTCTGTGACGTATTTTTGGCAAAAAACGTCATGCGCAAAACAATCTTTCTATTGATCTAGGTTTTAGTTATCTTAATTTTGCAAAATTACTATCAGGATTTAAATACACAGATTACTTTGGTGAAATGGTAACCAACAAAATCACGTTGGATTCAGTTGACTTCCCGACACTAAAATGAAGAAGTAACTTAATAAATACTATTTAATTAATTGTACAAATGGAAATTACTGTGATAAATCATTTTTATAAGTTCTCTTAAACGATGTAGGTATATAGATTAGATCCTTAGGTTCTAATAATAAATAATAAGTAGTCAATCAGTGTATCGTTTTAAGGCTTTAAATTCGACATAACAGTATCGCCCTTTAATGATTTTGTATCCCCGCATAAACTTATTTTATCTCAATAAAAACATTACTGTATTATTAGAAGAAAATTTAATTTACAGCCTCCCATTACCAGTGGCGTACCCAGGATTTTTTTTCGGGGGGGGATATTATCAGTTTATAATTCCATGAAGATATATATGCATGTGTATGACAATATATACATATCTATGTGTATTAGTACATATATGTGCGTGTATGTGTATACCTGTACATAAGGGAATAAATGAAATAACATACAATTTATTACCATTTACTATACATAGGTGTTTAAACTAAATTAAACCATGTATACGTTGGTATTAAACTTTATTTTTAATACCAGGATAGACTTTTATACACATGGAAAAATTTATACAGTTGTATACAACCTACACCGCAATTATATACAAATTACAATAATAACATGCCCTCTTACACCAGCATATGACACTTAATTTAACAAAATATCGAGTCTTCTTGGCTTCTTAGCCATGACGTCCAAGACCTCTTCAGGTAAAACATTAATGTCTTTGTGAATAGAGAGGTGGGCTAGACCATTCAACCTAGTTTGAGACGTCGAATTGCGCAGGAATGATTAATTCAGATGGAGAATGATCGCTCTGTTACCTGTTACCTGTTGTACCTCCTATTCACCTCCGTTGTATGTCCCGTCGACCTCCTTTTGGCATGGGACCCGTCCAAATAATTCCGCCGGGTGGCTTTGTCCAATCAGGTTATAAAGGAAGGGTTTAGGTAAGGCAAGTGCCAAAGTGAAAAAAAGATAAGAAAGATAAGGATGGGAAGATGTACTTAAACTAGATCAGGCAGCCCATAGAAACATTCTTCAATCAGATGCCCTTTCAGTTTGTCTCTAAATTTATGTCTCTATTTAATGTCCTGAGTCTCTCTAATCACTGATGGGAGTTGAGAAATACTTAATTCCCACATAACTAGGTTTGTCTCGAAAAGTTTCAAATTATGCTGAATAGAAGGATTTACATTGTGATTTCTAGTATTACATCTATGGTTGTGAGGTTGTATCAGATTATTTAGCTTTACAAACATAATAACTTCGAAAATGAAGAGAGAAGGAACGGTGATAATCTGAGGTTCTTTAAATTTTTCTTTGCAAGTATCTCTAGGTCTGAGCTTACCGATACATCTGATTGTTTTTTTCTGCAAAACAAAAATTCTATTCAAATTTGATTTACTTGACAAACTTCAAAGCACTATGGAATATCTCAAATGACTCTCAATCAGGCTAAAGTAGACTAATTTACAGAGTTCAATATTGTTGTAAGCAGAAAGATTTCTTAGGACATAAATACCAGAAGCCAACGTGGAAGCAAGTTTATCAACATGATCCGACCAATGGAGACTACCGTCCAATCTCACTCCTAAATAATCAACTGAGTGAGATTCCTCAAGGAATTCCTCATCCAGCAAAATCATGGGTGACATGAAACCCGCCCTCTCAAGAGATCGTTTTTTCTGAGCTGTAGCCATAAACATAAAACTAGTTTTAGAGGAATTAATACTGAGATTGATATCTGAGAAGTACTGAGCCAGTGCGCCAAGCCGGATAAATGCTTCCTTTTCTAGTGTGGATGTATCTTTGGTGTGTGTGAAAAGGGATGTGTCGTCTGCAAAAATTGTCAGGGATTCTTTCGGTAAAAAATTTGAGATGTCATTTATGTAGATCAGGAAAAGGACAGGACCTAAAATCGAGCCTTGAGGCACGCCTACAGAGATCGGAGCTACATCAGAAAAGAATTGTTTTTTAAAACCAGACTCAGAAGTGAAAGTGAATACTGACTCAATGGCTTTCTTGATAAACATTTACAAAAAATTAAGCATGAAGTATTTACGACTTAACCACTACTTTAAAAACTGACTGGCCTAGTAAAAACATTTGATATTGTGATGTATTAATTCAGAGCATAAATATATACCTTAAGCATGGCAATGCCTGTTAGGAAATGAGTGGGGAGCTTCTCCTTTCCCATTTCTTTCATCACTCTCCTCCACATCGCCAATTCGGCGGTAAATTGTTCTGGGTCGGAGATGATTGATGGCCACTGTTTGGACAATGTTGTTGAACAGAGATCCAAGTCTGTATTCTCAGATTTAATTAAATTCTGCGGCAAGAGGAGGGATATTTTTTGAAGAACATCCCGATGTTTCAAAAATCTCTGCGTCATTTCACTAAGGAAATGGTTGAGGAAGGGAATGAAAACGCGCAAAAGAGGGAGTGAGCAGGCGCATGCGCGTGTCGCACCAAATGGGTGTTGTGCGGGTATAGCGTTTCGTTGTGACAAGGCGTTGATCCCGCTACCACTACACCCTATCTAGCATCCCATTTGAAACTTAAATTATGAACATATTAATATTAAAACCATTCAAGTGAGTAGAAAAATGTTTACATCGGAAAAATAAATTATATAATGTTTTACTTGAAAAATGTAAATAAAAATAAATTTAAAATCCCCTTTAGAATTTCGGGGGGGGATATATCCCGATATCCCCCCCCCTGGGTACGCCCCTGCCCATTACACCACCCGGTGCAGTTGTAATACCTTTATTGTAAACATATATTAAGTAAAAAACACGGTTCAATGTCTATTGATATTCTAGCGATTAACAGAAGAGAAAATAAAGGATTTATCATTGACTCCACTATCCGTTTTGAAACTAATCTTCAACAGCCCGAGGAAGTTGATAAAGAAAAAAAGACTATTTACGAGCCAACAATACCATATTTTCAGGAAAAATACAAAATTAAAAATATATATGTTATTGGACTTCTTTTCGGCTCCAGAGGAACACTAAATAAAAACTATTTGAAATTTCGAAAGACGTTCAAACTACCAAAATCAATGGACAAAATTATAGTTTCAAGTGTTCTGAAAAGTTCAGTTCAAATTCTAAGGAATCATCTTTTCAACCAAAATTCATTGTAAATTTTTGTTTTAAATAAAATAAAATAAAAGTAAATTAACTTATCATGCATATACCTACATTGATAAAATTCAAAATTTTCTATTTTATAAAAAAAATCGTAAAAATATTTTAAATTACACATATATTTGTTACACTTTGTCGTTTTGGCACACCATATATGCATGGTAAGTTGACATCTTTTGTTTTCTCTCTCTTTCACGTCTTTTTCCCTCAATATCAAATTGTTCGCCAGGCCTCATATGCCCTTCCATTACACTTTGACTTTTTGGAGCTGAGCCGGATGTTGGCAAGTTTATATTAAGTTTAAATAATTTTCTTTAAAAAAGAAATACTAAATGGCTTTCAGGAGTGTGATTTATAATCTATTTTGTGTACAGAAAGTAAGAATTTGTTTTGTTTGTAGGCCTATTCATACAGTTATGTTATGTTACAGTAAGTTATGGACTAACTTATAGCAATGTATAGGCCTTCAGAGGCTATAGTGACAAATCGATTGACGGACATTTTCATAGATAAAATTACATTAATCTGTACTTATTTAAATACGCTACGGGGTTTTTTTGTGTTGAAAACTCTTCATACAATTTTCAACCTATTTACAAGTTTTTGGTGTCGTTGGATGGAAAATCTGACTTGAAATAAGGGCGCTATACACAAATTAAATTTGAAATTTTATTCCCATTAAAATAACATTGGTTTTGGGTTCAACATTTTAAACATTGGTTAAAGTGCAGCTGTAAATACGTGTAGTATTTGTGATTACTGATATTCACTATTGGATTGGTCGGATTTAGAACTAAATATTTTGTATCAAAATTAATTGCTCGATTTCGAGCAACACGTAGACTAGTTCCAATAATTGCCTTCACAAGATATTAACTTAATTAGTATTGTTCGTACTATTTTTGGTCAACATTAAAACACATAGGTTACAAAACATTCTTTGTGTTTTTAGATAACCTCTGCGTAACGTATAATATATTTAAGAAAACTTTTCGGGTGTTTCAAATGTTATGTAAACTTACTTTATAACATTTATTTCATAGTTGTGTTACATCATGGTTGTGTGGTGCGTAGTTGGCCGCTTTTGACTCGGTGCCCAGATAGCACAAAAACGTTATTTTCACGTGAAAATAACGTTTCTTTTTTACATTTTCACGTAAATTTCACGTGAAAAAAGGAGAAAATCACGTTATTTTCACGTAAAAATAACGTAAAAATTGCACTGAATTTCACGTGAAATAAACGTGAAAATGACGTTTTTGTTTCACTTAATTTTTACATTTTTAACTTATGTTTTACTGAACATTTAAAAATTTTTTCAACCAAATTTGTAAATGAATGCTTTTTTTCTAACCAATACATTTAAAAAATGTAAATAAAGTCGATCAAAAATTTCTCACCCTCATCTGGATTTGAACCCACAATCTTCCTGTCAATGTCCTAGCGCATTAACCCTCTCAGCCACTTTTGCTGTACCGTAAGCAGATTTAAATTACTATTTATACATTTAATACTCAACCTTCCTTGTACTTGAGCAAGTCAAAATTAAAACTCTGGCCCAATTTGAAATAACTCTGTGTTTGTTAATAATAATAATTTTTTAATCTTTTATAACTATATTTACTATTGCGTAATAAATATTTAAAGTGTTATTAAAATTTATATAACCAACGCATGAAATTACATCCTGTTGGAATAATGTAAAGGCTAAAAAATATAATTATAAATTGTTGATACCACAAATTTAAATTTAAATTGTTATTTCGAAAGCTATAATTAGACAATATCTCTACATAAGTAAATCTGATACTTTGACAGTCAAATAAAATTATCAATAACTAAAAAGTGAAATAAAATTTGAAAATAAATTTTTTAATTTAATTTTTTTAAATACGGTATACATTTTTACATAGATTTTAAATGCAAAAATACTTACTCTCTCGTTTACCTGTTTTTTAGATTTAAATTTTGCCACATAATTTGTACATGAGAAATATTCTATTATTCGCCTTTTTCTCATTTGACATTTTTCACATAATTTTCACGTTAAAATGATTTTACATTTTCATCAGTTTTTGACATTTTACATTTTAAACGTAATTTTGACGTGAAAAAATATTCTTTTTCACCTTTTTTCACGTTCACATTTTTCACGTAATTTTGACGTGAAAAAAATATTCTTTGTTTCGCCTTTTTTCACATTCACATTTTTCACGTAATTTTGACATGAAAAAAATATTCTTCTATTTACTTTTATATAATTTTTACATTTAACACGTGAAAAAACGTGATTTTCACATTTTGTGCTGACTGGGCAAGATCGTGCCACAACCATCATACACTCATCTCTCATTCATATTTAGGTTAAAATACCTACTGTGTGAAGTCCCTGTCTTAAAAAAGTGATTTAGTGAATATAAAACATAAAGTAAAAAAAATGTTTAGAAAAAAATTGGTGAAAATCACGTTTTAAATTTCACGTTTTTTTTACTTTCACATTTTTACGTTATTTTTACGTGAAAAAACGTATTATTTTTCACTTTTACATTTTCACCTTTTTCACGTGAAAATAACGTGATTTTCACATTGTGTGCTGACTGGGTGGTACCAAAAACTCTGTAGGGTGCGCGGTGCAATTTGTGCCTTAGCCGCGCACCGTGCTAAGAAAACAGAAAACACTTTCATTTGTTAAAAAGAGAAAGGTAGTTTTCCCAACAGAGCATGGCCGGAGAAATCGCAGCAAAACGGATAGACGCGGAGCTATTGGAAAACTCCTCAAATATTTTCAATCTTCCTGTATTTTTGGGTCCCATATTTCGAACCTGATGTTAATCCTTGAAATTATTCGCTTATCTCACAACCGACGACATACCAATCCTAGCCTGGCATTTAATGAGGGTCCAGCGGAGATTTCCTCATCCAATGTAATAATAACTCTAGATGTGTTGCCGTTATGAAGCCTTAGGAAAAGTATGAACAATAATGTGATCAATGGGAATTTTAATAGAACGAAGTTATCGTTGTACTCTTTTGACGTCGCGCGTCGCACCATCAGGAAACACGACGCAGTCTACGCGTGCGATCAGGGCTTGATCGGGGCCTTCACCAGTCGACGAACGCGAGACAAACTTCATGTTAGCTCAAAGCGTGAGGAAAGAATAGCTCAAGTGTCCTCAAATTACTACTTTAAAACAATATTTTGATTGTTTTGTTATTTATTTTAATAGGTCTATATGTCATTAAAAATATCTATCAACAACGAACTTATAGAAGACGATATGCAGAACAATTGTCTATACACATTTGATTTAATTCCCCATGTCAAATCGCGTGATTTAAATTTTTTAAACAGTTTTTAAAACAAAGTAGATAAAGTAAAGAACATTTCCTTCTTCATCGTTCAATGAACTTTTCTTTTTCTTGTGCATTTATTTCAAGACAATGCTGTTTAGTACAATTTTCATAAGCCTTCTTATTACAGTCTAAATAAATCGCCTTGAAAAATAGATTCTGATTCATAAAATGTCAACATTTATGTATTCGAAACTCTGTTTTTTGTACTGTAGCCTATGTTTCTATCATTCTACTATGGCATTGAAGTATATGCATACTTCTTTGCCCACATGTTCTTTTTATCCCAAGCAGGATCTTTGAAGGCCATTTTACTCGAATAAGTTCAGGATAAGTAACGGCTAATGGGCCAAGTTTTACTGCAGAAACGTGCCATTTCTTTTCCCGTCCTTCGGCAAGCGATTTATTGTAAACTATTGAGGCCGAGCCGAGGGCGCGCCGGGTCTGAGTCATACGCAACGAGCCGCGCTGATCCGCCTTCAGATAAAATTATTTTTACTTTTGATCAAAATAATAACTTGCAATTAATTCATAAAGCTGTGTGTATGATACAGATGTAGGACTAGATTTGAATGTCCTTAAAGGTACAAACTGCATGCCAATGTCAATGAGCACAACTAATTGCGAATTGTTGAACTGAAAGAATAGGCCTACACAACGAGTAGGCCTATTTATTTGTTCTAGATTAATTAGTTTAATTTATCTAAGTGTAGAGAAATTTCATATTTTTTTAAAAGGAAAAGTCATTCGAATAGGTTTAAATTTATTAAGTTTTTAAACCTTTTTCATCCAGAACTTCTAACTTACTGTGGGCTATTTCTATTTGCTTTTATTTTTACCCTTCCCAACCAAAAGCCTAAGTTTCGTTTTGGTTCGGTTTCTAATGGAATCAAACAATAATTTTCCTTCCGGCCCTCAACACGAAAAGGGGGAATTAATTTTTTTTTTTTAAATGCATGTGAATATTTAACTGGCGGGTTTATGTAATATAAAAGCCATTAGCGTACTATGCTATTACTCCAAATAAGAAAATATGAAAAAAAACGACTCTTTTCAGTACTGTAGATGTAATGGATTCAGGCCTTCGCATATGTGAACCCACTGCCAGACGGTCGTTGGCCCGTGTTGATGCATCGGACCGTGATGCGCGCACCCTAATGGACGCTTCCTAACAGTAAACAAACTTGCCGTCCTGAACCAAAGTAAAATTCGTGCCAGAAGCATTGATTATAGAAGTAGCTATAACTTACAGGCCTAAGAGAAACATACTATAGCCGATTCCAAAAGATTTCTGACCAAGTCTATGGCAGTAGTTTTCAGCTCGCATGGTGCCTTTAAAGAATAAAGAATTCGAAAAAAGTAAAAGTCGAATAGAAATTCGGAAACTATGTCCTTTTATATGTATAGAAATTAAAGATGTAATTAATTTGAATTAAAGAAGCAGAAAATTTACCATTAGGTCATGTATTTAGAGTTGTCTACCAATAACTTGACATTCATGGGACTATGATTAATTTTCGAGTTAGGGGGCCTACATGATGTATTTCCACTTAAGAATAGAGCGAATTACAAATTTCCTTTTTATTAAAGTCGACTTACATAGTTAAAATACAGAACAATGGCGACAACCATTAATTAGACAATTATTAGCGACATGGATGTGTCGCTAATTTTTTTTTCTCGTGAACTCCGGTGTTTTGACTCACACGAGCCCTATATAACTTCAAGATAAAGATGTAAACTTTGACTGGCGGATGTAAAATTCAGAATTGGTTTAGACTTCGAGTTATAGCGAATTTTTCTATAACTGATAACTTAAACCGTCCATAAAATTATTTCGATTTATAGGTTTTTATTCGACTTATTCAGTTTTCGAAAGGGATTGAAAACAATTCGAGACACCCAGGCTTTCGAGTTACCAAGGTTCGAGTTACCGCAAGTTTACTGAATGATATGTGTTCTGGTGCACTTGGCATTTGGAGTCTTCAAAACATACTGTATAATAAGTTATCTTCGTCCTGGGTTTGACTTTCTATTTCTGCTACCGTAAAATATCTTCCAAATTGCTCAAATTTGTTGAAAGAAATAAAATCTAAAATGTCTATGTTCTGCTACAGCTTTCAGAAGGCGACGCGCGGCGGCGCAACTCCGTCGACGGCGATCGCCTATCGGCGGTCGAGACCGTGAACAAGTGTAGCTTTCCTGCCGCGATTCGAAACGGTTTCACTGCCCGACCGATACTTCCAGAGGCCTGGTTGATGTGATTCTGTACAACGCATTTATCTGAAATGGCTGAGTTAAATAAATGAGACAATGAGACAAACATTTAATTACTTGGGTAACTGTTAGGGTACTTGGGACCAAAAACTTTAATTTGATTAACGTTTTTTTTTTTTAAGTTGAAAATGATCATCTTTGCTTCGAAATGATGCATTCAGTACTTTTTACACAAATTAACTTAACCAACAGTCCAGTAGACCTAGTGGTGTTCAAGGAACTTACTTCAATCTATTGAGCAACTGGGTACTCTTTTAAAAATATATTTTAAGTGTCAAAGTACATCAAAGTTTATACAGGGGTGGCGACTATACTTATTTTAATTAATTCCAGTCATTATTCGTCAACGAAATAGCAATAGTAATTTAGTAGCGCCTTCATGAGTGCACTGTTACAAGTTGGACATAACTGCAAGTCTAGTGGCGTGACACGGACACACGATACACAGATACACGGACACGCATATCCTCCTGGAGGAAGTGTTAATAAACTAGAAAGCAGAAGTGATGTCATTTAGTGTTTTTATCGTGAAATAATTTGATATTTTGCTTAGCCTTATTAGTTGAAATTGGCATAAAAATTAAACTGAGAAAGACTGATTTCTCTTGTCTCCGTTAATCACATTGAATAATTACAATTCAATGTATTTAATTGTAACCACTATAACACAAACAAAATTTCAATTGAAATTATATACTAAATCACTTTTGTATACCAATTTTAATTGGGCTTAGAAATTTTCCATTCAAATTAAATTCCAATATTGCCACAACTTAATTGGCCATTTATGAGTTGGGTCTAATTGTCCATGAAGCGGGGGCGTTAATTAGAAAGTGGAGAGAACGTCAAACCTTTATTAAATTTTGAGAGAAATTTTTTATGTCGGTTCAAAGGTATGGTAGATATAAACTTTAAATTGAAGTACTTGCATTCATTAAAATTCTTTACGGACAAAAAGCGAACTACTGTAGATACTGTACACTAGCGTTGGTTATCCAATGTAAATAAAAAATAATAGCTGCTTAGTCGTCTATGACATTATCATTCTCATTCTCACTCACTACAAAGAAGTACCTACATGTTTTCGTCCATATTGCAATCTTGGTTAAAAGTTTTCCTCTCTAAAATGCAAACGGTATGCTGATTGTAATTTATAAAATACACTTATAAGTTTACATTCATTCCCAGAACTTTCCTAGACATGCAAGTTATATAGTTTCGTTCAGGACACCATAAACAATTTAATAAATTTTAGGGTATTATTTGGATTTTTGGCTATTAAGAAGCTCGTATACAAAAATAATAATTTAATTATTTACAGAGTATGGTCGAAATCAGAATAACTCTAAATTATTTTGGAATATCTTTAGCTTTGCAGCCTACAACCATACAATATTTTTCACTTGCGTTAGTGAAGGTTTTTTATAGTCAGGCCTGACTTTTTAAAATAAATAAATAAACTATAACTAAATAAATTTTTGCAGGGGCGAAAAAATCAAATATTTCAACCAACCACTCAAATTTGGAAATATTGACGAAATCAATCGAAAGTGAAAGTGAAAATCGACCAACAATGAGCGATAACAGGTGGGCTATCCAGTCGGCAGTTGGCCCCTTCATTGTCGCGACAAACCAATGAGCAGACGGCCCAGCTGATCGATCGATGACGTCATGCCGCAGTATTGCCGGTTGCGTTGCGAGTCTTCCAGGCGGCACAACACAACACACACCACATTGCGCTTGTTTTACAGTTTTTAGTGAATGCACGATAGCTAACGCCTTTCTTATCATGTGTGAGTATTTAATGCTTACGCTGAATACAGGTACCACTAAATATCCAGTTGTCATCTCTTTTTGTTTGCCTAGCATTGGATAAAGAGGGTAATCGGGTTAGTGTTAATTTGATTATATCAAGGCAGCCTTTGGGACAGGTAACAAAACATATTCGGGCAAAGAATATTTTGATTTAGTTTTTTTTTATTCCACTTTACAATCGAAAGTGTTAATTGTACGTACACTGTACAGAGTTCTAAATTTTTTTGTTATTTCAATTGACTTTATTAGAATTTAATTGAAAAAAGGTAGCCGTTTGACTTTTGCTTGTGAGTTACTGTATTTCATGATACAATGAAAATATTTCAACAGAACTTAAATACTCATGACCTATTTCCGGCAATTTCAAAGCCCACTGCTTTTATAAATTTACGTATAAATTGGTCATCAAAATCTTAGCAAGCAAGCACCTTTATAATTTTACAACATACAACTTTCCCATAACTCACACAAAATAATAAATATTTAATAAAGTTACAGTTAAGTTATGACTTTGCAATAATCATGTGTCAATTTACTCATGATTTTTAACGGCTCGTGCTTTAAATTTAAATTTGGAACAAAAAATAATACATGCAAACTTACTTTACTAAATTATTTTTCACCTTAATGATTTATTTCCTAGGCTTAATAGTCACTTAAAATATTCAATTTTAATTACATTTTTAGCAACATTGATTGTGATGAATAACATTGATATGTAAGTTTAAACCCATAAAATAAAAGTAAGGAAAGTACTTGGTAGAGTGCAAGTTAACGCTAACATGAACTACATGGTTCATTATTCCGAAGGACAGGCTAGACTGATATGCCTATCAGGTGTCGAGGCTGAAATGTATGTGAGGGGGAAATAGGCCTCTTATAACATTGTTTGAATATTTTGATGAACCTTTAATAATTTGTTCAACAGCTGCAAAAACCAAATATGTTTTAAGCAGTATGAAAGTAATTGTGGAGTTCACTAATTTCTATTAGCCAATTGAATTCTAAAAAAATATATTCTTAAAGTATTGTAGTTAAAAATGTCCACCTCCAACCTCCAACAATTTCTGTTAACTCTATTTTTTATGTTGTGTTCAAAATGCCAATAATTAAGTACTGAAGTTTTTTCATTTTAGTTCATGATGAAATCATTTTCCTGGTTACTTGTTACACACTGCTACGAAAAGCCATAAACGGTGGCATTAACAAGCTGAATGGTGGCTAACTGCTATGTTGATGGTCTGCAAATTTCATCACAACTGCAGAACACTGATGAATGCTTTAACTTAGATTTCATGTTTTTCTTTTATTCATGAAAACCTTACATATTTGATAAATGTTAATAGAGAGTTTTTGCAACATATGGTAAATCTTACGGTAAACGCTAAACGCTATTTTTAAGTTGGCAAATTTACGCATATTACGTTACACAGGAGAGTTCAACTGTATGAATGGTGTCTACTGGTTACTATTGATCACTTTTCAATGAGCTTTTGTACCTTCAAGCAGCAAAAGTACCTAAATCCGCCATTATTTAAATAGCGTTTAGCGTTTAACGTATTCATTTACCGTATGTGCAAAAACTCTCTAATGTCATAATATGATTGAACTTTATTTAAGCTTGCTTTTAAAATTATATATCATCTTTTCCTAAGGTTTAGAAAAAATTTTTAAATAGACAACTTTTTAATTTGAAGTAATTTTGAAAATCTGTATATTACAGTTTACAAATAAAATGGTTTCTTAAAGAATTTTATTTTTAAATTAACACCAAATGTGAGCTAATTTTTTTAGCCTGATTTTCATTTCATTTATCAGAAACCATTTTTTTTTTTATATTGCTTCTTCACTTATAATTTCTTGCCTTTACTGTGTTATTATTTTGATTGGAGATGCATGATTACCTCATGCATAAAAATATGTTCTCAAAATAAAATATGCGCACAAAAAATTCTCATTAAAAATTTGAAATATTTCAGGAATAGAATATTCTTGTCATTCTTCAAAATAATGTGGAGTGATTCCGGTTTTACAAACGATATATTTGGTGATGGACATATAGACTGAGAGCAAACCATGGAATCACTTATAAGCGACAAGGTAAATGTAAATATAATTTTTAAAACCTGTATGTTTTTATCTTGATTAAACAAAAGCTTACAAAATTGTATGTTAATTTTTATATAAAATTAAATTCATTGAGTTGTATGTTTTAGGCATCTACCATGACCTTTGAGTACTGTATACATATTTTTTGTAAAAATATTTTGCTTACCTATACAACAAAAACTGTAATCAAAAAAATCAGCACAATCGGACTATGGGAACAGAGGGTTTTATGGAGTTACAAAGGGATCAAAAATGTTTTTTCCCCTTAATTTTTAGGATTAGACATTTTAAACTAAACTGTTTAGAAGAACATTTAAAACCTTTAATTTAGTATTTTGAACCATTAGCACAACTTATAAATAGTTACAGAGCAAATTGAAATAAAGTTTCCCATTAATGTTATGGACAAATCTTTTAAAAGTTATATATACTGCTTATCTATCAAGATATTTATTTATAATATTTTGTATGAACCTTTAATAAGAGGTGAGTAACTAATTAGATAAGAAAACCTACACTGCAGCAAACCTACGTACTAATTCCCATGGTATTCTCATGGAGAAGAAGTGTATAATGGAAAAATAATGAGATATGATATCTGTTCTTAATCAGCTGATCAGTCATCTTTTGCATTTGTCAAATTTGTAATGTTCATTTTTTGGAATTTGTAAACATATCATTCCTTTTATAAGTCTCGCCACCTAAGTTGACGAATGGCCAACAAAAACAGCTGGGATGGGCGAGGGGGGGAGAGGAGATACTTTTCCATAAACATTGAGTTTGCGTTACATACTAATTTTCAAAGCACATCTGACTAGTATACATTAATTTGAACTGAATAGTAGTTCAGATTCATTCGTCAAGTTACGTGGCGAGGCTTTTACATGACAGAGTTGGATATGTAATTTTATTAGGGTACACTGTTTAAAAAAAAATATTATAAGAATATTTAAATAACAGTAAAATAATCAACTTACAGATATAATGCCATGACATATTTTATATTTTCCTGTGAGGATTAATAATAATATAACTTACTTTGTAATCACAAATTTCTTTGTTGATGAAACGTAACAAATCTATTGGAAATTCGGTGAGTACGCAGGTTTGCTGCGATGAGGGTATTTTTATTATATTATGAATTCCGTACTATATTAATTTTTATTTCATTACTAGTTTGTGGGTTGAGATCTAGCAGACCACCTCTGTGCTGTAGAACACTTTAGGCCCACAGTTGACAGACCAAACCATAAGGGCTTTCTTCTGGACTCATTCTAAGATCGAAACAGCTTTTTGATAGCTGGTCCAAATAGTGCAGCAGAGATAAAGCGTACCCGAAAGCAATAGACTTTACTAATTGTTTATGTAGTAGAGTCGAAGATAATTTATTGTAGGATGAAAAAGATAATTCATGTTATGCAGCTTTGGGAATTAGTCTCAAACTTAGAATTGTGTATATAAAACAGTTGCTCCTTTATACTACCCTGAAAAATTAACTTGCAGAGGGATCAGATTCTTTTTATATATTTACTTAAATTTAAACAGATTAGAGTTGTTTTTTGTTATATTTCACCCTGGTGGCTGGCAGTAGTTGTAATACATTTTAAGAATCAGGAGATGTTTTCTGTTGCAGGATGCAATGGACCCAGAGGTGGTGGTGGGGGGCGGTAACAAGATGGCCGCCACAGGGCCGTGGCTGTCGAGGGGTCTGCCGCAGACCTGGGCGCTAGCCACCTTCGTTGTCTGCTCCCTGGCTGTCAGCTCATGGAACTTTCCCGAATGTGTCTCTGGACTAACAGTCGCCATGCTTGTTGCCTGTTTTCAAGGTATTTTTTCCTTAATTTTTTCTATTTGAGGTTTTTTTCAAAATGTAACAAGTAACACAAATAACAAACCAGATATAGGAAGAACCTCTGAAGCTGGGTGATAACCGTTGCTGAAGAAAAGACCAGAATAAATAAAAAAAAAAAACTGTTAAAAAAATTCAAATACAAATATAAAAACAGTTGAAACAGATAACTAAGCAGTAAAATATAGTAAGTTACTGCATTTTTTTCAACTGGTATATTAATATTATGACAAATATTTTGTGTACTTGGAAGTAAACAAAACAAATGAATCTCAGTAGAAAATAGCTGCATCTTAATGAATTGACTAATAGAAATTTGTAAATTTACAGAATATGACAAAAATTTACTTTATTAATAGACAACGTTGTGTGTAACAGGCTTGAGTTGCTATGCGCCAGACGGAGGCTAGTGTGTGGCTGCTGCTACATCAGTGCTGCAACCTGGCAGGGGTGGTGGCAGGGATGAGGACCACCCTGCAGTACATGAGGCACAACTTCTGGTGATATTGCTGATAGACACCGTTGTGTGTGACAGGCTCGTGCGGTGTTGAGCGCCAGACAGAGGTTAGTGTGTGGCTGCTGCTGCTACATCAGTGCTGCAACTTGGCGGGGGTGGTGGCGGGGGTGAGGGCCACCCTGCAGTACATGGCGGGGCACAGCTCCTGGCTCTTGGAACACATGGCGCTGTGTCCCCGCTCAACTTCACTGGCCGTGCTCCTCTTCATCATCACACTGCATTCCCTTGGACTGGAGGTTTGGCTAGTTAAAATACACAATAATAATTGAAATAAAAATCTTTATTTAATAAATTGAATACCAGAATCTCCCTTGCCTTTAATACAGTGCTTTAAATTGATAATGTACCATATTTTTTTAATATTTTTTCAAATATCTCATTTATTAAACCAAATAATTTACACATTCGCAGCGGCATGGATCGCACGCATACAGAACTCTAATACCATTCTGGTGGGTGCGATCCCTCACAAGCTGTTTTACGTTACTATGGTTTATTTTAAGCCATCTGGCGGATCTGAACTAAAATCTTAAGCCTAGTACAGCACCGATCAAATAGACCGTTGTATTCAGTGACCACGAGGGTTCCCCCTTAACAGTGCAGCTGTTAATTAAAGTAAGCATGGCGGTTTCCAATAACTCAGGATCGTGGTGAGTTACACGAAAAATTGTGCTGCCTCGAAAGTGTTAAGCTAATCATCAAGCTTATTAAACCTGGGTCCACATTAGGTTAACTTAACGAATTTTAATTTCAGTGGGTAGATAACTTCAACAGATTATTGGGATCAAAAACATATAGTTCTCCTGTTTTAAATTTAAATGTTATTTATTAAACTTTTATAGCTTCACTATATAATGGACAATTATAGCAACATTAGTGACTCCATGTTTTGCTTTTCATAGTACAGTATATATGATTACCCAGCTTGCATTTAATAGCTGCAATGGGGAAAAAATCATATATCAATGGCTTGAAAATTCAGATTTGTTCAGATCAAATTTAGTAGCTGTAATTGATGGATCGTGGCATGTAATTTTAGTGGATATATAAATCCACCAAAATTGTAAATGTCTTTTGTTGTAGAGATCGAGAATTCTACGCTGGGGACTTCTGGCCTGTGTTCCAATTACTTTAGTCATGATTTTTGTTGGTGAGCTCATGTTTTACGACAGTGACAAGGCTGCACAACTTATCTACCAGCAGCTTCCAACTCTCAGTAAGGTAATATCATTAGTGTGAACATAGTTTTAATCAATATTATAACTTGGGATCATGTCTAACCATAGGCATAGCAAGACTAAAATGTTCAAATCAGGGGAGCATGCAGGACAGATCTGTGCTGTGAGAATCTTTAAGTAATTAAGTTTTATACTTTTTAAATGCAACTTTTCAAAAAGTTCACGCTTATAAATTACAATAGTTTGTGGAACACGCTATGCCTGTAAGTGTCTTACCTTATAATTATCACAGTTTACCATAGTGAAATTTTATTTACTTACTTATTCTGACATTTTAATATCTTTCTTGTTAAAATTAATACTAAAGTTCATATCACTAAATCACTATTTTGAGACAGAGACCTCACAGTTTTCTAAGACCTGAATGATTCTGTCAACTGGCATATGCTGGATACTCCATTCAAAAATTAGGGTAGCCGTGGTATGGTTGATATAAGTTAATATTGTCTTTACTCAGTGAAAGTCGTTTAGTTATTATATTCCTGCTTTAAATGTTGGCTATGGTTATATAGTAATTAAAGTTTAATCAATGTATTAAGTGTTTAGTTTGCTTTTGAGTTAGCCATATGTCATGTTAAGTACTAACATTAAAGAATCTATAAGGAAAACATACTTTACTCATTCTCCGCTTCTTTCTTCTTTGTTTAAATAGGAAGCGACAATATACACCCTTAAGAGGACTTAAGAGGTGAAAGGACTCCTCTCAAAACGTCATGCAGTGTTTCGCCCATTCCCAATAAGGCATTATATAAGGGAATGAAACACTGCACGATGATTTTTTGACCCGCTAGACCCTGATAATAACATCCTCATGTGGCAGCCACTGAAACTTTTAGGTCCGCAGGCTATGGATGTAGTCAATGAATAATCACGGCAAAATCGCTTCCCTCCTTACCATCATTTACCTGAGTCTTGAGTCTCACATGTGTGGTGCTGTATTACAGCAGTTTTTTTTTGCCACCGTTTTTTACATTGAATACTGGATATTGTGTCCCACTTTTTGAGTGGTTGTGTAATGTTGCAAACAGAGTATTCCAGTAGTTCCTGCAATGGCCACCTGACTGCGCAGGAAAAATAATCACTCTATCCCTTTAACCAACTCTTAATGCCATAGAGACGAGGAGCTATTCATGTGAGTGTACGAAAATGAACAATATATATTAGTCAATGTTCTACTTCATTGAATGAACAGACTACCTAAATTACAACAATGTTTAGATGACTTTAGAACTGGCTGGGTAGCTGAGTGGTTATAGTGCTCGCCTTTAAATCCAAAGGTTGCCGGTTCGATACTGAGAAAAGTTAGTAGCTTTTTAATGGTTCTTCCGGATCCAGTTGCCATTTGTCATTGGGCTATAAATTAATGATGCTTTCTAACACCCGGTCGATGTTAGATAGTACAAGACTGGGGTTTGACCGTTCCCCACCAAAACGTTAAAAATACCACTGGCGTAGAAACACCTAAAATAAAAAAATAAAATAAAATGAACAATAATAAGCAAAACAAGTATAATAAAGTTATAAATGTACATGATTAATATGGGATTAATTACAATTACCATTTTGCCATGTTTTATTGAACTATTTTATCGACTTGAGCCATAACCTTATAAATTACGCAGGTCCTCTTGAAGCGTAAAACAACTTTTATTGTGTCCGGCAGTGCCACAGTGCAATGAATTTTACTTTTTCCATAAAATAAAGTACTGTTTTCAAATATAGGTCAGATTATAGCTTCATTTTTTATTTGACACCAAAAAAGGTATTACTGTATTAAGGTAAAATTTTATAAAAAAATGTAAACTCACAAATTCACAATTTAGCATGACACAAAATATTTGTGCAAGGAGGTAAAGAATTCAAACTATTTTTTTATATAACATTACCACTTAGATTTATTAAAATGCCTTTACCCCTACACAAGCCCCTATTTGAGTATATTAGCATGCATTATATAAACTATGAACCTTGGTATAAAAGAATGTATATTATAGTGAATATTGTTCCTGCAGGTGGCCGACAGCGCTGCTTTCTTTACTCTGGTGTTCTCCAACAGCCTTGATCCAACAACACCATCAGAGAAACTCAAATTGTCATCTTTCTTCCCAGTCAAAGCAATGTTTGTCAGTTGTACTGCTGCAATCGTCTTCCTTTCTCTTGCCTTTTTCGACATAAGGTAATTTATTAAAATATATTTATAGTCATTGCTTATATATAAAAGTTTGTTTGGATGATAAATGGTAGAGTTTTGAACTATATTGAAATCTATAAAAATAACATTTTTTAAGGTTTTTTTTTTAAAGGATCTTTTCTGAACAAGATATATTGGTATACAGTTTAATAATTCAATGCCAAACATTATGATAAGAGAGAACTGTATTGTTTGTCAGTTGGGCAGTGCAGTAGTGCTGTGAATAGGGTGAAGGAGGGTAGACATTAGGACACCCCTCACTGCCGTGTCATCTAATGGCCAGGCGCTGTAGCCGGCCAGGCAATACAAATTATAAAAATTGGTTCTTTTCAGTAAATAAAAACTTTTAATTGAAGTGATCATTGGCAGAGATCTTTTTTAGAAAATATTTTTCCCTGCATTCTGCAGTCTAATCAAAAACAGGGCTGATCTGGAAAAATGATTGTAGGCTTACTTGCCTTTATTCTCTTATTTATTCCCTTCTACTACTACTCCCATTCATTTCGTTACAACAACAAAATTCACAGAATTCAACAAAAAAATATTTTTAATTTTTATTATACAATACAGAGAACGATATACATAATGCAACAACACATATGCAGACGATTTAAGTTGGCAGATTTTCTCATCACGTTAACTACCGCCCTAGAGAAGGAAAATAGAGTACTGATAGAAGCCTTCTCCACTCTCCGATCTCGCACTTTTGTGCAGTCTATTACTATGACGATGACAGCGGTAGTAGTATTGAATATAAAAACCAATCAATGAGATTTATCAAAATTGTCATTGGTTAAATGAACGGAGTTATAATTAAATACTGTATTTAACTTTTTTCCGAGCATTCAAAAAGTTTTTTTTTTCTTTTATGTACTGAATTTTTTGTCTGTCTTAGATCCGACTGATGAGAAAAATTTAAACTAAGGAGTAAGGTATCTTCTGGAGAGAGCAATTAATCGAGTTATGTTGTCATGTTTCAGTCATGAAGATTCAGGTGAATTGCTGTTCTTCAATGTGTTGGAGGTGAGTGAAATACATATGGGCAATTTTTAATGTAAGTTAAAAATTAATATTTATTTAGTAATAATAATAATAGAGTGTAGTTAGAAATAATAATAATACTCTTAATAATAATATTCTTACTGTTAAATACCCAAATATTAAATTAGTTTAGGCTCTTCAAAGAGTTTTGAAACTAAATTGAATCTAAAAGGGTAACTTCTTAAGGGGGTACGATCTCTCCCAGATCTTGGGCTTATATTAAATTTGTCATCTAACCTCGGGGGTAAATACAATATACAATCATTGAAATATTTCCAGTCCAAGGCCCCAGAAGGTGCTAGACCATCCTTCCATGAAAGCTCTCAATAAATTTAAAACAGCCAGGGGTGCCCATCCCCCCCAAAGGCCATAGCGCGAATCCCCCGCAAAATATGCTACCCCCCCCCCCCCTCATACAACAACACACTTAAACTGGTATAATCTTGTCCATAATCACAAGTTTGGTCTTCAACAACTTTAACCCTAAAAAGGTGAACTCTTGTATATAAATGGCCAATTCTCATCCCGTTGAAAGTCGTAATAAATCTTCTGCTGTCGTTAGAATAGGAAAACCAAGGCCGCAAAAAAGCAGAATTCTTCAGGCAGAACAATCTATTCCCTTTCACCTAGGAAGAGGTAATCCAATTTTCTTGCCAATGAGTTAATGATTTAATTTTGAGAGAGTTTAGAATGTCACAAAAATAAGGATTGTAGGAATTTTTAACTGGTATGGTTTTTAGCATTTTTAGCTGCATTATCAGCTTTTTCATCTCCTTGAATTCCAAAATGAGATGGTATCCAAACAAATTGTATGGAAATACCTGATGATTAAAGCTCAAAATATTTACGTCTAATTTGGAAAATAATTGGAGAAGTATTCATATCAATTTTTCAGCTTTTAAGGGCCAATAACACGCTCTTAGAATCTGATAGTATTAAAAATAAATTTCCAATGTAGTACAACACATGAAGAATTGCAATTTCCTCAGCAGAAAATATTGTAAATAAGCAATATTTTAAAGCGACAGTAAACAAGCAATATCCGCAAATACTGTTAGAAGGGGTGATTCCTCAAGGGCCTTCTCCATTGAAGATAAAATGATAATTTTTTTTAAATTAAGTACTTAAGACCAAATTATGGATATGTGAAGTTCCATTCCCCCCAGTAATTTGGTCTGGAGAAAGGCGAGAACATTAAAAGCTCACTCTTTGTACTGTACTTAATTTAAAATAATTTTTTGTGATTCACCATGTTCCCGATAGGTAGCAGCACTTTGGTTCTTAAATACAGATCCACTCATTGCAAATCCTTCAGCTTTCCAGTACTAAAAAAAATAGGAATATGGTGCTATGATCAATTAGATTGTATTAGGAATAATTAAGTTCATTATTACTCTTATTATAGTAGGAGTTTTGTACTTCAATCGTTGTATTTTCCAAAATTATCTTTGCTAAAATAATTTAGTTCTCAGTTTAATTTACTTCATATCATTGTTTAAATAAAGGATCTATCCATGTGTCAATGAATACTTTGGACTGAATGAGCCAAAGGCAAAAAGTCGAGGGTTAGATAGTAAATCAACTGAAAATAGTAAATTTACTAACTAAACCTCGGCCTCTTTTCTCTTTTGACTTTGGCTCATTCAGTCCAAAGACTATCTTCTTATGTTATTTAAAATTAAAATTTATAAAATTCCTGTCTACATATCCATAAGTCACGCCACAGAACTTGATGAATGAATTGGCATTACTATTCAGTTAAAATTATTGGTTAATCATTATTTCATGAAAATTAGCAATTCCCTTATTTATATCTCTTCTCTCCATTCCGGTCATGAATTCAAGTGTCAGCTCCTCTCTTTGGCTATGACTTTTGTTTGTTCTGAGCCTTGTACCTGTCGCCCATCAGAAAAATTATTTGCATTTCTTCAGAGGCGGATTTGGAAATTTGCCGCCCCTGGGCTATTCAAAAAGTGCCGCCCCCTCCCCCCGCCATAATTTACAAATTTATATCCACAATTATTGCCCCAATTGCCATGCTATTTCGACGGGAGGAGGCATAAAAAGCTGAAAATAGTGAAACGGAACTTAAAATTTAAAAACTTGAAATCAAAGATTTTGCATTGCGATGCAAGAACTACCAAAGTGTGGCTCAGAGCATGGCTATTGGTGTTTGACTGGTTCTTTGACCAACCCGAGACAATAACAAGTGACGTTGCGAACAGTCGAAAAGTAGCCTTTGTGCGCATGCGTAGTTCACGGCCGGTGGAATAGGGCGGAATACTGTGACCTTCGTTCCCAGTCCCAGTAGATTTTTTTATGTTAG
Organism: Neoaliturus tenellus; assembly: GCA_030545055.2. NCBI lineage: Eukaryota > Metazoa > Arthropoda > Insecta > Hemiptera > Cicadellidae > Neoaliturus > Neoaliturus tenellus. Next base: position 73,296,852 of record CM061532.1, on the reverse strand, counting down.
TTAGACACGTATTAGAAGTATTAGATATGTACTTCATAATTAAGTGCAATAGCTAAATTACGGCTATTTATGTGTTTTCCCGTTAAAGTTTGAAGTAACAATAGTGCCAATAGCAGTATCAATTATCACTGCCACATAACCTGACATAACCTCAAATCACCCATCCCGAATGCACTGGAGCAGCTCGGCGGTGGCGGATGTATAATACGGGGAGTGAAAGACGGAGCGGCGAGGTGGCGGATGGCTCCTTTGCGCCGACGCGTGGATCGCTACCATGACAAATCAATGTAATAGTGCTGAGTTCTCCCAGATCCTCTTTAAAGCTCTTAATGACCCCTAAGATATTATGATATCGCTTAGAAAATATGCACTCTCGGTTCTCAAATTTTTATGTGCAATTCTTTCCAAAAATTTCCGCCTCCAATAATTCGAGTTTTTTCATTTGAAGCCTAAAAAATGCCGTTTTAGCGAATTTCCCATAGGGAATAAGCTATTACCGTAGGTCTCATGGTAAGACCTAAGCCCGGGACCATGTTACTTTTTTGGTTTGAGGTGCCCAGAGACCAAAAATAATAGTCATTAAAATTTATATATATATATATATATGTATATATATATATGTATATATTTGTATATATGTATATATGTATATATATATGTGTCCCTAGACACGATAACTCTCGTAAAAATGGTCCGATCGACATTAAATTTGGTAGAAATGTGTAATCCTACATTTATTCGGATGAGTTCGTAAACCAGACATATCGACCTACCGGAAGGGGTAGTTTTGGGGGGTTTTGTACCCAAAAAATGGGTTTTTTGCATTTTTCATATGTAATTATTAAAAATTTTAAATTTATATTTTGACCATTGGATTTAGCTCAAAAAAACACACAATTTAGTATTTTGAAGCTTTGTTCTATCTCCATTGGTTACCGAGATATTCAAAAGTCTAAAGACAGTACATTGTATTTTTGGGCTCCAATGTTAATCTTATGGAGAGTAAAGATAAGTTAATATTCCACTTATTAACCAATATTTTTGGATGAAACTTGGTATTCACCTTTATTTAGTTGAGATAAATACATTTATGATAAAGAAATCCTAGTTGTTATTCTTATCATGGCAGCAAACCTGCATACTCTTTTCCCATGTTAATCATATGGAGAATAGGCAAACTCCTTTAGCAATGGACAGATATTGAAGAAACGAAGTATAAGGCTTCATATGGTCGAAATATATTTATATTTTTAAGCTTTAAACATACTTTTAGTGTTCCCCATGGCAGCATACCTGCATGCTCTTTCCCTATATTTTTATCATAAGGAGATTAGACATTTATTTTCCTATATATGGGCATGTGATGATATTTGGTTTACAGGTTTATCTGGCCAAAATTAATATTACTAATTTGGAAATTCGCTGAGTACGCAGGTCTGCTGCGATGGGGGGTATTTATCTAAATTTGCCGCCTCCCGAATTCTGCCGCCCTGGGCTATAGCCCATTTAGCCCATATGTAAATACACCCCTGCATTTCTTACAAATTACAGTATTATTTTTCATGCAATTTCAAATAAATTAAATTGCCCCACCTATTTGATTAAATTACTGTTTTCAAATGTCCTAAAATGCTTTATGTCTTACAATAGCCTGCTATCATATTCTATCTTCTTCTATATGTTATTAGGCAAGCATGTTTCATTACCTTCCTTTTTCTCAGCTAGTGTTCATTGTTGGAGAAATCTGCACATACCGATACCGTTTGAAAGGCATCTACCGTCCTGTAGATGAGCAGAATCCCATTCTAATTCACACCGGACTCCGCCCCACAGGATTTCAAAGTTTCAATCTAAACTGGCATAATATTGTCCATAATTACAAGTTTGGTCTTCAACAACTCTGACCCTAAAACGGCTAAAAACACTTGTATATAAATGGCTATTTCTCATCCTGTGTAAAGTCGTAATAAATCTTCTGCTGTCGTTAGAATAGGAAAACCAAGGCCGTGAAAAAGCAGAATTCTTCAGACAGAACAATCTATTCCCTTTCACCTAAAAAGAGATGATCCAATTTTATTGCCAATGAGTTAGTGATTTAATTTTGAGAGGATTTAGAATATCACAAAAATAAGAATTGTAGGAATTGTTGACTGGTATGGTTTTTAGCGTTTTTAGCTGCATTATCAGCTTTTACATTTCCTTGAATTCCAAAATGAGATGGTATCCAAACAAATTGTATGGAAATACTTGATGATTAAAACTCAAAATATTTACGTCTATTTGCAAAATAATAGGAGAAGTATTCATATAAATTTTGCAGCTTTTAACCCTAGAAGCGGCCATTGCCGGATATCCTGCAATTTCATTTTTGCAAAAATTGTCAATTGCCGGATTCCGGCATTATAGGTCAGTTTTTTTTTTTCAACTACTCATTACAAATTGAAAACTATCTATAAATGTAATAATATTGATACCATTTTAAAGAGGACACTCCAAACTTTCATTTTCGTATATAATTGAACCTTCTGTCATTAAGGGATCGACACAATTCGTATTATAATTTGAACGAAATTAAGCGTACAAACCATTTCCGGCTCAAAAACGGTAAAACATCTAAATACCCCCGTCGCAGCAGACCTGCGTACTCAGCGAATTTCCAACCAAAGAATTATTGTTTCTCAACATCAAAGAACTTTGTGGCTATCTTATATAATTAATAATCTTTACAAGGAAATATAATATATTTATTGGCATTATATTTCTGAGAAAATTATTTTTATTTAATAATTTATATATTAATATTTATATTGCAATAAATGACTTTTTTAACAGTAATAAAAGTGCATAATCCAAAGCTTCCATGCAAAAGGAAAGATTTGTTTACAAATAACAAAACATAAACATTTCAAATTTGACAAATATGCAGAAGACAGCTGATCAGCTGATTAGGAACAGATACCTTATATCTCCATCTCTCTTGCTCCCATTATACAATTATTTTCCATGAGAATACCCTGGGATTTAGCATGTAGGTTTGCTGCCATGGGGGTTTTTGATAAAATCTTAATTACCCACCACCTAGTAAAGGTTCATGAAAATTTTTATGAAGATATGTTGATAAATAAGCGATATATAACTTTTTAAAGATTTACCCATAAGAATAACATGGGAAACTTGATTTGAATTTTCTCTATAACCAGTTAAGCTATTTTAAAGATTCAAAATACTAAATTGTTTGTTTTTTTAAGCTCTTTCAAATGGTTTTAGTTAAAATTGATGAATTTTGAAAATTTAGGCCCAAAAATGCCAAAAACCCATTTTGACCCCTTTGAAACCCCATAAAACCCTGTTCCCATAACCCGACAATGTTGGTTTGGGAACTCATGAAAATAGACCTGGTCTTACACCTTCATACCAAATTTGATCAAAATCAGAGGTCCGCTTCAAAAGTTATTGGTACCACGGACACATATATATATATATATATATATATATATATATATATATATATATATATATATATATATATATATACATATATATGAAAACGAACGAACGGTGTTTTTGGCTTCTGGGGACCTCAAAAAGAAAAAGTAAAGTGGTCCCGGGCTTAGGTCTTACCATGGCTACTACCGTAATAACGTATTCCCTATAGAAATTCGCTAAAACATGTGTTTTAAAAAAATTTTTACTTTTTGTATTTTTTGACAAATCAGAAAGCCGTTGGTACCATTGAAAAGAGCACGAGTTCCAAGGTGTATAAATAAAAAGAAGAGGTGTGTGCATAGCCAGCTGGTGTGACGTAGTTGGGCTCACCGCTAGCGCCGCGAGCGGCAAGCCAACGTATTGAACGTTTGCTTAATTTTATTTTCATGTTGTACTATCATATGATGTACAAATTATTTTTGTGCTTACGATATAGGTTATGCAGAATGAACTATGCACGTACTTGGAACATACATTCAGTAGGCCCTAACTATTTTATTGATTTGTTAACTCTTGAATTATTTAATAAATATATTATAATATATAAACTATTTTAGTCAATCTATGCAATTTAAATTTTATGTTTTTCACAAATGACCCAAATTAGCTAGTAGGATAATTTAATTTGAATTAAGTATGTATCCTCAAATATTGGTTTAACAAATTATTTAGCACGATTGTAGAATGAACCATTTTTTGACTACATGAAATGTAACAAGAATGAAACTTATGACATAAACTAATATATAGCCGATGTTGCTTTAGTCATATTTATTTAACGTTATTTTTGTCATTTTTTCGAGCTGACCCTGCACTCTAATGCTTGAAACGGCCTACAAGAACTCAGAAGATCTAGCATATTCTGATTGATTACTATGAAAAAGCAAAGTTGACTCTTTAATCACTCATACGCACTCTAATCATAGGCCCTACCCATATCCTCTCGCCGTTGTATGCCGATCTCAAACTTATCACCTTTTAAAAACTTATTCAAACCCCGTAAATGTCACGTAAATATGATAATGTTATCGATTTTAGAATTCAACCTTGCTTTTTTAATTTAACCTGTTTTTGAATTCAAGCTGTAGGCTTTTCTATAGCCTATATAATGTAGGCTATATTTATAAACGGGCATATTGAAATAGACCCATGCATGTATAGCCTAATAATCGTCAGTTTCTTCATTACAAACAAATGGAATTTGCCTTATGATATGCACCAGGGTCCATCGCTGACTTAAAATTAAATAGAGTAGGCCTACTTATTTATTAAGTATATACGGACTTTAACGAATGATGTTTTATATAATTATCTCAAAACAAAATATCGCTACGCTTTGGATTGTTCTCTCTGTGACTACTCTGCAATGGAAAAAGGGACAATGGACTACCAAGGGAAAACTTGCCAAAATCAAATACTGTAAGCATTTTGTATCTAACTCTTCAATATACCGATTGGAGGTTAATAAATTTTTTAAACCTCCTTTGTAACCTCGGAAAATGAAGTTTCATCGAAAATTTTTAAAGAGTTTTAAGGATAAATCAAGACACATGTAAATAAAAAGATTTAATAATTAAAGTACAGTCCCACTCAACTATACACTTTTAATGATTAAGGTCAGTTTGATAAATAAACACTCAAACATTTTCTAAAATAAAAGTATGTAATAAGCTTATTTTTTAAATTTTTACGAGGATTTTTCTAACGCCGCAGTCACCATCTAAATTTTTTTTTTAATCAGTTCTTTTTTCTCCTTGGTTCTGAAGTATCAATAAGCCGTTGGTCCACTTGCATAAAAAGTGCAGGCTTTTTAGACGAGGATAACTGTCAGTTAATTGCTTATCATCCTACACTAAAAGCCATATCATATATAACATATTCTTATATGAGTTCTGCACATGAAGTGCCTTTAAAACTTCTTTTGGGAACGGCATTAATCAATAACGCATTTTCCAGCTTCCAGCATGCTTTTGAGAACTTCGCCAACGATCCCTCTTAGGCCCATGTTATACGGGCAGCAAAAGCGCGGCAGCTTTTACGTCGCGTCGACGTCAAGCCTAGCGGGATAATGGACTTGCGTGGTGTGCAACTATACGAGCGTTTTAGCTGCCGCGTCTTGCCCGGTAAACTCAGCGTCGACGTGTTTTACGCGTCCGGACCGGTAAACAGGCAGCAAAGACGCGGCAGCAATGACGCGAGTCGGTGTTATACGGGCAGCTTTGCCGTGGCAGATCTGCTTCCTCCCCCCCACTAGACACTGACCCAGCGCGAATATGACGTTCGGCGAACTTCGGGCTCACTCGGTAATTGCCGCGGCGTTTTTCCCGCTCGTGTGACAGCTCCACCCACCGAGCGTGTGCGTCGGCGACGCGACGTTATTGATGCTCGTATCTGCTACGTTTTTTATGTCCAGCGTCAGCGTTTTATACGTCGCGTTTTTGCTGCTCGTATAACATGGGCCTACTGTTTCAATGAACAGAGCCGTGGCTTTCGTTGAAGTTGAAACATTCCTCCATTTCTATACCAACGTCCCATAAAACTGTTTTGTTCTGTTGGAAAACTTCGACCTATTTTGGAAATATTCTGACAGGAAATCTGTAAAACTGATTTAATCCGTGTATCACCGTCTCGGGATTTATTTTGCAACCAAACACGGAATAATTTGGCATTGCGGTTAAGAAAACAAAACATTTACTTGACAAAAGTTTATTTGTAAACACAAAAGTAAACAACATGAGTTTAATGTGTTTCACGGCCGCTCGAAGCGCTAGCGGTGAGCCCAACTACGTCACACCAGCTGACTATGCACACACCTCTTCTTTTTATTTATACACCTTGCACGAGTTCTTCTTTCGTTTCCAGTGATAAACATTTGTCATATGACTTCGGAAAATAGGAAAAATAATTTTTTAAATCAGCTATAATGTGCAGTGCATAGTTGGCCAGTTTTCCGGAGATACGGCAAATTATAAATCACCTATTAAAACAATTAATAATGAGCTTAGCGTGTTATAAATCATATAATTTTGTTGCTAGGAAAAAGTTATACATATTAGTAGCGATTCCTTCCTCTGTAAAGTCTCCGGTGGTCTGTAGAAGAAGACGGAAGTAGTTGTATTGCTTGGCCATTCTATCTATTGCCGGTGTGAAGCCTAACCTATGTTAAATTGTTGGAGTGAGTTGTAATCCATATTTTATTGTTACATTTGAATGTATTTGTGATAAACAAGTGTACTTTCGTGCTGTGTGGGAATAACCAGTAATATTTATCCATATAACTACTGGTAAATAGTATTATTTATGTTAGAATATGCGTTTTTGAAACAATGAAAAGAAGCTACCTCGGGGATTGCTCAATCCATAATATTCTGGATGATTAAACGGACACTGACAGTGATAATATTATTGACTGTGCTATTGTAGAAAGTGGGGTATTGAGCCCTTCAGTGATGATGAGACTGGATCATCCTGGAATTCACTTATTATCCTTGTAATGTAATGTGCAAATGCTAACTGTGCTAATTAAATATTTTATATTACTTTAAGTGTTTTTATTTATCTCCTTCATGATCCAATATTTAGCGACAAAAGGTTTGTCACTCTTTGTTACCAATTTTAGCGAATTTCCCATAGGGAATAAGCTATTACTGTAGGTCTCATGGTAAGACCTAAGCCCGGGACCTTGTTACTTTTTCGTTTTTAGGTGCTCAGAGAACAAAAATAATAGTCACTAAAATTTATATATATATATATATATATATATATATATATATATATATATATATATATATATATAGTAAGTTTAAACAGATAAACTTAAACTTAAACAGATAAACAGATAAACTTAAACAGATAAAATAAACTTGTTTAGTTTAAACAGTAAACAAGGTTTGACCTTGTTACTTTTTCGTTTTTAGGTGCTCAGAGAACAAAAATAATAGTCACTAAAATTTATATATATATATATATATATATATATATATATATATATATATATATATATATATATATATGTATATATGTATATATGTATAAGTAGATAGTAATATGGGGTTCCTAGCTCACTTTTGGAGACAATCAAAAATTAAACAAATTTCACAGTTTTTTAATACAATTATGCAATATTTTTGCCATTTTTTGGCCAATTTTCAGCTTTTGTTAAATTGTCATAAAAAATATGCAAATTTAATGAAATTTTTAATAAATATGCATGAATTTATATGAAATTGTTTACAGAATAAAAAGTTTTTTAAAACCAGTAAAATTATAATTTTTTACAAGATGATTTAAAATTTATTATCAATACAATTATACTAAAATAATTATTCAAATTTAACTAAAGCAGTTTCTTTATCATCAAAAGTCTTAAAAGCCGTGACAATTAAATTTAAATCTTTTTTATTTAATTCTTTAATTGTTTTATCATCAATTATATTAGTAAATCTTTTTGGTAAATGTATTTTACATTTTTCTAATTCAACAATAATTGTATATCCATATTTATCTTTAATTCTTTCACATTTTTCAATTTTATATTTTTCATTTAAATTTAAACTTTTTAATGGTTTATATTCTTTAAATCTTAATTCTCCAATATTATTAATTTCTTCTAACAGATCTATTTATATAGGGAAAAATATTACAAATTCATTTGTGATAGATATGTTAAAAAGTTATCATCATAATTAGGTTTTATACAAAAATCCATATTTAAATATTTAAAAATCATTGGTAATAATTTTTTATATGATATATTACTTTTCTTAAAACATAAATATTTATTAAAAGCTAGTGTAATTTTTTCTTTATCTTCATGATTCAATTCAAAATTAATATTGTATATTTTGTTTAAAAATTGATAGTAAAATATCCAATTTGTATAATTTCTTTGTTTTAAAAATAATTTTATATTCTTAGGTGTTATTTCAAAATGATTGGAAATACATAAAATATATAATTCATTAATTAATTGGTGCGTTTTATATGGTTGAAAATGGTTAAATTCTCTTAAAATATGTTTAAGATGTTTATTCTTATTACTTTTTCTCTTAATCTTTTTTTCATAAATAATTCTTTTACATATATTACATCCTACACAATTTCCAATAATAGTAAAATTAGTTTGATTATGACATCTATAACACATATCCATTTATTAAAAAAATATTTTATACATAAATGAATTGATTCAATTCATTTATGTATAAAATATTTTTTATATATAAATGAATGAACCAATTCATTGTCACAAGTGTAAGAAAAAAACTAAAAATATTAATCCACAAATTGTTGAAATGAAAAATGGATTATATAGAATAGCTACTAAATGTTTAATTTGTAAAACAAATAAAAGTAAAATTTTAAAAAAAGAAGTTAAACCTATAATTAAAAAAGAATTAACTAAAAATGAACAAATAATTGAAGCAAATGAAATTCATGTTCCAATCAGAAAGAAATTTCTAAAAAGAAAAATAATTACATTAGGTATTGATGATTTATGGGCAGCAGATTTAATTATAATGAAAAATTATGAAAAAGAAAATGATGGTTATAAATATATGTTAAATGTGATAGATACTTTCTCAAAATATGTTTGGTCAAAACCATTAAAGAAAAAAGATGGAAAAACAGTTTCTAAAGCATTTGAAGAAATAATTAAGGATGCAATTAAAATTAATCATAAATCACCTAATCTTTTACATACAGATAAAGGATTAGAATTCATCAATAAAGAATTCAAAGAAATATTAAATAAATATGATATTAAATTGTATCATACAGAAAATGAAGAAAAATCAAGTATAATAGAAAGGTATAATAGAACACAAAATGAAAAAATGAAAATACAATTTGAAATTAATAAAAATTATAGATGGATAAATATTTTACCAAAAATTATTAAAGAATATAATATTTCATATCATTCAACAATTAAAATGAAACCAATTGAAGTAAATAAAAATAATGAAAAGGATTTATTAGATACTGTTTTTAAATATAAACCACCAAAAATAATAACTAAATCAAAATTTAAAATAAATGATAGAGTTAGAATTGGAAATAAAAAATCAACATTTTCTAATAAATATAAAAATAATTGGTCTAGAGAAATATTTATAATTTCTAAAATTAATAATACAAATCCAGTTACATATAGTATAAAAGATCAAAATAATGAAGATATTATTGGAAATTTTTATGAATATGAATTGAAAAAAAAACAATTTGTAAATTTTATTTTATATAAATGGAAAAGAAATGTTTAAGGTGTAAATTATATAAAGATATATCTAAATTTTATAAAAAAAAATAATAAAGATGGGTTATATTATTATTGTAAAGAATGTAAGGATGTGTATTATAAAAAATTATATGATAATATTAAAGTTATTGAATTAAATGAAAAACAATGTCATAAATGTAAAGAAATTAAAGATATTTCAAATTTTAATAATTATCATTATAGTAAAGATAGAAAAAATACAATTTGTATACAATGTATTAGAGAAATGTTTTTAAAACCACAATTTTGTGAATGTGGAAGAAATATTAAATGGACTAATAATTATTTAAGACATTTAGAAACTAAAATTCATGACAAAAATATAACAAAACTAGAAAATTTAAAAATATGATAAAAATAATAATTTTACTTGTTTTAAAAAAGTTTAAATTTTATTGAAAAAATACTATAGAAAACTTAAATTGACTTACAAAAAGTTAACTATTGATTTTTATTGAAAAAATACTTTAGAAAATTTAAATTAACTTGTGAAAAGTTGACTATTGATTTTATTGAAAAAATACTCTAGAAAACTTAAATTAACTTGTGAAAAGTTGACTATTGATTTTATTGAAAAAAATACTCTAGAAAATTTAAATTAACTTGTGAAAAGTTGACTTTTGATTGAAAAAATATAATTTAAACTATAAATTAAATAGAAAAAAGTGGAAAAACTTCTCATATTTTTAAGAGTTTTATTTCTAAGTAAAAATTATTTCAAATAAATGGAACGAACAAATAAAAATATTAATTGTCCTTATTGTAATAAAAATATATTATATAAAAATTATGATAGACATTATAACTCAACCAAACATTTATTAAATAAACAAAAATATGATAATAAAATATTTGAATTAAAACATTGGTGTAAAAATAATAATATATATAATTATAAAAATAAAACTTTAGATGAATTAACAAATATTAAAGAAACATTTGATCTTACAAATTATTCATTATTTAATATAGAAAAATTAAATGAAATTGCAAGAAAATTATCTGTCAAAAATTATGAAAATTTATCTAGAGATGAACTAATTAAAAGATTAAACAAAATTAAAGAAAATCCAAATAATTTAGAATATAGATCATTAAAATATATTCAAAATTTAGCAATTAAAAATAGTATTAAAATTGTTAATAAAACTAGAAAAGAATTAATTGGATTATTAAATGATAATTTTAAAAATAAACCAATTCCAAAAGAAAATATAATAAATATTCAAGAAGCTTCGTCATTAAAAGGATATTTTCAAGATTATATTTTAACAAATTCAAATGATGATTTAGATATTAATGATTATTTAGAAACTCAAAGAAATGAAATAAAAAAATTGATAGAAAAACAAAAATTCAAAAATATTAAAGGACAGATGGCTTTAGAATGTGAATATGAAAGAAAATTAATAAATGGTGAAATTCAAAATAGTAATATGTATTTTTGTATAAAAAGTTCAGATATTTTAAATATAGATGATTTTATTGATGATCAATTTAAGAAATTAATAGTTAGAGAACAACTAAATCAACCATCAAAAGGCTCTGGTTGGTCATTAAAAAGATGTGTTGAATTAAATCTAAAATTATCTAAAAATAATTCATTAAATGCTGGATCATATATAGAATTACCAAATGAAATTAAGAATAAAAAATGTTGTGTAAATTTTAAAAATAAAGATGAATATTGTTTTATTTATGCAATTAGATGTGCTATTGATAAACCAAATAAAAATGCTGAAAGAGTTAAACAATATCAAAAATATATAAATGATGATATTTTGTAAAGGTTTTGATTATCCAATAACATTAAAAGATATTAAATTATTTGGAAAAAGATCACTTGACTCTAAATATAATTATCCATCAATGTCAATAAATATTTATAGAATTGATGAAGATGAAAAAATAGTGCCATTACAAATATCTGAACATTATAATGTAAAATTGGAAATTGATTTATTATATTATAAAAGTGGTAATAATAGTCATTATATATTGATAACAGATTTAAATAAATTAGTGTATTCTCAATTATCAAAACGTAAAACAAAAAAATATATTTGTAGAAGATGTTTGACTCATTTCTACAAAAATAAAGACTTGAATAATCATTTAGAAATATGTAAATCATTAGAACCTTGTAGACCTATAATGCCATTTCCAGGTCAAACAGTAAGTTTTAAAAATTATTATAAAAAGTTTGAACATCCATATGTAATTTATATGGATTTTGAAAGTATATTAGAAAAGATTGATAATTGTAAAAATAATCCAAATTGCTCATATACAAATAAAATTCAAAAACATAAACCATATGGATTTACAATCTATTTAGTATCTAGAGTAAATAATAAAATGTATAAACCTATTTGTTATAGAGCAAAAACTGAAAAGGAATTAATAAATGTACCAAATAAATTATTTGAATATTTAGATGAAATTTCAAAATATATAGCTAAAAAATATAATTCAAAAAATAAAAAGCCTATGAATTTAACTAATGAAGAAGAAATTAATTATCAGAAAACAAATATTTGTCATATTTGTGAAAATAGTGGTTTTGATAATGATAAAAGAATAAAAGTAAGAGATCATTGCCATTTAACAGGAAAATTTAGGGGTGCTGCACATTTAAATGTAAAATTCCCTCAAAATATTCCTATATTCTGTCATAATAGTTCAAATTATGATACACATTTGTTTATAAAAGAATTAGCTAAAAAATATGGTAAAATTGATTTGTTAGCTAATACAGATGAAAAATATATAAACTATTCAGTAAATTCTGGTTATGGTTATGAATTTGAAGGTGATAAACCTAGAAAATTTATAAAATTCTCATTTGTAGATACATTTAGATTTATGGCTACATCAATTGAAAAATTAGCTAAAAATCTTAAAGAATTTAAGCATATAAATAAATTTATAAAAGAAAATGATATAATTGAATATGATAATGAAACTTTAAAAATATTAACTTCTAAAGGTATATTTCCATATGAATTTATTGATAATGTTGAAAAATTAAACTATGATAAAATATTAGAAAAAGATCAATTTTATAGTTGTTTAACTAATGAAAATATAAGTGATGATGATTATAAACATTATATAAAAGTTTGGAATAAACTAAAAGTAAAAACATTAGGTAATTATTCAGATTTATATAATATTCAAGATGTTCTTTTATTAGCTGATATATTTGAAAATTTTAGATCTGTTTGTTTGAAAAATTATCAATTAGATCCAGCACATTATCTAACATCACCATCACTAGCTTGGGATTCTATGTTAAAATTAACAAAAATTAAACTGGAATTAATAAGTGATTATAATATGTATTTAATGATTGAAAAAGGTATTAGAGGTGGTATTTCACAATGTATAACTAGATATTGTAAAGCAAACAATAAATATACAAAAAATTATAATAAAACAAAACCTGAAAATTATATGTTATATATAGATGCAAATAATCTATATGGATGGGCTTTAAGTCAAAAATTACCTTATAAAGATATAACAAGGATGAATCCTAATACATATACATTAAATGAATGGGAAGAAACAATATTAGAATTAGATGAAAATGCTGAATATGGATACATATTAGATGTTGATTTAGAATATCCTATTGAATTACATGATGATCATAAAGATTTACCATTAGCACCTGAACATTATAATAATAAGCTTCGCACAACATTATTTGATAAAAAAGATTATGTTATTCATTCAAGAAACTTAAAATATTATCTACAAAAAGGATTAAAATTAAAGAAAGTTAATAGAGTTATAGCATTTGATCAAGATGATTATATGAAAAAATATATTGAATTAAATACCAAATTAAGATCCAAATCAACATCAGATTTTGAAAAAGACTTTTTTAAATTGATGAATAATAGTGTTTTTGGAAAAACTATGGAAAATGTTAGAAATAGATGTGATATTAAATTAGGTGACGAAAAGTTTTCATTAAAACAAGCAAAAAAACCTAATTTTAAAACATTTAGTATATTTGATAAAGACTGTATTGCTTCACATATGATAAAAGAAAAGGTTAAGTTTGATAAACCAATCTATATGGGATTTTCAGTACTTGATTTATCAAAATTACATATGTATAAATTTTTTTATGAAAAATTAAAGAAGTTTGATCCAAATGTAAGGTTATTATATATGGACACAGACAGTTATTTTATAGAGTTTTAAAAGGATTCATATAAAATTATTAAAGAAAATATTAATGAATTTGATACAAGTGATTATAAGAAAGAACATTAATGCTATAGTGAAAAGAATAAAAAAATAATTGGTAAATTTAAAGATGAGTTAAATGGTGAAATATTAGAAGAATATTGTGGTTTAAGATCAAAATTATATAGTTATGGATTTAATAATAAAAATCCTGTAAAATGTAAAGGAATTAAGAAAAGTGTTGTTGATAAAACATTACATATGGATGATTTTAAGAAATGTTTATTTGATGATCAAGAACAATATAGAGAAATGACTTGTATTAGAAGTTTTAAACATGAACTATATACAATTACAATAAATAAATTAGCTTTAAGTAATAGAGATGACAAAAGATTTATTTGTGAAAATAAAATTGATACATTACCTTGGGGGTATAAAAAAAATTATAAATAAATGGAAATTTTAATTGTTCCAAAAGAATTAATAAATAATAATTTTGATATAAAATTATATTTATTTAAAACTAAAATATCAAATAAATTTTTAATATATCTTTTTAAATATAAAAATTATTTTGTATATCATTATAAGTTTAATTTTATAATAGAACCATTTATAAATATAATAAAAAATTATGTTAAAGAAAGTTTTAAAGAAAATGATCAAAATTATATTAATAATTTATAACCATATGATATTGAATTTATACTATAATTTATGTATATTTTTAAATATTTTCTTTAATAAATTTAAATATATTCAATAATTTATTATTAAATTTTTATGTTTAATTATTTGTTTTGATTCTTTCATTTAAAATATTTATTAATCTATTTTTAAATTTTTTGATTCTTTTTTAATTTTAAAATTAATAAATATAAACAAAATTTTTTTAATAAAAATAGTATGTTTTTCATTATATGATAGGGGGGACAAATCGACAAATCGCCTCACCTAAAAATATCTATAAATTTTACTTTATTATCATTATAAGTAAGACCCGTCTTTAAGACGGGTCTCAAATTTGTATATAATTTATTATCTTTATAAATATTTTTTGAATGTTTAAGGAGGGTAACATTTTGTTAACCTTAAGTTTTTATTGTATAATAAGGTTACCTCCTTTAAAATTTTTTAAAATAAATATTATAATTTATGTGGGACCCATTTTGGGTCCTACCTAATTTTAATAAGTTTTGTATGTTTTTCATTATATGATAGGGGGGACAAATTGTCCCCTCTAAAAAAATCTATAAATTTTTATTTATCATCATCTATATTTATCCTTATTGTTTATCTACCTTTTTTGATTTTAAAATTAATGAATATAAACCAGATTCATTAATAAATATTGTTTTATTATCTATTTTATTGACGCCCTGTTTTAGGGCATCTGAAAACATGTTTGTACATCAATTTCTAGGGTGTCTTAATTTGTGACACCTATAATTTTTATGTAAATTAATTTATCATCATTATGTAAGTGTAACTGTTGGTTACACTTGATATTTTTTAAGTTTTATATATTTTTCTTTTACATTATCAATTAAAACTTTTCTAGAATTTTTATATTTTAAAATATTACAAATATCTTTTACTTTAAACCAAGGAGTATTTTGTTTACTAAATACAATTAATTTATTATTAAATATAAAATTATTGTAATTAAATCAATTGTTTTATTATTTATGTAGACAAATTTTATATTACAAATTTTGTTTTAATCTTAAATATACAATACTTTTAATATTTTCATTATTTATTAGATTTCCATCACTATCTTGAATAGATATTACAATATTTTGAATTTTATTTATATTTTTTAAAGGAATATAATCAATTTCATTTGGTTTTTCACTAATTTTTGATCCATATTCAACATTTGGATAAAATGAATATAGAATTTCTGATTCTTTATGTAAATGTGAATGATCTTTATGATTTTCAAAACTAGGATCAACTAAATTACAATGTATTTCAATAACATCAAAAGGTCTAATTTTTGGTAGTTTTATTCCTTTTGTTAATACATTTGGTTCAATTATTTTATTATTTAACCCTAATAAATCAATTATAATTGTTGTAACTATAATTTTAACAGGAGATTTTATTATAATATATGGTCCATCATTTTTCAGTATAAAATTATTTTCATCAAATTTATTAATTTTCTTTTTAAATTCTTTTAAACTAATAATAAAATTATTTTTTATTTCTTCAATTGTATAATTTTCTTTATTTATATCAAAATATTGATCTATAATTTTATCATCTTCATCTTTAATAGAATATCCATAACAGTTTTTATAATCATTTGGTATATTTGATATAAAATTATCTGAATAAAATCCACTTAAACCAATACTATATTTTCCATCTAAATGTATTGGATGTTCTAATCTTAATTCTAATTTGGATGAATGACCAATTATTTTAAATAATTTCATCTTATTTAAATGGAGAAATTTTTTTTTTGTCTTTAATTTTATATTTGCAACTGTACAAAACAAAATACAACGAGCAAATTCGCTAATAACATAAAAAGAACAATAACATGAAACATAAAACATGAAGGAGTAGGCTCAGAAGTCTTCCTCCTTATTATTGTAGATGTTAGGGGTAGTCCTCTTCAATATTAGGGATTCAAACTAGAAAGTCCCTACTCCAATTCCGTTTCAGCCTCCTTCGACGGATGCCTGGCAATGTTAAGGTGAAAAGGTCTTGTATCAGGGGATTTTCATGTCCATCAAGTTTGAGGAAAAATTTAAAATAGAGTTCTTTTGCTACTTCATGTACAAATTTAAAATTGAAATCATTATGCAAAGTCTTGTTGCTTACATAGTAGGGAGCCCCAGATATTAAACGTAGTATTTTTGACTGAAAAATTTGGATTTTCTTCATATTTGTAAATTTCGCTGTGCCATAAACCTCAATGCCATATGTCCATATTGGTTTTAATAGGGTCTTGTACAAAAGTAATTTTGATTTAAGAGGCAATTTTGAATTTTGATGAAGCAGCCGATATAGTTGTTTAGATCTTGCATTGAGAGCAGTTCTCTTTTTTGTGATGTGGGTTTTCCAAGTTAATTTTTCGTCCAGGTAGAGTCCAAGATAACGTGTTATCTGAATAAAATCCACTTAAACCAATACTATATTTTCCATCTAAATGTATTGGATGTTCTAATCTTAATTCTAGTTTAGATGAATGACCAATTATTTTAAATAATTTCATCTTATTTAAATGGAGAAATTTTTAGAAAACAAAGATAATATAAAATTAGAATCATATGATAAAAATAATAAAAATGATCAACCTATTAGATTATTAATTATAGGAACAAGTGGATCTGGTAAAACTACATTATTATTAAATTTTATTTACAAAAGATTAATTCCATATTCAAATTTATATATTTTTAGTAAATCATTAGAACAACCATCTTATAAATTATTACAAAAAAGATTTAAAAATATAGAATCAAATATTAATAAACAAATTTCTCAATTTTCATGTGATGATATGATTCCACTAAATGAATGTAAACCAAATTCATTAGTAGTTTTTGATGATTGTATTTTAGAAAAACAAGATAAAATTAAAGAATATTTTATAATGGGTAGACATAAAAATATATCATGTATTTATTTATCACAATGTTATTCAAAAGTTGATATGCAATTAATTAGAAATAATTTAAATATGTTATGCATTTTTAAACAAAATGAACATTATATGAAAAAAATATATAATAATTTTGTTGGATCAGATATGAAATTTGATAAATTTAAAACTATTTGTAATGATTGTTGGAAAGAAGACTATGGATTTTTAACTATTAATTTATTAAAAAAATCAAATGATGGAAAATATATGAAAAATTTTGCTGATATTAAATAATGATAATGGTTTGTTGTATATTTGAGTCAATAATTGATAGAATATTTATTTTATTAGTATTATTTATTTCATTAGTATTTATATATTTAATGAAAATTACAGAAATAAAGTAAAATAAATTGTGTTTAACATGATTTGTATTTGTGTTAACATGATTTATGTTTATGTTAACATGATTTGTGTTTGTGTTAACATGATTTGTGTTTTGTGTTAATATGATTTGTGTTTGTGTTAACATGATTTGTTTTTGTGTTAATATGATTTGTGTTTATGTTAACATGATTTGTGTTGAAATTAAATTTTTCTTTGTAATAAATGGATAAAATATCTGTTAATGAAGCTAAAAAATTAGATGATATTGAGAAAAAATTAATAAAAGAATTTAAAAATCAAATTAAAATTGAAGATAATTATGAAAAAATTAAACAAAAAGCATATGAACCTATAACATCAGCAATTGGTAAAGTTGAAAATAAAATTGGTGAAGTCTTAAATGAAAATAAAAACCTAATGGAATTGGTACCTGTTGTTAATAATTTTGCTAATATATCAATACCAGAAACTGAAGAATTAAATTTACCTTCAAGTACTCCATTTAGACCAATCAGACAACCAATAATTCAAGAAGAATCGACATTTATTGACCCAAATTTAATTTCACCTCAAACATTAGATAAAATTATTGGTCCATTAGCACAAAAATATTTACCAAGAACAAAAGATGATAAATTTGGTTTATATTGGAATAAACATAAAAAATCATTTATGATTGGTGATAAAATAACTGTAATTGATAATGATGATTTAATAATTGATGATAAAAAATATAATGGAACACATGGATTATGGAGATTGTTAACTTATGAAAAGAAACCAGATAATAATTTATATACACAAGATGATTTAAATAATTATTCAAAGATTTTATGGGAAACTAATTCAATTTATAAAAATAATGATCCAAATAGTAAAAAACCAAAATCTAGTAAAGGTGATAAATATATTAATTTAATTAAACATATTTGGGAATTAAAAGGGGAAATTGAAGGTTCAGGAATCAGACAATATACAGAAAATAAAATTGAATATAGATTTATAGATGATTTAAATAAATTAGATAATATTATTAATTATATATATGCACAAGAAAAAGCTGGTAATAATAATTTTTTAAATGAAAAGAAAGCAGTTAAAGACTTTATATCAAATAAATTAGATGAATTAATTGAAAAACCTGAAGGAATTAAGTATTTAAAAAGAATTTTGGCAAATATTTCATCACCATTATTAAAAGCTGGATCAGGTATTTTAAATGATGTTATAAATAATTTACCTTTTGAATTACATGTACCTGGTTATCAATATCTAGGGCCTGGAACTAAATTCAATAAAAGAGTAAAAAGAGGTGATCCTGGAATAAATGATTTAGATAAAGCTGCTAAAGAACATGATTTATTTTATAGAGATCATAAAGATACAAAATCTAGAAATGAAATAGCTGATAAAATTTTACAAGATAAAGCATGGGATATAGTAACATCAAATGATTATGGAATTGGTGAAAGATTAGTTGCATTACCAACATCAGGTGCTATGTGGATGAAAAGAAAATTTGGTATGGGTTTAGAAGTAGGATTAAAATTTTAATAAAATTTTTCATTAATTAAGTTAATCTATATTATAAAAAAACTATAAATTTTTTCTTAATAAATGGAAAAAACAAATATAAACTTGACAGATAATCAAAAATCAAAAATAAAATTAGCATTTAAAAATAAAAGATCAGTTATAATTCAATTTAATATTGATCAATTTAATGAAAATGGAAAAGATATTATATTATTATCTAAAAGACAAATTAATAAACTAAATAAACATAAAAAATTAAATAAAGGATTAAGATTTGAATTTTCATATAATCAATTAAAAGAAATAAAAAATGGTGGATTACTAAAAGAAATTTTAGATTTTGCTGATAATATACCTATAGTTAAAAATTATACACCAAATGTTAGAAAGGGAGCAAAAGTAGTAAAAGAATCTATAATTCCTAAATTTAGAAATTTTGTTGATTGGTTAGATTATGAATTAAAAAATGTAGAAGGATCTGGTTTAGATAAAAAAACATTAAAATATATGAAACAAAATTATAAAAAAATTTTGAACCACTAACATTAGGTGAATTAGAAAAATTGTGTAAAAATATAAAATATTTTGGAGGTGTATTTATGAGAGAAATATTACCTAATAAAGTTAATAAATTTGAATGTGGAATTATAAATTTAGATTCATTTGATGGAAATGGAACTCATTGGGTTTGTTATTATAAAAAAGATAAAATTAAATATTATTTTGATTCATATTGAAATATAGTTAATAAACCACCAATAGAATTAGTTAAATATTTAGGAAAAGATAATATATTTTATAATGATAATCAAATTCAAAATTATAATGATCCACCAATTTGTGGTCATTTATGTATTTTTATATTAAATGAATTAAATAAAAATAAAAAAATTTGATAACATAATAAATAAATTAATCCTTAATAAATATGAATTCACAAAATATATTTGATCTGTTTGGAAGACAGAAAAAACATCCAGTTAATATTAAAGAAGATTATATAAATTCCAAATTAAATATATTTTTTAATAATTTTAGTAAAAGTTTTAAAAGTCATGTAAAAAAGACTGAAAATCTAGTAAATGCTATTGGTTTATCAAAAAATTATATAAATAATAATGGTAAAAGAATTGTTAATGTAAAACCAAGTATAAATAAATATGATGTTATAGTTAAATCAGAATTAGATGAAGTTTTAGATTCAATTATTGAAATTGGTAGTGATTATTCAGAAACTAAAAAAGATTTAAATAAAATTTTAGAATTTTTAATTAATATTGGAAAACATGTTGAAAATTTAGAAGAAAAATTAGAAAAAGAACTAAAATTTCTATTTGATGGAGTCAATAAATCAATAAAAGAATTAAATGCAGAAATAATACTAATTAAAGGAGATATAGATAAATTACAATAATTTATTTTAGATAAATGAAGTTGATTTATTGTCTTAAATGTAAACAAAAAACTAATTCTAAAGATATTCAGATAATAAAATTGAAAAATATAAATATAATTAAATCAAAATGTTGTATTTGTAATTCAAAGAAAAGTTGTTTTACAAAATTTTCTCCCTAATAAATGGCTCTATACAGTTCATTTGATTTATTCATTATCAGAAACCAAAATCAATTAAACAAAGATGATTGGGATGATATTTCTGAAAAATATGAATTGAGTATTAATATGATGAGATTGTTTCAAAATAAATTAAATTGGCAAAAAATTGCTCAACATTAAAATTTAACTATAAATTTTATTACTGAATTCATAAATTATCAACTAAAAGATTATATTGATTTGATTTGTAAATATCAAGATTTAACTGAATATTTCATTCATGATTATGCTTTTACATTAAATTGGGAATTAATTTTAGAACATCAAAAAATATCAGCAAAATTTATAATTGATCATGCTACAGAAATTGAGTATTTTAAAAGTAAAAATGAAATTGATACATAAATAAAATTTGACATTATAAAATCATAAAAATTAAATTATAAAAATTTTACTTGTTTTAAAAAAGCTTTTGATTTAAAAAATTATCCTTAATAAATGGCTGATTACAAAAAATATATGAATGATATTGAAAGAGCTGAATACAAAAATTTCTATCCATTATCTAAATTACATCTAAATGAACCTAATAAAAAAACTGAATTTAATATAGATTTTGGAGATGGATTTTATACTTCTAAATTTCAATTTTATATATCTGGCAAATTGACTAAATCTGATGGAACTGCATATGATAATGGTGCTAATATAACATTAATTGATAATTTTGTTCCATTTTTATTTTCAAAAATTGAAGTTAGAAAACATAATAAATTGATTGATGAAATTGAATATCCTGGTCTATTAAGTACAATTAAAGGTACTATAACTTATTCAAAATCAGAAATAAATCAAATTAATAATGGTTTTGAATCAAATTTTAGTAAAGCATTTGAAGCAATTGGTAATTTATCTAATTTTGGATTAGGATTTTTTGAAAATGTAAATATTCCAATATACAAAGGAGGTTTCAATATAACATTTATTAGATCACAAGATAATGATGCAATTTTTAGATGGAAAACTAAAAAGGCTGATGGAACTTATGATAATGCAACATTACCAGCTGAAGGTAAAATAACAGTTGATGAATTTTTTATTAGAGTTCCTATAATTGAATACAAAACAACAAGTAAAATTCAATTAATTAATGAACTAAGCAAATTTGAAAAAGTAAATTTTCATTTTAAGCATTGGCAATGCATTGAACAAAAAAATATTACAGGAAAGAATTTAAGTTTGGATATAACAAATATCTATAGAAATATTTATAATCCAAAATTTATTATAATTGGATTTCAAAAATCAAGAACAAATGATCAGTTATATGATACTTCTAAATTTGATAGTATGTATGTAAAAAATATAAGAGTAAAACTAAATGGTCATTATTACCCTGATGAATTTGAAAACTTTGATATATTCAATGAAAAATTTAGAATTATGTATGAAATGTATCAAGATTATAAAAAAGTTTATTATAATAGTAGTAAAATGTATTATAATCCAACAGAATTTCTAGAAAATAGACCAATTTATGTAATTGATACTACAAAAAATCCAACAAATATTTCAAGTTCAAAAAATGATATTATTATTAATGCAGATTTTGATTATGATATAGTAGCTACTAGTAAAACAAATTGTTATATTATTATTGTATCTGAAAAATTACTTGAATATAATATAATCAAAAATGATATAATTGAAATAAATTAATCTATATTCTTAAAAATCAGATATTAAAATTTACTTGTTTTAAAAAAGCTTTGAATTTACAAAAATAAAACAAAATGAATGGATATGATGGTGTATTTTGTGTAGTGTTGTAAGTGTGCGTGTTTTCAGAATAGGCACCTTAGTTACTCGTCACTACCACCTAGCTTTTATGATATTTTGTATTTTTGAATTTGAACCCATCACTGCCACATTCCAGGTTTTTATGTCCCCAGGGGCATCATTTCAGGTTCTATTGAATTATTTGATTTTTAGATTTTTTTGTGCTAGGTGGAGGAGAGTGTATTATTTGAATTTTTTAGTGTGCGGTGTTGTAAGTGTAATGTTGTATTAATGGGATGGACGATAGGCGATTGATTGAAATGATTAATGGAAATAGATTGGTGGTTAATGGAAATGGATTGGTGATTATGAAGGATGAAATGGATGAGGCAAAGGGTGCACCCACCATAGTATCTTGTCACACGGCTTGTTTCACAGTCATTATCCTATGGCCACTCGGATAAAGACCTTCCACCAACCACTGGACTTCAACTATGTCCTCAATAAATTATGCCCGAAGTTTCGAGATTTGAACTCGGAACCTCAGGCATATGAGACTTGAACGTTAGCAATGAGCTAACCAGACTTCCGTTGAGTGATAAGACTGCATGGGTTTATCAGTTGAAGCGCTAGTAGTTCATGACTATTCCACTAGATAGTGCAACAATTGCCTATACTAAATAAATATCATTTTTAATCCTATTAATACATTATAGCCCATCATAAATCAACCAATTAAACATTTGTTTCAAATACTTTTACAAATAAATCAATTAACATATTAATGAATTTAAGAAACAACAAAAAAACTTATATCTCATTTAAAACCTAAGTTGTGAGGTATTATATCAAAGAGAAAAAAATATTAAATTCAATACAATTTTCAGATTAAAGATAACTTAATTATTAATAAAGTTATAATAGTTTAAAGTATTGGAGTTTGTGACAGGGAGTATTATTTTAACGGTCAGATAAGAGAGATAAGAGTGATAAGAGAATGCTCTCAACCAATATATTCTACAAGACTCATTATTTAACAACTGAAATCGTAGTTTATGAACTAAATAGGTTTATTTTATTAAATTTGCACAATAATTACTATAATTAGTATATATTTTCACCTGGGACCATGATAATTTCAGATTTCAAAAAAAATATATATAAAATTTGAAAATTTTTTTTAATAGAACTTAAAATATTCATTCATTAAAACAGTTAAAGAATAGAATAAGAAAGATTTACATTTAATTATTACAAACATTAAAACATTTGATGATAAAGAAACTATTCTAGTTTAATTTGAATAATTAATCAGTATTCGACAAAATTTTACTTGTTTTAGAAAAATTTTTATTCTGTAGACAATTTTATATAAATTTAGGCATATTTGTAAAAAATTTCATGAAATTTGCATATTTTTCATAAAAATTAGAATAATGTTAGACTACAAATTAGCCAAAAAATTGTAAAAATATTGCATAATTGTATTAAAAAACTGTGAAATTTGTTTGATTTTTGATTGTCTCCAAAAGTGAGCCAGAACCAACATGATACTATCTACTTATATATATATATATATATATATATATATATATATATATATATATATATATATATATATATATATATATATATATTGTGTATATATATATAAATTATATATATATAAATATAATTTATAATTGTGTATATATATATAAATTAATAAGATTATATATATATATATATATATATATAGCTATATATAATATATATATATATATATATATATATATATATATATATATATATGTGTCCCTAGACACGATAACTCTCGTAAAAACGGTCCGATCGACACCAAATTTGGTAAAGATGTGTAATCCTACTTTTATTTGGATGAGTTCGTAAACCAGACATATCGACCTATCGGAAGGGGTAGTTTTGGGGAGTTTTGTACCCCAAAAATGGGTTTTTTTGCATTTTTCATATGTAATTTTTATTTTGACTATTGGATTTAGCTAAAAAAAAACACAGAATTTAGTATTCTGAAGCTTTGCTCTATCTCCATTGGTTACCGAGATATTAAAAAATTCTAACGACAGTACATTGTATTTTTGGGCTCCAATGTTAATCTTATGGAGAATCTTATGTGTTATTATTTCAATTATTAACCAATATTTTTGGATGAAACTTGGTATTTAGCTTCATTCAGTTGAGATTCAACCATTTACGAAAAAAAATATTCGTTTTTGTACTTATCATGGCAGCAAACCTGCATACTCTTTTTCCATGTTAATCATATGGAGAATAGGCAAACTCTTTTAATTATGGACAGATATTGATGAAACTTAGTATATGGCTTCATATGGTCCAAATAAATTTTTTTATTCTTAAAATCTACTTTTGGTGTTCCCCATGGCAGCATACCTGCATACTCTTTCCCTATATGTATCATTAGGAGAATAGATAATATTTTACTATTTATGAGCACGTAATGAAATTTTGTTTACAAGTTCTTCTGATCAAAATTAATATTACTAATTTGGAAATTCGCTGAGTACGCAGGTCTGCTGCGACGGGGGGTATTATTATTGAACAGCATAGAGAAATTCTACTAGAAAATTACTAACATAACATAAACATACAGATAAAAGTTTAAAAAATACAGTAATTTTTTATTCAAAAGTGTATTATTACTAAAGAATATATTGTAAATTTTAGTAAAATAACAAGTCCTTATCATATTTACCTATACTTTGATTGGATTCCTTTGTGTCAAACATACAACCTAAGTTTGTCAATTTTGCCCATTTTACCTATTCTTATCAATAACTGAAGGCAAAAAAATTATTTCCAATAAACCAAACACATTTATATGTAGAGAAATAAAGTTAATACAGTTTATTATGCATTACATTGTGTTTAAATTAAATATTGTAAAAGTTCTAGTAGTCTAATAAAAAAATATTTCGAAATAATTTATAAAATTATGATTGTTTGCATTTTGCTAGTGATATACTAGCAGCGATTAGTTTAATTTTCTTTTATTTAAATGCTATGTTCTTTTGTGAACAAAATAAGTATGCATATGATATTGTTATCTTGTAAGGGTAAGTCCCAATGAGGGTTTGAAGTAACCTCGGCAGATTTTGCTAGAATACGGCCTGAGGGGTAGATTTTCGTTCTAAAATTCGACCCGTGCATCCATTCCTCTAATGCCATTAGAATTTTTTTAATTATATTTCCTAATACATATGTATATTTTCTTGTCCAGAAAGATCCATACTACAAAAATATGTACAATTGATCATGTTATCAAGTTGTATAAAAATTATATGAAGCTTTGAGTAACTAAATAAGGTTTTTTGAAAATAAAAATAAAAAATTTCAACACATATAAATAAAAGAAAAAAAAATTTATCATACATAAACGCATTATTTCCAATAAATATATTGTACAGATTAGTAATATTAAACATTTACATTTATGTGTGTATTGATTACTTAATTTTTATCTTTCAAATGTACAGGTTATGTTTGTAATATTTTTCCATTTTCCGTATTTTTCCCTATAACAGGAGTAAAAAAAATATTTCTAACAAACTAAACATATTTCCACGTAGGGAAATAAATTGCCTACATTTTTTTATGTTAGATTGTCTGTATAAAAATCAGTTTAAAAATTCTAGCACTCTACTTTTAAAAAATATTTCAAAATTTTTCAAAAAATTTTGTTTTTTACATTTTGTGAAAAACATACCAACAGAGATTTCATTTAATTTATTTTATAAATAATCTACGTCTTTTTCTGAACAAAATGAATATGCATATGACTACATTAGTAGTTTGGACACTGTTAATTTTTTTAAAACGTCTGCAAATGGCCAAAATTGACTCGCCGCTTAGCGCACACGCACCAATTTGGACTCTCCGCTCCTAGGGTTAAGGGACAATACCTTTAATACCTTTATTGAAATGGCGACCTAACTCAATAGGTAGTTTAAAGCCAAGTATGAATGAGGGATGAGTGTAGGATGATTGTGGCGCGATCTTGTAGTCTTGTTACTGACTAAGGCCGACATTCTCCTTAGACAGGACTGTTAATTCATAGCCCAACAGCCAATGGTATCTAGGAACCTACAGTTTAACGTGGGATCCGAACCACAATTTCAACCTCTTATATACGAATTGGTCTAATTATGAGGATGGTCTTTATGGATGAACTTGTATTCACTAGTGCGGACATTAATCCCCACCAGGGAATATCGCATCCACAAGCCATCGCTTATAACTATCCACAATTCGTGACCTCCACGTCGCCATCGTCCCAGTCTATAGAGGAGATGTCTCTGAACCAAGTCAAAGAAATTAAACATTATGGGCCAGAACAATAATTTGAAAATCCTAGATTCAAGAAAAGTAAATTTGGCCCCACTCAACAGGTCAGTCTGGGAAGTGCAATGCTTTTCCCCCAGCATCCATTACATCCACGACAATATTTGATCGAATTGCCTTTGATTGAATTCCAAAATGAGATGGTAATCAAACAAATTGTATGGAAATACCTGATGATTAAAGCTCAAAATATTTATGTCTAATTTGGAAAATAATTGGAGAAGTATTCATATCAATTTTTCAGCTTTTAAGGGCCAATAACACGCTCTTAGAATCTGATAGTATTAAAAATAAATTTTCAATGTTGTACAACACATGAAGAATTGCAATTTCTTAAGCAGAAAATATTGTAAATAAGCAATATTTTAAGCGACTGTAAATAAGAAATATTCGCAAATACTGTTAGAAAGGGTGCTTCCTCAAGGGCGTTCTCCATTGAAGATAAAATGATAATTTTTTTGGGTAATTAAGTACTTACAACCAAATATGGACATGTGAAGTTCCATTTCCCCCAGTAATTTGGTTTGAAAAAACGTGAGAAAATTAAAAGCTCACTCTTT
Source organism: Neoaliturus tenellus (assembly GCA_030545055.2). Taxonomy (NCBI): domain Eukaryota; kingdom Metazoa; phylum Arthropoda; class Insecta; order Hemiptera; family Cicadellidae; genus Neoaliturus; species Neoaliturus tenellus. The sequence continues at coordinate 73,269,080 of CM061532.1, read as the reverse complement.
ATCTGTACTTAATTTAAAATAATTTTTTGTGATTCACCATGATCCTAATAGATAGCAGCACTTTGGTTCTTAAATAAAGATACACTCATTGCAAATCCTTCAGCTTTTCAGTACTAAAAAAAATAGGAGTGTGGTGCTATGATCAATTAGATTGTATTAGGAATAATTAAGTTCATTATTACTCTTATTATAGTAGGAGTTTTGTACTTCAATCATTGTATTTTCCAAAATTAGCTTTGCTAAAATAATTTAGTTCTCAGTTTAATTTACTTCATATCATTGTTTGAATAAGGATCTTCCATGAATAAGTAAATCTTTGGACTAAATGAGCCAAAGGCAAAAGGTCGAGGGTTAGGTAGTAAATCTACTGAAAATAGTAAATTTACTAACTAAACCTCGGCCTCTTTTGACTTTGACTCATTCAGTCCAAAGTCTTCTTATGTTATGTAAAACAAATTTGTATATTAGTGTAGAAAACAACATAACTTTCTGTTATTTGTATCTGATTGTTCTCAATGGTAAAGTTTCTATAATATTTGACAAGTTCAGTGGTGATGGTTCTTGTTTATAGAATTTAAGTAGTTTTTTTTCTTTTGAGGAGAGAGATGTGGCTGAGTGTATTGCCTTGTTTAGAGAGAGCACGGGAGAGGAGGTTGGCGGGGGCTGCGCGGGGGCCTGGCGGTGGTTAGCATGGTGTCTCTGTCTCTCTCACTGGTGGAGGTGGTGGCGGTGGCCCAGCGGGGCGTGGTGGGGGTGGCGGGGACGGTGCTGCCACCACAGGTAGCTCGCGACCACTGGTGGACGGCCACACAACTGTCGGCCATCGCTATTGTAGGTGAGGACATCCTAGGCGGAAATAAACAATAACTACATTTTGGTTTAGGAAACAGTTAGGTTCCTTAATAAACTTGGATATCCAATTAATTTCAAAACAGGGTTAAGATTTTGATGTAAAAATGCATTCATTTAAGTGATTGATAATAATAAACGTCTCTTGCATTCATTATACAATGAGTTTGCGGACTCAAATACCCAAAGGTTTTGATTCTGGACCCAGTTATAGTTGTCATTTATTCTTGTGCTATTAATATAAAGTTGTAATCAAACATTAGGTCAATGTAGATAGTAACAAGAGCACTCCCTATAAAAATACAAAATAAAATAGCCTACCATTGGCATACAAACACACACATGGCTGACAGCCTCAGTTCCAAAAAAGACTCCCTAAGAAGAGCTGGTACAGTTTTACAAGTATAAATTAAAAACAGACAGTTTTAGATTAATGGAAACGTTATCCTATGTTGAGAAAGCTGTACTTTGAATATTTCAAAGGTCCGTTAGCACCCACCCATATACTCAGTCACAATAAATATTGAATACAATGCAACCTCTCCAAAACCATTAACAGTTTAAGATTTTTCAGAACAATCTTTGCTATGTGCCTAATAAGAAATGCAAATGCTAGAGAAGAAAGCGCTCTTTAATATACATATTAAGTTTTAAGGTATACCTAACCCCTTACATCCTATTTGAACAAGTTTATTTTTAGTTCCATCTGCTTTGTTTGCAGGTTTCACTAGTGCTGTTTTGTTGTTCTTGCCATTACAATCCCTGATAGCACTGTCGAGCGTAAGCTACCTGGCGTCTCAAGTGTGTGATGTAGTCTTCACGACCTACAAGTCATACCAGCCTTCGTTTGTGCCCAAAAACTCTGGTAAATTTAATCCCTAGAAGTGTTCTCTTCATATTTTTTGTTGTTCAATCACAATTTGAATATTTTGTTGCATAAAATATTAGTAACAGGTTAACCAAGCCTTGCTCGTTGTTTTTAATTCACTTTTGTTATGTGTCATAATAATAAAGTTATTAAAATTCTACCAACAACCAACTATACCTTTTCACAATTAACAGCTGTTTAAAAAAAAAAAAAACTGCTCAACATTAATGTTCTTTTATTTTTGTATACCTTTCGTTGTTATTTCGTTACCAAAATAGCAACCGATAAGACAATGTTAAAAATTATTATTTTTAAACTTAAATTTAGACAAAATTTGATTTTTCCTGGCATTGAGGGTGTTTCAAAACTTATTTTTGTACCAAAACACTCTTAAATGCAAAGTTTAAGCAAAATCTACCCGCTTGATTCTGAGATCGTGGAACACACATCCCTTCCGACAGTACTCTTCTTATAGTATAGGATTAACTAAGTAAAAGGTAATGGAGTAAGTCACAGCTGGGGAAAAATCATAAAGTAAAAATGTTATAACCCTAGAACTGTTATGCGTCATAATCACAATCTTCTGTTCCTTATTTAAAACACTTAAGTTGAGATTAAAACTCATTTATTCTCCATAGTTTATACAGTATACTCCTTTCATAGCACACTCAACAAACTGAAGACGTTGACAATACCTACAGTTTTCCTTGCTAAAACTCGCACCATTCAAAACCTTAAATTGTACATCTAGGAAGTTGGTCAAGATATTCAAAATGGCCAAAGCGTATTCTTCTTGGTCAGTTATCTACTCAGTATATCATGAAGTCGAGATCTGAACACAACTACTGACCTAGAGGTGCCAGGCCCGGATTATCCACTAGGCCAACCTAGGCCATGGCCTAGGGCGTCAGCCAAGGGGGGCGTCAAATGGGCCTTTTTTATACTATATTTCAATCAAAAATATTTAACCACAAATCCTATACTATAATACGAGGAATGTCTGAAGGGATGTGTGTTCCACGATCTCGAAATCTAGCTGTTAGATTTTGCTTAAACTTTGCATTAAAGAGTGTTTCGGCCCAAAAATAAGTTTAGAAACAGTCTCAATCCCAGGAAAAATCAAATTTGATCTAAATTTAAGTTTAAAAATTGTAATTTTTAACATTGGTCTTATGGGTTGCTATTTTGGTAACGAAATAACAACTAAATTTAAACAAAAATAAAGAAACATTAATGTTAAGCAGACCTTTTGAAACAGCTGTTAACTGTGAAGAGGTAGGTATAGTTGGTTGTAGGTGAAAATATTAAAATTGAATCAAAACGAACGAGCAAGGCTCGGTTAACCTGGTACTAGAATTTAACTCTGGTTTTCCACAATTTTTTATTAAATTCTTTAATAACAAGAGTAAGTAGAATATTCAGCAAAAGAAAAAGAAGAAAGATCTATTTAAGCGAACTAGGTGACTTCCTAAGGTGACGGGACATGAGGGGCTCTTACGCAGCAGGGATGAGCGCCATAAAGAGTGTCCCTGATTAGCGATCAAGAGCATCGACCCTGATTGACTGTAAAGAGCGCCCCCAATACACATAAATAGTGTCTTTGATCAGTGGTGAAGAGCGCCCCCAACCAGTGGTAAACATTCCCCTATAATTGACGGTAAACAGCGCCCCTTTGGCTTGACCTTTGCTTTGTAAGGTTTCCCTTGACCTTGATCCTTTGCCCTGGATTTAAATATACTTCTGTATAACAGTTATTTAATATTTGATTTCAAATTAAAAAATATAAAATTAATATATAAAAAAATATAAAATTAATATGGTGGTAAAATGTTACATTGATGCAAAAGGATTATGTCCACGGATTAAAGTGACAAAAATGCTGTCATCACATTCGTAAAATAGTTATGTGGTTTAAAAAAAATAGTTATGTAGTTATGTGGTACACTAGCCAAAGTAATTAAAATTAAAATAAGCCCATTGATCGGCTTTTTTATGGGGGGGGGGGGGGGGGGGAAGGTGACTACTATGCTGCTGCCTGACACAACCATGCTTGTGGATGGAGATGTGGACAGTGAGTCTGAACTGAGTGATGACTCGGGCCACAGCTCTGACACTGATATTGATGATATTACAGGGACAGAGGCAGGGGAGGTCAGCTACCAGCTGCTGCCCGACACGACCATGCTTGTGGACGGAGATGTGGACAGTGAGTCTGAACTGAGTGATGACTCGGGCCACAGCTCTGACACTGATATTGATGATACAGGGACAGAGGCAGGGGAGGTCAGCTACCAGCTGTTGCCTGACACGACCATGCTTGTGGACGGAGATGTGGACAGTGAGTCTGAACTGAGTGATGACTCGGGCCACAGCTCTGACACTGATATTGATGATACAGGGACAGAGGCAGGGGAGGTCAGCTACCAGCTGTTGCCTGACACGACCATGCTTGTGGACGGAGATGTGGACAGTGAGTCTGAACTGAGTGATGACTCGGGCCACAGCTCTGACACTGATATTGATGATACAGGGACAGAGGCAGGGGAGGTCAGCTACCAGCTGCTGCCCGACACGACCATGCTTGTGGATGGAGATGTGGACAGTGAGTCTGAACTGAGTGATGACTCGGGCCACAGCTCTGACACTGATATTGATGATACAGGGACAGAGGCAGGGGAGGTCAGCTACCAGCTGTTGCCTGACACGACCATGCTTGTGGACGGAGATGTGGACAGTGAGTCTGAACTGAGTGATGACTCGGGCCACAGCTCTGACACTGATATTGATGATATTACAGGGACAGAGGCAGGGGAGGTCAGCTACCAGCTGCTGCCTGACACGACCATGCTTGTGGACGGAGATGTGGACAGTGAGTCTGAACTGAGTGATGACTCGGGCCACAGCTCTGACACTGATATTGATGATACAGGGACAGAGGCAGGGGAGGTCAGCTACCAGCTGTTGCCTGACACGACCATGCTTGTGGACGGAGATGTGGACAGTGAGTCTGAACTGAGTGATGACTCGGGCCACAGCTCTGACACTGATATTGATGATATTACAGGGACAGAGGCAGGGGAGGTCAGCTACCAGCTGCTGCCTGACACGACCATGCTTGTGGACGGAGATGTGGACAGTGAGTCTGAACTGAGTGATGACTCGGGCCACAGCTCTGACACTGATATTGATGATACAGGGACAGAGGCAGGGGAGGTCAGCTACCAGCTGTTGCCTGACACGACCATGCTTGTGGACGGAGATGTGGACAGTGAGTCTGAACTGAGTGATGACTCGGGCCACAGCTCTGACACTGATATTGATGCTGCTGTTCATGAATATAAGCAAACTATCAAGGTAAGACATCAGTTTCAATTCCTGAACACTTCAGTATAATTTAAAAAATACCCCACTTTTGAGGTTAATTTATTACAACTTTTATACAACGAGTAAATTTTAATATAGCCTATAAAATACAAGTCGTTGCCCTTTGATAATCTACGGAAACAGCTCCATCCGTGGTGATCGAGTGGGGTGGTATGTATAAAGTCTGAAACTTATAAAAAATCTATTTTTTAAATTGCTTTTTTTTTTTTGATCAGATGATTTACGTGGTTAACTCAAAGGATAGTACTAAACACCTTAACAATCAAAACTTATGTATTTTTTATCCATCAACTGTAAAATTGTCCACTTTAAATTGTATAAAACAAACTATTACAGTTTCTTTAAATTTTAATAATAATTTATTATGTACAAAATAATTGCTTGGTACTCTCCAATCTTATTTATACTCTAAAACAAGCTCCGTTTGTCCGGGCAAAGTTTTTTTTCGCTCCAAGGATTTTTGAATTTTGGTTGAATATGGGGGTTTTGGCCACCAGAAATCGAGTGGAGCTGGTCCCATAGCTGGGAAAAATCCGGTTTTCGCGCTAGAGCCCTTCAAAGTTTCCATGTTATCCTTATGGAGATTTTATTAATTGAATAAAAATCAGCTGATAACTGTAGATATAAACCAATGTGTTACATAAGTGCAGTACGGTTTGGCGAGTGAGCGAAGCGAACGAACTCGTCTTTAAAATGGAAGAGGGCGAGTGAGCGGAGCGAACGAGCTTTGTGTGAGAACGAAAGTAACAATTTTACCGAGCATAAGCTCGGTCCCCCTGGTTCTGTAAACTAAATCCTTCTTGGGTGTTTGCTTTTCTAATCTGTATTTAGAAAAATAACTCGTGTGTTTACAATCAGCTGATTGAAAGCGTGTAAAATAAACTTTTGTTTAAGGTTTGAAAATTTTGATATTTTTAATTTAAGAAAGTAAGATAAAGCAGCGTCCGCACTGGCCAAACATTTGTGGCAAACTTGTTCAACGAACACAAAAAAATCAACAAACAACCCAAACGAACAATTACTGCCCATGTGGCTTACATTCTAAAAGGTACTAACGAAAAAACCAAAGTTCGGGAGAACTTTGTTCGTCCAGTGCGGACGTGGCTCAGCGTGAAAGCAAATAAAATCTGCTAACATAGAAAAGTTTAGCTATTTATTTGGTACTATCTGCATGAAAATGAACATGTCGGTTCAGGAAATTTGCAGACAAACTGTCCAAAAAATTGAAAATGTTGACTTTTTCTCCCATGTTAAATCTCCTTAAGAAAAGTTTATTTTTTTGTTTTTGATTGATTTAACGTAAGTAGTTTCTAAATACTAATAAAACCTGCTAATATAGGACCAAAGACGTTTGTTTTAGTACAACCTGCTTGTAAAAATCGGCCCTATAGAAGTCTCAGACGAACTATCCAAAGAGATTTTTTGCCTTGCTGTTTTAAATATATAAATTTACTCTCTTATTCTCGTCAAAATAAGTGAAATATAATTATATTATAAATAATGCAATGTGAGCTGATAAAATTTAATGTGTGAGGTCACTATTGTAGGGGAAGGTGCAATTTTATTGCGTAAAAAAAAACAACATCGCAAGTGTTAAGTAGCAAACTTTGGGATTTAGCTGAAAAACATTGAGGTAAAAGTTTTTTATTTATTTATTTATTTATTTTTTTTTTGTGGAGATCTAGAATTTTTACATAGAACAAACAACTATATGCTTCCAATAACATTTTTTTTTAACATCTTTATTCTCAAAGTCTAGTTAATATATAATATCTCAGATTTCAATTTTGAACCTTTTCGTGATCATTTTCTGCTGAATGATCATTCCCAGGTGGCCAAGACCATGGAGGAGCCTCGACCAACCCCAACAGTTCGCTCGGCTCGTATCACAATATTGTCTCTCTTCACAATCTGGGCTGCTAGCTTCACAATGGCTGGTGCCCTGGCTTACGGCCACACATACATCCTCTCAATAAACGTTTTAGGTAATAGTATAACAATTCTTTTTTTAATTTTTGATAATGGTTAACCAAAAAATAAAAACAAAAATCAAGCTGATACAGTACTAGGTAAAAAAATGAGATAATTGACCAAATTTTTTCCTCCTAAAACATAGTTTTTTGTAAAAATATAATTGAATTAGAAAATGAAAATGAAAATATCTTTATCGTAAATTAGCCTAAATTAATTTATGAAAATATAATTTATAAAAACCCACTACATATCCAGAAAGTACATATAAAAAGCTACAAATTCATATATAAAATTACGTAATCGCAGAGGTGTCCCTAAACCATATAAACGGTAGCTCCCATGAAAACAACGGTAATAGCTTTATTCCAAAGGAAATTCGCTAAAATCAAATATTTTTTAAGTGCCCACTAAAAAAAATATTAAAAGAAAGAGTACATTGGCAGATATAGCCTGTGCGTTGACTTTAGTTGCAGTCATAGTTGTTATAAATTAAATATGGAGATTTTGTGGTTTAATATAAAAAAAAGTAGGAAATTGAAATATTTGAATGAAATATTGGTAAAAAATAATAAAAATTAAAAGGATGAGCTGAAGAAAAATTTTTGTTGAGCTTTATTGCTTGGGCAAGCTTAATTGAAGACACATTAGAGCACAAAATTTGGATTGTTAATTAATTGTTGGTAATGAGAGAAGGGGTGGCGCCATGTGTCTAGTAATGTGTGGGGTCAACGGTTATGCCAGGCCTAGAGCAATAACAGCTCCTCGGTTTCCTCGGAACCCAGGGAAAGGAGCCATTCTACGAGTTATGAAATTAATTTGTTGAGGTCTATTCTAATCATATTTTATTTTACCCTGGCATGGTTATTTTAATGTTTTTATACCGGGTGTCCCACGAAGAGATTTAAACATTTGATTTTATATTACGTGCCCATTCATGCACCGAACTTTTTTAAACTTTACACAGTTTACAAAGAAGGTTCTAAAAATATTCTGGAAAAATTTCAACTCCCTAACCTTAATAGAAACAAAATGGCGGCATATTGAAAAATTTACCAAAGAGGAACTTCGCCGGATACCGCGGAGTTTCTTTTGCGCTGTTATCAGTGTGTTGCTGTGGATGTTTTACAGTTTGAATAATTTTGGACATTAAGGTTTTCCATTAGGCTATGTTCTAGTTTTTTTTATTTAAAAGTCATATAGCCCTAGAATATAACAATAAAAATATTTTACAAAACCAAAAACACCTTTTTTAATGTTTTTAAAGTATTGTTTTCAATATGCCGCCATTTTTTTTTTCTACTAAGGTTAGGGAGTTGAAATTTTTCCAGAATATTTTTAGAACCTACTTTGTAAACTGTGTAAAGTTTAAAAAAGTTCGGTGCATGAATGGGCACGTAATATAAAATCAAACGTTTAAACCTCTTTGTGGGACACCCGATATAACCCCTCAAAGGGTTTTCACAAATAGAAAGCAAGCATTGCTAGCTTATTAAAAATAAAGAATGTCGAAATACTACTAAATAGAACGTTTATGATACACAGTGGTCATGATTGTCATCTATGTGATATCAACGCAGCCGCAGGAGACAGAGGAGCAGGGAAGCGGTCATGTGCTGTCGCCTTGGCAGCCTTGCATCGCTCTCTCTCTGCAGCTTACGTTGGCAGCCATGCTCCTCCCTCAGACCTGGATTCCCCTCCTTGTTTGGGCTTGCTTAGGTAACACTGATTAGCAGATTTTTAGGAATTAGTTCCTGTCTCTTGTTAATTAATATCTTGACAACTTTTGACATTTCAAGAAGTCACAAACTCATAAGACCAAATTCAAATTGTTTGTGTCTAGTAATATTAAAAATATATATATATAAAAAATAATAAAAAAAAAAAAAAAAAAAAAAAAAAAACAATACCGAAATGATAGCGCACTTCTTTTTCTAAATATTTGAAGTATACTGGTATACTCTGAGAAGTAAGTTTGGTTTGTAGTTAATAGCACAGTGCAAACAACTCCAGCAATGTTGTGAGTTCAAATTTATACTCTGTTTTTGTCAGTTTTTATCATCCACTTTTCCTGTATTAAACGTCACCCCCTTAATTTGTCTATTGCGTTCCACACACAGATCTATGTATACTAGAGATCGCCTCCTGGTCGAAATTTGACCAACATTTTGGTTGATCTGGACCCAAGAAGTTTAAAAACATTTTATAACTGAATCATATGTTCTTTCTGTTTTTCTAGCAGTTGTTTTTACAACAGCTGTATAATGAGTCAATCAATTATCCTTCCTCCATAAGATTAACATTGGAACTTTGAGAGCCTGTGGGGCCTAGCCCTGGAGTCCAATGTGAATTAGAATGGGATTCTGCTCATCTACAGGACTATACCTTTCTAACGGTATGCGTGGATTTCTCCTACGATGCACACAAGCTGAGAAAAAAGGAGGAAACGAAACATGCTTGGCTATTAATAATTATATAGATGCGGGACCAGGAATTTTTATACTCTTATTTTGTGTCTATCTACGCCAGTGGCATTTTTTAATGTTTTGACGGGTAATGGTCTTATCTCTTTGATGATATTCTTATATTGTGTTGAGCTTTCTGTCTGATAAGACCCCACTTTTCTGTACAGAAGTGACATTAAAAACATCATAGAAATGAGAGAGGCCATCTTTTATTTATATTTTTTCGTCACAGGCCAGAATCAATGGGGATAGGGCAAAGTGGGAGAAAAAAAGTCTGCCAAACTTAATAACAAAATTATATGGAAAGATGGATAATGCATTTAATACACATAAAATTATTTATTGGATTGTATCCATCCCTATAATAGATAATAGACACATAGACCCTCTAATCTGAACTAAGCTTTTGAAAAAAAAATCAACAACCAAACCCTAACTAGAACCTGTCTCTCTCTTGAGGTGTGATCCTGTGGCTGGTGCAGAAACGTAGGCACTGGTGGCACATCCAGGCTCGCCTGTGCAGACACGCAGACCGGGTTCGACTGCCGCGGCCGCACCTCGCTCAGAGCTTCCAGCCCAGCTACCACAAGCTCAGCACGCTTGATACCGTGCACATCGTGCGGTAAACCTCGGCCCACAGCACAACAGCGGTCACAATAGTTCTCTCAACTGTCACCAACAAATAACAAGTGCTACAGTACCAAGCTATATTATTTTAATGGTTTTTTTAACTACTAAATTGCGATGCATGTGCACGTATTAAACAATCATATTTATGATGCAAGTTAGTTTCAGAGAGATAGAGCTGTTCTCTCCCCAGATTTAAATTTTTTAACTTTACTCTTTTCCGTTAATATTATTTAAAAATTTCAATAAGAACATATGGTAGGCAAGGAATTAAAAATAATAAATAGAGAGAAGGTAGGAATCAAGACATGCAACGCCCTCTATGCACCAGGTGTTATTTTGCACCTATGACATCACCTTTTACTAATATTGGTAATGTTATCGATGATATCATAGGTACAAAAGAACACCTGGTGCTTAAAGGCCTTGCACTTCTGCCTTATCTTTATTTATTTTATTTTAGATTCCTTGATGGTAGGTTAGTTTTTAAGATGGATCCGCAATGTCAACACCGATCCTAAATAAATGGTGTTGACAAACTAGCATTTTTTTTTCAGTTTCCTAAATTGTATAACTTTTTACAATTTTATACAAACCATTTACAGCAAATTCATTGATTTAAGATTTTGATTTTTTGCAAACACATATCGTTTTCCTTTGCCACAACAAGGAGTCATAGTTACTCCCACCTTAACTTGAACCATTTTTTAACACTGGTTTTTGGTTGATCGAAAAAGAGAAGTTTTCTAATAAGTTCTTTAATTAATTACAGAAAATAATATAAAGATAACATGTAGCTTTAGTCTATAAATTATTTATTTTAAAAGCTTGTAGAGGATAATGGGATTTTAGTTAAAGTTTTTCAATTAGTTCAACTTTTTTGAATGCCTTGCGATCGCTAAAAGATCTGACTCTACTGTATTGTATTTACACATTGTTATTATATAGAACTTTTAATGCTTTCATAATTTGTGATTCCTACTTTTAAGGCCTATTTTAAATTGGAAATCTTGAACTACCATAGTTAGGATTAGCCCAGTTTTGACGATGTGTGAATTAGGTAAGAAAGAATTGTTTCACAATTTGTATCTAAGGTTAAGAATTTGGATTTTTTCACAGCAGTTGGTTGACTACTGTAGTACTGTAATGAAAAATGTTCTTTTTATAAGTGTATATTCAATATAGTTCGGTAAATTTATGAGTTATAGCTGAAAATAATAGACTAAAAAATATCCGTCCAATATATCCATCCAACTTGAAATACCACAGGGAACTTCTTGTGTCATTAAAATGGTTGTAGCATTTTATTTAGTGTTCTAGATTAAACCCAAAATAAAAATCAAATAATGCCTTAAAATCTACAACGCGGATATTAACTGGACTCAAATTGATCAGAACAACATGAATTGATCGAGATATGACTGGTACTACAGTTTTTGTATGAGAACAGTATTACATTAATAAATTTATCACAGTAATCGATTATCTTGTCTTTTGTCCGATGTCAATTCATATGAAAGGGTAGAAATCTTTCCATTTTCAAAATTTTAATTTCCTGTTAAAATTATGACATTATTTCCAGCGTGAATAAGAATATATTTTTGGACCTAATTTAAATATTGTAGTATCTAACAATATTGTAACTGCTCTGTTTGACTTTGTATCTAGTTATTATTTTAATTTTTACTGTGGGCCTAACATGGTTTCAATTCAATGCCGAAATAAATATACAAAGTTTACATAGTCATAAATGTACCCTGCATCAAACCCTGTACAATTGAATTTTTAATTGTTGTTTCATCCCAAAATATGTACGATTATAACGTGTTAAGTATAGGTGTTAATTTAGTGTTTAATTTTACAGAGAAGAATGTGTAACAAATTACTTATTCAGCATCTCCAGAGTATTTTTCAACAATAATTAATTGTACTTAAAACAAAAATTGAAATATTTTAGAATCAATAACTCTTTATTATAATTACTTGATCCACGATGTTGATATAATACATAAATATATGTGACAAATCCACATTAAAGTTTATTTTTTCCTGAACCCCAAAAATAATATATACGGTAAATATCCTGATGAGGAGAGGGAAGGGGGAATGGGCACTAGGTCCTACAGATCTTCTGGTCATCCTTAATCATTATGTAGGGTAGGGGATACCAAGGGAAATGGCGCCCTCCACCCCCCCAAAACCATGTGGGAGCCATTCTAAAAATATTTCATCCTTCACTCCTAATCGTTCAGCTGGTTGGCGATGGTGAACAACACACGAACAAGAACTCAGCTCTATTTACATCGATTTATTTAAAAAAATTTCAATTCCTCATATATCTTTCTATGGATATATTTTTTTAACGTATTTCATTTTATTTTATGTTTAGAAAACAACTGTAGAGATCATGGGTTCATAGTAAAAGGCCACATACAAGTCAAGTAATGGTTATACAGTTATCTACCATGTATCGCCATGGTTTAAATATAATTAAATTAGTTATTTATAATAGTTTAAAAGTATTAACTATAAAATAATAGAAGAAATACCCAAAAGCGAACCCAATTTTCAAAAGATATTCGGACTAAGATATTTCTCAAGTTTATTTATATTGGTTGTATGAACTGGTGACAGCGGCGGTGGTCCAACAGACCAAAAATTAGCATGGCCAGAACATGAATGGTGACGTCGGTGCACCAGACCGCTCTTGTTTTTAGCGACTTGAGCAGGACCGCTCATGGCTGCTGTGCACATCATACTACTGGATCACACACTGCCTATGCCTAGGCGCATATTGAGCTGTGTGTCCGGGCAACGCAGCACAGCACAGAGCAGCATCAGCGAAAATTCTGCGTTGCCAGGTTTACCTCGCATATTGGGAAGCAGTTCGGTGTCGAAGTATCGTTGGAGTGTTGACGCGAGCATGGAGCGAGTGTTTTGACACCGGCGCAGGTGAACAATAAGGCACAGTTTTCTGTGTCTCGGCTACCAGTGCAGGACAGGCCACGTGCGGGACTGCGCTGCGCTGCCCTGTCCTACACCACAATTTGCACACGCTCTAGCAAACAAAAACTACCCTGCCCTGTGCTGGCTGCGCTGCTCAGACTGTGTCTCAATAAGAGGGAGCCTAGTCTTGTGAGAGGGAGGCGGTCGTCGCACAGCGGAGTATTGCGGTTGCATCCTGGGCGAATTGAGTTAGGTGGCAAAAGTGCCAAATCTTACTAAACGTCATATGTGATGTGTGGCCTAGAAAAAAGATGGTGCTGGAGAACTTACTGAAAGAAAACCAATGAATAACTGAAAGAAAACCAATGAATATCAGCTGATTAGCCCCTCCCCTGACGTACACAGCTGATTTTAGGCGGTATTCTCCTTTCAGAGCTGCATTTCGCGATTATTATTTCGATGTTGACTTCACAACGGACAGGTGACGCTTAATTTATAGCATAGGCCTAGTCTTATTTTAAGATTTTTTCAACTGGTTTTGGTCACATATTAAAATGTACATATTGAAAGTAGATTTAAGTTTTTCATAGTAGTTATTTCATGTGTTATGATTTGCAATATAACAAATCCAAAAATAGTTTAATGGTAAAAAGTTGTTTAGCATTTAAATACGTTACAAAATGGAAGAAAGAGCGATTTCATCGGTGTATATTTTATTGTATTAGGAACTACTTGTTTATCATATTTTCTTTTCTGTTTTAAATTTATGTTCTTATCTTTTAAAGTTATGTAACGATTTTTTATGCATTTTAGATCAGGTCGGTGTTTTAGGTGACTTGTTCCCGACCCACAGATTCCAGTGGTTTTTTAAGACCATTGGTTCTCTCATATTCTCGCTAATATCTGTATCTAATTAAACTAAGGGTATGAATATAATTATGTGTTAGTTTTGTCATCTAAATATACAGTGATAATTTTATTTAATTTATGGCTATTTAATTATTTTGCAAGGGAAACTGGAGTAACTGCAGTTCATAGGGTATAATACTAATATGTAGTAGACTATTAAATAAATCCCAAATGAAAATTTATAAGGACACATGAGGATGTTTTCAAAGTCGTAAAATGTGCATACCAAATAAAAGTTAATTCAGTTTATTGCAATGGAAACAACTTATTCACATTAACTGTAAGAGTTTTTAACCATTTTAAGAGCATGTAACGTCCCCGTTTCTTGGAATAACACTTATGGAACATCGGCCTGATCAACCGATGACAATTAAACCTACGTTGTTGGGACGCCTTCAACCGCCCTGCAATTCCAGTGACATATCTGATATGCGATTGCCGACCCTACCTTGCAGGCGCAAAATAAATCCTAAGTTGCCACTAATTGTGTCCCCGGCCTGCCCAGTTGAACTTTGTGCCGCTCACGTCTGAGCACGAGCGGCTGATAACCGCCGAGAGGCAGATTTCTTTCCATTGCCGAATTAAGTTGTTGGCGTCAGACCTGTGTAATGTGCGGATCGTCGAGCCCTCTTCTCTTCTGGATTTTGGATTATTTGAGGATTTAATTAAGAGGTAAGGCAGAACTTGTGCATTTGAATATTTGATATGTTTATTTTGAATCAATTTAAAGAGTAATTATGCCGATTCAGTTTAAATTCAGATTATTTTAGTTGACAAAATGTGGTTGACCGTTCATGCAGAAACAGACAGAAAAACCTCGTGGTGCAAATAATAAAATTGTCTTAAATTAAAATGTCATGAAATAAAATTAGTTATTTTGGAATAAAAACATTGTGTAGTTGTGAGTTTAAAATGTGGAGTCAGTTGTTTTTCGTTTATTTGTTCATTTTAAATTCACCTGAAGCCTTCCATAAGAGGTTGGTGTTTTAAATAAAATGTAAAATATATTTAAAATAATTGTTAAATGCGTTAATGTCAATTTATATAAGTCTTGTGCTTTTGTCATCTGATTAAACTTCCTTGGAAGTACTCTGTTTCACTAATGGCATTTTGCTGAAGGAAAATGATTTTATATAAAATAATTTTATGTCAAATAAATCTGTTCTTAAAATCATTGTAGAATATTGTGAGAAAAATGTTTATTATTTTTTCTGTATGAATTACTAGTAATTAAATCTTTCTCTGCCAATTTAATTTTGTTGTAAATATTTAATAGTTTTAGGTTAATTTCTGTGTCAAATAAATTATGTCAGTCTATTGCAAATTTATTATGAGGAAAATGTTTAATTTTGTGGTCTCACACTCAGTCACAGAGGTCAATCAGTGGTGTACAGTACATTTCTTGAGGTCTATAATATCCACTTGTTAAATGAATTTTATTTAATTATGTTATGGTGATAAAATATTGTGGCTAATAAATGTAGGCTTCAGATAATGTAGATTTTGTGTTATGTTGCTTCATTCATAAAATTGTTTAAACACCCGAATATATTCAATTTTGTGTGAAACAATTAATCAATCAAGATCATGTGTAGGCCTACTCAGATAAAATAATTAATTTGACTTAAATTTTAAATTTGTATTTTGCTGAGGAATAATAATCTTTGTGCGTTTGTAATCTACTCTATGTTTCACAA
Source organism: Neoaliturus tenellus (assembly GCA_030545055.2). Classification (NCBI taxonomy): domain Eukaryota; kingdom Metazoa; phylum Arthropoda; class Insecta; order Hemiptera; family Cicadellidae; genus Neoaliturus; species Neoaliturus tenellus. The sequence goes on along the minus strand of CM061532.1, from coordinate 73,253,364 downwards.
ATCAAGTCTTGTGTTTTGCTGATGGATAAATATGGAAAAGTTATTAGTTGGCTCAGATTAATTTTAATAATTATTTTCTTGAGTTGATTAAATTTTGAAGCTCTCGGAAAATTAATTTAACTTTAGTAGGGGAAAAAATTGTAAATACGATGTGAGTCTATCTAGATAGGAATTTTCTAGGGTTTTCGCCTTTGGACATTGTCGCTGCCGCCGTGCCGCGACCGCTGACCTGCCGCCTGTTGGAACCTGACGCTCGCCTAGGCGCTGGACACTGTCCCGCTACACCGGTCTCCTGCCCGCCTATCTGGACTCTTGGACGCCTGTGGGCCTCCTTATCGTGGACTGCCGCTGGACTGGACCAGGATTATTGGGTGCACCCTCCACGACCGATAAGTCCCACAATTTATTTGACCTATTTATTGAATCAACTAAAGTTGCTAAATTTTGCATATCGGACTTGAACATTTAGGCTAATCTGGACTTAGGCCTAAAGCCTTGACGTGAGTCAACTTAGTGTGAGGCCAGAGATCAAGACGGCTTGTGCGACCAAGAGGTTAGGTCCTTGAGGATGTTCACCGTCAGAACTTGGAACTTTTCACCCCACGGATTTTAGTATTAGTATTTGGTGATGAATATTTATTCATGTTAGTGTTAAGTTATGCTGTTTTTCTTTGTGTGATTGTCTCAATGTGTACATTGTTTAACTATTTCAGATTGGTGGCCACCTATAGGTATATTATTTCCCACGGGAACAAATGTCTGATTGAAATTTAATATGAGTGTTAATTATTTATGTTTTCTGGGGAAATTTTTGATGAGTTTAATTTAGTTCTCAGAAACCGTTAGAAGTAATTGTTTGACATTGAGTTAATATTTCTGGGAAATCGTATTTGATATAATGATGTTTGATGAAACCAAAACTTGTATTTCCCACATGTAAAGAATTGAAGTGTGTTACAGCCAAATAAATTCCAGTTTGTTAACTTGGTCTGGTTATTTTGGCTTTACCTTAGAATTATTCAACTGACAAAGAAGCTTTTTAAATACAAGTCAGTAAATGGTAGATTTATAAATTTTTGGAGTATTTTTGATCTTTAGATAACAGTGTCTGGGGAAAACTTGCATTCCAGTACTTTGGCTGATTAATTCTGATAAGCAAAATTCCAGTCATTATCATCCTGTTATCTGGTATAAACATTTTGGGTATTTTGATAGGCTGTATTTAAGTCTGATTATAGATGGTTAAGATAAGTTTTGCATGAAAAGTCAACTATTTCAGATTTTATTGGTAAATTATTCTGCCTTACTGTTGGTTATCACTTTGACACCTGGCCCGGCAGGACTGATTCCCCATTGTCATCCTGAAGTTATGTCAATCTACAAATGGGGTGGCGCCCTTAAAATTTAGCATTTTATTTTGCAAACCCTCTGAGTATAGCCCAGTGGAATCAGCAGTAGGCCTACCAGCATCTTTAACCCCAACGAAAGTTTTAAAAATCCACACCCTTCTCCACTGCACTAGTCGGGAAAAATTCAATAGGAAATTATAGGGGTTACAAATGGCGCCCTGAACGTGGGGCATGGGAATTATTTTGCTCCTTTTAAGGTGACTTGGAGTTAAAAGCTAAGGTTAAATTTTATGAACTTTTCTGAATCCTTGTATAACTTAGTGGCTACCATGAATTTAAATGCTTATCATCTGCGTAAGGATGAGACCCAATACGAGCTTAAGATAAGGGGATTGTCACCTGATGGTACAGCTGGAGACCTTAGAAAGCGGCTCTCTCAAGCTTTCTCTAGCAACACAGATATCGACACAGCGGTCATCAATAATCTGGATACAAATACTCAACTAAGTAGCTGTGAAGGAAAGTTCAATGATTTGTCTGCTCTTGTTGAGGAGTATGAGGGCGATTATAATGATTCTGAGTACCAGCGAATTCTTGCAAGACTGTGGCATTTATACCTGCGCGTTCAGCGGATTCCAACTCCACCGTCCTTAGATGATGGGCCAGAGCAGAGGAAGACTGAACTAGAAGGAAAATCAAAGGAGATTTTGGACAATTTTATGGCTTCAGGACGTAACCAACTGGGGGGAAATACAGCTTCTAATACAGTTCCGGACACAGGGTCAAAAGTCACTCCAAGCGCAGAATTGCAGAACAATGCGACGCCTACACTTCCAGCCAATCTCCCTACGCCAATACGGAGAACTGAGGATATCCTTGATGGACCTTTGATACCAATGGGGATTGCTTCGACTCTGGCAGTTAACCAAGGACACATGAAATTTCCTGACCCCAATGTAACAAATAATCAGCCCTTGGTCACTTTTGACCATGTCCCAAGGAACAGCCGCCCTGTACCAGTGTACAAATGGAATGTAAAATTTGACTATGAATCTGGTCAAAGCGTTGGTTCTTTTCTTCAAAGAGTAGAAGAGTTGAGACGAGCCCGAGGGATGAGTCAACAAGAACTTTTTGAGTCTGCTGTAGACTTATTTGAAGGAAAGGCACTTACCTGGTATAGATCCACCATCAATCCGATCCTGGGAACAGTTATGTGAGGAACTTAGAATCGTCTTCCAGACTCCAGATTACAACTTTCGTCTTCAGCAAGAGATCTTTACTCGACTCCAGGGTGAGAATGAACCAATCGACTTGTACATAGCTGCCATGGAGGGGTTATATGGGCGCTTATCAATCAGTGTACCAGAATCTACTCGTCTTTCTCAGATTATGAACAACCTGCATCCATTGCTCTATGATAGGCTGGCTCTGTGTGATATAAAAACATTAGAAGATCTTCGCACTGTAGGAAGGAGGGCTGAATCAGGCAGATTAAGAGCTTCAATGCCCAGAAATGTACCTAAGGCTAGCCACGTTTTGGAACCCGATCTCGCTTTTGAAGAGACGCCTAAAAGAAAATCATCACAGTTTGGAAAGGTAGCAAGCCTTGCACATAAATCATCTGAGACTCGAAGTCCTATCAAATGCTGGAATTGTGGCCTATCTGGTCATCGATTTTCACTTTGCAGGAAGCCTCGCAAGAAATTTTGTTATGGATGTGGAAACCCAGACACCATTAAAGCAGATTGTAACTCATGCAAGCCAAAAAACGGGTAGGCTTGGGAGCCAGCCATGTCGAACCGGTTGACTCCCAATTTATGCAAAACTCTTCAGTAAAATTGAACTATATATTCCAAACGAATGGCACCGATAATAGACCTTTTCTAGACATTAGGATCTTTGGGAAAAAATGCAGAGCACTCCTGGACTCTGGAGCTTCAAATACTGTAATGGGGCAAGATGGACTTAAATTGTTGGATAAGGTTCCGGCTCATATGAAATCGTCAAATCACAAGTGGGTAGAAACTGCTGATGCTAAAAAGCATGCCATAGAGGGGAAAGTTACCATACCAATGACACTAGAAGGTCGTACGAGAGAGGTAGATGTTCTGGTTGTGCCAAGTTTGAGTCAGTCATTAATTCTGGGGATCGACTTCTGGGAGAAGATGCAACTTATAACCGACCTCCACAACAGAGTTTGGGAATTCGCACCGAATCACACGCAAGTGTCATCAGTGGGGCTACCTTCTGGACTTACATCTGAGGACCATCTTACCAAGGAAGAGAGAGCAAGACTTCAGGATTTGGTCGAAAGTCATTTCAAGAGTCAAACTGAGATTTTGGGTAGAGCTATTGGAGTAGAGCATGTAATTGATACCGGGGATGCGCTACCCATTAAGCAGCGATATTACCCCATGTCTCCAGCGCGGCTTAAAATAGTATATGAAGAACTTGATAAAATGTTGGCCATGGGTGTTGTCACTCCATCCAAAAGTGCTTGGTCTAGCCCAATAGTTCTCGTTGACAAACCTGATGGGTCTAAGAGGTTTTGCGTTAACTTCAAAAAAGTTAATGATGTAACAAAAAGAGATGCTTATCCCCTCCCTCATGTAACCACCATTTTAGATAGACTCCGGGACGCTCGCTATCTCTCATCGCTGGATATAAAGTCTGCCTATTGGCAGATCCCACTCTCAGTGGATAGCCGAGAGAAGACGGCTTTCACCATCCCTGGCCGGGGTTTGTTCGAATTTGTAACAATGCCATTTGGCCTCCACAATGCTCCCGCCACATGGCAACGGTTCATTGACTCTGTAATTGGTGCAGACCTGGAACCACATGTATTTGTCTACTTAGACGATATTGTGATCATAACCAACACGTTTGATCGTCATATAGAGGTCTTGCAGGAGATATTTTCTCGACTACGTTCCGCCAACGTCACTCTCAACAAGGATAAATGTCATTTGTGCCGTCCAGAGCTCAGATATCTAGGTTATGTCGTGGACCAACGTGGACTACGTGTTGACCCGGAGAAGGTCGAGGCCATCATTAAGATTCCTAGACCCAGAAACCAAAAAGCTGTTCGTCAATTCTGCGGCACCGCCTCGTGGTACAGGCGTTTCATTCCCGATTTTGCCAGCAGATTATATCCACTTACAAAAATGTTAAAGAAAAATCAACGCTTTGAGTGGACGAAAGAAGCCGAAGATGCATTCGAAGATATAAGAAGCTGTCTAATAAAGGCACCAATACTTACCTGCCCCGACTTTACTCGGCCGTTCATCATCTCTTGTGACGCGTCTGGTGTTGGCATCGGCGCTGTCGTCAGCCAGGACAGCGGGCAGGGAGAACAAGTGATAGCCTACGCCAGCAGAACTCTTTCAAAAGCTGAACAAAAGTTCTCTGCCACAGAGCGTGAGTGCCTTGCAGTAATCTGGGCAGTCGAGAGATTCCGGCCCTACATTGAGGGAACGCATTTCACGGTCATCACGGACCATTACAGTTTGCTATGGCTTTTCAGGCTTAAGGACCCTCAAGGCAGGTTAGCAAGGTGGGCTTTGCGCTTACAGCCTTACAGTTTTGACCTGGTACACCGTAAGGGAAAAGAGCATGTGGTGCCTGACTTATTATCTAGGACAACCCTACCTCAAGAAGATGACATACCGGCACTGGCAGAAGTTGGCATTGAAGGAGAGCCCCAAGAAATCAAAGAAGATAAGTGGCATGTCAAAATGATGAAAGAAGTCCGTGAGAATCAGGATAAATACCCTGCTTGGAAGATAGAGGGAAATGCTCTTTGGAAACTGGTTCCAAACCAACAAACCCGGTTGGATGAGTCTGCTGAATGGAAGAAAGTGCTTCCAAAGCATGAAAGAGAGAAAGTCCTTTCTAATTTTCATGATGCACCTACTGCGGGCCATCTTGGGGTCACGAAGACATTTTCGAGAATCCAGAGCTTATACTATTGGCCGAAGATGCGGAACGATGTAGCGAAGTATGTGGCTAGATGTAAGGTATGCCAACAGTCGAAAACTGAACAGGCCAAACCTTCTGGAATGATGGGAGAACGGAGAGCGGTGGATAAACCCTGGGCTATGGCTGCTGCCGATCTACTTGGTCCTTTTCCTCGCTCTACCTCAGGCTACAAGTACATTTTGGTAGTGGTGGATACATTCACCAAATGTTGCTTGTTATTTACTCTTCGTGCCGCTACAGCCAGTTTGGTGGCTCAACATTTAGAAAGAGATGTTTTCCTTCTATGGGGAATCCCACACTACCTCATTTGTGACAACGGACCTGAGTTCATAGGTAAACCGGTGAAAGACTTAGCCAAGGAGTACCGGGTGAAGATTCTATACAACGCCAGCAGACACCCTCAGGCAAATCCCGCAGAACGGGTTAACAAAACCATCGGCAACATGCTACGAGCCTATGTGGGTGACAACCATCGTCACTGGGACAAACAACTACCCAAAATTGGTTTCGCCCTTCGATCTGCAAGACATGATTCAACAGGCTACACCCCAAACTATCTGAATCTTGGCCGAGAATTGGACCTTAACCTAGATGCTGAGGAAGACACAAATGGAGATCTTGTTCCTGAAGTTAGAGCTAATTGTGATGGTTATGGGAAGAAGTTGCAAGGGCTTCAACATATTTATCATGAGGTTCAGGAGAAACTTGATCAGTCATACAAGAAGAATGCGGGAAGGTACAACCTTAGAAGAAGGCACCGAGAGTTTGCAGTAAATGATCTTGTCTGGAAGAGAAATTACCAGCTATCGGACGCAGCCAAACACTTTTCGTCCAAATTAGCACCAAAGTTCATTGGGCCTTTCAGGGTCTCGAAAAAGACTTCTGCACTTATCTACGAACTGGAGGACCAAACTGGGAAGAACATTGGAACATGGCATATTGAAGACCTGAAGCCTTACGCCTAATTGAGAAAATTGCAGGCAATTTTCTATTGGTAGGGGGGTATTTGTAACGTCCCCGTTTCTTGGAATAACACTTATGGAACATCGGCCTGATCAACCGATGACAATTAAACCTACGTTGTTGGGACGCCTTCAACCGCCCTGCAATTCCAGTGACATATCTGATATGCGATTGCCGACCCTACCTTGCAGGCGCAAAATAAATCCTAAGTTGCCACTAATTGTGTCCCCGGCCTGCCCAGTTGAACTTTGTGCCGCTCACGTCTGAGCACGAGCGGCTGATAACCGCCGAGAGGCAGATTTCTTTCCATTGCCGAATTAAGTTGTTGGCGTCAGACCTGTGTAATGTGCGGATCGTCGAGCCCTCTTCTCTTCTGGATTTTGGATTATTTGAGGATTTAATTAAGAGGTAAGGCAGAACTTGTGCATTTGAATATTTGATATGTTTATTTTGAATCAATTTAAAGAGTAATTATGCCGATTCAGTTTAAATTCAGATTATTTTAGTTGACAAAATGTGGTTGACCGTTCATGCAGAAACAGACAGAAAAACCTCGTGGTGCAAATAATAAAATTGTCTTAAATTAAAATGTCATGAAATAAAATTAGTTATTTTGGAATAAAAACATTGTGTAGTTGTGAGTTTAAAATGTGGAGTCAGTTGTTTTTCGTTTATTTGTTCATTTTAAATTCACCTGAAGCCTTCCATAAGAGGTTGGTGTTTTAAATAAAATGTAAAATATATTTAAAATAATTGTTAAATGCGTTAATGTCAATTTATATAAGTCTTGTGCTTTTGTCATCTGATTAAACTTCCTTGGAAGTACTCTGTTTCACTAATGGCATTTTGCTGAAGGAAAATGATTTTATATAAAATAATTTTATGTCAAATAAATCTGTTCTTAAAATCATTGTAGAATATTGTGAGAAAAATGTTTATTATTTTTTCTGTATGAATTACTAGTAATTAAATCTTTCTCTGCCAATTTAATTTTGTTGTAAATATTTAATAGTTTTAGGTTAATTTCTGTGTCAAATAAATTATGTCAGTCTATTGCAAATTTATTATGAGGAAAATGTTTAATTTTGTGGTCTCACACTCAGTCACAGAGGTCAATCAGTGGTGTACAGTACATTTCTTGAGGTCTATAATATCCACTTGTTAAATGAATTTTATTTAATTATGTTATGGTGATAAAATATTGTGGCTAATAAATGTAGGCTTCAGATAATGTAGATTTTGTGTTATGTTGCTTCATTCATAAAATTGTTTAAACACCCGAATATATTCAATTTTGTGTGAAAAAATTAATCAATCAAGATCATGTGTAGGCCTACTCAGATAAAATAATTAATTTGACTTAAATTTTAAATTTGTATTTTGCTGAGGAATAATAATCTTTGTGCGTTTGTAATCTACTCTATGTTTCACAAATCAAGTCTTGTGTTTTGCTGATGGATAAATATGGAAAAGTTATTAGTTGGCTCAGATTAATTTTAATAATTATTTTCTTGAGTTGATTAAATTTTGAAGCTCTCGGAAAATTAATTTAACTTTAGTAGGGGAAAAAATTGTAAATACGATGTGAGTCTATCTAGATAGGAATTTTCTAGGGTTTTCGCCTTTGGACATTGTCGCTGCCGCCGTGCCGCGACCGCTGACCTGCCGCCTGTTGGAACCTGACGCTCGCCTAGGCGCTGGACACTGTCCCGCTACACCGGTCTCCTGCCCGCCTATCTGGACTCTTGGACGCCTGTGGGCCTCCTTATCGTGGACTGCCGCTGGACTGGACCAGGATTATTGGGTGCACCCTCCACGACCGATAAGTCCCACAATTTATTTGACCTATTTATTGAATCAACTAAAGTTGCTAAATTTTGCATATCGGACTTGAACATTTAGGCTAATCTGGACTTAGGCCTAAAGCCTTGACGTGAGTCAACTTAGTGTGAGGCCAGAGATCAAGACGGCTTGTGCGACCAAGAGGTTAGGTCCTTGAGGATGTTCACCGTCAGAACTTGGAACTTTTCACCCCACGGATTTTAGTATTAGTATTTGGTGATGAATATTTATTCATGTTAGTGTTAAGTTAAGCTGTTTTTCTTTGTGTGATTGTCTCAATGTGTACATTGTTTAACTATTTCAGATTGGTGGCCACCTATAGGTATATTATTTCCCACGGGAACAAATGTCTGATTGAAATTTAATATGAGTGTTAATTATTTATGTTTTCTGGGGAAATTTTTGATGAGTTTAATTTAGTTCTCAGAAACCGTTAGAAGTAATTGTTTGACATTGAGTTAATATTTCTGGGAAATCGTATTTGATATATTGATGTTTGATGAAACCAAAACTTGTATTTCCCACATGTAAAGAATTGAAGTGTGTTACAGCCAAATAAATTCCAGTTTGTTAACTTGGTCTGGTTATTTTGGCTTTACCTTAGAATTATTCAACTGACAAAGAAGCTTTTTAAATACAAGTCAGTAAATGGTAGATTTATAAATTTTTGGAGTATTTTTGATCTTTAGATAACAGTGTCTGGGGAAAACTTGCATTCCAGTACTTTGGCTGATTAATTCTGATAAGCAAAATTCCAGTCATTATCATCCTGTTATCTGGTATAAACATTTTGGGTATTTTGATAGGCTGTATTTAAGTCTGATTATAGATGGTTAAGATAAGTTTTGCATGAAAAGTCAACTATTTCAGATTTTATTGGTAAATTATTCTGCCTTACTGTTGGTTATCACTTTGACACCTGGCCCGGCAGGACTGATTCCCCATTGTCATCCTGAAGTTATGTCAATCTACAAATGGGGTGGCGCCCTTAAAATTTAGCATTTTATTTTGCAAACCCTCTGAGTATAGCCCAGTGGAATCAGCAGTAGGCCTACCAGCATCTTTAACCCCAACGAAAGTTTTAAAAATCCACACCCTTCTCCACTGCACTAGTCGGGAAAAATTCAATAGGAAATTATAGGGGTTACAAATGGCGCCCTGAACGTGGGGCATGGGAATTATTTTGCTCCTTTTAAGGTGACTTGGAGTTAAAAGCTAAGGTTAAATTTTATGAACTTTTCTGAATCCTTGTATAACTTAGTGGCTACCATGAATTTAAATGCTTATCATCTGCGTAAGGATGAGACCCAATACGAGCTTAAGATAAGGGGATTGTCACCTGATGGTACAGCTGGAGACCTTAGAAAGCGGCTCTCTCAAGCTTTCTCTAGCAACACAGATATCGACACAGCGGTCATCAATAATCTGGATACAAATACTCAACTAAGTAGCTGTGAAGGAAAGTTCAATGATTTGTCTGCTCTTGTTGAGGAGTATGAGGGCGATTATAATGATTCTGAGTACCAGCGAATTCTTGCAAGACTGTGGCATTTATACCTGCGCGTTCAGCGGATTCCAACTCCACCGTCCTTAGATGATGGGCCAGAGCAGAGGAAGACTGAACTAGAAGGAAAATCAAAGGAGATTTTGGACAATTTTATGGCTTCAGGACGTAACCAACTGGGGGGAAATACAGCTTCTAATACAGTTCCGGACACAGGGTCAAAAGTCACTCCAAGCGCAGAATTGCAGAACAATGCGACGCCTACACTTCCAGCCAATCTCCCTACGCCAATACGGAGAACTGAGGATATCCTTGATGGACCTTTGATACCAATGGGGATTGCTTCGACTCTGGCAGTTAACCAAGGACACATGAAATTTCCTGACCCCAATGTAACAAATAATCAGCCCTTGGTCACTTTTGACCATGTCCCAAGGAACAGCCGCCCTGTACCAGTGTACAAATGGAATGTAAAATTTGACTATGAATCTGGTCAAAGCGTTGGTTCTTTTCTTCAAAGAGTAGAAGAGTTGAGACGAGCCCGAGGGATGAGTCAACAAGAACTTTTTGAGTCTGCTGTAGACTTATTTGAAGGAAAGGCACTTACCTGGTATAGATCCACCATCAATCCGATCCTGGGAACAGTTATGTGAGGAACTTAGAATCGTCTTCCAGACTCCAGATTACAACTTTCGTCTTCAGCAAGAGATCTTTACTCGACTCCAGGGTGAGAATGAACCAATCGACTTGTACATAGCTGCCATGGAGGGGTTATATGGGCGCTTATCAATCAGTGTACCAGAATCTACTCGTCTTTCTCAGATTATGAACAACCTGCATCCATTGCTCTATGATAGGCTGGCTCTGTGTGATATAAAAACATTAGAAGATCTTCGCACTGTAGGAAGGAGGGCTGAATCAGGCAGATTAAGAGCTTCAATGCCCAGAAATGTACCTAAGGCTAGCCACGTTTTGGAACCCGATCTCGCTTTTGAAGAGACGCCTAAAAGAAAATCATCACAGTTTGGAAAGGTAGCAAGCCTTGCACATAAATCATCTGAGACTCGAAGTCCTATCAAATGCTGGAATTGTGGCCTATCTGGTCATCGATTTTCACTTTGCAGGAAGCCTCGCAAGAAATTTTGTTATGGATGTGGAAACCCAGACACCATTAAAGCAGATTGTAACTCATGCAAGCCAAAAAACGGGTAGGCTTGGGAGCCAGCCATGTCGAACCGGTTGACTCCCAATTTATGCAAAACTCTTCAGTAAAATTGAACTATATATTCCAAACGAATGGCACCGATAATAGACCTTTTCTAGACATTAGGATCTTTGGGAAAAAATGCAGAGCACTCCTGGACTCTGGAGCTTCAAATACTGTAATGGGGCAAGATGGACTTAAATTGTTGGATAAGGTTCCGGCTCATATGAAATCGTCAAATCACAAGTGGGTAGAAACTGCTGATGCTAAAAAGCATGCCATAGAGGGGAAAGTTACCATACCAATGACACTAGAAGGTCGTACGAGAGAGGTAGATGTTCTGGTTGTGCCAAGTTTGAGTCAGTCATTAATTCTGGGGATCGACTTCTGGGAGAAGATGCAACTTATAACCGACCTCCACAACAGAGTTTGGGAATTCGCACCGAATCACACGCAAGTGTCATCAGTGGGGCTACCTTCTGGACTTACATCTGAGGACCATCTTACCAAGGAAGAGAGAGCAAGACTTCAGGATTTGGTCGAAAGTCATTTCAAGAGTCAAACTGAGATTTTGGGTAGAGCTATTGGAGTAGAGCATGTAATTGATACCGGGGATGCGCTACCCATTAAGCAGCGATATTACCCCATGTCTCCAGCGCGGCTTAAAATAGTATATGAAGAACTTGATAAAATGTTGGCCATGGGTGTTGTCACTCCATCCAAAAGTGCTTGGTCTAGCCCAATAGTTCTCGTTGACAAACCTGATGGGTCTAAGAGGTTTTGCGTTAACTTCAAAAAAGTTAATGATGTAACAAAAAGAGATGCTTATCCCCTCCCTCATGTAACCACCATTTTAGATAGACTCCGGGACGCTCGCTATCTCTCATCGCTGGATATAAAGTCTGCCTATTGGCACTATTGGCAGATCCCACTCTCAGTGGATAGCCGAGAGAAGACGGCTTTCACCATCCCTGGCCGGGGTTTGTTCGAATTTGTAACAATGCCATTTGGCCTCCACAATGCTCCCGCCACATGGCAACGGTTCATTGACTCTGTAATTGGTGCAGACCTGGAACCACATGTATTTGTCTACTTAGACGATATTGTGATCATAACCAACACGTTTGATCGTCATATAGAGGTCTTGCAGGAGATATTTTCTCGACTACGTTCCGCCAACGTCACTCTCAACAAGGATAAATGTCATTTGTGCCGTCCAGAGCTCAGATATCTAGGTTATGTCGTGGACCAACGTGGACTACGTGTTGACCCGGAGAAGGTCGAGGCCATCATTAAGATTCCTAGACCCAGAAACCAAAAAGCTGTTCGTCAATTCTGCGGCACCGCCTCGTGGTACAGGCGTTTCATTCCCGATTTTGCCAGCAGATTATATCCACTTACAAAAATGTTAAAGAAAAATCAACGCTTTGAGTGGACGAAAGAAGCCGAAGATGCATTCGAAGATATAAGAAGCTGTCTAATAAAGGCACCAATACTTACCTGCCCCGACTTTACTCGGCCGTTCATCATCTCTTGTGACGCGTCTGGTGTTGGCATCGGCGCTGTCGTCAGCCAGGACAGCGGGCAGGGAGAACAAGTGATAGCCTACGCCAGCAGAACTCTTTCAAAAGCTGAACAAAAGTTCTCTGCCACAGAGCGTGAGTGCCTTGCAGTAATCTGGGCAGTCGAGAGATTCCGGCCCTACATTGAGGGAACGCATTTCACGGTCATCACGGACCATTACAGTTTGCTATGGCTTTTCAGGCTTAAGGACCCTCAAGGCAGGTTAGCAAGGTGGGCTTTGCGCTTACAGCCTTACAGTTTTGACCTGGTACACCGTAAGGGAAAAGAGCATGTGGTGCCTGACTTATTATCTAGGACAACCCTACCTCAAGAAGATGACATACCGGCACTGGCAGAAGTTGGCATTGAAGGAGAGCCCCAAGAAATCAAAGAAGATAAGTGGCATGTCAAAATGATGAAAGAAGTCCGTGAGAATCAGGATAAATACCCTGCTTGGAAGATAGAGGGAAATGCTCTTTGGAAACTGGTTCCAAACCAACAAACCCGGTTGGATGAGTCTGCTGAATGGAAGAAAGTGCTTCCAAAGCATGAAAGAGCCAAAGTCCTTTCTAATTTTCATGATGCACCTACTGCGGGCCATCTTGGGGTCACGAAGACATTTTCGAGAATCCAGAGTTTATACTATTGGCCGAAGATGCGGAACGATGTAGCGAAGTATGTGGCTAGATGTAAGGTATGCCAACAGTCGAAAACTGAACAGGCCAAACCTTCTGGAATGATGGGAGAACGGAGAGCGGTGGATAAACCCTGGGCTATGGCTGCTGCCGATCTACTTGGTCCTTTTCCTCGCTCTACCTCAGGCTACAAGTACATTTTGGTAGTGGTGGATACATTCACCAAATGTTGCTTGTTATTTCCTCTTCGTGCCGCTACAGCCAGTTTGGTGGCTCAACATTTAGAAAGAGATGTTTTCCTTCTATGGGGAATCCCACACTACCTCATTTGTGACAACGGACCTGAGTTCATAGGTAAACCGGTGAAAGACTTAGCCAAGGAGTACCGGGTGAAGATTCTATACAACGCCAGCAGACACCCTCAGGCAAATCCCGCAGAACGGGTTAACAAAACCATCGGCAACATGCTACGAGCCTATGTGGGTGACAACCATCGTCACTGGGACAAACAACTACCCAAAATTGGTTTCGCCCTTCGATCTGCAAGACATGATTCAACAGGCTACACCCCAAACTATCTGAATCTTGGCCGAGAATTGGACCTTAACCTAGATGCTGAGGAAGACACAAATGGAGATCTTGTTCCTGAAGTTAGAGCTAATTGTGATGGTTATGGGAAGAAGTTGCAAGGGCTTCAACATATTTATCATGAGGTTCAGGAGAAACTTGATCAGTCATACAAGAAGAATGCGGGAAGGTACAACCTTAGAAGAAGGCACCGAGAGTTTGCAGTAAATGATCTTGTCTGGAAGAGAAATTACCAGCTATCGGACGCAGCCAAACACTTTTCGTCCAAATTAGCACCAAAGTTCATTGGGCCTTTCAGGGTCTCGAAAAAGACTTCTGCACTCATCTACGAACTGGAGGACCAAACTGGGAAGAACATTGGAACATGGCATATTGAAGACCTGAAGCCTTACGCCTAATTGAGAAAATTGCAGGCAATTTTCTATTGGTAGGGGGGTATTTGTAACGTCCCCGTTTCTTGGAATAACACTTATGGAACATCGGCCTGATCAACCGATGACAATTAAACCTACGTTGTTGGGACGCCTTCAACCGCCCTGCAATTCCAGTGACATATCTGATATGCGATTGCCGACCCTACCTTGCAGGCGCAAAATAAATCCTAAGTTGCCACTAATTGTGTCCCCGGCCTGCCCAGTTGAACTTTGTGCCGCTCACGTCTGAGCACGAGCGGCTGATAACCGCCGAGAGGCAGATTTCTTTCCATTGCCGAATTAAGTTGTTGGCGTCAGACCTGTGTAATGTGCGGATCGTCGAGCCCTCTTCTCTTCTGGATTTTGGATTATTTGAGGATTTAATTAAGAGGTAAGGCAGAACTTGTGCATTTGAATATTTGATATGTTTATTTTGAATCAATTTAAAGAGTAATTATGCCGATTCAGTTTAAATTCAGATTATTTTAGTTGACAAAATGTGGTTGACCGTTCATGCAGAAACAGACAGAAAAACCTCGTGGTGCAAATAATAAAATTGTCTTAAATTAAAATGTCATGAAATAAAATTAGTTATTTTGGAATAAAAACATTGTGTAGTTGTGAGTTTAAAATGTGGAGTCAGTTGTTTTTCGTTTATTTGTTCATTTTAAATTCACCTGAAGCCTTCCATAAGAGGTTGGTGTTTTAAATAAAATGTAAAATATATTTAAAATAATTGTTAAATGCGTTAATGTCAATTTATATAAGTCTTGTGCTTTTGTCATCTGATTAAACTTCCTTGGAAGTACTCTGTTTCACTAATGGCATTTTGCTGAAGGAAAATGATTTTATATAAAATAATTTTATGTCAAATAAATCTGTTCTTAAAATCATTGTAGAATATTGTGAGAAAAATGTTTATTATTTTTTCTGTATGAATTACTAGTAATTAAATCTTTCTCTGCCAATTTAATTTTGTTGTAAATATTTAATAGTTTTAGGTTAATTTCTGTGTCAAATAAATTATGTCAGTCTATTGCAAATTTATTATGAGGAAAATGTTTAATTTTGTGGTCTCACACTCAGTCACAGAGGTCAATCAGTGGTGTACAGTACATTTCTTGAGGTCTATAATATCCACTTGTTAAATGAATTTTATTTAATTATGTTATGGTGATAAAATATTGTGGCTAATAAATGTAGGCTTCAGATAATGTAGATTTTGTGTTATGTTGCTTCATTCATAAAATTGTTTAAACACCCGAATATATTCAATTTTGTGTGAAACAATTAATCAATCAAGATCATGTGTAGGCCTACTCAGATAAAATAATTAATTTGACTTAAATTTTAAATTTGTATTTTGCTGAGGAATAATAATCTTTGTGCGTTTGTAATCTACTCTATGTTTCACAAATCAAGTCTTGTGTTTTGCTGATGGATAAATATGGAAAAGTTATTAGTTGGCTCAGATTAATTTTAATAATTATTTTCTTGAGTTGATTAAATTTTGAAGCTCTCGGAAAATTAATTTAACTTTAGTAGGGGAAAAAATTGTAAATACGATGTGAGTCTATCTAGATAGGAATTTTCTAGGGTTTTCGCCTTTGGACATTGTCGCTGCCGCCGTGCCGCGACCGCTGACCTGCCGCCTGTTGGAACCTGACGCTCGCCTAGGCGCTGGACACTGTCCCGCTACACCGGTCTCCTGCCCGCCTATCTGGACTCTTGGACGCCTGTGGGCCTCCTTATCGTGGACTGCCGCTGGACTGGACCAGGATTATTGGGTGCACCCTCCACGACCGATAAGTCCCACAATTTATTTGACCTATTTATTGAATCAACTAAAGTTGCTAAATTTTGCATATCGGACTTGAACATTTAGGCTAATCTGGACTTAGGCCTAAAGCCTTGACGTGAGTCAACTTAGTGTGAGGCCAGAGATCAAGACGGCTTGTGCGACCAAGATGTTAGGTCCTTGAGGATGTTCACCGTCAGAACTTGGAACTTTTCACCCCACGGATTTTAGTATTAGTATTTGGTGATGAATATTTATTCATGTTAGTGTTAAGTTATGCTGTTTTTCTTTGTGTGATTGTCTCAATGTGTACATTGTTTAACTATTTCAGATTGGTGGCCACCTATAGGTATATTATTTCCCACGGGAACAAATGTCTGATTGAAATTTAATATGAGTGTTAATTATTTATGTTTTCTGGGGAAATTTTTGATGAGTTTAATTTAGTTCTCAGAAACCGTTAGAAGTAATTGTTTGACATTGAGTTAATATTTCTGGGAAATCGTATTTGATATATTGATGTTTGATGAAACCAAAACTTGTATTTCCCACATGTAAAGAATTGAAGTGTGTTACAGCCAAATAAATTCCAGTTTGTTAACTTGGTCTGGTTATTTTGGCTTTACCTTAGAATTATTCAACTGACAAAGAAGCTTTTTAAATACAAGTCAGTAAATGGTAGATTTATAAATTTTTGGAGTATTTTTGATCTTTAGATAACAGTGTCTGGGGAAAACTTGCATTCCAGTACTTTGGCTGATTAATTCTGATAAGCAAAATTCCAGTCATTATCATCCTGTTATCTGGTATAAACATTTTGGGTATTTTGATAGGCTGTATTTAAGTCTGATTATAGATGGTTAAGATAAGTTTTGCATGAAAAGTCAACTATTTCAGATTTTATTGGTAAATTATTCTGCCTTACTGTTGGTTATCACTTTGACACCTGGCCCGGCAGGACTGATTCCCCATTGTCATCCTGAAGTTATGTCAATCTACAAATGGGGTGGCGCCCTTAAAATTTAGCATTTTATTTTGCAAACCCTCTGAGTATAGCCCAGTGGAATCAGCAGTAGGCCTACCAGCATCTTTAACCCCAACGAAAGTTTTAAAAATCCACACCCTTCTCCACTGCACTAGTCGGGAAAAATTCAATAGGAAATTATAGGGGTTACAAATGGCGCCCTGAACGTGGGGCATGGGAATTATTTTGCTCCTTTTAAGGTGACTTGGAGTTAAAAGCTAAGGTTAAATTTTATGAACTTTTCTGAATCTTTGTATAACTTAGTGGCTACCATGAATTTAAATGCTTATCATCTGCGTAAGGATGAGACCCAATACGAGCTTAAGATAAGGGGATTGTCACCTGATGGTACAGCTGGAGACCTTAGAAAGCGGCTCTCTCAAGCTTTCTCTAGCAACACAGATATCGACACAGCGGTCATCAATAATCTGGATACAAATACTCAACTAAGTAGCTGTGAAGGAAAGTTCAATGATTTGTCTGCTCTTGTTGAGGAGTATGAGGGCGATTATAATGATTCTGAGTACCAGCGAATTCTTGCAAGACTGTGGCATTTATACCTGCGCGTTCAGCGGATTCCAACTCCACCGTCCTTAGATGATGGGCCAGAGCAGAGGAAGACTGAACTAGAAGGAAAATCAAAGGAGATTTTGGACAATTTTATGGCTTCAGGACGTAACCAACTGGGGGGAAATACAGCTTCTAATACAGTTCCGGACACAGGGTCAAAAGTCACTCCAAGCGCAGAATTGCAGAACAATGCGACGCCTACACTTCCAGCCAATCTCCCTACGCCAATACGGAGAACTGAGGATATCCTTGATGGACCTTTGATACCAATGGGGATTGCTTCGACTCTGGCAGTTAACCAAGGACACATGAAATTTCCTGACCCCAATGTAACAAATAATCAGCCCTTGGTCACTTTTGACCATGTCCCAAGGAACAGCCGCCCTGTACCAGTGTACAAATGGAATGTAAAATTTGACTATGAATCTGGTCAAAGCGTTGGTTCTTTTCTTCAAAGAGTAGAAGAGTTGAGACGAGCCCGAGGGATGAGTCAACAAGAACTTTTTGAGTCTGCTGTAGACTTATTTGAAGGAAAGGCACTTACCTGGTATAGATCCACCATCAATCCGATCCTGGGAACAGTTATGTGAGGAACTTAGAATCGTCTTCCAGACTCCAGATTACAACTTTCGTCTTCAGCAAGAGATCTTTACTCGACTCCAGGGTGAGAATGAACCAATCGACTTGTACATAGCTGCCATGGAGGGGTTATATGGGCGCTTATCAATCAGTGTACCAGAATCTACTCGTCTTTCTCAGATTATGAACAACCTGCATCCATTGCTCTATGATAGGCTGGCTCTGTGTGATATAAAAACATTAGAAGATCTTCGCACTGTAGGAAGGAGGGCTGAATCAGGCAGATTAAGAGCTTCAATGCCCAGAAATGTACCTAAGGCTAGCCACGTTTTGGAACCCGATCTCGCTTTTGAAGAGACGCCTAAAAGAAAATCATCACAGTTTGGAAAGGTAGCAAGCCTTGCACATAAATCATCTGAGACTCGAAGTCCTATCAAATGCTGGAATTGTGGCCTATCTGGTCATCGATTTTCACTTTGCAGGAAGCCTCGCAAGAAATTTTGTTATGGATGTGGAAACCCAGACACCATTAAAGCAGATTGTAACTCATGCAAGCCAAAAAACGGGTAGGCTTGGGAGCCAGCCATGTCGAACCGGTTGACTCCCAATTTATGCAAAACTCTTCAGTAAAATTGAACTATATATTCCAAACGAATGGCACCGATAATAGACCTTTTCTAGACATTAGGATCTTTGGGAAAAAATGCAGAGCACTCCTGGACTCTGGAGCTTCAAATACTGTAATGGGGCAAGATGGACTTAAATTGTTGGATAAGGTTCCGGCTCATATGAAATCGTCAAATCACAAGTGGGTAGAAACTGCTGATGCTAAAAAGCATGCCATAGAGGGGAAAGTTACCATACCAATGACACTAGAAGGTCGTACGAGAGAGGTAGATGTTCTGGTTGTGCCAAGTTTGAGTCAGTCATTAATTCTGGGGATCGACTTCTGGGAGAAGATGCAACTTATAACCGACCTCCACAACAGAGTTTGGGAATTCGCACCGAATCACACGCAAGTGTCATCAGTGGGGCTACCTTCTGGACTTACATCTGAGGACCATCTTACCAAGGAAGAGAGAGCAAGACTTCAGGATTTGGTCGAAAGTCATTTCAAGAGTCAAACTGAGATTTTGGGTAGAGCTATTGGAGTAGAGCATGTAATTGATACCGGGGATGCGCTACCCATTAAGCAGCGATATTACCCCATGTCTCCAGCGCGGCTTAAAATAGTATATGAAGAACTTGATAAAATGTTGGCCATGGGTGTTGTCACTCCATCCAAAAGTGCTTGGTCTAGCCCAATAGTTCTCGTTGACAAACCTGATGGGTCTAAGAGGTTTTGCGTTAACTTCAAAAAAGTTAATGATGTAACAAAAAGAGATGCTTATCCCCTCCCTCATGTAACCACCATTTTAGATAGACTCCGGGACGCTCGCTATCTCTCATCGCTGGATATAAAGTCTGCCTATTGGCAGATCCCACTCTCAGTGGATAGCCGAGAGAAGACGGCTTTCACCATCCCTGGCCGGGGTTTGTTCGAATTTGTAACAATGCCATTTGGCCTCCACAATGCTCCCGCCACATGGCAACGGTTCATTGACTCTGTAATTGGTGCAGACCTGGAACCACATGTATTTGTCTACTTAGACGATATTGTGATCATAACCAACACGTTTGATCGTCATATAGAGGTCTTGCAGGAGATATTTTCTCGACTACGTTCCGCCAACGTCACTCTCAACAAGGATAAATGTCATTTGTGCCGTCCAGAGCTCAGATATCTAGGTTATGTCGTGGACCAACGTGGACTACGTGTTGACCCGGAGAAGGTCGAGGCCATCATTAAGATTCCTAGACCCAGAAACCAAAAAGCTGTTCGTCAATTCTGCGGCACCGCCTCGTGGTACAGGCGTTTCATTCCCGATTTTGCCAGCAGATTATATCCACTTACAAAAATGTTAAAGAAAAATCAACGCTTTGAGTGGACGAAAGAAGCCGAAGATGCATTCGAAGATATAAGAAGCTGTCTAATAAAGGCACCAATACTTACCTGCCCCGACTTTACTCGGCCGTTCATCATCTCTTGTGACGCGTCTGGTGTTGGCATCGGCGCTGTCGTCAGCCAGGACAGCGGGCAGGGAGAACAAGTGATAGCCTACGCCAGCAGAACTCTTTCAAAAGCTGAACAAAAGTTCTCTGCCACAGAGCGTGAGTGCCTTGCAGTAATCTGGGCAGTCGAGAGATTCCGGCCCTACATTGAGGGAACGCATTTCACGGTCATCACGGACCATTACAGTTTGCTATGGCTTTTCAGGCTTAAGGACCCTCAAGGCAGGTTAGCAAGGTGGGCTTTGCGCTTACAGCCTTACAGTTTTGACCTGGTACACCGTAAGGGAAAAGAGCATGTGGTGCCTGACTTATTATCTAGGACAACCCTACCTCAAGAAGATGACATACCGGCACTGGCAGAAGTTGGCATTGAAGGAGAGCCCCAAGAAATCAAAGAAGATAAGTGGCATGTCAAAATGATGAAAGAAGTCCGTGAGAATCAGGATAAATACCCTGCTTGGAAGATAGAGGGAAATGCTCTTTGGAAACTGGTTCCAAACCAACAAACCCGGTTGGATGAGTCTGCTGAATGGAAGAAAGTGCTTCCAAAGCATGAAAGAGCCAAAGTCCTTTCTAATTTTCATGATGCACCTACTGCGGGCCATCTTGGGGTCACGAAGACATTTTCGAGAATCCAGAGTTTATACTATTGGCCGAAGATGCGGAACGATGTAGCGAAGTATGTGGCTAGATGTAAGGTATGCCAACAGTCGAAAACTGAACAGGCCAAACCTTCTGGAATGATGGGAGAACGGAGAGCGGTGGATAAACCCTGGGCTATGGCTGCTGCCGATCTACTTGGTCCTTTTCCTCGCTCTACCTCAGGCTACAAGTACATTTTGGTAGTGGTGGATACATTCACCAAATGTTGCTTGTTATTTCCTCTTCGTGCCGCTACAGCCAGTTTGGTGGCTCAACATTTAGAAAGAGATGTTTTCCTTCTATGGGGAATCCCACACTACCTCATTTGTGACAACGGACCTGAGTTCATAGGTAAACCGGTGAAAGACTTAGCCAAGGAGTACCGGGTGAAGATTCTATACAACGCCAGCAGACACCCTCAGGCAAATCCCGCAGAACGGGTTAACAAAACCATCGGCAACATGCTACGAGCCTATGTGGGTGACAACCATCGTCACTGGGACAAACAACTACCCAAAATTGGTTTCGCCCTTCGATCTGCAAGACATGATTCAACAGGCTACACCCCAAACTATCTGAATCTTGGCCGAGAATTGGACCTTAACCTAGATGCTGAGGAAGACACAAATGGAGATCTTGTTCCTGAAGTTAGAGCTAATTGTGATGGTTATGGGAAGAAGTTGCAAGGGCTTCAACATATTTATCATGAGGTTCAGGAGAAACTTGATCAGTCATACAAGAAGAATGCGGGAAGGTACAACCTTAGAAGAAGGCACCGAGAGTTTGCAGTAAATGATCTTGTCTGGAAGAGAAATTACCAGCTATCGGACGCAGCCAAACACTTTTCGTCCAAATTAGCACCAAAGTTCATTGGGCCTTTCAGGGTCTCGAAAAAGACTTCTGCACTCATCTACGAACTGGAGGACCAAACTGGGAAGAACATTGGAACATGGCATATTGAAGACCTGAAGCCTTACGCCTAATTGAGAAAATTGCAGGCAATTTTCTATTGGTAGGGGGGTATTTGTAACGTCCCCGTTTCTTGGAATAACACTTATGGAACATCGGCCTGATCAACCGATGACAATTAAACCTACGTTGTTGGGACGCCTTCAACCGCCCTGCAATTCCAGTGACATATCTGATATGCGATTGCCGACCCTACCTTGCAGGCGCAAAATAAATCCTAAGTTGCCACTAATTGTGTCCCCGGCCTGCCCAGTTGAACTTTGTGCCGCTCACGTCTGAGCACGAGCGGCTGATAACCGCCGAGAGGCAGATTTCTTTCCATTGCCGAATTAAGTTGTTGGCGTCAGACCTGTGTAATGTGCGGATCGTCGAGCCCTCTTCTCTTCTGGATTTTGGATTATTTGAGGATTTAATTAAGAGGTAAGGCAGAACTTGTGCATTTGAATATTTGATATGTTTATTTTGAATCAATTTAAAGAGTAATTATGCCGATTCAGTTTAAATTCAGATTATTTTAGTTGACAAAATGTGGTTGACCGTTCATGCAGAAACAGACAGAAAAACCTCGTGGTGCAAATAATAAAATTGTCTTAAATTAAAATGTCATGAAATAAAATTAGTTATTTTGGAATAAAAACATTGTGTAGTTGTGAGTTTAAAATGTGGAGTCAGTTGTTTTTCGTTTATTTGTTCATTTTAAATTCACCTGAAGCCTTCCATAAGAGGTTGGTGTTTTAAATAAAATGTAAAATATATTTAAAATAATTGTTAAATGCGTTAATGTCAATTTATATAAGTCTTGTGCTTTTGTCATCTGATTAAACTTCCTTGGAAGTACTCTGTTTCACTAATGGCATTTTGCTGAAGGAAAATGATTTTATATAAAATAATTTTATGTCAAATAAATCTGTTCTTAAAATCATTGTAGAATATTGTGAGAAAAATGTTTATTATTTTTTCTGTATGAATTACTAGTAATTAAATCTTTCTCTGCCAATTTAATTTTGTTGTAAATATTTAATAGTTTTAGGTTAATTTCTGTGTCAAATAAATTATGTCAGTCTATTGCAAATTTATTATGAGGAAAATGTTTAATTTTGTGGTCTCACACTCAGTCACAGAGGTCAATCAGTGGTGTACAGTACATTTCTTGAGGTCTATAATATCCACTTGTTAAATGAATTTTATTTAATTATGTTATGGTGATAAAATATTGTGGCTAATAAATGTAGGCTTCAGATAATGTAGATTTTGTGTTATGTTGCTTCATTCATAAAATTGTTTAAACACCCGAATATATTCAATTTTGTGTGAAACAATTAATCAATCAAGATCATGTGTAGGCCTACTCAGATAAAATAATTAATTTGACTTAAATTTTAAATTTGTATTTTGCTGAGGAATAATAATCTTTGTGCGTTTGTAATCTACTCTATGTTTCACAAATCAAGTCTTGTGTTTTGCTGATGGATAAATATGGAAAAGTTATTAGTTGGCTCAGATTAATTTTAATAATTATTTTCTTGAGTTGATTAAATTTTGAAGCTCTCGGAAAATTAATTTAACTTTAGTAGGGGAAAAAATTGTAAATACGATGTGAGTCTATCTAGATAGGAATTTTCTAGGGTTTTCGCCTTTGGACATTGTCGCTGCCGCCGTGCCGCGACCGCTGACCTGCCGCCTGTTGGAACCTGACGCTCGCCTAGGCGCTGGACACTGTCCCGCTACACCGGTCTCCTGCCCGCCTATCTGGACTCTTGGACGCCTGTGGGCCTCCTTATCGTGGACTGCCGCTGGACTGGACCAGGATTATTGGGTGCACCCTCCACGACCGATAAGTCCCACAATTTATTTGACCTATTTATTGAATCAACTAAAGTTGCTAAATTTTGCATATCGGACTTGAACATTTAGGCTAATCTGGACTTAGGCCTAAAGCCTTGACGTGAGTCAACTTAGTGTGAGGCCAGAGATCAAGACGGCTTGTGCGACCAAGAGGTTAGGTCCTTGAGGATGTTCACCGTCAGAACTTGGAACTTTTCACCCCACGGATTTTAGTATTAGTATTTGGTGATGAATATTTATTCATGTTAGTGTTAAGTTATGCTGTTTTTCTTTGTGTGATTGTCTCAATGTGTACATTGTTTAACTATTTCAGATTGGTGGCCACCTATATGTATATTATTTCCCACGGGAACAAATGTCTGATTGAAATTTAATATGAGTGTTAATTATTTATGTTTTCTGGGGAAATTTTTGATGAGTTTAATTTAGTTCTCAGAAACCGTTAGAAGTAATTGTTTGACATTGAGTTAATATTTCTGGGAAATCGTATTTGATATATTGATGTTTGATGAAACCAAAACTTGTATTTCCCACATGTAAAGAATTGAAGTGTGTTACAGCCAAATAAATTCCAGTTTGTTAACTTGGTCTGGTTATTTTGGCTTTACCTTAGAATTATTCAACTGACAAAGAAGCTTTTTAAATACAAGTCAGTAAATGGTAGATTTATAAATTTTTGGAGTATTTTTGATCTTTAGATAACAGTGTCTGGGGAAAACTTGCATTCCAGTACTTTGGCTGATTAATTCTGATAAGCAAATAATTCCAGTCATTATCATTCTGTTATCTGGTATAAACATTTTGGGTATTTTGATAGGCTGTATTTAAGTCTGATTATAGATGGTTAAGATAAGTTTTGCATGAAAAGTCAACTATTTCAGATTTTATTGGTAAATTATTCTGCCTTACTGTTGGTTATCACTTTGACACCTGGCCCGGCAGGACTGATTCCCCATTGTCATCCTGAAGTTATGTCAATCTACAAATGGGGTGGCGCCCTTAAAATTTAGCATTTTATTTTGCAAACCCTCTGAGTATAGCCCAGTGGAATCAGCAGTAGGCCTACCAGCATCTTTAACCCCAACGAAAGTTTTAAAAATCCACACCCTTCTCCACTGCACTGGTCGGGAAAAATTCAATAGGAAATTATAGGGGTTACAAGCAGTGATTTTCAATGACATTAATGATGGGTTTAGAGGTTATCATGTTATAGTTCTAATTAAGTACATTTGTAACGTATTTGTTAAGATTTCGTCCCACCGCAAAGCAAAATTAAAAATATCAGAGGAAACTAAAAAAAAAATAAGGATTAGGCCTCAGACAAAAATTTATGAAAAAGACTATTTTATTTATTATTTTTTTTTTAACTCGTGAGCCTGTTTGAGCTTTATTTTATTACTTTTTGCCGGAGTAATATATCAGTAATAAATTAATTTTGATAGCTATTTTATTTCATCCTACCACATCCACTTTTTAAATGCATTATATTTGTGTAGGGTATATTGATGGATAGTCTATCTGTAGGGTGTACAACGAAAGTTTTAATAACATACTAAATTGTTGTTGGCGATTGTTATTAATATTATTCCAATTAGACGTATAACGTATAGTCAAGGAATATTATAACACACAATGAAAATGTCTTAAAACTTATTTAAGTGTGGAAAACACTGGCGTAAGTGACGCTATGCTACAATCCTATCGTAATGCGCTCCGGAACGCTTTTTGCCGCTCAACGCCTTCAATCTCTTGTGAACGCAATCTACAGGCAATCTACAATATTGCACGCGGCCATCTATAGGTCTAGTAATCTACTACTAGAGATGGCCGTGCTGTGCACCACCACCACCTTACTTACCTACCCAAGCTGAAGACACACCGAATGGGAATGGAGTTTGTTGCATAACTCGAGCTTCTGCGAACACAACCTATCTGCTAAATAGTAAACTGAGACTGAAATTTTGATTGGTCTCAGAGACCGTGTTTTACCACTGCAGGGTTAAACAAATTGAGAACTAACAAAAACTTTAATTTTCGCCATAACAGAAATAAAATAAAGCAGGCGATACCAGCGCTCCTACTACAATATGGTGGGAACTTTAATACTAGCATTTTTAATGTTTTCCGCTAGGTTGCAGCACACAGCAGAGACAATTTAATAGCCATGTTGTTTAATATATTAGGAGACGAGACGGGTCCGCCTTTTTCTTCATATCAGATTTAGTTATACTGTAGTAGTCAACTAGTTTCAACGATGACCAAACCGTACAATATGCAGTGCTACTTGTGAGTTTTAGGATCCACGTGTTTGGTTTTCCATTCTACCTTCTCTCCCCCCTACTTTGCTGCGACTCCCCCTCCACTCCACCTTGTGTCATGCCACCTTCCACCTTCGGGCTGCGCAGTTCACGTTCACACGTTTTCGTTCAGTGAGTGGTCAAGACGTCAAGACGCAAGCATCGTAAGTAGAGGATTTCTTTGATATTTTAGTTTTACTACAGTAATATGACCGTTCTATGTGGTCTCATGGCTGTTGAGCAGTTAAATAGTATTTCTATCTCACCAACACAATCATTATACGTGTTATTTTTGCGTACAAACTTAACTATACGGTCCATAGCCTTATCCTCAAAGCTGGTGTGTAGGCCTATTTATACTACAGTAAATTTCTTTTGTTACTGAATTCATATTGTAAGCTAATTTTTAAGGGAATATTCTCACAAATAATACAATCATATAAAAAAGTGTGTGCAAAATTATGATTAAAATAAAGTTATAGTGCCTAGGTTACATGCAATAATAAACCCTGTAGCCCTAAGTTTATATTTTTTGTTCCGTTGAACTCATGTTACTCTTCACTGTACACTAGTACCGCGATCAAGTTAAAATTCGCCAGACCATAAGTTAGCTAAGCTAAGGGGGAGTTACCACGTCAAACGGGGCACAAATTTACAAGCAATGCAATTGCCAAAAGTCAGTAGTAAGTAACTTAGTGCTAGTGGCTGATTCGGGAAGACAGAGTCCTTTACATCATGGGACCTGGGCCTAACCTAAGCCTAGATAGCCTACCTAACCTCCCTAACCTCGTGTAACGCACCATGCAATCGTTTATTTGTCGAATTAAATTGCTTATATTAGACTAATGCGTGTGCTAATATTTATTTTGAAAATAGTGTATAACTTATAACTCAAATAAGTGAAAGAATGTCAACGTGGTTATACCGTTACGCTAAAATGGGCCTCAACATGACTGGTAAAATAAGCTATTACAAAACTTTTATGTCTTTATTAAATTGAGCACTGGTGCTTTTGCACGTGTGGAGGCGTTCTTAAAAAACTTACATGAGAATATGAGGAGGTAACTTTCAAAAGGGATCTAGTCACAGTAATCCCATTTTTCGGTAGGGCCAAAAAACATGTAATTTAATAACTGTACAACTTATTAAATTAAACTAAGCGTTATTCTTCTTTTAGTGACTCCACAATGAGTTTATTATAGACACTAAAAATATTTGTTATGATATAACTCAGTTATAAGCATTAAAAACTTGGACAAGATTCTTTTTGAACGAACTAGATGGAAAAGATTCCTTTTGAAGGATAATGCTAAGAAAAAGAACCTTTTTGAACGTTACAAGCAAACTTAGTTTTATTACCTCAAAAAGTTTTACATTTTACTTTAAATCACGAAATAAAATTGTTAAGTAATTAAATGTGAAACTCGCAAGTTTCATGATCCAAACAATCGCATTGCTCTTCTTCTGGGTAATCAACAGCTGCTACTGGAATCTCAAACAAGATTTTTTTGTACCACTGCAAACGTTGATCATCATTGGTAGTAGCCCAGTCATTGCCAAACATTTTTTTCAATAGTTTGTCTACATCGTTCTTTTTCTCTTGTGTAATTGGATGACTTAAAGGCAAAGGATGCAGTTCCACGTTTTGAAGATTCACATTACTTGCAATTAAATTAATCAAAGTAACTTCTTTTATTAAAAAAATGTTTAATATCAATTTGTTTAAAGTTGTCACTGTCTTAAAATTTAATGGCCTAGTTTTGTATTAATTAATGGGATTTAATAAAATATTATTAGGTACTTTGGTATTATACGGAGGCCATTTCTTATTTTAGAGGCATTTTTAACATTCTCAAGGCAAGATAACATTCTCAGCAGAGGGTAACCTCACAACAACAACAAAATAAGACATTCTGTTAGGTCAGCTGATCCCAAACCAAGCGCTCTGATTGGTTGAGTGGAAAAGATCCCCTTTGATTTGACACAGTGTATGGAAAGGATTCTTTTTGTTAGAAACCTTGCTTTTTCCTACTGAATTTAAATGGGAAAAGATTTTTTTTGAAGCAAACAACCTACCAAGTGTTGTGTAAATGACTGTTGCGAATGAGATAGCATCATAATCTCAATTTTTTTTTCTTGTGACTAGATCCCTTTTGAAAGTTACCCAGGGCCGCCCCGAGGGCGGGGCGACCGGGGCAGTTGCCCCGGGCGCCACGGCCAAGGGGGCGCCGCTGCTGAGGCGAAATCCCCGTTTTATAAAGGCTCAAAAACTTCACAAAAATTGTAAAAACTGCATCAATAAATATTTTAGACACAATTTTTCAATAACAATTTTCATAATGTGTTCAATAATAATTGTGCTGATTAGTTCCAATTAAAATGTAAAACATTTACTAGTCGGAATCGAGTAGTGATTAGGTCTCTTTTATACATCGCGTCGAGCGACGCGCGTCGCTCGAATCGCTAAGATGATCGTAAGATGATGCCGCGGCGGGCGCCCGTCGGGCGCGTAGTATGACAGCTCCTAAAATCTAGTGCAATGAAGTTAGGTTACGAGCGTCTTTTGCCGCCCGTCGAAATATGTGCTGTATACGGCCGGCCGCACACCGAAACGGACGCGACGCGACAAGACCTGACGAAACCTTTCACGTCTTCCTTCCCGAGCGAAGACAACATATGTTTTATAGTATATGGGTATTTTATTTTGTTCATCCGAATAATATGTTTTTACCTTTGTTCGCGAAGTCGTAATATCACATTGGTAATATGCTGTCATGTCGCGTCCGTTTTGGTGTGCGGCTGGCCTAAAAGGGGCCTTATTCATTTTAACTATAAACCTATTGTTTACAAACAAGTGGAGGTGAATCATGAAAGCATCACAATTGGCTGTACGTAGACTGGCCATACCTGATCTTATGCTCTAAAAATAAAAAAAAATAAAAAATAAACGGTATCAGTTAACTGACACATACTTTCTCCCAACAATATAAAAGAAGATGTTAAAAGCTTCAAACATAAATGTCTTGATGACTTAGTCGGATAGCTACCAGCTGAGCAGCGCGAGTTTGACCCTACGCGCGTCTGTGACTTTTAACAACGTACTGCGTTTACCGCTAAACGAAAAATTGAATTTTCTCCGCAACCACTTGACATAGAGCAAAAATTTTAAATACTGGATTATTTAGTTTTTTGAGCTCGATTTAATGGTGATAAGTAAAATTTATTTCAAAATAACAGCTATTTTGAAAATCCAAAAAATTGATTTTTGAAACACTTATTACGCCACAACTTTTGAACGAGCATTTTCTCGGAGATGTGGGTGGTGTCATTTTATTCACCATTTTAAGCTTAATAACCCACAAAATTTTTATCAAAATCGTTAGAGCCGTTTTTGAGAAATTTGGATTTTTCACGATTTTTGAGGGTTTTTGGGGGTAAAATACCCTTAAAAATCAAAAATTCAAAAAAATGAAAAAAACGCCTGGAATTATCGTGCGTTTGGACCTACATACCAAATTTCACCAAAATCGGACGATTAGGGCATCCTCTAGCTCTGTTTACATCCTGACACACACACACACACACATACACACACACAGACATCACTCGAAAACCACTTTTTTGGACTCAGAGGGCACCAAAACGGATAAATTTACCAACAACTCAAATTTTAAAATTTTGGCGAAACCAATACTTTCTCAATATATACATTTATAGGGGGAAAGGGGGCTCCAAAATGGATATATACATCATCAAACTAATGCAAAGTGTTTTACGAAAACAATACTTTCTCCATATACTATGGTATAGGGGGAGAAAGTAAAAAATGGCTTGAGCGCTCATTTGGGGCCTACGAAAAGTAAGTAATTCAATTTTTTTTGCCTAAAAAGTTAATTTTAAGTTTTGTAAAGCAGAACGGTTTTAGTATCATTCAAGTATAAATTTAATGAGTATTAAAATTATATGCAACACTTGTGACCTAATTAATTGTGTACTTATATTTAAAACTATGCATAACAACTTATGCTATCAGGATATTGCAATGCTTTTTAATTGAGTAGACAAAATTCGACTGAAATTCGACCGCATCTGGTCATGTAAACAAAAATGTATGCAGTTCCGTTTGTTTTCGTAGACCCCTAACAGACCCAGACCGTGTTGTCATCAACAAATAGTTGTGTCAACAAAGCTTTATAGTACAAGTGAATTTTTTAAATTAGTTTACTAAAACTAACAGCATTGAAAATTTAACCATGCACCTCATTTAATGCTTCCTTTTGGACTGCATTAACATTACAGTTCACACAAGATACCTAGGCCAATTAATTAATTTAGGGGGCGCAGATAAAAACCTCGCCCCGGGCGCCCATTGCCCTAGGGGCGGTCCTGAAGTTACCTCCTCATATACATTACCTCAGACCTCAGACAACGCGAAGTCGCGCCGCATTTGGCCGGGCGGACGCGCCAGATCTAACCAGCGAATAGACGCTGCTTTCTCACGCCTTTGATCTCGGCCGCTGCCCGGCTGCCGAGGCCGAACTATCCCTGCCTCTACACCAAATCATGTTTATTACATTTTAAAAAACATTTTGCGGTTTATGGAGAAAGTTTATTATTTTAGTCATAGTTATTATTATAGTCTGATATATTTTGCTAAATAAAAGTTTGTAAACTGCTAGTAGGCTAACTGAATTTAATGCATAATGCTTTTGGGAATATTACATTACATACTGGTACTCAGAAACAAGCAATGTTTGTACAGACAAACTTTTTCCTGTCCAAGGATATTTTACTTTTTGGTTGAATATGGGATTTTTGGCCACGAGGAATTAATTGGAGTTGATCAAATGCTAGAAAAAGTCAGGTTTTTGTCATAGAGCACTAAAAGTCCCCATGTTATACTTATAGAGAATTTTTGTCTACTACAAAATTTAAAAAAAATTATATAGTCTAAGTTAATTGTTTACATAAGCTGTAAGCTGATGCGTTACATATTTAACCTGTGGTTCAACACATTTATACCAAAGTGTAGATCCTTTGGCCTGGCGAGTGAGCGAAGCGAACTAAGAGGATGAGTGAGCGGAGCGAACGAGCTTTTTCTAAAAAGGAAAGTGATGCATAGGCTAATAATTTACCGAGCATAAGCTCGGTCCCCCTGTTACTAATAATTTAAGTTCATGGCATTTTGAAATTAATTACTGTACTATACAATTTGTCAAATACCACTTACTCATGTATCAGAGAATCTTCATAACTATGGGGTATAGACGTTTGAAATTTTGCTTGGACGTTCCACTTTGCTCTCAAATTATCACTAAGAAACGGTTTTGCAGAATTCCTTCAGGTCTCTGCCCCACAAGACTTCCAAATTTATAATGTTATCCTTATGGCCAATTTTTAAATACAAACCAAGGCAACAACGAATCTGAAAAACTATGGGACCTACAATGTTAAAATTTGGCATAGGCGTTTTTCTTTGCTCATAGATGCTCACAAAGAAACGGTTTCGCAAAGTTCCATCAGGGCTCCGCCAAACAGGACTTCAAAAATTCTATCTAATGTTATTCTTATGCCCAATTTTTTATATAAAACTAGGAAAAAAATAATTTGAAAACCAAATGACCTAAGTTAATTGTTTGGAATGGGAGATCCATTGGTGCTCACTAAGAAACGCTCTTAGAAAGCACCTTCATGGCTCCGCCCCACAGGACTACTAAATTACTCAAGGGTTACAGAAACAGGAGAAGTGACGGTTAATTTCTCATTTCGCAGCTCTCTGTTTCCTAAAAATAGACTACTGGATAGACGGACCAATCAGAAAGCAGCAAAATTCAATGTAAATTTGACCTTGAGACTAGCAGGTGTGCGGTGTCAGGTTTCATTTTTCCCCTCCACCAACCGCCCCCCCCCTACACTTCTACGCCTTCAACATTTGGATGCCAGAACAAAGAGTCCAACTATCACGTGCAGGGGTTGCGTTCACAAGAGATCGAAGGCGTTGAGTTGCAAAAATAGTTATTCAGCGTATTAAGATAGCATGATAGCGTCAACTACAAGGTTTTTTACGCGCTGAAAACAAGTTATAAGACATTTTCATTGTGTGTTTAATTGTTTAAACTATACGTCCTGTTGGAATAATATTAATAAAAATCTCCCATGTTATTCTTATAGGAAATCAACAAAACCCTCTATCTTGCTTGTTTATTGGCATAGCGTAAAATTTGGTATGCACATTCACTAGGAAGGGTATAGCTTATATTTGCTTGCAAAACCCCTTGTGGTGGCAAACCTACATTCTCACCCCATGGTGTTCATGGAGAAAATAAAAAATAATTATAATTGATAAAGATAATTTTAGTAACATAATAGTAACAATGTACAGGTTA
This sequence comes from Neoaliturus tenellus, assembly GCA_030545055.2. Taxonomy (NCBI): domain Eukaryota; kingdom Metazoa; phylum Arthropoda; class Insecta; order Hemiptera; family Cicadellidae; genus Neoaliturus; species Neoaliturus tenellus. The sequence continues at coordinate 73,221,103 of CM061532.1, read as the reverse complement.
TCTTATTTTTACATTGATAGGCTCAAATCTCAATCGCAGCTTCAGTTCACATAAATGTGCAACCCATTCCCCGGTCTGAATTAGCTGTCTATATTGTCTGCTTATCTTTAATAGGTACCGGTTGCCTAAGTTAGGCCAATGCATAGACATGATAAACTAACTTAACTTTGGTGAAATAAAAAAATAAAAAAATAGCCTGGATTAATGTAAAAATTGCCACAAAATAATATCAATGTGTTTAGTAAGTTATTGGTTACCAGGTATACCGTTAACTTTTAGGATTACTGAGCTTTTACTTGAGGTTGTATAATAACTGGCCCACGTAGTTTTTGAAACCCCATATTTTAAAGTGATAATCCTATAGTAAAAAAAGAGATAGTCTATTGTTTAAAAAAATATAGTGTCAATGGTAATCTAAAAAATGAAAAAATAACATATTTAGAGGTTAGGTATAGGCATAAGAGTATAACCTTCCAAAGAATCCCGTGTGATTGTTTTGTATTAATAATGTAGCTTTTCAATGATTAAAAATTTTAAAACCTAAAATTAATAATAGCAAACTCGCATATTTCATAATCTGCATGGTGAGAAGGTGGCTTCCCGCTCTCTTGCAATGACACAACAACATACTATAAAACTCGCTCTACCTTGCATAGGCCAAAAAATCAGTTTCCGACAAAAGGTTATTTTTCTCCCTTAGAACGGGACAATTTATAACATTGGTTTTCATTTATAAATCAAAAAAGTAAAATACACTTGTATATTGTAAAGAACGTTTTATTTCCGTACAATTTGGGAAGGTAATAATTTTAACCTTGGCTGTAACAGTAAAAATTACCTTTCATTGAAGTGATTTTATGAAATACAGTTGTAGTGTAATAATTACGATATATTTGTGAATACGTTCGTATGCCTTGGTGAATAACTCTGTCAAACTGAGTTTAGGCCTATTACTTTAAAAGGGAATTCTTCCAAGCTCATTATTTTTTTACCGTTATTCATCTTTTTATGTCGTGGTTTGTGGTTATCGCAACAAATACTGAAAATATGCTCTTTTTAAAAAGTGTAAATAACTTTTACAATGTGGTTTTCGCTATAAAGTCACTTTAAAGGTGATTTCTGCTGGACATATTTTTCTCAGTGTATGCTATACCCACTCCAATACGAAAGGATATACTAAGTAAGGTACATTTGAATGTATGTATAGTGTATGTATATATGAATCCGTTTAGCACACGAATCTCTAAAACGGCTCGAACGATTTTCTTCAAACTTTGCAAATAACTTAGTTCTGGGATAAAAATAATATAAATACAGATCTCTATGCCAGTAAAATTGATATTTATTTATAATCTTTAATTGAAATTAAAATAATAAAAAATATTATGGGGTTAAAAATCAAAACAAATAAATAATAAAATCACCTAACTTTGACAGTGCATACTACGTGTTCCAGTCGAAACATTTGGTTTTGCATAGCAGCCAGTTACTAAAATATTAAATGTACAACTGTAAAATAAAAATCATTTATAATTTTTTAAATCCTACTATTGACTATGATAGTCAATGATCGTACTTTGTAATGCTGATTACGAATCTTTAGATAAATAAGTCAAGTCATGTAAAAATATAAAATAACTAATCAATTGTAGAATTGCATTTTTATTTTTAAAACAAAAACATTAGTAAGAATCATGAAAACAGCTAGGCTAAGTGTTGCAGATTGAACAAGTGTTCAACAAAGATACACCAGAGTGCAGCATCACCCGCAGGCTTAGGGCGGGGCTTAGGGCCACTTTGAAACAGTTTGAAAGGCGAGTGAGCGGAGCGAACGAGCTCATTATGAATAACTGTCCTAATTTAAGTTATCAGACAAAGTAATTTGTCATTACTGTACGTTATGATTTAAAATCATGTATATGTGTAACATGTGTTTATTTAATTAATTCTTGTATTTTAACTTACATTATTAGTACTGGTACTGGTATTTATTACCTTGTACTGTAACTTGTATTGTAAAAATGGCGGCTGTAATTTTAGCCAGTTACTAATTTATTAAATAAACAATTGTGTCATGTTTTATAAAGTTTACTTATTTTTGTGTTTGTTATATAAATAACCAAGTAAAGGAATAAATAAAATTTATGAATTTTTAAATAAATAACCATTTATTATAATACACCAGTCGCAACAGACCTGCGTACTTCAGTGAATTTCAAGAAAAATTTGGGGGGTTTGCCTTTCAATAAACATTATATTTTGTTCTCTTAGTAGCCTACATTTGCTGCATTTAGGGTTCGTATAAGAAAAATGGGTTAAGTACGACTTAGTAGGCCTAAATTACATAAAAAATATTATGAAGATCAATTTTTTAAATTTTTCCAATAAAACGCCGTTGGGAAATGAATACTGTATGTGGATTTTCCGCCATATAGGCGTTGTGAGCAAACATAAATTTATCTCTGCCTCTTGAAAGTACATACTAATTTTATTTAGTTACAATAAATAAGTGAGATGGAGAGGTTTGTGTTTTTCCCATAAGAATAGCATGGGAAACATTTTTTTTATTTTCTCAGTACTAGTAAAGGTAGATTTAAAAATTTCAAATACTAAATAAATTGTTTAGTGAGCGGAGTGAACGAGCTGTCGATTTGAAAAACAACAAGCCGTTTTGCACTCTGCATTCTCGTATAGGCGTATGTTTATGCGACTGAACTATTGCATCTACTGAGATAATACGTTCCACGCACAGATCAATAGTCTATGTGGACGGGGCAAAGTAAGGCAAAAAGAGGTCCGCCAACCTCTTAAAAAAAAAAAAAAAAAAAAAAAATGTGTACAAATTTACAAAGAAAGGGTCTCGGCCTCCAGGTATACTCTTATTAATACTAAAACTATCATACACATGTTTAAAAAGTGAATGCTTACATTTAGACTTACTAAACTACAAATTACCAATTCCCCATTCTTTTACTTATGAACCTAATAATAATATTGATATTTAACACTAAGATAAAACATTTAATCTTAATTATTAGAAGTAGAAATTCATGGTTTGCTTCAATTAATTATTACTTTTATAACGAACATTTAAAGATTATACTAATATAAAAAATACTGTTCATTCTTCACCCTAAAAAAATTACTGCCAAATAAATACCAAATTAACTTACAATTAATTATAAAGCCGCATTGTTTTTCTAACTGCCAATTGGAAGACACTACAGGCCTGACATTACAAGAATAAAATAGCATCAGGAGGCGCGAAGACGCTTCATTGCAGAATAAGCGGGTAGAAGTGAACGATTCTTCATCTTGAACGGTTCTTTTATACCTATTGAAAATTTTCAATCTTTGGCCTTTCCCGCGCAAATTTATACACAATGAGACAATTTCTGGTGGCCAAAACCCCCATAATGAAAAAAAAAATAAAAAATCCTTGGAGCGAAAGAAAAATTTGCCGGTACAAACAGAGATTGTTTTAGAGTATAAGATAAGATTATTTAAGGAGAGTGAGCAAAGCAAACTTTAAGTACATCAATGAATCCGTAGCTCTATAAAATGAGTAAATACTGACCAATACTTTTAACACTTTTAACTTAAGTTTAACACATTTACAGTAAAATCATGTGGTTTAATGATATACTATGACGAAAATTTCTTTGAAGTTACGCAACTAATTTAAAATTAAATACAGTCTTTAAATGTGGTTCATTTACTTTTTTCATTTCTCTTCATTGAAGACACCATCGCATTTATTCACATTTGTATGATATTAAATTTCGGCAAATAGAATTTGAAAGATAGCCTATGTAAAAAAACATATTGTACAATCTATCTATATATTAATAGGCAAGCGTGTTTCATTTCCTCCTTTTTTCTCAGCTCGTGTGCAATGTAGAAAAAATCTGCGGATACCTTTAGAAAGGTACAGTCTTGTAGATGAGCAGAATCCCATTCTAATTCATATCGGACTCCAGGGCTACGCCCCACAGGCTTTCAAAGTTCCAATGTTAATTTTATGGAGAAAGGATAATTAATTGATTGCATCATTAGACAGCTGTTGTAAACACAACTGATAGAAAAACAGATGTTTCAGTTATAAAATGTTTTTAAACTTCTTTGGTTCAGATCAACTGAAATTTGATCGAATTTCGATCAGTAGGCGATCTCTAGTATATATAATTCCGTAAGCGAATCGGTCCCCACGAAATATCTCAAGTTAGAAGAAAGATAGGGTAACATATGATGGCTCATTTTAAAGCTTGAGGTCCAAGGACGCAAGGAAAAATACCAAAATTATCAAAAGTTACCTGGGCTTCGCCCCAATGGACCTTGAAGTTCCAATGTAAATCTAATGGGAAGATGATTTTTATACCTACACGTGTGATTAAGCAGATGTTTCAGTGTTTTATCATAAACTCAGCTGGTTATTGAGCAGATATTTTGAGTTAAGATAACCGCATAATTATAACATTTTAAAATTGGTAATGCACTATAAAAAGGAGAACACTAATAGTCATGAACGGGTTAGGGATCCTCAGGAGATTTCATCTTCGTGACACCATCTATGACGTTAAGGAAACAAGAGTACATTGGATGATGGGTATATTCATTATAAAAATTAAAATTAAAAATAAAAAAATTAAAAGTGGTTTAGATGTGGCAAAATTGATATAATGGTTAATTCCTTTACTTATTGAATTTAGTTATTATGTTACTGCTTTATATATTGGCTATTTAGTAGATAGAGTTAAGGAGTTGAATGGTTTTGTTGAGTGTTTGTTTATTTTCGACTGAATTAATTATTGTATGTAAACTAATACCTAACATTGGATAACCTCTGTATGAGGAATATTTTGTTTTGGTTTTATCCATTCTTTACTTTTTCTTTCCGTAGGTCGTAGGGAAACAGTATAGTAAACGCCCGTTAATCCATAAAGACGGGGAGCTTTCCATGTAAATGATAGTGTGCTAAAACTAACAATGTATCAATCAGTGTTCTACTTCATTGGCGAACAGACATAAATAGACAGTAATTAAATTTAGGGGGAAGTCGGTGGCATGGAGGGTAAGGGGGCCATGGGAGCACGGGGGAGACATGGGAGAAATAGGTAAAACGGCGGGGGCACAGAAGGGCACGGAGGTACGGGAAGGGCCGGCCGGGATGGCAGCATGGGGGGTACAGGGTGTTTGGGGATATGGGGGCACTGGAGACATGAAGAGTAAGGCATCACATAAAAGGCTAAGTATCACATATAAGGCGCACGCTGGAGGCATGGACAACATAGCACAGGGAGGAACGGTGAGCATGAGAGCACGAAAGCATGGAGGGTGCTTGGATGCGGGGGTACTCCTCGGATACTTAGTCCGAGGGGTACTCTGGGTAGGTATGGGGGATGCACTGAAGCACGTGGCGGCGCTGTTGTGGGGGCACAATGAGCTCTAGGGGCGTCGGTGGCAAAAGAAGTGGATGGGCACGGGGGGCACGGTTGTCACGGGGAGCAACTTCGGTCATGAGGGTACGGAAACATAGGTTGCCAGAGGTACGTGGCGGGGTGGTGGTGGGAAGGACAATAGGCACTAGGGGCCTCGGTGGCACGGGGGTCAGAATGACGTTGGGCACGGGGGAGGATTGGGGGATTTAGAGGGCATGGGGACCACGAGGAAGAACGGTGGGCATGTGGGCACGTGGGCACGGGAGTACCTGGGTGCGGGGGGGGGGGCATGGGGACACTGGGGTTAGGGGGCATGAGGATATAGGTTGCATGAGGAGGAATGGTGAGCATAGGGCACGGGAATATAGGGGCATGGGAATGGGGACACAAAGGGTGGGACCTACTAGAGACATCGGTGGCACGGAAGTTGGATGGGCATAGGGGCATTGGGGAGGAATGAGGAACACAGAGGGCACGGGGGCCACGTGGAAGAACTGCGCTCATGTGGGCAAGAGAGAGAATGAAGGGCACAGGAGCATTATTGGGCAAGGGGGTACAGGGTCAGGGGGATACTCGGGCCCCGGGGGCATGGGGGTACAGGAAACACGGGTCAGGAGAGGTGAACGGGAGAACGGGGAGGCATGGGGTCATGGCGAGTGTGGGTGAATGGGAGCACAGGGGTCCAGGGTGAAGGAGTGTACAGTATTAATGGGCTTATGTTGTATTGAACTATTTTATTTATTTGAGTTACAAACTCATCATGAACATGTTTAAGTTTAAACTATTTTTATCGCGTTTGGTAGTATAATAGTGCAATAATTTTTCTTTTTTCCTCAAAAAAGACTATTGTATTTTAATACAGTTGAAATTATTAGTAAATTACTAATGTGATACCACCAAAAAGTGTCGTAAAGATTAGGATATATTTTATTCGAAAACCCAAACATGTAAATTCACATTACAGCTTGAGAAAATACAGTAGGCCTAATACTGCAAGGAGGTGATAAATTGAAACTTATTTTTGGACAAATTGCCATTTTTAATTTTAGGGGCCTTCGCCCCTACACTCCACTAGTTAAATATATTTAGCAGTTCGTATTTAAATCACACTAACTATAATTTTAAATATTTATGATTCTATATATTACAATCTCATTCACTACACATCCACTAACTAACATCTCTGTACAGTTAAACATAATGGCCTACTGGTGCTGTAAGCTTAATAATTAAGTACATAATAAATAACAAAAAATAATAGTATACATAGTAATTATAATAAAAATTATTTATTTCGATTACTTTAGTTGTGTTGTGCAAAATCAAAAGACATATCGCAATAACAAATATAGCGTTTTATAACTAATTAAGATATTATACACTCCAAATTAAAAAAGAAAAAAAATATATATATTCAGATAATATAAAAATTCAGATATATATATCAAAGAGGGAAGTTTTACAAGTACCTTTCATGTGAATAAAATGTTATTTAAAGTACCTCTTATAGTCTAGCCAAATTATGGTTCAACCCTGAAGTAATTGCAAACTTTTATATTTTGACTTATTCTTATGTAAAATTAGCTGAGAAAAACGATGGTGAAAAGTCTACCACTCTCCGACGTTGCGCTCGCCTGCTATGGCCAAATTTTTCAAAATGGCGGCTGTAGTTTTATAAGTTTTTGCTGAATATCTTTTGAACCGTTAAAGACAGCTAAATTTTGTAAATTAATAAATTTTTGAAAATAAAATTTTGCACAATTTGATATGTAATATGTTGTTATATTAAATAAGGGTGATATTGCTCTTTAAAGCTACTTTCAACTGTGGGCTTTTAGGTGCATTTCTTTTGTTAAGTAAACCATATCACGGTGGTGCCAAGGGTTAGATCACAGATAACGTATACCATATCTGTGATCTGTGGTTAGATATAAGCCTTTTACCGTGTTAACTGACTACTACAAGGTCCCCAGATACCAAAAACACCATTCATTAAAATTTTCATATCTGCATATATATACTTATTAAGATACATATATAAATATGTACTTAAATCCCGTGAATTCGGTAAACCTGTAAACGAAACGTCCAATTTTTATCAAATTTAACATGAAGGTGTGGGACTAGGTCTATTTTCATTAGTTATGTTGTTTGGGATTATCAGACTATGGGAAAAGGGTGATATACAGGTTCAAACTTGTCTAAAATCGGCAAAAATCGGGTTTTAAGCTTATTTTAGACAATTTTGAAACTGTATATCACCCTTTTCCCATAGTCCGATAATTACAATCGACATAACTAATCGACATAGACCTAGTCCGGCAGCTTCATGTCAAGTTTGATAAAAATCGGACGTTTCGTTAACAGGTTTACAAGCTTTACGAAATTTAAGTACATTTTTATATATGTATCTTGAAAATTTTAATAAATGGTGTTTTTGGTATCTGGGGACCTTGTCGTAGTAAGTTAACACGGTTAAAGGCTTGATATATTTAACCCTTGTCACCACCGTAATATGGTTTTCTTAACAAAAGAAATGCACCTAAAAGCCCACAGTTGAAAGTAGCTTTAAAGAGCAATATCACCCTTATTTAATATAACAACCAATACATATTACATATCAAATTGTGCAAAATTTTATTTACTAAAATTTATTAATTTACAAAATTTAGCTGTCTTTAACGGTTCAAAAGATATTCAGCAAAAACTTATAAAACTACAGCCACCATTTTGAAAAATTTGGCCATAGCAGGCGAGCGCAGCTTCGGAGAGTGGTAGACTTTTCACCATCGTTTTTCTCAGCTAATTTTACATAAGAAAAAGTCACAATATAAAAGTTTGCTATTACTTCCGGGTTCAGCTGTTTTTTGAGCTAATTTTACTAGACTATTAACAAGCCTCGGTTACTCAGTACTTTTCTGACACACAGTAAAATAAAGTTAAAAATTCTTAACAATAATTAAAGTTAGATTATTAGATGTTTCATTGGAACGCCTACATTTTAACATCTCCCTAGTTGTGGACCGTCTGGCATTTGGTTGCGTCGCGCTATACGCAGGAGTAGACAGAGCGAGATATAGAAGGCGAGAGAGAGAGAGAGAGAGAGAGAGAGAGAGAGAGAGAGAGAGAGAGAGAGAGAGAGGGAAAGGTTGACTCTGTCGACTGCGCATCAACTTTACGCATAGCTTGAACAACTTGAAGTAAACTACTCTTTTTGGAACGGTTCTTTAGGAACAGTTCTTTTATACCTATTGAGAATTAATTTACAAACTCAGGCCATTCCCGCTCGAATTTATACACATTGAGACAAGGTTCACATTTATACGTATTTCGGCGATTTTTAGTTTTATGTTGTATAGGCTATATAATGAGACAAAATGGAATTATACGGATTGGGAGGAAAATTGCATTGTTAAATAAAGCACAGTTTTGTCTCAATGTGTAGCCTATAAACCAACATGATTTTGTCTCATTGGGTATAATTTTTATATGGTACTTATGAGAAGTTTCTTTTTTATACGTATTGAGATGAATTTCACGTTTATACCCATTGAGATTATACCTGTTGAGACCCTACGTTATCGTTACTGTAACTTTAACAACTTAAAAATTCTCTAATGCACTCGGTAGCGGCAGCGCGAGTATCATCTATTCTCTCTGCAGCATCCGTTTCTTTGTTCCATCCCTTTCCCTCAATCGCTTCTTCAATGTAGGCATAGGCCTACAATATTCTGGTACTCAAATATAAAATGTTGTTATGAGCTGCGAGTCTTATAGGCCTACTTGTACATTGTAGGGGAAAGAAGGGAAAAAAATTCTTCCCAGAAAATATGCGGGCAAAAAAATACCAATACATGTGTCAAACTCTTTGATATTTAGTGTAGTTTCTTATAAAAAATTATCATTATCATATATATTAACGTTAATAAAATATACAACATTATATGAGAATATGCACTTTCGCACGCGTTCCCTACCCATCGGGTAATTGTGCGCATGGGGGTGGGTAATTGGTGCGCAGGGACGTATGGGTTGAAATAATTAGAATAAATGTGTTTCATTAATGTAAAATCATTATCAATACAACATATGGAATGTCTTAAACCTAAACAATACTTTCTCTGAGCTTTACAATATACTTAACAAAAGTTTTGAGTAAAAATTACAAAATTGTTCAAGGGTTAATGCAAAATTAGCACACGTAGGCTAATTTTCTGCTGTGTCTGCACCTGAGCTGTCTGTATGACTCCAGGACGAACAGTTTATGATCATCTGTAAACAAGAATGTAAAAAGGGGAAGTAATCTTTTTTCTTACCTATAACTACTTGGGGGGAAATTGTGCGCACCGCCGCGCACCATTACCCGATGTTGCATTCGAAAGTATTTTATTTTCTCACTATCTTAAGAAGGGATGAAACCACAAATTAATTGGTTCCAACGATAAAGCAAAGACTACCATTAATTGTAATAAAATATACGTATTAAGTTATCTAAAGCTCTGCCCTAAAATTACTATTTTCTCAGGCACAAAAATAACATGACACACACGACTTTTAGATTTTGGCCTCTCATAACCTCAAAACTTTCAGTGGCGAAAACCACGAGGTCGTGTGTTAGTTATTGAGTCCCCCGCTAGGCTGCAACACATACTGGAGCTTTTTAACTTATTTCATTCATAAAAAACTACGATGCGCACCATTACCTGCCGCGCACGATTACCCTACTCTCCCTTACATTTTTTTTTCTTTAGCTGTTTGCTTTAGAATAGTAAAATCCAATAATAGTTGGGTCGTTAACCCGAAATCAACCCTTTAAATTATTATATATTATTTTTCCGTTTATGCATATTTTAGGTACTGTACTACTTGAAGCCGCGTCCGCACTGGCTTGGAGCATGGTCGCCGAACTTATGTTTGCTGCTATATTATTTTGATGAATGTTAAATCAGGTTTGCTAGCGATGGTAGGAGCGGCGCAGGCGCGGGCAAGTGAGCAGGACATAGCGGGTCACAACGGTCAGTAATTGTTTGTTATGAATGTTTGTTAAATTTTATGTTCGCCGAACAAGTTCACCCCGTGCGGATGCGGCTTAGTTAAATTAAAATAACTATACACCCTTCGAAAAGTTTCTCAAGTAGCGCATAGCTAGACCTGCATACTAAGCGAATTTTCTTTGTTTTTTTTTATATTTTTCGTTAAAATTATATAGGGGTGAATATGCAGGTTTACTGCCAGGGGGGGTGTTGTAAGCAAATACCGTACTGTAAATAGAATTAGGAATTAGGCTTAATTATTACTCTATGAATGAAGGTACATAATGTATCAAGTTCCGGTATTTTAGTCATGTTCCACATTAACTAGTATGCGAGTGGGTGGGTACGGTATAGACTACGTTTTCCACTATATGGGTGTAGTGAGCAAATCTATATATTAATACGCAAGCATGTTTCATTTCCTCCTTTTTTCTCAGCTCGTGTGCATCGTAGGATAAATCCGAGCATACCGTTAGAAAGGTATAGTCCTGTAGATGAGCAGAATCACATTCTAATTCACATCGGACTCCAGGGCTACGCCCCACAGGCTTTCAAAGTTCCAATATTAATCTTATGGAGAAAGAGAATTGAATGAATCATTATAGACAGCTGTTGTAAAAACAACTGCTAGAAAATTAGGAAGGACAGATGTTTTAGTTCTAAAATCTTTTTAAGCTTCTTGGGGCCAGGTCAACTGAAATTTTGATCGAATTTCGATCAGGAGGCGATCTCTAGTACAAATTAATCCTCGTTAACAACAACAGTGAAAATACATTCAGTACTACTTTTGATCATGTTGTGTTTAAGTAAGCGAGATGAACAAATTTGAGAAAAAATTGATAATGGTTAGTCGTAAATTCGAATCCAAAAATTAAAGAGTTAGATGTGATGTTTTAAAATAAATGCGTGATTTTGCAGGATCCCAAAGTCTTTAGCGCCGCCACGCTGAGAGTTGTTGCGCGCGGTGAGCGGCAATATGGCTCGGTGAAGTAGTATAAGCTGCGTTTACACCGGAGTTGCCAACAAATGTTATCAACATTTTTGTTAGAAACATATGTTGATAACGAAAGTTATTAACAAAAATATTACTAACATTCAGTTTTGGCTTAAGTTTTGTTACCAACATTTAACCTCCTCGGTCTCTTGTTCAGTTGCCTCGTTGCCTCTGGGATGTCAAACGTAGAAGATTTCAGTCCATGCATTATTTTTCGCATTCCCGTTACTAAATAGGAGGCTTGTTGGATCCCATATTACGTTAAATAGTTCTAGTACTTTGATATAGTTCGATGAGTTTAATAACTGCCTCCTTCCTTACTCCACTCAGTCTGACTCAAAACCTCCTCCATTGTTGAAACACACACAAACAAAAACACAAAACACACAAATGAAACAAACACTGTAAAAAATCACCGTTTCGTTTTAACTCAAATAGGTTGAGTCGACGATTATTGAATTAATCTGGCTCAAGTTTCTGTGTGAAAACACACCGGTTCAATTCAAATAGTGATGAGTAAATATAACACAATTAAATTTGAGTCAAACTTACTGAAAATTTTGAGCAGAAACCAGGAAAGCGAGTCGTTGAGTTACTTTGACCCCGTATTTGAGTGAGTCAGTTTTATCAGCGACTCAATTTCACTCAAACTTTTGAGTCAACGACGTGGAGCAAACGTTACCCAAAAAATCGGTTCAACCGTGATTCATGTATGTATTTATAGCAATAACCCAAGTAGCAAAACAATATTGTAAAAATATTAAAACAATATTGTTTAATATTGCCGACAACATTGTTAAGAAAATAATCAGAAAACATTGAAAAAATATTGTTTCAATATTGATTAATGTTGAGACAATGTTGTAAAACATTATTGTCAAAATATTGAAACAATATTGTTTAAATATTGATTTATATTTTTTGGACAATATTGTTGTCAAAATATAGAAACAATATTTTTAAAATATTTATTTATATTTTTTGGAAAATATTGTTTGTTAACCTTTTTAGGGCCGACAAAAAATGTAAAAATACTAACACAAAAAACGCCTTAAGGCTAGGCTTTAAATTATCTTCTCGAAAATTTCACCACATGTCGTATTTTTTAGGTTTTGTTGGTTATGTGATGTTTCCTTTAGTTTGAAACAACCAAATACAGTAATGGTTTAGTAACTTTGTTAGATATAAGTTTTTATTTGATTGTAATGAAATTTAATTTGTTAAATACTTCCTCATGATACAAACATGTTTTATTTATGACATGAAATATTTCTTATTCTTATGTAAGTAAACCCTAGTTAAGGCATAACATATGTGCGACAACATAAAAATGTAGGCCTCCACGGGAAATGCATTTATGCAAGCGAACTTGAGTATCAACTGGCTAAGTAGTGTAACCAATCCTTGAACAGTATGAAGCGGCGTGGCGTAGTTGGTAAGGGCATGGCATCGTAGTCTAAAGTTCGCGGGTTCAAATCCTGCCTGCAGCCGAGACATTTTTGGTGCTTTGGTATTTTTAAGATTGAGTGAAATCAACTCAGAAAACAGAGTCAAATTTTGACTCAATATGTTTGAGTTAAAACTAAACTCAGAAATTGAGTTGAAAGTTAATTCATTATTCTGAGTTTAATTTAACTCAAATCAGTTTATTTAACTCAGACATTGTGCAGTCCTCCTCGGACTCGGAGGTTGAGTTTATTTTGAGTCAATTTCACTCAAAAATTTTTTAGAGTGAAAGCACGAATATAAACCACTGTTTGGCACGTTGGCGTGCTTTACAAACTGAAACTCAATCTTCCCCATACATTCTATATGACGATTAAATACTATTTAACAAACAGATATTTTAGAACAAAATTCGGAAATTCTGTCACAGGGTTACATCCTATCCAAGCAGGAGTGCCCCAAGGAAGTGTTTTGGGTCCTGTGCTATACACACTGTTCCACTGCTGACCTACCTGAAACTCAAAATACATTTGTTGCTACCTTTGCTGACGACACGGCTATCTTAGCTTCACACCAAGACCCGGAGGTTGCATCTGATTATGTCCAAGTTACGCTAAATGATTTGTCAGAATGGCTAAAAAAATGGAGAATCTATGCTTATTTAATATGCTAAGGGTTTTTTTGTGTTGAGAACTCCTCAAACAATTTTCAACCGATTTTCAAGTTTTTTGTGTCGTTGGATAGGGCTTAGTCTGCATTAGTTTCTGAGAAAAATTGATGAGAATGGAATTGAAAATAAAAGCGCTATCCACCATTAAAATCTCAAAATTTCCCATTAAAATAACATTGTGATTGAATAAAGCATTTAAACATCTGTTAATGTACTGCTGTAAATACATGTTGTTTCTTGTGATTACTGATACTCACAATATTGCATTGGTCGGATGGCATTGATTTAGAACTAAAAGTAACTTTTGTATTGTATAAAAATAAATTGCTCGATTTCGAGCAACAAGCACACTAGTAAAAGTAAATGAAGACAAATCAACTCACTTGACTTTCACAACAAGATTTGACACATGTCATCCAGTAACTCTTAAGTCCAAATTCCCCAAACAAATCTATACATATTTAATACGCGACACGGTTTTTTGTACAAGGAACTCCTCCCACAGTTTTCAACCGATTTTAGCGAATTTCCCTATAGGGAATACGCTATTACGGTAGTAGCCATGGTAAGACCTAAGCCCGGGACCACTTTATTTTTTCATTTTGAGGTCCCCAGAAGCCAAAAAAAAGGTGAAGAAACAGTAATGCTTCGAGCAGGTTTTCTTATCAATAGCTGTTGTAATTAAAGATACCTTTTTTAAGATAATAAGGCTTTAATCAACTAAAAATGTTATATAGTTGGAAAGGTAAACAAGTATGAATATAAACAAGAAGTAAATAAATACAACAGCTGATTACTTAAATCAGTATTTCATAACATTCTCCCCCTCAAAACTTAAACTACGTAATCAGCCAGGTAAGTCGGCGGTTTTCTTGATCTTTTTGGCCTTTCTTGAAAATCGTTTTCTTGAATGTCATTTTGTAAAGTGACCTGTAGCTCTGGAGTGATGTTCGTCTCCAAAGTAACGTTCGACTTAGGAGTGACATTCGGCTCTGAAGTGACGTTTGGCTCATGAGTGACATTCAACTCTGGAGGGACGTTCGGCTCTGGATTGAAGTTCGGTTGAGAAACATCCTTTAGGGTTGGTTGACATGGTATGTTTTGGTTTTCTAGTAAACTCGTATCCCCCCTTCGAGATAAATGCTTGAGGGATACAGTCGACTGCCTTCCATCATTGTGTTTTACCAAAGCATAGTGTGGGTTGGCATCAATAAGCTCAACTTCTTCTACTAGCGGATCAAATTTTGATGTCCGAACGTTTCTTTTTAAGAATATTGGTCCAGGCTCCATAAGCCAAGCTGGAAGCGAGGTGCCATTGAGTGACCGCCGAGGATGCATAAAAAACCTGTCATGTGGCGTACTGTTGGTCGCAGTGCACAAGAGCGATCTAATGGAATGTAATGCATCGTTGAGTACAACTTCCCATTGCTCTACCTTTAAGGATCTGGACTTAAGAGCTAACAAGATTGCTTTCCACAATATCCCATTGAACCTTTCCACTTGACCGTTTCCTGCGGGATTATATGGAGTTGTTTGACTAGTGGCTATCCCTCTTTCATGCAGGTAATCCCTGAGTTCTTTGGAAAGAAAAGATGTCTCTCTGTCAGAATGAATGTAGCTGGGCATTCCAAATATTGAAAACAGATTTTCCAAGCAACGAACTACCGTGTTTGAGGATATATCACTGCAAGGGTATGCGAATGGGAAGCGTGAATATTCATCGATTATAGTCAGCAGGTATCGATTTCTTGTGCAAGATGGCAATGGTCCCTTAAAATCTACATTTAGCC
Source organism: Neoaliturus tenellus (assembly GCA_030545055.2). NCBI lineage: Eukaryota > Metazoa > Arthropoda > Insecta > Hemiptera > Cicadellidae > Neoaliturus > Neoaliturus tenellus. The sequence goes on along the minus strand of CM061532.1, from coordinate 73,205,732 downwards.
GCTCAAAAGGCTTTGTTGCCTTGATTAGGTGAGCGTTTGTAGTCTTATAAAATCGGGGTTTAATCTCAGCGCATATCGGGCATTTGTTTGTCATTGTTTTAACATCATCCACTGAGTAAGGAAGATTTTTACTCTTTATCCAATGGTACATTCTTGTAATACCAGGGTGACAGAGTGACTGGTGAAGTGCAAAAAGCTTGTCTTGACAATTTATGTTAGTGACAGCTCCACATACACGTGAAAATGCATCGGCTGTGATGTTTTCTTTTCCTGGTCTATACTGTATGTCAAAAGAATAAGGTGACAACTCTAGACGCCATCTAGTGATTTTCTCGTTTTTTATTTTACTAGTGTGCCGACTGTTGAACACAAATGACAAAGCTTGTTGATCGGTAATCAAGAGAAAATGCCGTCCAATGAGAAAATGTCTCCATTTCATCAGAGATTCAACTATGGCTAGAGCTTCCTTCTCAATGGAGGAATGTCGTTTTTCACAATCGGTCAACGTTTTAGAGAAAAAAGCGACAGGTCTACCTTGTTGACTCAATGTTGTTGCGATAGCAAAGTCTGATGCGTCCGTTTCCACAGCTAATGGTGAAAGATCATCAATTACGGTGAGTATTGACTTTCCTATGTCTTGTTTAATTTCCTCAAATGCCAAAGCTGGCTTAGAAGAGGGCAATATAGGAAAAGATTTGCAATCAATTAAAGGCCGAATCTTGTCTGAGAACTTAGGGACCCACTTTGAGTAGTGCGAAAATATCCCTAATGCACGTTTTAAATGAGAAGCATTAGATGGCAACGGCAAATCTAACAAAGGTTTCAGAAGCTCTGGGTCAGCTTGCATAGACTGGTAGCGAATTTGATATCCTAAGATCGATATTGTGTCTTGAGAAAATTTGCTTTTCTCACTGTTTAGAGTAATATTATATTTCTTAGCTACCTCTAAGAATTTATTCAGCCTTTCATCATGCTCTGACTGAGTTTTACCAGCTACAGTTATATCATCAATGAAAGCCCACACCCCTTCTAGTTTTTCAGTGGAAATAATTTTATCAATCGTGCGCTGAAACGCTGATACACCATTCGTCACACCAAATGGAACCCTACAGAACTGATACAGTTTTCCAGCTGCTTCAAATGCTGTGTAGAATTTTTCATGTTCCGAAATTGGTATTTGATGGTAGGCATCCTTTAAATCTATAGTACTGAAAACTCGATTTTCTGCTATTTTACTAACTATATTTTCAATATTAGGTAAAGGGTAGGCATCTAATAAAGTGAACTTATTTATAGTTGGACTGTAATCTATTACTAATCGCTTTTTATGAGATGGGCTTTTGGTAACAAGCACTTGGGCACGCCAGGGAGATGAACTTTCTTCAATTATACCATTTTGAAGGAGTTTTTGCACTTCAGAGATGATGAACTTTTCATCATCATTAGAATACCTGCGAGACTTAGTTGCAATGGGCTTGCAGTCAGGTGATAAATTAAGAAAAAGGCGCGGTGGTTCAACAGAAGCACAAGCAACATTACAAATAGACAGAGGTAATTTATCTCCTCCGAAATCAAGGTTTACTGAAGAATGCAATTTCATTATATCATGACCAACCAAGATGTCAGTGCACAGATTGTCGATAACAAATAGTTTTACATTTTCATAAGTATGGTCAGAGAATTCTAGGTTTGCAGAAACACCCTTTTATAGGTGACTTTAGAGATGTAGAAGCCATAGATACCTGTTTTTGTTCTGGAATTACCTGAAAATTATTTTCCATCACAATAGCTCGGTTTATAAAACTATCGGTACTCCCCGTATCAACCAAAACTTCAACAGGTATTTTATTTACATTACCTCGTACAACTGCTTTTGATAGCCCATTGGAAGCAGCTGCCCATGAAAGCGTGGACATTACCAAGGAATAGGCATTAACGGTCTTACCTTGAGCTTTCATCAACCTGCATACCTTCACGAAGTGTCCCTTTTTCTTACAGCCAGCGCAAGTAGCATCCTTGGCAGGACAGTTGTTTCGAGTAAAATGACGCCGGCCACCACAATAGAAACACTTCTGTTTTGAGTTTTTCGGTACAGCAGCTGAAGTAGGAGATTCTTCAGGATCCATATTATTATCTGGTTGATCGGAAGGCAGTGTTGATGAGGTGATGCAATAAATTACTTCAGTTTGGTTTGAAGATCCATATGCTTCACAGCTCTTTTGTGCAGACTCAAGCGAACGTGAAATGTCCTCTGCCTCTTTCAATGTCAAGGATGACTTTTCTAAGAGTCTTTGACGGATATTGGGATTCATAATTCCACTTATAAAGGCATCACGAACGGATTCATCTCGATAAGTATTCCCATCTACGGCGTGAAAGTTGCAATCTTTGCTGAGAAGTTTAAGCTCTTGTAGAAACTTGTCTATGCGTTCTTCTTTCTTCTGTTTGCGATTTGCTAGCATGTGTCTAGCATAAATTTCATTCTTCTTGGGATTATAAATATTTTCCAAAATTTTAACTGCTGACTCATATGTGGAACTTTCAGAAATGTACTCATAGACATTGTAAGAAAGAAAATTAATCAACACGTTAAGTTTCTTCTCTTTAGCTACTTCTGAGTCAGTTATGAAATTTTCAAGTGTTTTGAACCAGTGTTTGAATGCTCTACTTGCAGAAGGGTCTTCTGGATTTGTATTAAACTTCTCTGGTTTTAAAAGCTTTTCCATTTTTTTTTAGTTGATTAAATTGTTGTAATTAAAGATACCTTTTATAAGATAATAAGGCTTTAATCAACTAAAAATGTTATATAGTTGGAAAGGTAAACAAGTATGAATATAAACAAGAAGTGAATAAATACAATAGCTGATTACTTAAATCAGTATTTCATAACAATAGCGATACCAAAATCGTAAGCTTTAGTACTTAAAATTTAGTCTTCAATATAATTGGCGTTATATGGTATCGTTTTAAAATCAAACTAAAACAGATGTTTTGATGTTAAATGTGATGTTCTTTATCTTCATGTTTTACTTCTGGAGGACGATTCACGTTATTTATCATTTCCTCAAAGCTTTTTGGACATGTAATTATTTTTCTCTAGTCTCCTTGGCAAATCCTTTCATTTGAGACCAATCAGTAAATTCTACAATTTGTGAAATGCCCACAACTTTTTTATAAGTATTTTCCGCATGCATATTTAATGCAATTCGTTAATCAGGCCTTGGTTTAACATAACCCCTTTCATGTGAAAAGGTAGATACAGTAGAACCTCGATAGTTCGACACTCCTGATAGTTCGACATGGTCCATGACAACTTAACTTGTTAAAAATGACCGATAGTGTCTATAATGGAGCCTGACAAAGGTGAAAATGTAAACAAATTGGGGAATGATTTGAATGTTGTTTATGTTAAAGTTCAATTAGGTTATGGTTTCACTAAAATTTTGTGTTTCCTAAATTCAAATTATGATTTTTATACTCCCAGTGTTAAAATTTACCATATACTCCCTATAGTTCGACATTTCGATAGTTCGACACTCTCTAAGTCCACAAAGTGTCGAACTATCAAGGTTCTACTGTAGTACTTTCGCTGATGTCCAATGTTTACACTTTTACAGCTGTTTACTTGAAAATCAATCAATTTCCTTACCAATGTTGATCAAATGGAAAAATTACGAACTTTAAGGACTTTCAGGGCCTTTCCTTTAAAATCTATATTTACCAATTTACTTTAGAAACAACTTCATGCCGAGCTCTAGCCAATGACACCAAAATAATTATAATCGGTTGAAAACTGTGGGAGGAGTTCCTTGTACAAAAAACCGTGTCACGTATTAAATATGTATAGATGTTTTGTTTGTTACTAAACAAGTTGATTCATTTTTATTAACAGCTAAAAACAATTTAAATACAAGATAGACAAAAAATAATAATTTAAGAGGGGGTATATAGGTTAAAATTTATTAACATTTATCGAAACTGTAAAGGTGGTAGGTACTATATGATGAATCTGTTCGTAACTCGTTCAAAAGTGGTATACCGGTCGTCGATTGAATTTGTACATACTTGGCTTCCCCTCGTACTTGAAACTCGATCATACACCGGTAACGACCACTTTCCGGACTAGTAAGAAATATGCTGTTTCACCAGGGTACTGTATATGCTGGTAAGTAACAGTAAAAAATTTAAAAACCCAAAAGACTTTATCTAGCGAATGGAATATTAGGAGATCCATTCTGGGTGGTACCATTTCTAGATGGTACTGGAACTGTACCGTCCAGACTGACTTCCCAATGCGCCTATAAGACACTGTTGGATGATTATTTTTGTGATTTATATTGGAGAGGAACAGAAAGATGATGAGAGGGGTATTGCAGGAAGCAGGTTTGTCAACTAAATTAGTTGTAAACCAAAAATTCCTAAATTTTTTTTATTTTATTTTATTTTATTGTATTGACGAAAGAGTAATTTTAATAGTGTTAATTTTTAATTTATTAATGTTACCAAACAGGGGTTACATTCTATTCTAAGCCTACAGAAATGAGAGCTAATTAGCTAAAGAACTAATTAGAATGCACTATGTTATGATTTAAAAAATTATTCTAAAAATAAAAATTGCAGAAATGATTAAAAAAGGTGAAAAAGCTGCCAACATAACAACTTGGAATTGATCTCCAATATGTAGTAACAGAAATGCAACAGTTTTCTGTGGTGTAATATTGTTGTTTTAAAGTTTAAACATGTTAAAAAACAGTTTATGTAACAATAAATAATACAATGGGTTGGGCAGTAATAAGAGGTTATAAATAAACTGAAGGCCCAGCAGGTTGCTGCAATAGGGGTACTGTATTTTTTACTAATAATAATTGAGCAGGGCTGTAGTAAGTACTCGTACAAAGAAAATTGGTAAAAACTATGGTAATATATAAAGTTATTACTGTAGGTATAGCTACTGCTCTCTGTTTTGCAAATTAATTTATTTGGTGTTTTAGGTCAAAATGGATCAAACTAAATATTATCAAGATATACTCACAGCTAATGGACTGAAAAGGTTAAAAATAAGAAATGTAGAAATTCTTTGCCCCCAGGAAGGCATGATATCACACTGGGATTACGGCCAGGAGGTTTACGTGAAAAATCTCCCACCGAGCATAACAACGTTTGAAATTTACGCTTGGTTCAGTTTCTTTGGGAGAGTCAAGCAAGTAAAGTTGCCTGTTCGTAAAATTGGGAAAGCAAGGAGGTATGCTTTTGTGCTATATGAATCAGTCGAAAAAGCCATTGAGACCGTTGTAAAAGCTGATGGATTAGTTTTTAGACACCTCTGTGGCTCCTATAAAGCACAGGTAGTGTTGTCTCGAGACAACAGAAAAATCTTCATAAAAAACATACCAAAACACTGGACTCAAGATAAGGTAAGATAATTAAAAATGTAATAAATACTCTAGTAGGTATAAGCTATATTTTTGTTTGAATATTTTAAATCCATTGTTTTTAGATCCTGAAGTATCTATAGTCAATGTTAAAACTATTGAGTTTATAATTTATTGCCATCTAAGTTTCCATGCAAATAAAATATTATCTATAAACCGTTTGTTAAGGGTGTATTCCATAACAAGGGTGTATTTTTATGCAAATATGATTGGATGAATGTGATTAGGGCCCGCCCACCTGTTTATATTATATTTGTTATTTTTAGCCCTATATATGTATTCCTATGTCATTAGAATTTTTAATTGTGTTGATTGAATGGATCAAAGTACAAGTATCAAGAATATAACCCGTAAGATTAGCTTCATCAATAACTAAAATATCGCATCTTCTATTAGATCCATGTACTGCAATGCAGGATACTCTAACAACAGAAAGAGTTATTTCTGTTTGAATTATATGTTATATAAGAAGCACAAGCTGTATATACTTATAGGTAGTACATACATAGTTATATATATATATATATATATATATATATATATATATATATATATATATATATATATATATATATATATATTACCAATTGGTAATTGGCCTGTATAAACACTATTTTATTAACATGATACGCAGGGGCGGATCCAGGAAATAGTTTTGGGGGGGGGCTCAGTTCACAGCATGAAATCTTTTGTAGAGGACCCCCAAAGCCCGCGAAAGCACAATAAAAAGGCGCAACATATCTCAATCTTTCTGCAGCAATTTACAATTTCCGTGGATTATTTGGAGGAAGTTTTCCGTGTACGGTTGAAAACGTGTAAAAATCCATTTTATTCTGAATCATATAAATAATGTGAATAGTTTGGTTCTCATACTGTTCAATATTTACATTAGGTGTAAATGAGTTATTTTTCTAAGGTTGCTTAGGTTTAATTCACGATTTCACTAGTTATTCATTCACTATTTATAAATTAAATCAATCTAACATAATAATAGGCCTCACTTTCCTTCAGTAAGTTAAAAATCATATAATTGAATGTAACTTAATTGTAATTTATTGATAGGTAGGCCTATACGTAAATATTAGGCCTATTGTGATTATTTGAGGATAAAATGGTTAAAAAAATAAGCAGTTATGAAATTCAATGAACGAAATCTTTTTAGTGGGAAATCGTTTTTATGCTTATTATTATTTAAAAAGACGAAATTTTATGCTATATATCACCCAAGATGACTGTAAGGCCACAGGTGAACTACATTCCATAAGAGCAATGATGCCAATTTCTGCGACCGTGGTTGTCGCCACCTAGAAAACAACAATTAAAAATGTGTTAAAAATCAACATTTTACTCTTTGCTACACACAAGTGTTGCCAACGCTGCAGGAAAAAACAAATTTCTCTTTTGTGTTGGAAATTGTTTGACTCAACTAATTATTACTAAAATAAAGAATTTCAAAGTAAACCATGGTAGAATTTATGGTTGTATATTTATCTTGGTTGATAATTTTTTAATTTAATAACTATTTAATATTGTGTTATTAAGTAATAACTCAAATGTAAATTAGAGTACTATGATGTAAGTATCGTACACTACCCGTAGAAACACTGTTTCGTTCTACTTTTTAACCAGCTGTATAATGGTAAATATTATAACGTAACTTGACTTCCGTTTTAGTTCTCCGTTTCCGTTTTAGTTCATATCCGGAACGCAACAAATAGTTCAACCACAGACCTTTAGAAAGCAGTTATGCTTTTCCTCTACCGACCTTGTAGATTACCCACTGTTTACTATTTCTAAGAGCTTCTGGATTTGGACTGATTCAAATCTAAATTTCTCGATCTGCGCCATAATACTACTAATAAATAAACAACATACGAAGATGACGGTGTTGGCACTGAGGATTTCATTCATGATGCGTCTGCTTTGCAGGTGTAAGTACCAGTAGAATCACAAGAAATAATTTCACTGTTACTTCGGTTTGACTTATCATACGAGGATTTCGTGTTTTTTCACCGTGGATTCCCGCTCAGTGGCAGTAGACAAAAATTAATAATATTTTCACTGTTGCGACTTGTATTTTTGAAAAAATTTTCGGGTGATGCATCGAGTACTAGCTGTTTTATGGTCTATATGATTTTTAAAAGTATCTTTTCCGAACAAGCCATGTAGACAATCCGTTCATTTGAAAACATCCTATGTAGGGCTACTGGTTTCATTTTAATTGTTGTACAAAAAATCACTATGATGGCGTTTTTCAAATAGTATGATAAGAGAGAACTACATCGTTTGTAGGTTGGGCAGTAGACCTACAGAGTACTGAGGGATGTGAGCTGTGCAGGGCACCGGTAGGGTGAAGAATTCATGAGCGCCGTGACAGCGCTGAACGCTCACTGCCGTCGTCTGCTAGCCGGCCAGGCAACACAATAGCACAAATTTAATCGTTTTTACTGTAACATAAATAATAACTAATACGTTTTAGACGTTTTAATTTGGCGGATTTTCTCGTGGTGTTAGCAATACCCGCGTCCAAAAGGAGGAATATAGAAGCTTTTTCCACTCACCGAGAACCTTTACTCACGCACCAGCGCGGCCCATTGCTATGACGATGACGCAATGACGGCAATTGAAATAGTAGTATAAAAATCACAGGCAAATGAGACTATTTTGTCTGTGACCAATGACCATATATGTAAAACAAACCTTGAGATAGGTGGAAAAAAGTAAGTTATAATTAAATAAATACTAGATTTTCGGAGCATTCAACTTGGTCTTATTCTTTTTTATATAGTGTATTTTTTGTCCGTCTGGGGGGGGCCCGTGCCCCCGTGCCCCCCCCCTTGGATCCGCCACTGATGATACGTGTTGCTTGCAATGAGAAATGAAAAACAAACGTTTACAACACTCAACAATATATGTACACTTATACTGCAAAGAAAACAGAAAGTAAATATATGAGAAGATGGAAAAAAGCAATCGATTTTAACTGGACACACCGATCATCATCAGGCCCAAAGAGAGAATCTTCTGTATTATTTGCAGTACAGTATAAGTGTAAATCTATTGTTGAGTATTTTAGACGTTTTTTTTTTCCTGTATAAAAGAAATCTTTTAAAAATTTAAACCTTAAAAACTAAATGTTTCTTTGTTAAGTTTATTGTTGGTGATGGTGATGGTGATTGTAATGTAATGTTATTATATAGTAATTGTGGACATTTTTTTCTTATCTGGGATGAAAACTGTTTTCAGGAACAATTAATTTACTAAATTATAACAAACATTTTAATTGAAAATTGGCATAACAAAGATTTTTATGTGTAGTGTACCTATTAACTTAATAGTTCAATAGATCTGGAATTTACTTGTTTACCAGATGGAGCAACTGGTTGCCACTCAATGCCAGGGATTTAAAGAAATCGTATTGTGGAAGCAAAACTATTGTTTCTTGGAGTTCCAAACATACGAAGATGCTGCTGTCGCTCTCATCAGACTTAGGAACATCATGAGGCAGTTAACCGGCAACTACCATGTGTTCATCAACTGGGCCAACCCCGAGCCTTTGGTCAATCCGGTAATAATGAATCAGGTAAGCAATGCAGTGTTTATGAAACAATTGATTTCCAACTGGACATACGATACACATTGCACGTATCAAGGAAAGGTAGACTGAGTGCTCGAAAAGGTGTAACCCATTTAAATGAAGGAAAATAAAACATCTTATACCTATAGGTATACTATATTATTAATTATTATCACATAAAAATGTGAGTTGAACTTACAGGGAGTTTTAATACTGTCGAAACGGCATTCAAGATAAGATATAATTTGACTGAGAAATTTGTATTGCATCATAATTAAATATCCTACGACCAAATTTTCTCAAACCCCTATGGGAATAAAAATTTGTCACAAAAGTTAAATTTATACTATTTTATTTTATTGGTTCAAAATTTAGGTACTGTATATTTTAGTTCTTGTTGTTGTTACGAAAAACTTTTCCAGACTCATTAACTTCAATGGCTGTAGTCTGGAAAAAAGCAAATCGGGCCCTTGTTAACGCCAGTCGCCTGATGAGCGCGAGGGCTTACTCTAACCACCACTTAAAATACTATAGTATTATTAAAATCTTATAGTATTTTAACTCACTGTCTCTCCCCAGAGGTACAGACACAAGATGTCAGAAAAAAGTCTTAAGTGTTAGCATAGGTTGATATGTACATTAAATCACATGTCTCAATTAATAAAAAATGCCACAAACCCGAAACCTCAAATAAATGGCTGGAAGTAAGAGTCAATCTCTATCTTAATTGGTTAATTTTAAAACACGATTCTCGTAAACCTCTGCATCTACAAAACTCGTGCGCCACTAGAGAAAAACAGATGATTTTAGACAGTTGCAGTATAACTGAAATTAGAAATTTTATTTAAAAACTCTAAAAACACAGAAGACAAGATCCATCTTTCTACTTTTAGAAAAAAATAAGAGTCAATCTCTACCTTAATTGGTTAATTTTAAAACACGATTCTCGTAAATCTCTGCAGCCATAAAACTCGCCTAGCGCTACGGCCGTGAGGCGGCATTAGGGCTCAGGTAGAGCGGAGCCCTAAATGTACCTAATGCATGTCTTAACGTAAAAAAATTGTATTATTTGTAAATTTGTATAATGCCTCATGTCATTTTGTGCCATTGTTTTATTTATTTATTTATTTTTTTTTTAATTTTTTTTATAAGAAATATGTACTATATTCTTCTCCTGACATTAAAATACAAAAAGAAACGCAACGGCAAAGTTTAGAGGTTACACGATCATCAATGCTATTATCCACTCTTGAGGTCAGAATTGAAATAAAAGTTGATAATCAAGAAAAATAGGGGAATCAAGGACGGCAGGAAGTTCATTTTTCTTGGGAAGGGAGATAATCTTTGGACTGCATTAATTTTGAACAGTGTATAATTTCTGTTGTTGTCATCTTATGGCATGTTTCTGCTATATTGTAACTTTGCCAATTGGAATTAATAAATAATAGATTTTATAACCATACCTCAAGTATATGTTTTTCAAATATATAAATTATTTTTGTAATTCAACTTTTAGAAAAAGTATTTCATGTTTCCTACTTTTTGTAAAAATGTCCTTCTTGTCAAAGTTTCTCTCTCACCACTGTGTGACTTATAAATTTGTTATAGATTACCACACTGTTCGTAAGAGGGCTTCCTCTTGCAACAAATTTAAATGAAGTAAAATTGGCAATCTGGATATCTTTATGGCCATACGAAGAGTTGTCAGAGGACGACTTAGAAGTTACTAAAGAGAAGGATTTTGCTTTCGTAAAATTTAAATCTCGTTCAAGTGCATCGTTAGCAATGGAGTTGCTCAATGGTAAGTTTTTCACTATAAATGGTCTAAGAAAATACTGTAAACATGTAAAAAAGCTAGAATAGTTAATAATTTGTTTTTACTCCAAACAAATTTTATAGAAGGCCATCCTGACTCGTCAGTCACTCATCACCGATTCTCCAATTTCTCATGCTAGAATGTTGAAATTTGGAGCACTGATTTTTTGGGCCCAAACACAGTGAATTGTCGGAGAGCAGAAACTTTTAAAACTTTCAAGTAGGCTACATAAAATTCATTTAAACCTTTAAATTGTCTTGTACACAAAAGGTGTATACATACAGGGTGTCCCAAAAAAAGTTTCAATATTTGAGTTTTAAAATATAAAATTGTTGTAATTTTGAAAATACAAATCGGAAAAAATAATTTTTCCTGAAAATGAGCATTGGTGTGATAAAGGTTCATGCCAAATATGGACTTAATATAACCATTCATCATCAAAACAAAAATTATTTAGTGTAAAAAACAAAATACTAAACAAGCATTTTAGAAAATATATTTACAGGAATATTTTTCTTTGTTTTGTACAAACAATCATATTCCAAAGTCCTAAAACTTTTTTTGGGACAACCTGTGTATCTAAATGACTATGAATTGACCTTTTGTGTACAAAAATGAATTTTATTTAGCCTACTTGAAAGTTTTGCAAGTTTCTGCTCTTTGACAATCCACTGTGTTTGGGCCCAATAAATCAGTGTACCATACCAAACTACATCATTATTGTCGCGTATGGAAAGTGCAGTTGAAATAAATTATACACCATTGAATCAAGTAAAACCGACTGATCTACATGATGGACAGGAGCTGCTGGGAAACTGACTGGCGGTCGGGGTTCAGGTGAGGATTGTAATCCAGGAATAAGATGGAAGGGCAGTGGCGTGGTCATGAGCACCAGACGGCTTGCTTTATTCAAATCGTATGACCTGATGTCACATCAGGTGATGTGTGGCCTGATGTAGCGGACAACACTGACTTTCTTGAAGTAATATGAAATACAATTACAAATTATGGTATTATATGCAATACTAACTAATTATTAATGTATATACAAATACACCACAATTATAGCACGAGAAATTGGAGAGTTAGTGATGAGCGACTGAGTGAGGGTCACCTTCTTTATAATTTGGTTCTACTGTAACAACAAAAACTCAACTATCTCTGTTAATATTAATTTTTGTTTAATGTAATTCTTTAAATGTAAAAAAAAATTGAAGTGATTCCAATATAGGAAACGGGAACCGTCTTTTACGATCAACAGATTTTTTGCTCTTTATATGGAAACTAGAATAAGTGTTGCTCGAAATCGAGCAATTTATTTTAATACAATACAAATGTTACTTTTAGCCCTGAACTAATGACATCCGACCAATCCAATATTGTGAATCTCTGTAATCACAAAACTACACGTATTTACAGCTGTGTACAACAGATGTTTAAAATTTTCAAACCAAACCCAATGTTATTCTAAAGGGAAAATTTCAAATTTAATTTATATATAGCACCATTATTTTATGTCAGATTTTCATCAATTTTTGGCGGAAACAACTACAGACCAAGCCCTATCCAACGACACCATAAACTTGAAAATCAGTTTTTTTTTTAATAATAATAATAATAATAAATTTATTCCTCTGACAAAGTTTCACAGTGTATGGGAATTTACAAAGAAAATTTCAAGTTTTTGCACTTATTGACAATTTTACAAATTTTCATTTAATTACAATTTCGTCTACTCATTTTCTCAAAACTCTTTCTTTATTTTAAACTTAGTTGAAATTTTTCTTATTTCTTTTTCTTCCTACTTATTTCTTCTTTCTTTGTTCTTCATTACCATATTTGTTATTTTTAATTTATGTTTAATTTATTAATGTTCTACTGCTCTATACGTTTTTCATTTTAACTCTTCCTTCCTTCCATGTCTTCTTCCAGTCCTTCCACGTCTCCTTCCACGTCATTCTTTTGCTCTTCAAAAATGTCTTAAGTTGGGCCTCTCAAGTGGATACCGGAAACAAAATATACAAGGACGCAAGAGTGTGAAGTTTTTATGATTTTACCATAAAAGTTTGGTTTGTTGTATGAAGAAATTTATTATTTGTAATTTATTGTACAAGTTTATTGTAATTTTTATATACATTTTAAATATATTATATTTAATATTGCAATGTTTACTTTGCCTACAAATTGTGATTAGACCTTCAGCATAAAAAAAAAATTAAAAAAGTTAAAAATTGTATGACGAGTTTTCAACACAAAAAAAACCTTTAGCGTACTAAATAAGTATAGATGAAGATAGACATAATGAGGTTTGATGTATAACGTTGATGAATATTGTTGATAGTGTAAAACTCTACAATGAATTTAAGTTATACATTATAGTAGGATTCACGAAAATAGTCCGATGAGAGGCGATACATTGTTGCCAAATTGATTCTAAAACACATTTTTATACCGTATTACACATGGTAAAAATGAGGGGTGAGGGGGGACACAGCTGTTTAAATTTCCATCGGACTATTTTCGTGCATCTTACTATAGTAAATACCGGTATAGTTTTCCGAAGAAAAAAATTATACATCCTGCATATTGTGGTAGTTGTTTCTAAAAGATACTGGTTCAATCCTAAGAAAATAGTAGATTTTAAAGTTATGATATTAAGCCGATTTACAGTACCATTTGTCATTGGGATATTAATCAATGATGCAATCTAATAACATGTCAAAGATACATAGTAACAAGACCGGGGATTGAACTCTTCCCCTTCAAAACATTATGAAATTTGGCCTAAGACTAAAAATTCACAAAAAAGCATAAGAATTGATAGTGCACGTAAAAGAAGGGTTGATGTTAAAAAGAAAAGGGAGACAAAACGATTTAGATGCAAGATAAAATGGCTTAATTCACAAAGCAAGGTATATCAAAGTCTTCAGCAAGTTTCAAAATATTGTTCTTCATTTAATTTTTAAACCCCATATTAGTCACATCAATATCAGCGGACAGCATTTCACATAACAATCAATAAAGCTAGGAAATTTTCGACCAAGAAGGTTATACTTTCCTGAACTGGAATTTAGTCACGGTCAGTTGTAACTCTCCTTATTACATAAAAAAGTTTGAAAAATTAAAGGTGTGAAATTGTACCTAGTTTTTATGGACAACCAACATTGTTTGGAAGGAAGAATTATAATAAAAATGACTTGTCAATAGCCTATTAAATATTCGGTTTTTTTTATTGCATAGCCCAATAATGAATGTAGTCTATATCCAACTTACATTACTTATTTGTTTTCAATTACAGTACATCACTGATCTAAAAATGTTGTTATATTCTAACCTAATAACTTGACAATAAAATTGCCTATTAGATTGCATAGCTAAAACACTGCGGAGTAGCGCAGTCAGGACTAGGACCAATTTTTTTTATTCTTTTCACAAATGATCTACCTCAAAGTACGGAGGAATACAGTAACACAATAATGTACGCTGATGACACAGTATTAATATCAACTAGCAAAACAGTGGAAGAATTAGAGATAAGTTCATATATTGCCCTCAACCGGGCTGTGGATTACTGCAATAAGAATGGCCTTATATTTAATGAATCAAAAACGTCACAAATAGTACTATGTTCCAAGAAGGAAGAGTTTCTAGGAATGCCAAACATACAAAAAATAGATCCAATAATCATCTAGGAATCATAATTGTCGAAGATTTAACATGGACTCAACATGTGGACAATCTTTGTAGGAAACTAAGTAGTGCCATATTTGCACTCAGAAGAGTAAAAGCAATCAGTACATTTGATGCTGTTAAAACTACATATCAATCACTCTTTGAAGGTCATATTAGATATGGGAATTTATTGTGGGGTTGTACCTCTGATCAAAATTTAAATCATGTCCTGGTTTTGCAAAAAAAGCTATTAGAATATTGTGTGATTTGGGCAAGAGGTCGAGTTGTAGAGAATCATTCAAAAACTTTGCAATATTAACAGTTATAAATATTTATTTACTGGAGGTCATTACGCATGCCTGTGCAAAAAAATTACTCTCTCGCAACAAAGACATCCACAAACACAATATAAGAAATGCACAAGACTTTAATTTACAGGCACACCACACAAAAAGGTATAAAAGTAAACCTTCGTACATTGGTGCCAAGATTTTTAATACAATACCAGAAGAGATTAAAAGCACCTGCCCCACCATCCTTAAGGAAAATCTCCAGAAATGGCCTGTATGTCGACCTTTTTATACCATCAACTGGCTGGGTAGATGAGTGGTTATAGTGCTCGCCTTTGAATCCAAAGGTTGCCGGTTCGATCCTGAGAAAAGTTAGTAGCTTTTTAAAGGTTCGATTCCGGACCCAGTTGCCATTTGTCATTGGGCTATTAATTAATGATGCTTTCTAACAACTGGTCGATGTTAGATAGTAACAAGACTGGGGTTTGGACGGTTCCCCGTCAAAACGTTAAAAAATGCCACTGGCGTAGATAGACACAAAATAAAATAAAATAAAATAAATCAAAGAGTTCATGGAGTGGAGAAACTTTTGATGTATTCCAAGTTAATGTAAAATTGTATTCTATTACAATCTTGAAGATTGTTAATAAAGATAATTCTCTCTCTCTCACAGGTGTGCCAAATTTATACAGGGCGGGACTTAAAATTTTAGGCGCCTTTATGCCCTATATTTTTTGCGCCTCTAGATTTGAGGTTATTTATTTGTTTGTAAATTCTTCGTTACAAACAATTAGAGTAATTTTCACTTGTTTGCCAACCACATTTCATCAGTTAGTACAATGTGTTTGTACTATATTTTTTATTTCAGCTAGATTAAAAACATGTATTATACAACAATCATGTAATACTTGAGTCTTAAAGTAGATTATAATTGCTATAGTCTTTGACTGTAAAGCCAAACCATCAAATTTCAAACAATCATTCTTATTCACTAGACCTAAGGAAAGAATGACAGAATTGAAAATAGCGTCCCGGTGATTACCCTTGAGTTCATACACGCCATTTGTTTTTGTATCTTGCATGTGCTAGTGTAAAACCTAAAACATAATATTTCATTTTATCTCAAGAGGTTCATACTTCCGACGCCAAATTATTATTTTTTTAATAATCTCGACTTTTGTGCTCTCTTAAATTTTTCCTGTTTTTGTATGAAAATGGCAATTTGCTCAAGAATTTTTAGAAATTTAAGCTAATGATGTTTTTAGTATACTATATTTCGAGACAAAGTCATAGTTCTTAGCATAGTCATAGTCATAGTTGTAGTCAAAAAGTCATAGTTATTTTAACACCTTAGAGACTAGAGTTTAGACTTAGAAAGTTATTCTCTGGTGAGGGTTAACGTCCGCACTAGTGAATACTAGTTCATCCATAAAGATCATCCTCATAATTAGACCAATTCGTATATGTGAGGTCAAATTGTGGTTCGGATCCCACGTTAAACTGTAGGTCCCTAGATACCATTGGCTGTTGGGCTATTAATTAACAGTCCTGTCTAAGGAGAACGTCGGCCTTAGTCAGTAACAAGACTACAAGATCGTGCCACAATCATCCTACACTCATCTCCCATTCATATTCAGGTTAAAATACCCACTATGTGAGGTCCCTGTCTCAAGATAGTGATATATAGTGATATAGTGATAGTTTAAATTAGTAATATGCTTACGGTACCAAAATAGTTGTAAATAACTTTGATCTACTTTGTTTTATTAACTTAAAAATTAATTATGAAAAAAAATTTTGTTCCATATCAACATAGTCGTACAAAAACGTTCATAAAGATACTTATAAGTTATGAGTACAGACATTAATTACCACGATTAGTGAATTTTACTAAATAAAAACAAATAAAACTTGAACAGGTGGTAACAGTGCAAAACTGTGACATGTGCATGCGCCCCAACTCGTTTCCACCCTTTGGGCCATAGCAAAAGTCACAGCCAGCAGTACAATAATGGACAATGAGAATGCGTACCTCTTGCCTTTTTCTCAGCAACCACTACATTAAGGATAATGACCACTTGCTACACTTTTGTGTTTGACTGAAATCAGTGTCGTATCAAACTATCATTTTAGCCAATATGATAACGCCTTGTGAAACTGTTAACTTTTCCAAAAATTTTTTGTTGCTGTAAACATAAAATTTAAATGACTATAAGTATGAATTTATTATTTATATTTTTGCTTGGCATTGCGCTCCGTGGCAGCTTGCGCCCCTAGGCCCGGCTGGGCCTGTTGAGAAATCCAAGCCTGATATAATTCTAATTTGAACATAAATGTTTTACAGCAGGCCTACAGACATCCCACTAATATTATAAATGTGAATGTACGCATGTTTGTTACGCTGCTTTCACGCACAAACTACTTAACCAATCATCATGAAACTTTGTGCACATATTCTTGGAGGTATCAGAATGAACAGAGGATACTTTTTATTTTCAAAAATGATTTTGTACGATAGATAAAAAAATTGTTTGTAAACATATCTATATATATAATTCCGTAAGCGAATCGGTCCCCACGAAATATCTCGAGTTAGAGGAAAGATAGGGTAATGTATGATGGCTCATTTTAAAGCTTGAGGGCCAAGGACGCAAGGAAAAATACCAGAATCGTCAAAAGTTACCTGGGCTTCGCCCCATTGGACCTTAAAGTTCTAATGTTAATCTAATGGGAAGACGATTTTCAGATCTACACGTGTGATTAAGCAGATGTTTCAGTGTTTTATCATAAACTCAGCTGGTTATTGACCAGATATTTTGAGTGAAGATAACCGCATTGTTATAACTTTTTAAAATTGGCAATGCACTATATAAAAACAGAATACTAATAGTCATGAACGGATTACGGATACACAGGAGATTTCATTTTCGTGACCCCATCTATGTCATTAAGGAAACAGGAGTGGAAATTTTTTTTTTTTTCTGAATATAATGAAGTTAAAATTGTATTGGACTATACATGGTTGATAATGGTTAATTATTTTTACTCAGTGAATGTCGTTTGGTTATTACGTTATATATTGGCTATTTAGTAGATAGAGTTGAAGAGTTGAATCGTTTTGTTGAGTGTTTGTTTATTTTCGACAATCATTATAGGTAAACTTCTAACATTGGATAGCCTCCGTATGAGGAATATTTTGTTTTAGTTTTATTCATTCTCTGCTTTTTTCTTTACGTAGGTCGTAGGGAAACAAAAACGCATGTTAATCCATAAAGATAGGGAGCTTTTCACGTAAATGATAGTGTGCGAAAAATAACAATATCAATCAGTGTTCCACTTCATTGACGAAAAGACAAAATATACTAAAATCAAAGGACGAGGGACGTCGGTGGCATGGAGGTAAGGGGGCATCGCGGCACAGGGGAGACATGGGGAATAAGGGGCACGGCTGGGGGCACAGGAGGGCACGGAGGTACGGGTTGGAATGGCGGGGAGGCAGCACAGGACCGTGGGGAGCACAGGGGTGCGGGGAAATGGGGGCCCGAAGGGTGTCGGTGGCACTGGCGACAGGAGGGCGTGAGGGGCACTTTGTAAACATGGGGAACATAGGGGAACAGCTAGGAACGGCAAGCATGATGGCACAAGAGCATGAAGGGTACGGGAGTGCGAGGGCATCCAGAGCACTCGGGGGAGGCATGGGGATGCACTGGGGCACATGGCAGGGGGTGCGGGGGCACAAGGAGCACTAGGGGCGTCGACGGCAGAAGGGGTCGATGGCATGAGGGTCACGGGCGCCATGGGGAGCAACGTCGGGAATGGGAGCACCGAAAAATAGGAGGCCCGGGGGCACGTGGCGGCGCCGGATTGGAAAGGCACAATGGGCACTAGGGGCGTTGGTGGCACGAGGAACGGGGGGCATTTGGGCATTGGAGCACGGAGGAGGCTTGGGGAACATAGAGGGCATGGGGACCATGGGGAAGAATAGTAGTCATGTGGGCATGAAGTACCTTGGGTGAGGTGGCATGGGGTCACAGGATTGTCGGTGTTAGGGGACATGGGGATATAGTGGGCATGGGGGCATGGGAAGGGGGGCACAAGGGGCACTAGAGACGTTGGTGGCACGGAAGGTGGTTGGGAATGGGGGGCATTGGGGAGGAATGATCAACATAGAGGGTACAAGGGCCACGGGGAAGAACTGCGGGCATGTGAGCACGGGATAATGGGGAACACAGGGGTACGGGGCATGGAGGGTATTCGGGCCTCGGTGGCAAAGGGGGTTCAGGAAACACGGGTCAAGAGGGGTGAACGGGGGCTCGGGGAGGCATGGGGCCACGGCGAGTGTGAGGGAATGATGGGCACAGGGGTCCAGTGTACCATATAATGGGCTTATGTTGTATTGAACGATTTTATATACTTGAGTTGCAAACTCATCATGAACATGTTTAAGGTTAAAAATATTTTTACCGCGTTCGGTAGTATAATAGTGCAATATTTTTTTTCACAAAATAGGCTGCTGTACTTACTGGGGAAATTTATTGGTAAATTACTGATTTGATACCGCCAAAAAGTTTCGTCAAGATTATTAAATATTTTATTAGAAAACCCAAACGTGTAAATTCACACTACAGCTTGAGAAAAATACAGTAATACTGCAAGGAAGTGATAAATTGAAACTTATTTTTTGAGACAACGTCACCATTTCGAGTTTTAGGGGCCTTTGCCCCTACAAGCCACTAGTTTTAATATCTATTTTATTACTTATTTATTTGTTTCTAAGAAACAAATTCAATAAAAAATTCCAATTTTTGGTATTTCAGCAGTACTTTATATAGGGTGAGTGTAACAGCAAACGAGGTAATCCTCACGGCGGGCGAGCGTGGTGGTGAGCGTAGCGAACGAGCTAAACCTGATGGCGAGTAAAGAGAGCGAAGCCACGGGAAAAAGCTTACATAGAATCATAAGCTTAATATTATATGAGCTTACATAGAAAATAAAAATAATTTCTTAATAAATATGATTATTGAATTTAACGTTCATCAGAATGTTATATTTAAAGACTTTACAAAGTCCTTTACCATAATATGTTATATATCATATTAACTGATGTAAATAAAAGCCTTTTTTAATTTCAGGAGCAAAATTTGGGAGTACAAAAATATCCGTCTGCTGGGCCAGGCCCTATGATCCAAAGTTTTGGATATTTCCAGGGAAAAAATAGAAAATCATCATCCCTCCCCTGGTTCAAGAAGAGGTTTTGGTTGAATTTTTTAAGGGTTTAGATTATTTTTTGTAATTTCGAATTATGCTTTTTTACAAGGTTTTAAGTATTATATACCGTACATATAAATGTACGGTATATAATACTTAAAACCTTGAATATTAATAATAATATTCATTATATTTATTTGTGCCTCTTTTTATATCAATGATTATTCATGTTATTTTTTACAATTATTGCTATTAACCTTCTGATATATGCATTGAATAAACTTACATGAACAATTAATGATTTTTTAAATATGTTAAATCAAATGAATGTTTGCATAATGAGTTGTGTTTAAAAGTAAGCTTATATGTTATTGTTAAAGTTTTTAGATTATGATATTATAAGCTACTACTAAGAAAAAGTATGTAATGAAATCAATTAATTATGTAAATGAATATAAAGTGTTTTGGGTAAGCTGAAATATGTCTCTTTTTATTTGTTCCAGAGTAAAATTGTTGGTTATTCTTCAGTTTATTTGACACTAGAGTTCGATGCCTTATCAAAATTCGACCAAAAATTTGGTTGATCTTAGCCCAATTAGTTAAAAATATTTTATATACAGTGGTTGAAAACTATTTAAAACTAAAAAATCAGCTCTTCTTTCCATTTTGCTAGAACTTTTTATTTATGACAACAATATACCCCGTTCAAAATAAATATGCGGTCAAAACGCAGATTTCAATTCCCCCATGTTTTCCCCGTTCCTCCCACGGTCAAGAATCTAACCAATCACAATTACTGAGAATTACTGCAGCTGTTAAATATCTATTGTCACTTTATGACAATATTTTGCTTTTTCGTAAACAAATATTCCAATTGAGACTTGAGATGTAACAAGAAGCGATTCCAATGGCAAATAGGGCAATAAAACCATCAACAGCGCTATTTTCTACTCTGAATTTGAAGAACAAAATTAAAATAACTTTTGATTGTGAAGAAAATTGGGGAATTCAGAAAGATATTGAGGGAAGTTTCCTTGTGGTGGGAAATAAAATTCTGTCTTTCGACCGCGAATTTATTTTGAACGGGATATAACAGCTTTCTAACGAGTCAATTAATTACCCTTCTTTCATTAAGTTTGACATTGAAACTTTGAAACCCGTCGATACTCAACGGATACAGCTCCTCTATTTATCATTTTTCTTTTTTTTTGTAAGCCGATGCTGTTATCAGGTTTATGGGGCGAGGGTCTGCCAAACCAACCTTGCCATTTACATCACAATAAATCACAGTTCTCAAGAGGAAGAAACTCGAAGATCCGTAGATAGTACCAATCATATATAATATGTCATTTTTAAATTCCTATGCCCTTCCAATTAATTAGCTGTTTTACATTATTAAGTATTTTTAGGTATAGACTGACGAGGTTAACCAAGCCATTTTACCCACGATTCCCGCGCTGTTTCCTTGGCAACCATCCCACACTTTTTATGCGAAAAACGTCGGCTTTGTGTACATTAAAACATGTGTTATTGTTTGATTTTAAAAGAAGGAAAAGTACTATTAAAAACCCAATTGACAAAAACTATACCTAGAGTGGTAATACTATTATTATGTTTTGTGGCTTTGAGCAACTAAAAATTCTACTTATTCAAAAAACTTACTTTTCATAGATCGATTTAGGTTTAACAACAGACAAAATGAAAATTTACAAATGGGTGGCTTAATAGTACAGGATGCTTTGGAGGCAAATGGTATTAATTACATAAGTTATTAAATCTTCTGGAAACTTCCGTAGTGAAGAACTGGTCATCTACTAAGGTTCATGCTATTTTAATTTTATGTTTAGGGGCTTTTGCCCCTATGAGCCACTAGTGCATTTATATTCCCACATCTAAAATACGCAATACCTGTTTACAAGGAATCTAAAATAAATTTATTTTAGATTCCTTGCCTGTTTGGGCAAATGAACAATTTTAAATCCATATTTAATCTATATGAGGATATGTAGATGTGAATCATTAAATTACTTTAATTATTTCATGGAAAAATATATAAGAGACAGACAAAATTAAATAAAATTATTACAATTTAAGAACTACAGATAATTTTTCCGTTCAACTAACAACATAGATTAAGTTTCTATCAAAATCAATTCATGTTTTCTACAACTAAACAAAATAATAAATTATTAGATAATATAAAAAATGAAAAATACCCATTCAGTTTCACCAAAAAATTAAAGAACTTACTTTAGGAAAAATGTTATTATAGTGTCGAAGATTATCTTTAAGACAAATTGTAAAAATACTTGACTTATAATTCAATTTTTTTTTTTGTATGTATCTGTAAACAATGGTCAACAATCAAATAAAATATATAGTTTCTGCTCATCTACAGCACACTACATTTCTATCGATATATGTAGATTTCTCCTACATGGCACACAAGCTAAGAAAAAAGGAGGAAATCAAACATGCGAGCCAATTAAGTGTAGAGTATATTATAAAACTAGATAACGATAATTTTTATTCCTCCGGCAAAGTTTTACATTCTATTTGAGTTTACAAAAGAGATTTAAAGTTTTTGTAATTATTTACAATTTAAAAAAATTTCGTTTAATCACAATTTCATTTACTAATTTTTCTGGACTTATCCTTTATTTTAAACTTATTGGATATTTTTCTTCTTTCTTTTTACTTTGTTTTTCATGACTATATTTTTATGTTTAATTTAATCATGGTCCACAGTTTCTTTTATGTTTTTCTTTTTTAATATTCCTTGATTAAACCCTTCCATGTCTCTTTCCACGTCATTGGTTTGGCTCTTAAAAAATTTCCGTATACATTGGACCTCTCAAGCAGTGGTGCACCCAGGATTTTGCTTTTGGGGGGGATACAGTTAAGATATTAGCACGAGTGGTCCATGCGACCAGTGCGCCTTCCACACGACATGAGAGGGGGTGCGCCGCATTTGACGGGTGGGGGGTCGCTTTCCAATATTCGGAATCCTTGCCTGTTTTCAAGTACTAAGAAACTATTCTAATACAATTAATTATGGTATTGTAAAATACTTGTGCAAATACGCCTTAACAAGAAATATAAAGGGGTTTTCGGGCTCTCTTATTTTTGTAACTGACGAAGAAATTTACAACCGATCGATGTTTTTAGTAAAGTACCCTCGCCCCGTTCCTTTTCCTTTCCTTAAAAGCCATGGGCACAGATACACCGAGCCTTCTGTACATTATACAGGGTGAGTTTCCTAAATTGATCCAATTAACCATTTTATTCTATATCTGACAGTATACTTCTTATGGGGACCCCCTTTACTTTTTTATGTTGCGTTCAGGTATGCACTTTTCAAAATTTCCTGCCACTTTTCCAATATGGCGGCCATCTTTAAAATTTCTATGGAACACCCTACATTTTATGGTGTTTTTTAAATTTACATGCAATTTTAAGACTCTTTACTCTGACATTTTTATCTAAACCTAATCCCTGCCGGGAGCTATAGGCAATTAAAATTATTTTTAGTTCCATAAGAATTACATGGGACAAAATTTATCTGCCCATGTCTCCTAAACTATTCAATTCAGTAAAATAAAAAAGTCTTAGAATTATTTTTTGAGAACATTTTACTCATAAAAATTATCATTTACTCATAAATTTAACTTCTTTCCAATATGGCGGACAAAAAATAAATTTAAAAAACTTGATGCTTTTGTAAAAAATGTTTTTAAAACATCAATTTAAGACATTTTTATTCTTGAGTACATTTTCTTTTAATCAATCGTTTCGGAGATATGGGCAGATCAAGTTTCCTCATGTTATTCTTATGGAACTAAAATGAACTTTAATCGTCTCCAGCTCCCTAACCGTTAGGTTTAGGAAAAAATGTCAAAGAATAAAAAGTCTTAAAATTACATACAAATTTTAAAATCCACCATAGTGGGGTGTTCAGTAAGAAATTTTTGAGTTGGCCGCCATATTGGTTCACGTTTGAAAAGTGAAATACATACCTGAAAGCAACATAAAAAAGTAAAGGGGGTCCACCATAAGAAGTATACTGTCAGATATAGAATAAAATATTGGCTATTGGATCACTTTAAGAAATTCACCCAAGTTCAAGTTCAGAAGTTTATTAAAGACTTGTTCAACTGACTATATTAGGCTATATAATTCTTTAATAAACTTCTTGCTATTATGGGTTTTCCTTCTTTGCCTGCACTGGTCTTTAAACTTGACACAACTTCAATATAAAAAGAAAATTAGACACACCGACGCACCTGGTCCAAAACCTCGCTGTGACAGTTTACACCATTACACACAGAACTGTTTATTTATAGAGCATAGAGGTGGGACTTCCAGCTACTT
Organism: Neoaliturus tenellus; assembly: GCA_030545055.2. NCBI lineage: Eukaryota > Metazoa > Arthropoda > Insecta > Hemiptera > Cicadellidae > Neoaliturus > Neoaliturus tenellus. The sequence continues at coordinate 73,181,366 of CM061532.1, read as the reverse complement.
TTGGGATAATATGCTGCAATGTTTACACTAAACATAATTAATAGGAGACGAAAATATATTAATTTTGTAAACCAGTCCTATGGACTGAGACGGTGGCGACTTCCTGTAATCCAGCTACTTGGAGGTCACGAATTGTGGATAGTTACATACATACATACATCCCGCGGCGCTCCGTTGTCCACGTAGTGGTGTGGAGCTTGTCACTGTTGCCTAACGGGGTTAGGACAACATTAGGCTAGGTTTTGGGGGGAGGGAGACTGGAACTACACATGTGGTGAGCCTATATAACATTTTTACTTTTTTTTACATTTTTTACTTTTTTTTTTATGGGGTTTTACCGTACTCCAGAAAACCTTCCACGTCATAAAAACTATTCTGAATCAAAAATTTTTTAAATTTACTTTTTAAAACAGAAGTTTTCTGAGTGCTTTTAATATCACTTGGCAGAGCTTGGAAGAGCTTCTTGCCTAAGTATTCTGGTTTTCTTTCAAAAATTGAAAGTTTGTGATATTCTGAATAGTTTGATTTAAATCTGGTGTTGTAGTGGTGATTTTTCTCCTCTGGAAGTTTGTTTTCTTTTTTTACATGCATGACGCATTCAAAAATAAAAAGACAAGGTACGGTCAATATGTTCAATTGTTTGAAAAAATCCTGACAGTGAGCTTGAGGGGGTAGTTTGGCTATTGCTCTAATGGCTTTTTTTTGCCACAAAAATATTTTGTTGAGGTTTCCTTTAGAGGAACCCCATAGGACTATTGAGTAATTAATGTGTGTTTCAAAAAGTGAAAAATAAACAGTCCTAGCCAAGTGATTATTTTCAAATTTACTAACTTGTTTTAAAATAAATAGGCCTTTGGCTAATTTACCCTCTAATTTACCCACATGTTCATTCCAGGTCATGCATTCGTCCAATCTCACTCCCAAAAACTCAGCCGCCTCAACTCGGTTTATTTCTTCCTCGCCAATTATTAGATTAGGAGGGGCGAAATTTGTTAAATTTTTTCTCTGCTGAGTTTGAATGTGAAGAAAATGGGTTTTGGTTGAATTTAAATTGAGTGAGTGTTCTGTGAAGTATTGAGTTAACTGATTTGTGATTTGAAATGAGATTATTTCCAATTCTTGAGGATTTTTGTTTTTTGTAAAAATTGTGGTGTGTCGGCAAACTGAAATACATTTTGGATTGGGATTGTTTCAGAGATGTCGTTGATGTACAAAAGAAAGAGGACTGGCCCAATTATCGACCCTTGGGGAACTCCTGCTTTGACAGTTTCTAATTTTGATTTAAAAGATTTGATTTTGTTCTTTGATCTGTGCTGAATTTCGGTCATTTGCTGTCTGTCTGTCAGGTATGATCTTAAGAGAGCTAGGGCTGGTCCTCTGAACCCTATGTTTGAAAGTTTAGTAATCAACAGCGGTATATCGACGCAATCAAAGGCTTTGGACAAGTCGGCAAAACACCCAATCACCGACTCACCCTCCTCGACCGCATCGATACACTCGCTGATGAAATCTATCAGAGCTAATTTTGTCGATTTACCCCTCCTAAATCCATATTGTCTTAAGTTCAAAAGTGAATTAGTCTCTAGAAAGTCAGTTAGTTGTTCACAAATTACCTTTTCCAAAACCTTAGAGACGGCTGGTAGGAGCGAGATTGGACGATAATTACTCACCGATGTCTCCTCACCCTTCTTAAAAATAGGCCTAACTACTGAAATCTTACAACTAGAAGGAAAACATGCAGAACTTACCATGTTATTTACCAAAAATGTAATAGGACCAACAATCTCTGTCTTGCAAAACTTAAGGACCTTTAAGCTGATTCCATCGATTCCGCTTGATATTTTGGGCAAAAGTTTGGAAAAAACGTTTAATATGTAATTTTCATTTATGTGAGCAAAGGTATCAAAATAGGCTATGGGTTCATTGTTTTTGGGTGCTGGAGATGTGCTATTTTCTTTATGTGTGACCCCTACATTAATAAAAAAGTCGTTGAAAGTTTCAGCCACCAGTTTCGGATTAGTTATTTTATTATTTTGGCTATCCTCAAGAGTTATGTTTTTTATTTCTTTTTTCCTCATTTTAGGGTTGAAGTGTCCTATTAGTTTCCAAGCATCCCTAGATTTATTCTCAGATAATGCCAGTATGTCATCCATCCATTCAGCCTTGGCCTCTTTGATTGTCTTAATGTACTGTATCTTGGCTTCATTGTACGCTGTTTTTAACCTAGCCTCTTTGGTCCTTCTCCATTCTGAATAACAGAAAAACATATTGGCTTTGCTATTCCTAACTCTATTATTCATCCATTTAAGTTTATTTTCTGTTTTGATTAGTTTCTTGCTTATTGGGCAGGCAATGTCATAATGAAAAGTGAAGGTTTCAATAAATTTGTTATATTGTTCATCAATATTATCTTGGCCTATTGAATATAATTCGTTCCAGTTTTCGTTTTTTAATCGCTGTCTTAATTCCTGTAGGTTAGGTTGATGTATTTTTCTAGCAAAGTAGCAGATTTTCTTATTTGGTCTGGTATCGGTGCTTGGTAATGTGAGGCCAACTGCATGGTGGTCAGATATTAATGGCTGAATAACACTACCTTTGCTACCCACTATATTGCAGATAAAATTGTCAATGCATGTTTCTGTGTTGTTAGAGATTCGAGTCGGTGTATTAATTTTTGCCTGCGTTCCAGAGCTTCTTAGAATGTTTAAAAATTTTTTAGCTTTACTGTTTTGCTGTAGTATGTCTATATTGAAATCTCCTCCTATGATTAAGTTTTGGTTTTTGGTTTTGCATTCATCTAATAGTTATAAGCGATGACTTGTGGATGCGATATTCTCTGGTGAGGATTAACGTCTGCACTAGTGAATACTAGTTCATCCATAAAGATCAACCTCATAATTAGACCAATTTGTATATGTGAGGTCAAATTGTGGTTCGGATCCCACGTTAAACTGTAGGTCCCTAGATACCATTGGCTGTTGGGCTATTAATTAACAGTCCTGTCTAAGGAGAACGTCGGCCATAGTCAGTAACAAGACTACAAGATTGCGCCACAATCATCCTACATTATCTCTCATTCATATTCAGGTTAAAATACCCACTATGTGAGGTCCCTGTCTCAAGATAGTGATATAGAGATATTATCAGCCTTAGCCTTAACCTGAGGCATCAGTTAAACAAGTTAGTAAATGTTTTTTTCAGTACAAGAATATTTATTACTTTACAAATTTAATTGATATTTTTATTACAGATTTAATAAGTTATATTGTATTGTATTACATTAAGTAGTTACAGCGTGAAAAATATTAAGGTTTTAGTACAAAACTTAGAAAAAATAAAAAAATATTCAAGAAGGCAAATTAACCATGCTACAACCCGTTGATGATCATCAAAGGGCATAACGGTGTATAGCGTTTAACTGACTCATGCTTCGTCAATGTCATTGTATTTCCTGTCTCTGGAAGGAACTCTTTAGATATAAATTAGTTTACCCTTTCCCACCCTCCCACAAGACAAGGGTCGAGGCAACGTTCGCTCCGAGTTGGCCGTGCTTGGGATGTTTAGTTTTGTTTCACGGCGACCAAACAAGTAAATTTTGCAACATCCTCTCTAAAAAAATATTGGGAACGTTCCATGGCGACCGAGCCGGAAGAGTCATATTTGTCACTTCCATTCCAAACTATTACAACTAGCGTTCCGCAGTTCCCACTATTAAACTATGAATTAAGTAACGTAGGCTCTAAACAATTACTGTTTACATTCCTCGGAGGCCTAGTCAAAGGTGTTACATTAAATGCAGTCAGGCGAACCAGTCTTGCCCATCCTGTGCACATAAGACTGGGAACGGGCATGACCCGACTAGCATTGGGTCAGGAAGTAGTCCACTTCACCATGCCACTGCTCCCAAGGGTGGGAACAGCTTGATGAGTCTCACAGGCCATCGCCCGCGACTCTCACGCAGGAGCGTGCTAGGAAGCTCTCCTGAGATGCTTGTTAGGTTCGTTGATAGATAGCCTTTCTCCGCCATGCCAAAAGATGAACAGGAATAACTCTGGACAGCCGACTTGGTCACTGTGCGATATGCGGATGTGACCCAGAGTGTAGCTTGAGTCTACACTCGAGCGAGCCTCATCCGTATACTTCTTTAGTGAGAGCATCTGCCCACACTTCGGAGCCGTAAATGAGCACCAAGGGGTCTGTGGACATCATCAGTCTCCTTCAACTCAACCGGGTACCTCTGACATTGGAGATAAGCTTACTGAGATGAGCGACGCTCCTAGCAACCTTGTCTGCCAGGCGGAATATCAAATACCTCTAGCTGAAAAATTTGTTGTGTTGAGTCGGAAGATATCCTGAACAATAATATATTCAGTGTTATTTAATTTATTATTGCATTTTTAGGCCATACTAAAGTGAATTTAACAGGTTAAACTAGCCAGATCATGATCCAGCCGCAGTCTGATCACGAGGTGGCCTGTTAAGAGGGAATCTACTTTACAACAAAAGTGATCCACATGCATGTTCTATTGAGCTTAGTCTTTTTGTGCTGAAGTAATAGCAATCATAGCAATAATAATCATCTGAGCTCTTTTTCTTCTTAATATTATTTTTAATGTAATCCTACTGATTTACTCCTTCTGCAGAAAATTTAGTAATAAACAACCTTCAAAAAAAGGCCCGTCAAATGGGCCTTTTTTATACTACGTTTCAGTTAAAAATATTTTACTGCAAATATAATTTTATTCTGGTTTTGTATAAATTTTTTTATTAAATTCTTTAATAACAAGAGTAAATAGAATATTCAGCAAAAGAGTACGATGAAAGATCTATTCAGGCGAACTAGGTGATCCCCTAAGGTGCAGGAACTCGAAGGGTCCTTCGCAGTGGGTACGAGTATCCCTGATCTGCCATAAAGAGTGTCCCTGATATAGCGGTCAAGAGCATCACCCCCGACTGGCTGTAAACATCGCCCTCTAATCGACAGTAAATTGCACCCTTGATCAGGATTAAATCACGCCCCCGACCGGTGGTAAAGAGCACCCCATATTGACTGTAACGAGCGCCCCCAATATGCGTAAATGGCACCCGTGATCAGTGGTAAAGAGCGCTCCCAACCATTGGTAAACATTCCCCTAATTGATGGTAAACAGCACTCCTTTGCCTTGATCGTGTTCCTTTGCGCTTGATTTAAATTTAATTCTTTATTACGATTATATAATATTTTATTTCAGATCTAAAATAAATATGGTGGTAAATTGGTCCATTAAATGATGTGAAAGGATTACGTCCACCGATTAAAAATGGCAAAAATGCTAGTTGTGTGATTTTACACAACAGCCTAAGTAATTGGAATTGAAATAAGTCCATAAATTGGCTTTTTTTTGGGGGGGGGGGCGTAATTGTGATCTAAAAAAGTGGCCTAGGGCGTAAAAAAGTGTTAATCCGGGAGTGAATGAAAATATTAGTTATACAAAGTTTGATAAATAAAATTAAAATTCTAAAATATTGAAAATCAACTTTTCCAGATAGTTAAAAAAAAGTTTAAAGGCACTTTACAATAAAAAAGCAACATCACAAATTACCACAATGTATTTTTCATAAAAATCTTTATAAACCGTTTGTACAATATGTTTTCCTGATATAAAAATGTATTCTGGCAACCATTAAGAATAGTTTTATATTACTGTACTTTTAAACATGAACAATCTAATCTTCATTTCAGCGTTTTACAGTTACACACATCAGTACAACTCAGAATGCATTTCAGATTAATGAAGAGATAGAAAAACAGAATCTGATTGGAAAATCACTCATTTAACTTATAGTTACAATCCCTTCAAAGTTCTAGTAATATTCACAAAGCACGTCTAAAACTAAAACAAGTAAATCACTCTGTTACTCTATAGTTACAATCCATTCACAGTTTTAGTAATATTCGCAAAGCACATCAAACTAAAACAAGTACTTTGCACCATTTCAAATAAACTCAGGAAAATCCATTTCAATTTGGTCTCTGATTAGTTCACAAGCTCTGTCAGATAACACAGTTGTGTTATCTACGGCGTGTCTGCCTTCCTTATGAAACTCTTTGATCAAGTTGTCATTACAAATATCACTTTGATTGCTATACACTTTATGAAATGGGATAATGGAAAGGTTAGGTTTAGTGTGATACGACATGATTAAACCGTTTATATTTGGCATTAACAAATTAATTTTTGACACATTAGAAATTTTAAGCGGTAAAGTCACCAACAACACATAGTATCCCTTAGTAAGTAAAAAATTAACCAATTGTTTAAGAACTTTATTGAACTCTTTTTGCTCCGGAGTGATTGAGGTGTTGTCTTTTTGTTTTTTTGCTGTTTGGTTGCTGGGATTTCGATGTAGCTCCACCCATGGAGCCATTGATATGATGTCTTTCACACCGCACATCACAACACAGTATGGATTTAGTTTACCACCATTCAAAAGATATCTTTTCACATCTTCGAAAAGTTCAGATATAGTGAAGTGGTCTGTCCTGCGATCCCGGGCAGCAGACCCTCCAAAGACTGTACGAGCTCTCCGCAACAAACTGTCTCCCAGGATGGAAACCTGAAAGCCAATAAAAACAATATCAGTGCAACTTGCCCTTTTTTATTAAAATACAAATAAGAAATTTTTATATTTAACTCTCTCTTTCTTAATCGAAATGCAGCCAATTACAGCCCAAAGGGACCTAAGTCTAATTTTATGAACACTGCCAACTGCAGTTGGTGCAAACAAGCAAAATAGTGATAAAAAATCTGATTTAGCAAACGTTTAGTACCAAATGATCAGTCAACACAGCAACAGAATGAGTAATTGAAAAATTAAACTATATTTTGTAAATTTCAGATATTTTTTATAAAAATTTATAGAGCCAAATGAATAAATTCCAACTGTCGTATTTATAATACTAAAATTTACTCAAGCATTTATAATCAATTTTAATTAATCTTTTTCAGCAAATTTTAAAACTAAGTTCTAACTATTATAGTGTGCAAAGTAAAAATTGAACTACAAGAATAAGAATGATTTGAGACTCTAGTTGCAGTTGCAATATTATTGCAGGAAACAAGAAGTTTGAATTAAAGCCTCTCAATTAAGCTTTCAAACATCTATTAAAAGAGTACGATTCCAGTGTACTTTGAGCGTTATAAGCTCGAATTTTAAATGGGAGATATTCCGCAAGCAAATTCAATTTCATTTTCTGCAGCACTGAAGATTATATTCGCCTGTGGTAAAGGACAATCTTTTGTGATATCATTTGACTTTTTCCAAATAACAAATTTAGAGAATTTCATTTTTAGCGAATTTCCCATAGGGAATAAGCTATTACTGTAGGTCTCATGAATAGACCTAAGCCCGGGACCATGTTACTTTTTCGTTTTTAGGTGCCCAGAGAACAAAAATAATAGTCATTAAAATTTATATATATATATATATATATATATATATATATGTATGTGTCCCTAGACACGATAACTCTCGTAAAAATGGTCCGATCGACACCAAATTTGGTAGAGATGTGTAATCCTACGTTTATTCGGATGAGTTCATAAACCAGGCATATCGACCTATCGGTAAGGGGTAGTTTTGGGGGGTTTTGTACCCCAAAAATGGGTTTTTTTGCATTTTTCATATGTAATTTTTAAAAATTTTAAATTTTTATTTTGACCATTGGATTTAGCTCAAAAAATTACGCAATTTAGTACCTTGAAGCTTTGCTCTATCTCTATTGGTTACCGAGATATTAAAAAGTCTAAAGACAGTACGTTGTATTTTGAGGCTCCAATGTTAATCTTATGGAGAATAAGGATGTGTTAATATTTCACTTATTAACCAATGTTTTTGGATGAAACTTGGCATTCAGCTTCATTTGGTTGAGATTCATCCATTTGTGGTAAAAAAATCTTCGTTTTTGTGCTTATCATGGCAGCAAACCTGCATACTCTTTTCCCATGTTAATCATATGGAGAATAGGCAAACTCCGTTAGCAATGGACAGATATTGATGAAACTTAAGTATATGGCTTCATATGGTCGAAATAATTTTTTTATGCTAAAAACCTACTTTTAGTGTTCCCCATGGCAGCATATCTGCATACTCTTTCCCTACATTTATCATAAGGAGAATAGACATTTATTCCCCTATTTATGAGCTCGTGATGATATTTGGTTGACAGGTTGTTCTGGTCATAATTAAACTACTAATTTGGAAATTCGCTGAGTACGCAGGTCTGCTGCGACGGGGGTATTTAGATTTTACTAAGACTTACCATATGATATAAAAAATTATTTACCATACTAAACCAGCAGAACTTTATTAAATTAAAGATTCCATAGTAGCCTAGAAAGTCCTTTAATCATCTAAATCAGACTCAGTGAACTGAACTTTATCCAAGCACTAGCTGTTGCCTGTCACGGCTTCGCCCGTGTTGAATTTGTTTTTAATCTCTTTTAAGACCTACGAAATTTTCTTCCTTAAGATACATATTAAGATTAATACATTGAAATAGTGTGAGCGGGGCACCTATGAGCAAAGAGGAACATCTACGTCAAATATTAACCCCATAGGTCATAGAGTAATTTTTAAGTCTAGAGGGGTGGAGCCCTAAAGTACTTCAAAAACTATTTTTCCAAAACAGTTTCTTATGACCTTTGACTAAAGATAAATGTCCACGTCAAATTTTAACCCCGTAGGATCTATGGTAATTAAAGGTTCTGTGGGGTGGAGGCCTAAAAAAAATTTGCAAAATCGTTTCCTAGTGAATGCCCATGAGTAAAGAGGAACGTCCATGTCAATTTCCAACCCCGTAGGCCATAGAGTAATTTTTAAGTCCAGTGAGGGAGCCCTAAATGAATTAAAAACTATATTTACAAAACAATTTCTCAGTGACTACCTATGAGCAAAGAGGAACATCCATGTCAAATTTCAACCCCGTAGGCTCTCTAGTAGTTTATAAGTCCTGAGGGGCGGAGCCCTTAAGGACTTAAAAAAACTAAATATGCAAATCTGTTTGTTGGTACCTTTGAGTAAAGAGAAATGTACTCGTCCCATTTTAGCCCGTAGGATAAACTTAAAGATTCTGTGGGACGGAGCTCTAAAGGAGATTCGCAAAATTGTTTCTTATTGAATACCTATGACCAAAGAGGAACATCTATGTCAAATTAAACCCAGTAGGCCATAGAGTAATTTTTAAGACCAGTGGGGTGGAGCCCTAAAGGACTTCAAAAACTATATTTCCAAAACCGCATTTGTTCAATTTCTATACAGTAATACACGAAGCAAATCACACCCCATTGGTTTAATAATTTACTTTCATTATCATGTATCTTTTCAATATTTGTATTTTGACTAACAAATTGTTTTGAATATACCTCCATATCATCTCTCTTTTCAAGGTCTTAAATTTCTTTTTAATAGTTTACCTCATGTCCTTCAAATATTTTTATTGGTTCCCCTCCAGTATCTAGTCTCTTAGTGAACACCTATATGAGCAAAGATGACCGTCTATGCAAAAAATTAACCTTGTAGGCTCTATAGTAATTTTGAGGTCATTTAGGGCAGAGCCATGAAGGAAATGTGTACTTTTTATCAAGCACTTTTATCGAGCACCTATGACCAAAGAGATCACTCCAAATTTCAACCCTGCAGGCCCTATAGTTTATATATTCGTTGTTTATTTCAATTCGTATTGTAATTGGTCATAATTGTAAACATTATATTGAAATTTCGAAGACATGTGGGGTGGAGCCCTGAAGGGGTTTTTGTGAAAGAGTTTCTTTGTGAGCACCTATTAGCAAAGAGGAATGTCCATGCCAAAATTCTACCATGTATGCCCAAAAAGTAATTTTGATGTCCCGTGGGGCGAAGCCCTAAAGATGCTTTACAAAAGCGATGCTAAGTGGGCACCTAGGGGGAAAGTGTATCTTCCATTTCAAATTTCAATCCCTTAGTTAATCTAGTTTTTCATATTCATTGTTCCCTAGATTCATATCAAAAATAGGCCATAAGAATAACATTAGACCAAAATTGAAATCGTGTGTGGCAGAGCTCTGATAGAATTTTGCAAAACAGTTTCGTAGTGAGCACATACATATGAGAAAATAGGAACGTCCACGTCAAATTTCATCATCATATATCCTATAGTTTTTCAGATTCGTTGTTCCCTAGATTCGAACTAAAAATTAGCTATGAATAACATTAGATAGAAATTTTGAAGTCCTATGTGGCGAAGCCATGATGGAATTTTGCAAAACCGTTTCTTAGTGAGAATCTATGAGCTAAGAAAAACGCACTTGCCAAATTTTAATATCGTAGGCCCTATAGTTTTTCAGATTCGTTGTTGCCTTGATTTGTATAAAATATTGGCCAAAAGAATAATATTTAAATGAAAGTTTTTTGACCGGTTATCGTTATTGACCGGCTTGAAAAACAGTTATTAACCTGAAAGAATTTTGCAAAACCGTTTCTTAGTGAGCATTTTTTAACACAGAGGAACGTCCATAGCAAATTTCAACCCCCTATACCCTATACCCTATGGCTCTAAAGATTCAATGATACTGAGTGAGTGGTATTTGACAAAATATATTAATTAAACCTAACCTAACCTAAACTCTAACTAATAAACACTTTTACACCAGTTAAATTGTTTACAAAGATAAAAATATTGTCATATGGTTATGTCATCCTTTAAATGTAATATTTTACTAACAGCTGATAGCTTTGAATCTTCAACAGCAAATTACATAAAATCTTTGAAGTCGTGTGGGGCGGAGCCCTGAAGGAATTTAGCAAAACTATTTCTTAGTGAGCACCTATAGGCAAATTGGAACTTCCATTCCAAATTTCAACCATGTAGGTCCTATAGTTTTGGAGATTCGTTGTTTCCTAGATTCGTATTTAAAGTACTCCATAAGAATAACATTGTAACGAAATTTTGAAGTCGTGTTGGGCGGAGACCTGCAGGAATTTTGTAAAACCGTTTCTTAGTGAGCATCAATGGGTAGAAAGGAACGTCTATACAAAATTTCAATCCTGCATGCTCTCTACTTTTGGAGATTCGTTGTTGCTTTGACTTGTATTAAAAATCCTCCATAAGAATAACATTGTGACCAAATTTTCAAGTCGTGCGGGGCGGAGCCCTGACCGAATTTTGCAAAATCGTTTCTTAGTGAGTGTTTTTTAGCAAAGATGAGCGAACATGCCAAGTTTAAGCCCTCTAGGCCTTATAGTTTTGGAGATACTCTGATACGTAAGTGAGTGGTATTTGACAAATATATAGTAGATTATAGAGCAATCCTATTTTAATTGTAAATCAATCGATCCTGATATAAATAAACGGTTTCAGTTAACTGACACATACTTTCTCCCAACAATATAAAAAAGGTGTTAAAAGCTTCAAACATTAATGTCTTGATGACTCAGTCGGTTAGCTACCAGCTGAGCAGCGCTCGTTTGACCATACGCGCGTCTGTGACTTTTAACAACGTACTGCGTTTACCGCTAATGAAAAATTGAATTTTCCCCGCAACCACGTAGAGCAATAATTTAAAATACTGGATTATTAAGTTTTTTGAGCTTGATTTAATAGTGATAAGTAAAATTTAAAATCAAGGTAACAGCTATTATCAAAAACAAAAAAATTGATTTTTTAAACACTTTTTATTGTATAGGCCTAACTTTTGAACGTGCATTTTTTGGAGATGCGGGTGTTGTCATTTTATTCACTATAAGCTTAATAAACCACAAAATTTTAATCAAAATCGTTAGAGCCCGTTTTGAGAAATTTAGATTTTTTATGATTTTTGAAGGTTTTTGAAAAATAAAAAATTAAAAAAAAATGAAAAAAACGCCTGGACTTAACGTGAGTTTTGACCTACATACAAAATTTCACCAAAATCGGACCATTGGGGCATTCTCTAGCTCTGTTTACATCCAGACACACGCACACACGGACACACAAACACACAGACATCACTCTGAAAACCACTTTTTTGGACTTTGGTCACCAAAATAAATAAATCCACAAACAACTCAAATTCAAAAATTTTGACGAAAACAATACTTTCTCCATATACTATGGTATAGGGGGAGAAAGTAAAAATCTGATCTAATTTTCCTTTCTGAAATTTTATCTACATTTAATATTAACATAAATTCCGCTGCCATCTGAATGCTTTTTTCTGAAAAGTCCAACACAACCTGAGCTAGTTAAAATCAAAGCAAATTCATAAAGAATTAATTGTAATATTATTTGTTGATCTCTTTTGTCAACATAATCAAAATATAATTATAATTTTACAAAATAAATAAATCTGTATTCTGTATTTTTAACCTTAAGAAATCAATAGAGACACAGTAGACTCCCTCTTAACCGGCCTCCTTTTAACCGGTCTTCGCTTTAACCGGCCTACCCGTTTAAAAAAACACCATCTTTTGAACTGGCCATTTTTTGATACTGGAGCTGCTATCAAATAGACAAAATAAGGAAACAAATCATTATTATTAGTTTAGTTTACTTGTGGATTTCATGGGTGTCGGATGTTAGCTATAAATTATATAGAGTAACAAAAGAGTTGTTTTTTCAAGTCATAATTACTTTTAGGCTTCATCAATTTTAGGTTGGCGTTTTTAAGGGTACATTGGTTTAACCGGCCAAATCGTTATCCGGCTTACTCATGGTCCCGAGGTGGCCGGTTAAGAGAGAGTCTACTGTACTAGTAAATTAATAAATATCACAATTGTTTAACTATTTTTTCAACTTGCTTTTGCATAACACTTACAGAGGAGAATATGGAAGAGGGTGGCGTAACACTTTTTTGCATTGAAAACGATGGATCCTGGTTTAGCGTTTCTTCTTCAGTTTTAGAATCCTGCTGATTGGTTTTGCTCGGTCTAGTTGCAGTTTCACACATTCTTTTTGGTTGTGTTAATCCTTTAGGAGGCTCTGGAGGTGGCCGTTTCAATAGAGAGGATTCTTGTTTGTATCCATAAGTAATATTTGTTTTTGTTTGTTGCATTTCTCTGAAGTGTTTACTTTGAATGGGTTCAAATGGTTTTTCATATTCTTGTTTGTACCCAAAAGGAACATTGAACCTCGTATAACGAGTTTCTCTGAATGGTTCACTTGGACCCCCTTCAACTGGTCTTGTAAATTCTTCTTTGTATTCAGAAGTAATATTGGACTTTGTGTGTGGTGTTTCTCTGAAGTGTCTGCTTTGTACCGATTCAAATGGTTTTTTGAATCCTTCTTGGTACCCAAAAGTAACATTGGCCTTTGTTTGAGGTGTTTCTCTGAATTGTTGACTTTGAACAGGTTCAACTCGTTTTGTAAATTCTTGTTTGTATTCAGGAGTAATATTGGACTTCGTTTGTGGCTTTTCTCTGGAGTGTCTGCTTTGAACCGATTCAAATGGTGTTTTAAATTCTTGTTTGTACCCAAAAGGAACATTGGGCTTTGTTTGAGGTTTTTCTCTGAATTGACTTTGAACAGGCTCAACTGGTTTTGTAAATTCTTCTTTGTATTCAGAAGTAATATTGGACTTCGTGTGTGGTGTTTCTCTGAAGTGTCTGCTTTGTACCGATTCAAATGGTTTTTTGAATCCGTCTTTGTACTCAAAAGTAACATTGGGCTTTGTTTGAGGTGTTTCTCTGAATTGTTGACTTTGAACAGGTTTAACTGGTTTTGTAAATTCTTGCTTGGCTTCGGAAGTAATATTAGACTTTGTTTGAGGAGTTTCTCTTGATTGTTTACTTTCATCAGGTTCATTTAAAGTTAGTTCCCCAGATGTTTTGTCTTCCACGTCATCATTGACATTAGTCTTGGCGTTTGAATCAATTAACTAAAAAAAAGAATAAATTTTAGTAAACACAACATGAGAAGTTTTAAAATTAAAAATTAATTATAAAAGTGCTTAAAAACTTATTGCAACCAACGAGGACAGTGATGTCGGTTTATCGAAATCACATAACCAATGTGATGAATCGGTTATTTAAAAAACCAATACATTAGACTCCTAGTTATTAGTAAAAATCAGTGGCTGCACTTTTGCAGTTAATAAATATTTCCGTTTATTGAAATAAAGCCTAAAATAACCTTTTAGGCCAATAACCTTTTAACCATATGGAAATGACTGCTAAATGTGAAAAACAATTGCTAAATGGGAAATACAACCACTTAAACAATTGTTAAATGAGAAATACAATCACTGAATAAAAAACCTGACCTATACATAATTTATACAGCATCTTTTCTTGAAATCAACAAAATGAAAAATACAAAAGTTGGTATAAGCTGCCAACATTGACTTTGTACACTACGTGAGTAGACTTCTCATAGCATAGGCGTGTGTGAAGCATATTGACAGTGGTGCGATCTCGTGCGGCGTCCATGGAAGTACACGTAACATATGATAGAAAAATCATCATTCCCACTCTTCTAAACCAAGGATGAAACCTTTTATAACTGAAAGTTATGTTTATGTTTTGGTAAAATGTTTTGGCAGCACTGTAAATTCAGCTGAATAATAAAAAGATCGATGGCAGAGACTCTAGTGCGGCGTCCACCGAACTTCCAAATTTTTGCCTCAAACTAAATGCATTGGATGAGAGATCTATTCACGTTAGTGTACATAGTCAATGCTGCCAAGTAGAAACTGGACTGTTTCCTTCACATTCAAATGGTTATCAAACCATTCACAAAAAAGATGGCAAAGCCATGAGATGTGTCTACAATGTATAGTGTGCATCTATCTGTTTAAGTTAGGGTGGCTAAATCATTCACAGAAGAAACCGGGACAGCTCCGAATATATACCCTCCCCCCCCCCCCCCCTTCATCACGCCATATGAGGGGCAACCAACTGGTCTGTTGTTCCCTGAATAAGAATCAGGCTTAATAAGATCTAATTGATTCATGGTATATGGTTTTAATTACAGATAACTAATCAGATTCGCACAAAAACAGTTTCATGAATTTCCTACACCCAAACCCTTAATACTCTAGATGTTATTGTAGCATTGATGGTAATAAATAGGGGAAGGTGGGGCAAGACGGGGTACTTAAGCACTTAATATTTTTTTGTTGCGTTATGAAAACCTCAATAAACATACTACATATTTCAATCAAAACTGCAGTATCTATAGAGTCAATAAAAAAATTTGAACAAAAAAATTAAAAGTATTAACACTAATAAAAATTGTTTTTCTAAAGGTTTACCAAGTACCCCATCTTACCCTATAGTGAGGGCAAGATGGGGTAGCTCAATACTATAAAAAGGAAAAGGGTTTAGTTGCTAAATGAAAACTGTTTTACCTTTTAAAAATATTTATTGTTTATACCTATAAATAGGCACTGTCTCAGCAAAAAATAATGTTATATTTACCTTAAAAGTTTAATCAAACATAATTATTGATAAGCTTAATCAAAGATTAACCCTGAGCTTAGTCGAAAAACTAAATACAAATAAGAGTCTTGCTAATTTAATCGTTTTGGCAATAGCCCTATTGTTAAATAAATAATTTTTATACCAAATACCAAAGTCGATAACATTTAAAATGAACACCATTTAAATTGTACACCCCATCTTGCCCTCCTTCTAAATACCCCGTCTTGCCCCCAAGGACAAGTTTTAGGTTAGATTGATTTAATACTACAAGGATATATTCCTCGAGGTTATAGTATGCATTGATGTATTCCTAAAAAAGTACCTTACTCAATAATAATAATCAATAATACCAGAAAAAAACAGGTGTCTATTCTTTTCACTTTCAAGACAGACAGAAAATTAGATCGTCACATCATAAAAACACATTTAAATCCATAATCTCGGAACGGTCTGCTCAAAATGGTTGGTAGCACTGTCAGACATTCACATGGCAACAGGCTATTAGTTCAACTATTTACCGATATACTGTGACATTTGCTGGAGCAAAAAAATGTAAAACCCCGTCTTGCCCTCAACCCCGTCTTGCCCCGCTCTCCCCTATAACATTATAATAATTGATAACATCATGTATTGTATTGTATTTTTATTTTTATTTCTATAAATTTTGGCTTTTTGAAGCAAGATACGATACTAATCTTATACAGTGTAGTTGAAAAGTCCCGGAACGGTGAAATATATTTTTTACCATTATAGATGAAGTAATGAAACTTTTTAAACCAATAAAAGCCATAAGCTATTATCACTTTTTTATCCCTTAAGGGGGATGGCCCACGAGGAGTCAGTCAAAATTCTTAAATAGCAGCATAGGTCAAATTTGGTATCAAATTAAAGGTCTCACTTGAATTGGCCTATTTTTATGGCCCATGAAGTTTTTTGGGATATCGCATGTCATGATAAAAAACCGTGACAATCCTGATTTTCTGCTAAGTTTGGTCACCCTACAAGGCCATTTGAGCCCCTTCCTCTGCTGTCTGACTAAGTTTTGTTTGATTCAAATACTCACATGTTCTTTATCAACAGACCCTTCTGTCATTTGTCAGAAAGAAGAAGAAGTCATTTGTCAGTCTGGGCATAAACTGTGTTTCATAAGTGTTTGCAACATCTAGTTTGAAAACCATTGTTGTTAAATTTCTGAAATTGCAATTCAAGAAAACCTACTTGTTGTAACTGTTGAATGATAGTAGAAAAAGGCGACTCCTGCGTTGTATCGCCACTTTCCGTGGACAGATCAGAGATTGGTTTACTCTCAGGGTCTGCTGATCCTCCAGGTGTTGCCAGCTGTAAGTTGTTGCTCTCCTTACTGCTAGCTTGGACGTACTGGAAATAAAATAAGTGTGCAGGAACATGATTTATTTGCACAACTAAATTAGTTTCCATCACATTATAGCTCGGATTGGGTGTTTTGAAAAATAATGTAACGGGAAGAAAGAACAAGGTTTTCACACATTTTTGACAGTATAATTTCACGACCAAAGCATGATACACCACAGCACCCACAGCATTAAGGAAACATCCCCGTACACCAATGTACTCAACAATACTCAGCATACTAAGCACCCAGAGCAGTGTCCTCCCCAAGCCAAAACCAGTTAGGCTAGTGCCCAAAAACATTGTGGCCATTTTTCCTGACCAATCTGAGAGATTTTTCCTGACTTTTTGGAACTGCAGGGTTTTACAAATAAAGACTCGATTTTTGTTTTTAGTGAATTTTCTTTGGAATATTTTTTTAATGCAATCACCTCTATTCCCTAAGTTGCCCATCGCTAAAATTTTTATCGCAATACCCCCGTCACAGCGAAATACTCAGTGAATTTCCAATGGTTTAGTTAATTAACTAAAGAAAAAAAAATTATTTACATATAGCATTAATTAGGCCTTCTGAGATATTTATTGGGAAATGTTTAAAAATAAGCAATATACCAGGTTTTATTGGTTTCCTATAAAAATAAAATGGAAAACTTGTTTTTTTAATTTTCTCCGTAACCAGTAAAGCTAAGTAAATGACTCAAAATACTAAATTATTTGTTTTTTTAAAGTTCTTTTGAATGGTCTCTTTGAAAATTGATGATTTAAAATTTTTAGGGTGAAAAATACCAAAAACCCCTAATTTGACCTTTTTGTAACCCCATAAAACCCTGTTCCGACTGTCCGATCAACCTGGTTTTCGAACTTAACCTGAAGAACGGGGTCTTACACCTTACCAAATTTCATCGAAATAAAAGGTGTCTTTCAAAATTTATTGTGTAAACGGACAAGTATATATGAATTTGTACAAACGGTGTTTTTGGCTAATATGGACCTCAAAACAAAAAAGTAATATGGTCCTGGCCTTAGGTTTTAGCATGAGTATTATCGTAATAGCGTATTCACTAGACAAGAGGGAAGTTCGCTAATATTCCCTGTAGGGAAATTGTCTAAAAATAAAACAAAGTGTTCCAATAATAAAGTAAAAACTAACATTATGACAATGAAAAACACAATAGAAATATACCTCATTAATAGGTAATTAATGTATAAAATTAATACATTTTACCCACTACTTAGTAATTCTGATTTATGAGAGGGATCGAAAAGCGAGACGGTCGGATTGTGCCACTGCAAATTTTCCTGACTTTTGACACTTTTCCCCTATTTTTTCCTGACTTTCGGCATTTTTTCAAACTTTTTCCTGACTTTTCCTGACCAAAACCCAAAAATCCTGACTATTCCTGACTTTTAATGTCTGTGGCAACCCTGTAATTGTTATGTAAAACTAGGGTACCTTATAGGCACAGTCTAATAGGTAATTTTATTTTGGTTTGATTAGCATCTAAGCCAAATTTGAAAACTGTCAACAAATAAAATAAAATAATTTGGTGTCTTATTATATAATAAAACAAACAGAAAATGTCATACTGCCAAATAATCCCATTACAGTATTATAATTTGTCCTTCCAAACAATGTTGGTTGACCATCAAACCGAGGTTCGGTTTCACACCCTTCAGTTATCAAACTATTTTATGCGTGATAAGGAAACTAACAACTGAGCGTGACTTAAAGCCTGTTCAGGAAAGTATACTCCTACTCAGTCGATCTGTACTTGAGCTTTATTGAGTGTTAAGTGAAATGCAGCTTGATACATTACTGCCATTAATATGCGGCATCTATACTTATTTAATATGCTAAGGATTTTTTTTTAGAACTCCTCTTGCAATCTTACGCAAAAAATTGAAGAAAATCAGACATAAAATAAGGGCGCTTTACACAAATTAAATCTGAAATTTTTCCATTAGAGTAACATTGGGTATGGGTTGAACATTTTAAACATATGTTAATGTACAGCTGTAAATAGTGTAGTTTTTTGTGATTACTGATATTCACAATATTGGATTGGTCGGATGTTGTTGATTTAGAACTAAATGTTACTTTTGTATTGTATCAAAATAAATTGCTCGATTTCGAGCAACAAGTAGACTAGTTACAATTAAATGTAGAACAGTTGTACTAGAAACTTGCTCTTGATTACGTTAGACTTTGATAAGACTTAATATAGGTACATACCTTCGTCCAAACAGTTCAATATTGTAATTATCCCACAACTAGTTTCGCTGCGACGGCAGCATCATCAGGTGGTAAAATGGTTCAACCGAGAGGAATCGTCACACAAATATAAAATCGAAAGTTACAAAACACGTACACGACACAGTGACACACGGAAAACATTTAATTGCAACAAAAACTTCGGGTAGGCCTACCGGGCACGACATAACCTCCAACGCCACGCACAACCGGAACGAGACGGAGAGCAGACTGACTGGAGACAATCACGTCACCCCTCCTACCCCTCTCCTGTTATCAGCTGGTTGATATGTGAATCGCCTTTGTCCTGCATTTCTATTGTTGGCTAAAATGGAGTTGAAAATAGAGTGAGATTTGAAGTTAAGTTGTTCATTTAAAATAAAGTCTTTCTCATTATTGTTTCTGAAACTTTTGTAAATTTCGAATTGTTCAATTGAGTCTAGCCTACTTCCTTTCCGACAAATATGCATTATTTCAAGGCCATTATTTATGTCGTGCATGGCATGGTTTTTGTCAACAAGGTGTTGAGCAAAGGTTGACCTTTGTTTGTCTGCTCTGGGGTCGGGCCTGTGTTCTTTATAGCGTTGTTGGAATGATCTGCCTGTCTGTCCTATGTAGAAGTCGGGACAGTCGACGCATTTTATTTTATACACACCAGATTTCTCTATATCTTCTTTTTTATCAGTTTTTTGAGTCAAAAGATTTTTTGTTCTGTTGGTTGTTCTGAAGGCCAATGATATATTATGTTTTTTGAGGCTTTTATTGATACAGTTTTGTGTTAAATGGCTGTATTCAATACATACATATTTCTTTTGTCCATCGGTGGAATCAATCGGAGTATCTCTTTGTTTGTTTGTGTGTTTCAAAATTAGCTTTTTAATCAGCTCTGGTTTATAACCATTAGATGTTGCTATGTGTTTGATTATTCTTATTTCTTGACATCGGTTATCGTGTGACAGGGGGAAGTTGAGCATTCTGTGGATAAGACTATTGTATGCAGCATGTTTCTGTGAAATTGGATGATAAGATGTTGAGTGTATTGTTTGGGTGGTAGTTGTCGGTTTTCTGTAGATATTGAAGTCAAATTTACTATCTTTCTTTTCTATTGCCATGTCTAAGAAATTAATTTTGTTGTTATTTTCGGTTTCAACTGTGAATTTTAGTTTTGGTGCTAAACTGTTAAGATAATTCAGTAACAGGTCTATTTGCCGTCTATTTAAATTAAATAACATAATTGTGTCGTCAACATAACGGTTGTATAGGGTGATTCTATTTCTGTGCTTATTAGCTTCGGAGAAAATGAACTAATGTAATTAAGGTAAATGTCGGAAAGGATGCCTGATAATGGTGAACCCATAGCTAAACCGTCTGGTTGGTTATAAACTTTTCCTTCAAAGATAAAGTAATTTTGTTTTAATGTTTCTGTCAATAAAGCCAACAGTTCATTAATAGCTTCAGGTAATAAATTTGAGTTTTCAGTCAAGTTTTCGTTTATTATTTCTAGAGTTTTATCAATCGGTACGTTAGTGTATAGATTGGTAACATCAAAAGAGACAAGAATCTGGTGCATTGGTATTTTCAAGTCTTTAGTTTTTTCAATAAATTCATATGAGTTTCTGAGGCTGTAGTTTTGAGTAAATTTAATATGTTCACGAAGAATCTTTTCTAATTTCTTTGCTAACCTATATGTAGGCGCTGACGTGTAGTCGACCAAAGGTCGGATAGGTGTTCCGTCTATGTGGACTTTGGGCAACCCCTTGAAAGTGGGTGCTGAAGGGTTCATTATTTTTAGTGATTTAATTTCGTTTTCTGTAAATAGTAATTTTGAGTCGTTTATTAGTTTTTTAATCTTTCGTTGGTATGCCTTAGTGGGGTCCTTATTGATTGATGTTATATTGTTGGCTTCGAAAAAATTATGTATTTTGTTTTCATAGTCAATTTTGTTTAAAATAACAGTTATGTTTCCTTTGTCTGCTTTACATAAAATAGCATTGTTGGATAGTAATTTTTCATTAATTTGTTTCAAGGCCTGTGATTCATTTCTGTGCAAACTGTTGAGTTGATTCTTTATTAAAGTGGTTTTGTAATTTCTTGGATATAGCAAGTCGGGCAAAGTTGCGGTCTTCTTCGTCTGGTATCGTTTTAATAGCACATTCGGCATTTATTAGTTCATTGAAAAATGAGTTTTGGCCTTTTCTGGGGAGGTTATAGTTTAGGCCTTTTTCCAGAAGTGCCATTTCAATGTCATTAAAAGTGATGTCTGTTTTATTTATTATTCTGGGGTGAAATTCAAAGTCGAAAAATAAGGCAGTTTCTCTTGGTTTCTGTTTATTTATTAGATTAGATATTTTCTTTCTTAGGGTGTTCTTCTTATTTCTGATTACTCGGGCTACGCCATTGTCAACTTCCTGCAATATGCCCTCTAACTGGGCAGGATGTGACATGTTGGCTAGCTCCAAGTACTTTTTCATGAGTAAAGTGTTAAGCATATGTTTTTTACGGTATAACGATTTGATTTCATTTTTAACCCACATTTTCTCTGCATGATTTTTAGTTTTCTGGGCTGCAAATGACCTGTTGTTGATTTTGATGTTGACATAGTTTGGTTTGAGTTCATGTTGTAAGCAATCTTTGTTGTATTTGATGTTTTGTATTGTATTTGATAACTTCAATTTTATATTCTTGTACTGGATGGCTAATATTGCCTGACTGGCAGATGAATTATATTCCATGCAGTTCAGGGGCTAAACATGGAATATAAGACTTTGATACTTTGCTTTGAGAATGAACCCATATCATCTTTAACAGTTTAGCCACCACTTTTGCTTTTAATAGTATCCCTTTTTTTTTGGAAACGTGCATCTGCCAATCTGATGTCTCTTTTTTAAGTCTCTGTTGTTAATTTAGGATGGTTCATTACATTAGGTACCGGTCTAAGACTGCGTCACGCTTTCTTTTGTTTGTTATTCACTTTTCCACTTAGCACAATTTTTGTGTGGATACCATAGTTAAACTTACCATAGAACCATAGTTAAACCTAGTGATCTGAACAAAAAACTAAACTAAAATAATTGATAAAGATAAATAAATGAAGTTACAAAAAAGGAATCAAAACATCTACAAAATCCTCATTGATCACAGATCAGACATGTACCTGATATGTTAGTAAACAATAAACTGCAAATAAAGAAACACTATATAAAAAAGCAATAACAAAAGCAGACAAAAGATTGTATATAATTTAAAGAATCTTTCCATTGTTTCTATTTCAAATATTTCCATTGTTTACTTTAACCTTCTACCCTCTCAAAATCAAATAAAACAAACAATGGTTTTGTTTGCGCAACTAGTCTCAAAAACTTGTCCAATTTAAAAGATTTACATCTCAAATGTTGGAGCATATTTCACTGAGTGTTCTTAGACCACAACAAAACCAGGTGATACCTTACTTGGAACTATATGAAAAACAATCTTATACACATGTCTACAAAAAGAAACTCCCTAAGGTATTTCTAAGGAGATATATGCCCTATATATCTATGGGGAGTATTTTCTTTTGTGTATAAGTTGAGTTAGGCCAAAGTTAAAAGAATAGACTTCCAAAGTACCAGTTATTGGATGGTTGCGGTAAAGTTCAGTGGAAAAACTAAGAACAACTGTGATTGGTAAAATTTGAGTGTAGCGCCTATTCTTGAGAAATAACAGAGAAACAACTCTGCTATTGGTTGGCTGATAATAGACGAAATTGTGAAGCAACCAAAAGAAAAAATTTTCTCTAAACAGAAACTCTTTGTAGATTATATCGGTTACAGTGAGGGATCAGGAAAAACAAGTTTACAAGTTTTTGAGGTAATGGGGGGTAGGTTTGTGTGTTTCAGAAAAGGGCCCTCTTGCCAGCCTTACATTATAAGTACATAAGCAACTTGAGATCCCTTATCTTCTTTACAAATTATTTTGAGAATTTCGTCTTAATAAAACTGTTTCACAATCGAATGGGTCGTTTAGAGTAAATAATGAAATATTTGAATATGCAAACAACTGAAAATCTATATTTTTACTGAGATAACTTAAATCGGTCGTGCTGAAAAATTCCCTTTGCAGACATGAGGTCCGTTTTTGTAAGAAATAAAATAAAATTCTTTATTTGTCATACAGAATTTTCAATAGCTGTGATTTTTCACAAGTAATGACACGTCCAATTTTCTACAACCTTTTTACAATGTAAAATGTGTTCTACCTCACATATGTTTTATTTTAATAATGAGGTGGTTAATTTCCATATGAAATGAAATGAAATGAAATGAAATGAAATGAAATGAAATGAAATGAAATTCTTTATTTGTCACATAGAATTTACATAGTTGTGATTTTCACAAGTAAACATATGACACGTCCAAATTAAAAGAAGACTTAAATCTAACTTATCCTAAAACTTAAATGACATTGGAAGAAAACAAAAAAAGAGAGAAAAAAAACATGATTTGTAAACAAAATAAATACAACCTTTAAATTAAGATTCAAAATTAATTTTCTCGAAAAAAATCCTCAACAGAGTAAGGACACAATGTCGTTAAGTGGTCCTTGAGCTTTTTCTTAAATGATGTAATTTTTTCTTCAGATTTTATTTGAATAGGGAGGTGGTTGTAGACCCTCCTCCCCATGTACAATGGGGATTTTTCATACAGAGCTGTTCTGTGAACAGGAAATTGAAGAGATTCTCTATGACGTGTGTTGTAGTGATGTGTATGAAATAGTCAAATGTATAACAACTTTGATATTGTATAAAACTAAACGATAATAGTAACTTACTATAGAAAAGATAAATAATGATCTTCGGTAAAATAGTCTTTAAAATGAACCAAATTTATGTACAAACTTACCTCTTGCAGTTTACTGATTACTTCTGATAAGGGATTTTGTTTTTCACTCTCCTGCAATAGTTTTGATTCCTCTTGTTTAGGTTGTTGAATTTCCAAAATCTGATCTGTGTGAAGTGGTGGTTTGAAAATTGGTTTACTTTCATGTCTTGTTGCTATTGTTGGCTGAGTTTCCAATAAGTTCGATTGTGCAATTGGCATTGACATCTGCAAATTACTGATTGCTTGTTGCAAATTTGGTGAGAACAGGGATCCGGTCATGATCTGCAGCCCTGGTGACTGGGACTGGCTGTTTTCCACCTGTGAATTATGTGTATCTGTTTGTGGAACTAAAAAGCTTGTCAGTTTTTCTTTACTATTTTCCAATTCTGCATGGTTTACAGTCCAAAAATTATCCGTTCCATATTTCTCTCTGAGCATTTCTATGGCTTCAGCCACCTCTTTTATTTTCTTTTCCTTTTTCTTTTCTAGTTTCTCTTTCCTTTTCTTTTTTCTTTCTAAGCGAGACGGATTGGTAGTGGGAGGTAGTGGTTTCTTCTCCTTAACTGATGAGGCAGAAGGGAGGTGTTTAGGGTTCATTTTTGTAAATGATGAGGGCAGATTATCAGTGGTTGGGGCCTGGTAGGGCTTTGAACTCTCCACATTTCCACCAAAAAATTGCTGAGCTGCTGGTTGTGGAGCAAACGTTGAGAATTCTGATGTCAAGCTAGATTGAGTCTGTTGCTTGCTTTCGAATGGAAAATTCAACTGATTTAATTGATGGGTTGATTGAAATACAGCGTAGGAACTAGATTCAGCTTGTATTTTTTGCATATTAGTAGATTTTTTGTTAAAATCTTGAAGATTGTTAAATATAGTAAGTCTTTTCAGGAATGGAAAATATTTACACCTGGGTATTTTAGGAGCATCAGCATGAAACAACAACCCTGGAGAAGCATTTGAAATAGTCTCTAATTGAAAATTAATCAAACCTCCGTGATGGTCGACTGAACAGTATTTAGGATAATTGTCTATTTCTGGGTTTTTTGGAGGGTATTTCGATTTTAAAATTGAACAAACCACAATCTTTTGAAGTGATTTCATTGGGTACCACTGAGTTGATCGTAGTAAATAAGCTTTAATGCTAGCCTCCTCCATAGCAAAGCCGCAATTGACTACCAAATCTATAAACAATCGGCAATTATCCATGTAATACAGATTAGATGGAAGTGGATAGTCATACACTACTCCTATTTGTGTCGGGTCATCAGACAGAAGTTTTATATAATTATCGACGCACATGAGCTTAGCAATGTCGTACCCCGAATGAACCACAGTTTCACAACACTGGAGAACAGCTTGTTGAGCCTCCCCGAAGAACCTGAAACAGTCCTTGCAGGTTTGGTTTGGCTTCCAGTGACTGCACTTGTACTGCTCATACAAATGAAGGCTAAGCAATGCAGTTATAGCCAGTTTTTTGCTGCACATTTTTGATTCCAAGCCTTTTGGAGGGTAGGCCATAAAGGAAACCAACAGTGGGTGAGCCAGAAGCCAGTGGACGAGCGTTACACACCGCATGACTGCAACAGATAATTTACTATTAAATTTAGATAAAACAAATTTTATATCATTTTGCACTGCACAAAAGACAAATATAAATCCCTCCATTGAAATAGAAAATGTTAAAATAGATCAAGTAAATGAAACAAAATTCTTAGGCTTAGTGCTCGATGAAAATTTATCTTGGAATCATCATATTGAGAAATTGATAAATAAAATTTGCTCAGGCTTATTTATACCAAGAACTTTGTCAAAATTTTGTTCATTGGAAATGTTATTAAAGGTTTACCATGCACACATCTATTCTCATATAGCTTTTGGAATAGAGTTATATGGTGCTACCAGTATCCAAAATTTGGAAAAAATTTTAATTCTACAAAAGAGAGCAATACGAATCATGCTAAATTTAGATAACAACACATCTGTTAAGAATCATTTTACAAAACTAAAAATTCTAACAGTTTTTGGATTATATATTTTTCAAACAATAATGGCGGTAAAACTGGCTGAGGATTCGTTGCAGAAACTGGGGGCTTATCATAACTATAATACCCGTTTTAAAAATTTCCCAGCCATCCAAAATCATAATTTACAGTTTTATAATAAAAAACCTACAGCTGCAGGAACAAAATTTGTATACTACCTCCCTAAAGATATAACTGATATAAAAAATATTAAGACCTTCAAGAAAAAGTTAAAAAGTTATTTGATTCAAAGATCAGTTTATTCATTTAAAGAATATTTTGGAGAGTAACTTCTTTTAAAAAATGTATAGAATTGTTTATATTTAGTTTAGTGTATAAGTTAGTTTACTATATTCTAGTAACAACTATACAAGAAATTGACGCCATTCTGTATTTATACATTGTATGAATCATGAATAAAGAAAATTTGATTGATTGATTGACAGAAAGATAAAGTATGAAATAATGAAATAATGATTTATTTCCTCCAAAAAATAACAACTATACATACTACATTTACAATTCTCGGAATTTCGTTACCACAGCATCCAGTAATTGTGGCAACGTAGAAACAAAAAACAAAAACAAAATTTAACAAAGCAGAAACTGAGTCCAGTCCATTCACTTGAAAAATAGAACTTGCCGCTCCCGTGGCGTCGAAAATATTTTATATACAATAATACACTATGTTTAAATTAGCTCTTAGCTACTGCAAAACTTAAATTAAAATACTACTCGAAAGAAGTCATTACAGTATTAAAATATACATATATATACATAAATATACAATTGACGTAAAAGTTACATTAGAGAAAAAAAAATTGTACTTGTTAAGAAAGGATTGATTGAGGTATTGTCAACGAAGGGTGAAATAAAACACATCAACTAACGAAACTGAAGGTGCTGATTGTGTACTTGAGGTGATTAACTCAATTTTATATATCCTATATATTAATAGACGGTTTAAACGCAGAGTACTCAGTATATAACTTCTTAAGATACAAATGATGCTCGTTAAAAAATGTTGTGGGAAGGTGGGGGGGGGGGGGTAATGAACCAGGAGTACTCAGACAGTTCTAAAAATGAAATATACCCTGGTTGTATCAAAATAGACCCTTTTTTAACTTTCCTTTTGAACAAATGTAAATTTTCAAATGAGGATATATCCTCATTACTAGAGTAAAAAACTTTAAGTACTTTTTGTTGGGATTTAGGATTATTGACTATGTACACTAACGTCAATAGACTTCTCATCTAATGTATTTTGTTTGATACTGAAATTTGGTAGGTTCGTGTACGCGGCACCAGAGTGGTTGCAATCAATGTTGTCCATTATTCAGATGGATTTTCAGTGCTGCAAAAACATTTCATCACAACATAAACATAACCTACGTTATAAAATTTTTCATCCTTGGAATGAGAAGAGTGGTAGTTCTGATTTATCCATCATATGTCTCTTGTACTTTTATGTACGTCGCGGAAGATCGCGCCACTGTAAATTAGTTTCAAACACACCTAATTATGCTATTAGGTGTGTTTTATACATAATTTAGCATAATTATGCTAAATTATGCTATGAGAAGTCTACTCACGTTAGTGTATATAGTCAAATGATTCCATCCTTCAGCTTCCAATAGGGGTTGATGAGGATAAATTTATTCTTTTAAATAGAAACCCCTATCAAGTAGCACATTATTTCAAGTGCTTTTAAAAAGAAAACTCATGCTACAAACAAAACCTTAAATGGATGACTGCTTTGATAATTGTAGGCTACCTAACTTTGCATAAAAATTATATGGACAACCCTTAAAAATACAATAAGTTCCGAAATATTCAACTCTTCGAGGGTAGGTTTGCAGCAAATTGTTGGAATATGTTTTAAATGATGTTTTAGGAAAATGAAGTTTTATTAGGGCTTCCACTACTAAACAGGTGTCCCTGAACTCTCTACCAACCTCTTTTTCCAGACCTAAAGACAAGTCAAAATATCATATGTAAAATTTCCAAAACTCCTTAGTTAACTGTACAGCCACCATTTTGTATTTTTTTAACCCGTGAGGGGTTGTGTCGCTGTCTTTTCCACCGGGGTTTCAGATTTCTAGTAATATCTCTGATACGTCTTGAGCTATGGTGACCACCCCTCGTATACCTTTCATTGGACTCGTCCACTAGCCGGCAGATCATATGTCACCCCCCTCCCCCGCGCCAGTCGTTGTCTGAAGTGTGTTGACTGCGGACACTGGTGGAATCCACCGTGCGCGACCCATCTCATTCGTGTGATTTTGTTGTTTTTATTTGTGACGTTCGCGTGAATAAATGACTTTTACGGCCTGATATGGATCCTAGAGAGGAAGAAAGACTTCGTAAGTTATTAGATAGTGTCGAGAAAGAATTTAACCGTGCAGAAGAAAATTTACAAAACCCAGGGACTGTTAGGAGAGAACTTTTTGTTGATGAACCTATTGCACTGCCCATTGAGGGGAATCTGGACTCAGATGATGATGATGATGATGATTGTGTACGTGATGACCATGTATCAGAGCGAGAAGATAGTGAGTCAGAACAATCAGGAGAAGAGGATACCTTACCTGCGGTTGACGTGCCACAATATACAGGTAGAGACGGAGTAAGCAAATGGGACAAGCACTGTCCCCCGGCTAATAGGCGAACTCCTGCAGCCAACTTGGTTCGTCGCTTACCTGGTGTGAGGCAAGGCATTGCGCCGGAATCACCCATTTCTGCTTGGAAATTGTTTTTTACTGATGATATTTTGGATAACATTGTAGCCAATACCAATCAACGAATAAGGAAGGTTCGCCCCGGTTACACTCGAGAAAGAGATGCCAAGGACACTGACAGAGCTGAAATTCAAGCCTTTATAGGCATTCTTTACATGGCTGGCGTGCTTCGAGCCTCACATCTGAATTTATATGATTTATGGACAACAGATGGTACTGGCGTTGAATTTTTCCGCAATATTATGAACGTGAAAAGGTTCAAGTTCTAATTAGAGTACTAATTAAGTCTAATTAGAGTACTAAGATTTGATGATGCGGACACCAGGAGGCAGCGAAGGGCAGTTGATAAGCTTGCACCTATCAGAAACCTATTTGAAAGTCTGGTAGAAAAGTGCAAAGAAAATTTTGCTGTTTCTGAATATTTGACCATCGATGAAATGCTGGAAGCATTTCGTGGTAGGTGCAGTTTTAGGCAATATATAAAAAAACAAGCCTGCCCGGTATGGCATAAAGGTGTATGCCATGACATGCGCAAAAACATTTTACACCACGAATATGGAAGTGTATGCCGGCAAACAGCCACCAGGGCCATTTGATTTGGACAACTCTGGACTTTCTGTGGTTTCCAGACTAGTTCAGCCCATTAGTGGTACTGGGCGTAATATTACCACAGATAACTGGTATACATCTATACCACTGGTGCAAAAACTCAAAAATGACCACAACCTTACTCTTGTGGGCACGTTGCGAAAGAACAAAAAAGAGATTCCTCCAGAGTTTCTAGATGTGACACACCGCCCAGTAAACAGTAACATGTTTGGATTTAAAAATGAACAAACGCTATTGTCATACTGCCCCAAAAAGAGGGAAGTTGTATTATTACTCTCCACTATGCACCACAGCGATGAGATTGACCCGGAGACTGGGGATGCTGCTAAACCTTATATACTAACATTTTACAACTCGACCAAAGGAGGTGTTGATGTCGCAGACCAATATAAGGCCCGGTATTCCGTTGCACGCACAAGCAACCGTTGGCCACTAACTGTCTTTTTCAGTCTCATGAATACTATTGGGCTCAACAGCTTTATCATGTACAAACATAAGACAGGAACCTTCAATAGTGTTCGAAAAAAATTCCTCAAAATACTGGCCAGGGACCTTTGCCATGATTATTTAGTGAGACGGCATAGTGACGAACATCTCTCAGGCAACTGAAGAGAAACATCAAAGACAT
This sequence comes from Neoaliturus tenellus, assembly GCA_030545055.2. NCBI lineage: Eukaryota > Metazoa > Arthropoda > Insecta > Hemiptera > Cicadellidae > Neoaliturus > Neoaliturus tenellus. The sequence goes on along the minus strand of CM061532.1, from coordinate 73,151,478 downwards.
GCTTGGACTGCTTGAACTGCCCGATGAAGAGAGGCTGCCGCGTGACGGAGTCGAGGGTCGCTGTGGGATGTGCGACTGGAAGAGGAACCGCAAGAGTAAGACGACGTGTCACAACTGCAACATCTACATCTGCAGGGAGCACACCATTTTCTCCTGTGTGAACTGCGCAGAGGACCCAGCACCTACTGAAGAAGAAGACGACTAAATGTGCTTTGCTGCTCTTTTCTTCATAAAGATAAGTAAATTAATTGTTTGTTTTTTCTGACTTTTTAAGATCCAAATTTACTTTTCCATACAAAATTTGTGTAGATTAGTTGTATTTTGCTGCTTTTGAAGTATCTACTTTGTTTCTAGTTGTTTTTTTTATCTAGTTTTGTTTTAAATGTTACTAGTATGTTATTATTATTCTATAATATATTATTATTAGTATATTAGTTTAATATTATTATGTTATCACTCAGAGATATTTATATGTACCTAGAGTGTAACATGTATACAATAAAACTCACATTTATCACACTTTTGTTGATTTTTTCGTAGCCCGGTGGAATCCACCGTGCGTGTCCCCTCGCGGAACTTTCATTCACGCGCCCCCTCGCGGGTTAAGAATAATTACAAACGGTATGATTTAATTTAAGAACGGTTTGTTGTAAGAAGTTAAAACTTGGTAAACAACTTTTGAAGGTCTAATTGAAGAAAAATAATAAATTTTTTACAATGAATATTTTCAAAATTGCGGATGTTTAAAATCTTTAACCTTAAATTACATAAACCTACACAAGGTAGCAATGTTTATGTCCTTATAAACTTTTTAGAACACTTAATTTAACATTCAAAGATGTAAAGATTATGCAAATCGATTAATAAATAAGCAAGATAGAGTGGTTTTACTGAAGCTAGTCACGGTCGCACCGCTTCCCCGGGAGACCTTTTGGTTTGAGATCTATTGTTGAGCTGGCGTCGTGGCTGCGCTTTTCATGCGGCAACCCGATATTTTTATTAAAATCGCTTTTTCTTGCTTATGTATGAACCGATTTCCATAATCTTCACATCATTGGATTTTAAATAAAATGTTATAAAAAGTACATAAGGAAATAAACTTTGCTACTTCATGTAGTTTTTATACACTTTAAGGTTAAATATTTTAAACAGCCGTCAATTTTAAAATATGAGCTGTAAAAAGTTGATTATTCTTCTTCAATTATACTTTTGCCTCAAAAAATCATACACCAAGTTTTAACTTGATGTTTTGGCTTATATTTAGTTCAGGAATAATACCTCAAGAGGTCGGTAGGGTTCAGGGACATCCTATATAGGACGTTCCAGAAAATAAGTTGTAGAAAATGTTTGCAAGTCAATAGCATATTGTACATCATTTTAATTTGTCATTTATAATTTTCATGATTTTTCACGTCATTTTGAAGGAATCTATTGAATTTAAAAGTTTTCTGATTATTTGAAAAAAATTAAGTTATCTTCACCAACCCTCAATTGAGGGTGAAGTGTGGAGTCCAAAATTGAATTAAAAGGTACTTCAAGTTATAATAGTACTGAGTTCCTACTAATGTTCATTTGAATATTTACAGCTGTTGAAAAGTTAAGAACGGAGCACTAATATGGGATACTCGGTATTTTTTTAAATTTTATTTTCATATAAAAAATTCTATTAAGAGAATTTTTTCCTGGTTATTACTAACTTGCGAAGATAGGACGATTTAGAGTTTTGAATCATTAACTAAGCTTAACTGGTTACGGATAAAACTCAAATAAAGTTTCCCATGTTATTCTTATGGCAAAACCTTTACAAAGTTATATACAGTATGTTGATTCCTATTAACACTATAAATGTAAATGTCCGTATGTTTGTTACACTTTCAGGAGAAAACTACTAAACCGATCATCATGAAACTTTGAAACTATTCTTCTTAGTGGTATCAGAAGTAACATACGATACTTTTAGTTTTTATTTAAAAAATTATTTTTACGAAAGATTAAAAAAAATTGACTGTTGCAAAACCTTAGATTCTATTTTATTATTAATTTACTTGTTGCTAAAAAACAAACTAAATGAAAAATTACACTTTTAGGTATACCAGCGATTTCTTACATATAGGGTGAGCGTAGCAAATGAGCTAAACCTGAAGTAGGGTGAGAATGACGGCAGTTAGCATGACAGCGAGTAACGCGAGGGAAGGCGTAGGAAAAAGCTAGTATCTTTATAAAACTTAGTAATAAACTTCACTGGGTGGGGGTTGGTTAACAAATGATCAAAAACCTGCTTGACAGCAAACCTACATGCTAAATCCCAAGGAAATCGATAACGCATAGATAACGAGTATATTGTGGGTGAGAGAGAGAGATGGGGATAGTATGTCTGTTCTTAATCAGCTAATCAGCTGTCTTCTGATTTGTAATGTTAATGTTGTGGAATTTGTAAATAAATAATTCCTTTTGCATAGCAGCGTTGGATATTAAATTCTACTACTGTTAAAAAATCAATTTATTGCAATATTTAAATAGTAGAGTAAAATAGTAAAATTATTTTACTCAACTTTATTACAATGCCCTTGTACTTATAAATATAATGTCATTGACAAGAATGCTTATTGGAAATTTGCTGAGCACAAAAGTCTACTGCAGCGGGTATATTGTTATAGCATCATCGTAATCAGGCTTTGAAGTTCAAAGCCTGTCTTCAAACTATACCTTTTCAATGGTGATAGCTGTTTCAAAACCAATGCTTAAAAGTAGCATTCTTTTATTTTTGTTTGCCTTTCGTTGTTATTTTGTTGCCTTGATGGCAACCCATAAGACCAGTGTTAAAAAATACAATTTTTACAAAAAAAAATTTTTTCCTAGGGTTGGCGCTTTTTTTAAACTTATTTAAAAAAATTCTGAAATGCAAATTTTAAACAATATCTACCCGCTAGATTTTGAGATAATGGAAAATGCATCACTTCACATACTGCTTCTGTTATGTTATAGGATATTAATTTCTTTTCTTAAACTTTTTAGCAAAGAATTATTCAGTACAAAAATTACAAATTACTGTATTGTAAAGGGTACATAAAATCATCATTGGGGTGGATTTCCTGATGACTTTCAATGGCTGGGTAGCTTAGTGGTTATAGAGCTCACATTTGAATATTAAGAGTCTACAGTACCTGCGCAATTTCGGTATTTTCTATTTCGTCCCATAAGAACAATGTTAAATTTAAAACTATATTGTGAGTTTTTTTTTCTGAAAATCACATGCTTGATGTCATTTTAGATGTTACCATCAAAAAATTTATTTGACGTGATATAAATTAATTTAAAAAATTATCCACTCGAATAACGAATAAAAAACAGTGTATATTATCACCATTTTCAAACCATGTTAAACCAATTTTAGGAGGTTTATTAAAAAATGTATTCACGTCATATGAACCGCCATACCATTATAGTGAACGTATTCAATTTTTCTGTGAATCCGATTCAAGATTAAGTATTTTAAAGACAACTATAATTAACATTGTCCTTATGGGAATAAAAATCAAGATGGCGGAGGTACTGCAGACTCTTAAGGTTACCGGTTCGGTCAAGAGAAAAGTTAGTGATTTTTTGGATTTTGATACGGGACCCAGCTGCCTTTGGCAAGTGGGCTATAAATTAATGATCCTGACAAAGAACTTGTTGATATTTATTGTCAGTAACAAAGCTACACCTCATCTGATCCATCACACTCACCCTTCAGTCATACTCACTTTAAAATAAGCACCATATAGTGTGTGTGGTATTTCTAAGAAAGTATTAAAGTAAGTAAAGTATAGCCTGTTTCCCTGACTTCCCACAAAATTATTGATCAACTCACCATCAGCATCAACAGTCTGGCCCAACTGTGGCATGAAGGGTGGATAATAGTCATCTAGTTCGATGACATCTAGATTTGCCTTCTCCGTGTGTGCAGCCGTGCTGGCTTCGGTGGTCACGGCTGAGGCTGGAGGATTCGAGAGAGGCTGTGGCACAGGTGGGACATTGGGAGTGGCCTCCACGCTTTCAACAGGAACCGGAACCTAAATACATCAATAGTCAGTTGAACTACTCATAGCTTTCTAACACAACCGGTTTACGATTTTATTGGTGTTTCTTTGTGTTTCGATTTCTTTTACAGCTATATACATCATACAAGTATCAAGTATATCGTACAAGTACAGATTGTAAAAGTTTTCTAGAGAAGTTTTTACTTTTTCTGTTATGCAAAAAAGTTTGGAGAATACTTTAGCATGGTTTATTTGTTGCCTTCAATAATATTTAAACATCTACACCAACAATGAATTTAATTTCACTTGTGATTCGTGATTATCCCCTGAGACTGTGAGGGAAAACAAAACCAGCATTAATTTGCAAGCAAACTTTACTAAATTTGGTTAAGGATAGTAAAATATTAGTATTATCAATTATACCTGTCCCAAATGTCAATATATCACAGGCTAAGCAAGAGACTTGCCTGGCTGGAACTCAGTTATAAAAAAGTACACTGAAAGAAATTATATTAACAGATCCAGCCCAAATTTCCTATAAATAAACTAAATGGATTGAACAATTTTTTACAACATTTAGAAGACATGCAAACATTTACTCACCACATCATTTGTTAAGATGTGTTCAGCTTCATGAATTAATTTTTTTATGCAATCTACTGCCCCTAAAATAACAAAATATTATGTTATTCAATTTCAAAATTGAAATTAAGCGAAACATTATTTAAGTACCAAGCCTATAAAACACACTGTAAAATATGTTAAGTGAACAAACATGTTTAATCATTAGTATAAACTAGAGCTCGCCCACTGGTCGAAATTCGACCAAAAATTCAGTTGATCTTGAACCAATTTAAAAATGTTATACAACTGAAACTGAAAATCTGTTAATCTTCCTGACTTGATAGCATTTGTTATTACATCAGCAGCCTAAAGATTCAAACAATTATCCTTTTCAAATAAGAATAATATTGAAACTTTGAAAGCCTGTGGGGCGAAGCCCTGAGGTCCGATGTGAATGAGAATGTGATTCTGCTCATCTACAGGACAATACCTTTCTAATGGTATGTGCAGATTTCTCCTATGATGCCCACATGCTGAGAAAAAAGGAGGAAATGAAACATGCTTGCCTATTAATATATAGAAGACTAGAGATCGCCTTCTGGTCGAAATTCAACAAAAATTTCAGTTAATCTCAACTCAAGGAGTTTAAAAGCATTATATAACTCAATGTATCTAGAACAAACCGAGGTAGGTGACACCAACAGCTGATTGAAGCTAATCGAAGCGGGTCCTGCACCGTTGACGTAATGTTGTTTCTCTTGACACATGAGTGGTTTGCTTTGAATATTTTAAGTGCTGCACCGTTGACGTTATTGGTTTTGTTATTGTTTTTGTTGATGTCACCTACCTCCTTCTCATTCTAGATTTCTTGATATAACTGAAACATCTGTTATTTTTGTTTTTACAGCTGTTGTTTGTACAACAGCTGTCTAATGATTCAATCATTCCTCCTTAAGATTAACATTTGAACTTTGAAAGCCTGAGGGGCATAGCCCTGGAGTTCAATGTGAATTAGAATAGGATTCTGCTCATCTACAGGACTATACCTTTCTAACGGTATGCGCGGATTTCTCCTACGATGCACACGAGCTGAGAAAAAAGGAGGAAACAAAACATGCTTGCCGATTAATATATAGACTAGAGATCCCCTCATGGTAGAAATTCAACCAAAATATTAGTTGATCCAGACCCAACTAGTTAAAAAATATGTTACTGAAACATCTGTTCTTCCTGATTTGCTAGCATTTGTTTTACAACAGCTGTCTAATGATTCAATCTTCCATAAGATTAAAACTGAAACAAAGCCTGTAGGGCGTAGCCCCATGGGCCAATGTAAATTTAAATATAATTCTGCTCATCTAACGGTATACGCGGTTTTCTCATACGATGTTCACAAGCTGAGAAAAAGGAGGAAAAGAAACATGCTTGCCTATTAATATATACTAGAGATCGCCTTCTGGTTGAAATTCAACTAATTTTTTTCAGTTGATATTGAGGCTATTAATTTTAAATGTTCATAACTGTAACATATGTTCTTACTGATTTGCTAGCACTTGTTATCAGCTGTCTAATGATTTAATCAATCATCCTTCTCAAATAATATTAAAATTGAAACTTTAAATTCCTGTAGGGCGGAGCCATGAGGGCCGATCTGAATTAAAATGGGGTTCTGCTCATCTACAGGACACTCTACCTTTCTAACGGTATGGGATTTTTCCTACGAACGTTGCGTACAAGCTGTGAAAAAAGAAGGAAAAGAAACATGCTTGCCTATTAATATATATAATGTGAGTTGTATTGTAATATGTTTGTATGCACTACAAAAATGTTATTTTTATATTGTTTGTTACCAAATTTTGACTAATTCCTTAAGATACTAATACAGCTAATACAAATTACTCATGATATAGTTTTAAGGAAAATAAACACGTGCTTAGTCAACTACAATTAGTTGATAACCACCAAGATTAAATTTTAATTTAATTAATTAATTTTTTTAAGTTTAATCAAAACTATTGCCTATATGATGTCCTCTTTTTGTTGTGTTTCCTATCCACCTTGTAACATTTATTAATTTATTTATTTATTTAAGACTTGGGTCAAGATCAGTGCAAAAAAATAAATATTTACAATAGTTTTGGCAAAGTGCCAAGCACTAATAGGTAGAACACCTAATGAGAGCTAGAGGAAGAGAGAGACCAGAGGAAGCAGAGGAGAGAGAATAAGACAAAAGAATTTGTGTTTTAAAGAGGCAGTCCAATCAGTTAAACAGCTATGAGCCGATATCTCATCCTTAACTATTTTCTGGAATTAGACGAGAGACGATATATCACTCTATAATAGCTTATTTGACTATTTTGTACAGGTAATTTATAATAGAGGAAGTTTGTTCCTCTATGCTGTTATATGTTAATAACACACCTGTAAAAATAGAATCTTGAATTGAAACTTACAAGTAACAATAGTTAAAATATTCATATTCAAAACACTTTATTCAAAAGAACATAGATAATGTTTGTACATGAATAGCATCAAAGAGTACATAGTGTTACCAAGTACAATGAAACTTAGGTTTAAGTAGCATATTGGGCTGGTTAAAAATAGCCACCTTTGTTTAAAAAATAAAATTATAAAATGTAAAACATTTTTGAGAATGTCATTCAAATACTTTTTGTCAATAAATATACTTACAATATGAAGCCTTCTCATCCGGCCCTTTAATCACCAAGTAAATAGGCCTGTCTGCAGGAGACTTAAGTGGTGATTCATTTGCCAAATATGGGCTACCTTTGGTGAACACCACTGCTCCTGTTCGCATAAATATATGATTTTTTATCAAAGCAAAAAAGAGAGCATTTTACAACACTAAACACTTTTAAAAGAAGAAAATTTAGTTTTGGCCTTTCAGAAAGGATAGCAAAATATATCTATAATATATACAGCCCCTTGTATATCTTATAAGCTTGACTGTGCCCTTAAAGAAAAAAAAGTTTATAAATTGTATAGATATCAGCGTTTTAGTGAAATTACCTTGTATTTTATGAATGAACTTATACAATTCAAATGTTTTTTTTCTAACCATGATTTATTCATTAATTTTTAAAGAGTAAAATTGCAATAATCAAAACATTGTTTATCAGCCTAATTAGATGTCAGGTATAATTTGCATCTCTAGGGATAAGTAGAAAGAGCTTATCACCGTTATTCATATTTAGCTAATCACAAAAATACACTGTTTTATTAAATTATAGCTTAAAACATTAATAAAATTGGATGAAAATTAATTAAGGAATTATAAAGTGGGAAGGCCAGTGGGGTGGATGGAATATGTCCGGAATTTTGCAAAAGCGTTTTGTGTGATGAGTTTCAAAGATACGATAAAAGATTTATTCGTTAGAATTTTCAATGGACATAAAGTGCCTGGGATTTGGGGGAAGGGAATGATTCACAGTTTGTATAAGGGTGGAGGGTGCCAAAGACCCGAATTCATATTCATACAGAGCAATTACTCTATTGCCTGTGTTGGGGAAGTGCTATGCCAATAGAATAAAAACATGGGCGAATAAAAAAGAAAAAGTGTCTTGTTTTCAATGTGGTTTTAAAGAGGGCTATTCCACCATAGATAGTGTATTTTTTCTCAGGACATTGATAGATCGAGAACTGTCGAGGAAGAAAGCAAAGTTGTTTTGTTGCTTTGGGTATCTAAATAAAGTCTTCGATTCTATTTCTAGAGAGGCTTTATGGCATAAATTGTAAACAAAGGGAATGAGTAGCCGAATGATTAATCGCATTAAAGCAATTTATGAAAATGTGAGATTTTGTGTTAAATCTGGAAGTAGCGGGAAGGTCACAGAGAGTGTTATTATCACCTATCGCTCTCCGGAGAGCTCTAAATGCTTTTGAAGGATATTGTAAGAATTGGAAGCTTAGAGTAAATGTTAATAAAACTAAGGTTATGGTATTCAAAAGAGGCTGAAAATGTAGTAAGCAATTTTGTTGGAGAATTATTGAGAAAACCTGGAAGTAGTGAATGAATTTAACTATTTAGGTGTTATGTTGAATCAAAATAGAAAGTGAATGAGGCATCTTTAGCTCTTTTAGCGTGACATCTAAAGCATAAAAAGCGGCTACTGTCACCAGAAGGGTTTATTGCAGGCATAAATTTATCCCAGTAGAGTTGATAAATAGAATTTTTGAAACCTTGGCACAACCAATTTTATTATATGGAGCTAAGATTTGGGGAGGATGTTGTGATAAAAAAGTAGTAGATAGGGCAGGCATAGAACATTTCAAAAGAGTGTTGGGAGTTAATAAATCAGTAGCAAGTAGTGGAGCAGTTTTGGAGGCAGGCAGGATTCTAACTTCTTTTAAAGCGATGGAAAGAATGATTATATATTATGTAAAACTAAGATTGGGAAATAATAAAAATTACAACTAGAATGCTTAGATTTAGGAAATAGAAAGAGAGATATTTATTCGTGGATAGCGGAGTTAAAACAGTCCTTAGAAAAAATAGGAATGATAGATTTATGGGAAAATAACAATTTTACTAGCAGAGATATTGGAAAGGTTTAAGAGGCAGTCAGAGTTGCGAGTCAATCACATTTGTGGGCGGAAGTGGTAACAAAGAGAAGTCTAGAATTGATAAGAGTAACCGGTGTGCCAAGGTCAGGATCGGACTACGTTAGACTGCTACAGCCCAAGCAAAGGTCAGTAATAGCAAGATATAGATTAGGAGCTTGGCTGTTGATGTGTAGGAAAGATGATATAGGAAACAGGATTTGTAACTTATGTGGGGAAATAGAGAATGCATTTATTGCCTGTAGGGCAAATGGGCATATCGACCCCATCCAGGTGACCCCCCTTGACTCATCCATTTTGGCTGTTACATATATTAAAAGAATGCATTTACAATTATTTATTATTTTTAATGTAATATAGAGGATGCAATAACTATTTATAGCATATTTTTGTTATTAATTTATGGAATGTTTATAGCAGTAAACAATCTTTGCGTGTTTATTTATTTATTTATTATTTACTTATTTATTTATATTATTTATTGTAGACTATACCGCCAACCTGTAAACAGAGGATGGGCTAACTGACAAATATTACTATTGCATGTAATTATGTATTTGATGTAACCCATGTGGTAAAATAAATAAACTAATTGAATTGAATTGGATAAAAATTACTCATGGTGTCACACAGGAATCTATTTTGAGGCCTTGATCTTTATAGTTCTCATCGATGATTCAATATTAATTAATTACTGCAATCAAATCTTATTTCTATGCTCCTCAAGTGAGATTTTCATACTAATTGTATAGCCAACAAGTTACATAATTTTAGGTACGCCTTTAAGTAAAATAATGATGAAATGTACAAAATCTATCACAATTTGTAAAATTGTGTATTATTCCTACTGAAAGAGTCCATACTAAAATATGGAATTACCCATAAGAACCCAAAAGGCCCATGGAGGCCCCGAAAGAAAATTGAAAAGGTTTTTGTTGCACAGAAAATCAAAAGAACATTAACTAAAAATAAAACAACACCATGTAGACAATTTTGTAATCACCTTTAAATTCTTACAGTTTCCAGTTGGTATGTTATTTATTTTAAGTAAGGACATATTTATCTATACTTGTTAATACGCTTGGGCTTTTTTGTTAATAGAACTCCTCTTATAATATTCAACTGATTTTCAAGTTTTTGGTGTCGTTGGATAGGATTTGGACTGTAGTTGTTTCCACCAAAAATTGGTGAAAATGAGACTTAAAATAAATATATCTTTGCTTTATCGATAATAGAAATTTGAAATTTTCCCATTAGCACAACATTGGAATTGAGTAATCAGAAATCAGAAACTCTTTATTACAATTTCATAGAGAAATGTACAGTGTCAATAATGTTACAACAAATTTTTATGTCAGTCATGTAGTCTTCCACTTTTGAATTCTTCCATGATGTAGAAGGGTCTTGTTGTCAGCCAATCATCCAGTGCTGTTTTCAACTGCTTTCCCGAGAGATTCCTTATTTCTGCAGGTAAGAGGTTGAAAAGTTTTCTGCCAGCATATGACGGTTTTCTCTCGAACAGGCCAAGGTGGTGAACAGGAAGTGCGTAGTCTGTAGCATGCCGGGTGGGGTAGTTGTGGTGGTCAGAAATTCGTGGTAAATTCAGCCTATCAACATACAGTATTGTCTCCCAAATATATAGGGAAACTGCAGTCATTATCTGTAGTCGTGTGAAAGCCTCTCTGCAAGAGTCAATAGGTCCAAGACTATCAATCACTCTTATGGCTTTCTTTTGAAGGAGCATTATTCGATTTAGATTATCTTGAGTTGTTCCTCCCCAGACAACTATTCCATATCGGATGTGCGATTCAAAAAGTGCAAAGTAGGTCGTTTTTACTGTCTTTGAGTCAGCAATAGCTTTGATTTGTTTTAAAATGTACAGGCTTGTGTTCAATTTTTTGCACAGGGTATCAACATGCTGTGTCCATGACATATTTTCATCTATAGTGACTCCGAGGAACTTGGCCTCAGACTTCATGTCAACATCTGGCAAAGCTGGTACTAAGTCTCGCTTCCTACCATAAGCTAGCTGGTTTGTCTTGGTCATGTTGACTACTAAATCATTTGTGTGACAGTATTGATAGGCTGTGTGTAATGCTATGTACGATGATACAGCAAGCTGATCGGTGGAAGTTCCTGCGGAGATGAGGGTTGTATCGTCTGCGTACATTAGAGTATTACAGAGCCCATCCAGATGTTTAGGCATGTCATTTGTAAACAGGATGAACATTACAGGGCCTAGAACGGACCCCTGTGGTACGCCCCTGTTTACAATAAGTGGAGTGGATCGTACAGCGTGAACCAACCCTTTATCTTCATGTTTTATTTCCACCAGATGGCTCCGTTGTTCCAGGTAACTCCTAAACCAGCTGAGGGCTATACCCCCGATACCTATGTTGTTGAGTTTGCTTAGGATTAGGTTGTGGCCAAGGCAATCAAATGCCTTGCTGAAGTCCAGCATGATGCTTGTGACTAGATTTCCTTCCTCAAGATGGTCAATGATGTGTTCTGTTAGGTTGACGATGGCCGTGGTTGTTGAGCGGCCTTTTAAAAAGCCATGCTGATTTTGTGTTAGTATGTTATTAAGTATGCAGTGGTCTATAATCCTTTTGAGCACAACTCGTTCAAATACTTTGGAAAAGGTTGATATCAGCGAGATAGGTCTGTAGTTATTAGCGAGCGTTGAGTCTCCATTTTTAAACTTTGGAAATATTTTGGCAAGTTTTAGTGCTGAAGGGAATTTTCCTGACTTAAAAGACATGTTGATTATTGCTGCCAAGGGTGGGGCTAACGGTCGACAACATTGCTTTAGTAACTTCGATGAGATGCCATCCACACCCATAGATGTTTTGGTCTTAAAACTCTGGATTATACTGGAGATTTCTTCTTTGTTAGTTTCTGCAAAATTATTGAGTAGATGGTGTGTGGGATTTGTTTGTAAAATGTCTGAACTTTTTTTATACTGACTATTAAGAGTTATTGTTTTGTCGGCTAAAGAACTGGTTGAAATGCTCTGCTATTTCATATGGATCATGAGTTTCTTCACCGTTCACATTTATTTTCAACCGTGAATTTTTTTGTTTGTTACTACTTCTTGCCGAGTTTATTACCTGCCACACAGCTTTTGCTTTGTTATCAGCTTTGTTGATGTAATCTGCTGATGTTTTTTTCCGTAGCATTTTTAGTCTAAGGTCGTAGTCTTTCTTAGCTTTTGCTGTTTCTGCCTTATCATTTTCATTTCCAGTTATTTGTTGTTTATTTAGACATTTAAGGTACTTTGTCTTTAGATTCAGAGTTTCTTTGTCGTTAAAAGCTTTGCGTCTTTTCTTTTGTTTGATTTTTGTTCTAATTGTATGGCAAGCAGCATCCATATTCATAGTTACTATTGTCAAGAAGAGTATTTAAAACATCTGTTAACGTATATCTATAAATAAGAGTAGTTTTGTGTACCAATAATCATAATATTGTATTGGACGGGACTTATGACTAAAAGTAACATTTATAGAAAATAGTCTAAATTAAACTGCTCGATTTAGAGCAACAAGTATACTAGTTTGATTAATTACTCATGCCAATTCAGTCACCACTATAATACAATAAACATTTATAAATTCATTTTCTTTTCCTCATCTCAAACCAAAACACATTGTGTAATAAAGATATGATTATGAGAATGACTAATGACTATCAAATAATGCTAAAAGTTGACATAATGTTACAAGTACTGTAAGGAAAAGTAAAATATTATTTTAATTAATTTTTAGTATTAATTTTTTTATAAGTGAATAAGAGGAATAAAATTTTTAAAAGAATCAACTATTAACACTAATGAAAGTTTTATGAGCTTATGGGTTTAACTCCAATGCCTTCTTAAATATAAAGTTTATATAATTACCTGAGGCCTGGAAAATTTCTCCTTTGATGATACCTTTTGTAATTAAATGACTAAGTACTGGCTTTGTCAAATTTTGGATTTCATACTCATTTATTGACACTGAATTCCACGATCTACCGCCTCGCAGTACCTAAAACATGAAATAATCACAAGGTAACCTGTTCAATTAAAATGGTTCAATGAAAAAAAACTGTACCTAGCCTTACTTTAGTTGGCTTTAGGGATGGACGGGTCTCGAAATTACGAGAAATTTTCGAGAAATTTTTAATCTCGTTCACCAAGACGAGATTTTATTTTGATCGAGATTTTTCGAGACGAGAAATAATTCGTGAATAACGATAAAAACGGGTATAAATAATCTACGAATTGCTAGGCCTATTTTACTATCAATTTAATACTGAAAAATAAATTATTTTGAAGCATTGTGTTTTATTTTTCCTATCATCCTCACAACTACAAACTTAATTTGCCATCATAAACTGTTAAACTACGGTTGGACTTTCAAGACTTAGACTGGACTGGAGACGTCTGCATCTGCAGCTGCACGGACTGTTAGTGGTAGTTAGTCAACATAGCTACTGATTTATAAAATACAGTAGAACCTCTTTAGTACGTCCCTCGATAACAAGTAATATTTTCTAGTCCCCGTGAATTGCCCATAACACTCAATGTTAAAAATACCTCTATAGGACGAATACCATTCACATAAATACCTCGATAGCACACATTTTACCAGCTGAAATTAGTGCACAATCAACCTCTATAACACGCATTTTAAAATACCGGAACCTCTACAGCACGAACTCGCCCTCGGTGACACGAATCTTTCAATATATTAACTCCGTAACACGAACATAACCTCTATAGCGCGAAGTGTTTCGTTACGGAACCTTTACAACACGAATCGCTTTTCTCATGCATCGTTCCCACAGTTTATTCAGACATTTTGAAGGAAACAATGTCTTTATGCTCAGTTCTAGGAAAAACTTTCCTACACTTCCTCTTGGAGACACAATTAATTTGTATACAGTCAGTTGCATGTCTACTGTCAAAACGAAAATTAATGGTTTTACGTCGCGTTTAGCACAGCTTATATGATACTGTACCAGTTAAAGTGCAGTGCTATTGTGTGACATCGTGGTTTTACATATAAGTGTGTAGTGTCAGTAAGTAGGGATTAGAGAATGTCTGCTTCACATGCCGTTAGTATATTAAAGTGTTTTATGAGAAAAAAGTGTTATGAGCGAGAGTGTGGTAAGGGTCACTACGGAAATCAATAGTGCATTGGACTACGTTCACATGAGTAACACGAAATAAACCAAAATTAATGACTAATTCAAAAACTTTCCTTCCTCATGCACAACAACATTGAATCCTGACGTAGGCTTAGACGTAGAGGAAATTGTCTAACATGTAATCGATAAATCAATTAACTTTGCTGGTACTCAGCTTAATTAATTATACGGTAAATGATTAATTGAGAACATTTATACTGTATTAAGGTTTTTTAATTTCTTTAATTTATAACAAGTTACTGTATTTATTACATTTTGTATCTTTAAAAAAATTTGTTAGTTGTTTAGAGTTTTTTTATAATAGGCTATTTTTTCATAACAATAAAACATTATGTTTTATATGTGTGTTTTTTTGTATGCTTGATTTCATATATTTTCAATGAAATATTTCTAGTGAGGCTTCATTAAAATTGCACTTGCTATATGGGGAGTTTAAAAATATACTCTGTTAGGGTGCACCTTGATAAGACGAATTATCAGCAAAACAACCTTGATAGCACGACACTTGATTAGACGAAAACCTTGATAAGACGTCAGTTTTGTGTGACCCCTTAAAAGTCGTCTTAGCAAGGTTCTACTGTAATTCATTTGTATGATAAATCTTTAGAACATTGGAAAAACTTTATAAACAATCATAATTTGACATTTAATTGCTTCAAGATGATTATATAAAACTAATTCAAATAATTTTTGGCAAATTTAAGAGCTGTTTTGACATTAACAGTAATAGTAGTGACAATCAGATGAATGACAAGGTGGCCAATCAGATTTAATAATGGCTAACCTCAAATATCCCACGCAATACAATTTAATTTCCTTTCACACTCTATGCAGAGTTCAGCTATTTTAAGCCAAAAATGCTTAAAATCGGCTGATGGTTGATTTTATTTAAAGGTTTGGATACTAAAAAAACCGAATAGGCCTATTAACAATAATTGTTGAATAGCAATAAATAGGTTGTGTTGAATATATAGAAAATCAATGGTCTTAAAAGAACCATACAGGCTTCATGGCTATACTAATGCTTGCCTTTATTCAGTTAGGAGCAAAATAAAAACCTTACCACTAGCAGACGAAAAATCGAGGGAATTACGTGAGTTCCAAAACAGTGAAAGTTTAAAGTTATGTATACAGGACTTGAATAGTTTGGAGAAATGACAATGAATAGCAAACAAAATGAGAGCTGAAGATTTTCTTATGGACAAAGACAAAGAAGAAGAGAGAGTTGAAAATTAAAATTTAAATCCATCAATTACAAAGGATTTCTTGTTAGCCTCCCGGCCTCTAGTCTTGTGACTCAAAGTTAGTGGGGCCTATGCTTATTACAAAAACTGTGAGTGAGGAAAATGTCTTATTTGGAAACATTTTATTAAAGTAAGTTAATAGTGAAAAGTGTGATACATGAAAGTGAAAAGTGAACAAAGTAACTGTAACAGAGGATTCTCTTTTAATTGGCTGGGTAGCTGAGTGGTTAAAGAGCTCGCCTTTGAATCTGAAGGTTGCCGGTTCGATCCTGAGAAAAGTTAGTGCTTTTTGATGGTTCGATACTGGACCCAGCTGCCTTTGGTCATTGGGCTATTAATTAATGATCCTGACAAATGAAACAGCTGATATTTGTCAGTAACAAAGCTACACCTCATTTGATCCATTACATCATCACACTCACCTCTTCAGTCATACTCACCTTAAAATACGCACCACAGAGTGCGTCGGTGTTTCAAATAAAGTATCTAAGTATCTAAAGTATCTAAGTATGTTTTATCAAACGTAGGTCGATAGGGTTTATGGTTATATCTTCTCAACCTTTTTATGGGTACATTCCTTTATAGGCCTAGACCATTTTTTATTAAGAAAGCGACTTTTTTAACTTCAGTTTATTAACATAATCAGCATTATACAAAGTAATATTTGTTCCTTCACTTAAATCAGGATTTAACAATGTTAAAAAATCAGATTAAAATCCAGAACGCACATGTCTCGTAATGTACGAGAAGGAAAATCTCGTCTCGAAATTTTATGAGAATTAAAAATTCTTGTCTCGTCTCGTCTCGAACTAAAAATCCAATCTCGTCCATCCCTAGTTGGCTTTTTATAAACAAATATAGTATTTAGTAGTGGTATATGACTTATTCAATAAAATATGTTTGTGACAAAAAGATTTTAATTTGAAAAATAGTTAAAATTATAGAAATATTTTTGTTTCAAATTTTCAGGTAAATGGTAGAGGAATTTGCCTTGATTATTTTTGTTTCCTGCAATGATGACTGACTAAAATAAATAGTTTCTTTTCAATATTTAATCCAAAATCTTTATTATTAGGGCACTTCAGTCTTTTTACTCAATCCTAAACCATTGCTGTGTGTGTCTTTGTTAAACAGGTTTTACCATGTATGATGCAAATTATTATATTATAGCTGGTCAGTAAAAATCGATGAAAACTACTTCCATGAACAAGAAAATATTACTTGAATACTATACCTTGGGAGACTTCTTACTGGGATCCAAAATTTCATCAATTAGTGTCTCAACTGTTGAAACTGCCACTGCAAGAAATATAAGACTAGACTCTACAAAAACAATATTATATACATAAATTATCTCATCACAATATATAATAACTAAAAAAATCCAATTTAATGTTTTGAAAAATTGATGACAGCTGGCAGTTTACCAATTTTAAAATTTCTGGCTAGAGAACCTCAGTATAACAAATTCCTTTGACATAACAAATTTTTGAAATATCCTAAAACTCTCCAATGGTAGTAATGTTAAATTTCACATCTATAAACAAATAATTAGTACTCACAACTTCAACATATGGTAAAAATTTTAAATAGCCTAACATTTGAAAAATAAATCAACTTTGGTAGGTAGCATTATTTTTTGAGCTTATACCGTCTTTACAACGGATTTCACCTCTACATAAAGAAATTCCTAAGACTGCACTTCGTTATAAGAAACAGAAACAAACCAGTACAAAAAACATAAGTATATGTTCTCAATGAGAAAGCTTAGGCCTAATCACAACACTTTGATATTTCAAGCAGTTTTATCAGTTTTTGTGGTATGGATAGTGCGTGCATAGGGGACAGTTAAGTGGCAATAGACGGCAAAAAAAAAAAAAAGAAACAGTGTGCTCTAAGTGTAGAGACGATGGATTGAGTAACAGTTTGGTGAAATCTATAAAATCAAATTAGATTTCTCTATTCACTACAATTACTGGCTATTTTTCAAACAAATAGGGTGAAAGCAACCTTATTAATGACAAAATACCAAATTAAGATTAAGACATTTTTACTTTTTGATGATTCATATCCTATACTATAATACGAGCAACGTCTGAAGGGATGTGTGTTCCACAATCTCGAAATCTAGCGGTTAGATTTTGCTTAAACTTTACATTTATGAGTGTTTTGGCCCAAAAATAAGTTTAGAAACAGCCTCAATCCCAAGAAAAATTGAATTCGGTCTACATTTAAGTTTAAAAATTGTAATTTTTAACATTGGTCTTATGGGTTGCTATTTTGGTAACGAAATAACAACTAAAAGTAAACAAAAATAAAGGAACAAGAAGTTTTTTAACAGCTGTTATCAGTGAAGAGTCTGGTGTAGATTTAATAGCTTGATTACCATGACACTATAGCAAAAGTGAATTAAAACCAACGAGCAAGGCTCGGTTAACCTGGTACTTACAATTTAATATTACACTTTGATTACTGTACTGTATTAATTTTGATCTATGAGGATTTAATTTTTTTTCAAATGTTAATTGTTTGCCTTTAAATTTTTGTTGTTGTTCTGTAGAGGCTACCGTACTTGACAAATAGTTTTATTATTGATTGTTCCATTACTAATGAATTTTAAAATTTTGTTTTTTCATATTAGACCCAGGGCCGGCCTTACTAATTTGCCGCCCATGGGCCCAGCAAGTTTCTGCCACCCCCTACCACATACATGAGACAATGTGTTAAATTAAAACAATATTTTTTGTAGGACCATATCCTCATAAGTTAACTTAAATAACATTATTTTATCAGGCCCTAACCTCACTATTCTGGGATATTGCTGGAGGTTTAAAGATAAATCATCTCAAATCACAAGCGAAATAAAACGTTATATCTATACAATAAAATAAGTGGGAAGAAGTCAGATATTTATCTTGACCACCAAGATTTTCATATTGGCCAAAGATTTTGATTTTTGGATATGTTGGATTACGTTGAAAGTCGCCCAGCCTGACAATGACAAAATTAGATATAATGGATTGCGCCCTCATTTGTATGCCTACATTGGATGCCACCCCCTTCTTAGTGACGCTAACACTATGAGAAATCGGGTATAAAATTATATATTAATTAAAAAGCTCATTGAACTTTTTCAAATTTTATTCAGTGTAGAAATCTGAGTTAAACCATTGACTATGTACACTACCATGAATAGATCTCTCATCCAATGCATTTAGTTTGAGGCAAAAATTTGGAAGTTTTGTGTATCCTGGCACCAGAGTCTCTGCCATCGATGTTGTTATTATTAAGCTGAATTTACAGTGCTGCAAAAACATTTCATCACAATATAAACAAAAACCTCCATTATAAAATGTTTAATCCTTGATTGAGAAAAGTGGTAGCACTGACTTGCCTATCATATGACTCTCGTACTTCCATGTACGCCGAACGAGATCACACCACCATCAATATGTTTCCAACAGGCCTATGCTATGAGAGGTCTACTCACGGTAGTGTACATAGTCAATGGTTAAACCAAATAATCTGCAGAGACCATGCTTGATATTTTAGAATAATTTAAACTACTGTAACCCCTAAAAAAATTTGCCAACCCTGAAAATTTGACGCCCTGGGCCCAGGCCCATGTGGCCCAAGCCTAAATCTGGCCCTGATTAGACAGTACATATTTGATCTACTTTACATACCATTACACGATTTGTATCGTGAGGTTAAACACAAACAAGATAGTCTGTGAGCCTTAATTTAGTGAAACTTTAGCTTCCCTAACCTCAATATAATGAACCTCAATGTAACAATACTTTTGATATAATGAATATAATAAATTTGGTATAGGTTCAGTCCCAATACCAAGGACATATCCAACCTGAGGGCAGAAGATAACAGGAATCATAAGTTATTACAGAAGAACGTCGATTATCCGGGGTAATCATGGGGAGGACGGTCATGGATAAGTGAAAACCACGGTTATACCATAATATAAACTGGGTGTCCAGCCAATGGGTTTGGCCGAATTCACGGATCTTTCCTACACATTCCCGGCACACTTCCACATATATCCTGCATAATTCCTGAGTGACTTCTATTATCCCCAAGGCTTTTTAGGTGAGTAAATTTTAGCAAAAGTTGGTCAAATTGAATATTTATATGCAATACGAATGCAATGTGTGGGCACACACTCACACACGCAAATTTGCAAAGCGGGGTGGGAAGGGTTGCAATGGCGGGGTAATGACCTCAACTGCTAGTGCTGGAAACATCTACTCACCCGCCAAGATGTACTAAACATAGAAACTAAGAGAGATCCCATTTCGCTTCCAGTTCAGTACGTGATAATCACTCTAATTTGTAGTGCTGTTCAGTAAACTCTATTAATTTTGTGTTGTATTACGCTAAAAAA
The DNA here is from genome assembly GCA_030545055.2 of Neoaliturus tenellus. Classification (NCBI taxonomy): domain Eukaryota; kingdom Metazoa; phylum Arthropoda; class Insecta; order Hemiptera; family Cicadellidae; genus Neoaliturus; species Neoaliturus tenellus. The sequence continues at coordinate 73,131,478 of CM061532.1, read as the reverse complement.
CACATTTCGTAACACAATTGTTTTTCATATCAAGAAACGTTTCATGTGACATTATATTTATTTGACAGTGATAATTTATTAGCCTAATTCATAAATTAGCCTAAATTTTGAACAATTGGTTGACATCAGTCCTTATCTAGACGTCGATGCGGACCGATCGTCTTATCGGCGGCTAGCAGTGTGTGCCTTTCCTGCCCGCGATGCGCTATAATGTTTTGTTGAAAATACTATTTTGAGCTATTTATAATCCCAGGATTCCCAATACATCTGTTATTTATATTGTGCTATTCCTAGAATTTCCAGTAGTTTAGTATTTTATCAGGTTTCTGGTGCGCTTATTCGCCATGGCCGAGGTTATGAGTACGAAGTGTAGTATAATGGCATCAGAGGACGAAACGATTAAGTGCTCCACTTGTAGTGCAGTGTGTCATAAGAAATGTTCTGCTGGACTGGATCCAAGTAAGAAAGTAACACGACGGACTCCGTATCGCAGAGGTTTACTGTATTAGCAGAGGTTACTGAGGCTTCTTCTAATAATAATTATAAAACTCAACATATAAATACAAAACGTAGTAGGCCAAAAAAATGGAAGAGGAAACAACAACCTAAACTAACAAAGGGTAAAAATATTTTTAACAATAAGGAAATGGAGGTGTTTATTTACTCTGACAGCCAAGGCAGGGAAATATCACAAATATTAAGACAAAGCAACGATCAAAAAGTTAAATCTATTGGTTTTGTAATGCCTAATGCTACAACCAAACAAGTACTCTCCCATGCGCTGAAAGCAGGCAATGGCCCTGTAGTAATTATATCAGGAACAAATAACTTACTGAAAAACAACTATGAAGAAATCTACTGTGAACTTGAAGGAAACTTAAAAACAGTGAGCAAAACCAAACAAGTAGTGATAACAACAATTCCAAAACGATTTGACATACCAGAAAACAGCCAAGAAAATTATGATAGAATAAATTTAAACAACTACATAAAAGAGTTAGCTGTGCGTATGACCAATGTTCATGCAATTGACCTGGAATGTCTCCAGAGATATCATTTTACCCAGAGAGGCTTACACTTAAATCTTAAAGGAAAAAATAAACTATCAGACATGATTTTAAATAAATTACACATCTTAAAACCTGTAACACTAGATACTTGTCAATCTATATCCACAATAAAGTGTCCTGACACAAAGTCAATGGATGAGTTTCCCTCTTTGACCACACCAAACAATCATCCCTCACACTTAAAGAACATAAAAAGGCAATCCGTCAGGGAAATAAAATCAGCTACCACTAAAATTCAAGTAATAGAGGCAGAAATGAAAGAAATCATAAGCGAATACAAGCAAAATCGAAGTGTCGCATTTGCCCACTGTATATCCGCTGACTTTGGCTGCAAAAAGCACATGAGTCAAGGAGTAGCAGTTTGTTTTGCAGAAGAATTTGGAAAGCCTACACAGTCTGATGTGCAAGACAAATTTCTTACATTTCAGCAAAGTAACAACGAAGCAATAGTTTATGGCCTAGTCACTAAACCCCAATTTTTTGATAAGCCGGAACTTGAAGCATATAACATGGCATGTTCTCAACTAATAGAAGACTTTAAAGGAAAATCTCTTAAAACGCTGATTTGCTCTCCTTTTGGCTGTATTCGAGACCGGATTCCACCAGAACACTTTGCGGCTCAAATTGTTAAATTTCAAAAGAGCACTGGTGCATCAGTGAAAATTATTACACATGATGAGACCTCTGGTAGAGTACTGAGAAACGGGTTGGCACACGATAAATTTAAAAACATTCTAATACAATCTATTAAATCAGAAGATGCAAAATATTCTCAGTGCTCAAGTAATGAAGAAAATCTATTCCTGAGTCAATCCACCAACGTGAGCCAAGAAACTACAGAATCTGCTTACCTGCTGGAGCTGAGTACAGATAGTTCAAGTATTCCAGAAGAAGAAACATCAGTCATCAATATAAGCTCGTACGCAGAAGTCGCCACTCAACGAACCAACACCCCTTCGTTGGAAACACCAAAAAGTGGCAACAAGTGTGTTAGTGAAATGGGCAAAAGTGTCACAGTTATCAGTGATATTGTTAATGGTGAGCATAAAGGGGAGGTTTTAAATGGAAATATAATTGGATCGAACACTTTAAACTCCCACAAAGCCGAAATACTAAAACCCAGTTAAGGCGCTCAGAAATGTTTTGTACTATCTTTCACCAAAATATAAGGGGTTTGCAGTCTAAAATAGACTCTTTAGAAATAACTTTAGAAGAAATATCTCCTGATTTCATGGTCTTAACAGAGCACAATTTAAAACTTGAAGAATTAAAAAACTTGAACATTAATAATTTTGACTTATGCTCATATTACACTAGAAATACAGCTAGTGGAGGGGTAGTAATATTGGCAAATGGGAGTTTGAAGTGGGAACCGATTAATATTCCAGAGGTGGATAAATTATGTGGGGATAAAATATTTGAGTGCTGTTATACATCATTTAAGAATGGTAAAACCAGAATTGTTTTGATGGGGATTTACAGGTCGCCTTCTACAAGTGATAATGCCTTCCTTGAAAACTTAAGTTTTGCTTTAGAAATAATGACTAAAAACTATAAAAATATCATTGTAGCGGGAGATTTCAATATAAATGTGTTGGAAGATACAAAAAATAAAAAATTATCAAATGAGTTTAAAAATCTACTTAAAAGGTATGGGTTCAAATACTATGTTAATTTTCCCACTAGAGTCACTGAAACAACATCTACAGCTATAGACAACTTTATATCAAATATTGAAAATTTCAAAATGACATCTGAAGGTATTATCACTTGTTTGTCTGACCATGATGCACAGGTTTTAAAGATGACTTGTATAGGTAAAAGCCCAGATGTAAAAACAATTATATCTTGCACTAGAAAGTTTAATGAATTTAATATGATTAGTTTTAGGGATTCATTAAATTTAGAAAACTGGAATGAAGTTTATTATGCACCAGTAGAGCTTAAATATGATTTATTTTTCAAGACATTTATGTTTTACTTTAATTTAGCATTCCCCAAAGTTAAAACTAGAATATGTAGAAAGAAGAATTATTGGATAAGCAATGCACTCAGAGAAGAAAAGAGAGAAATCTCTAATTTGTTCTCAACTTACAGGACAACAAAAAATAAGACTCTTGGTAAAATTGCAAAACAAAAAAATAAGCAGTATATGAATAAAGTTGTCAATACAAAAAAAATGTATTACAGTAAAAAGCTACTCAACTCCACAAACATTAGTAAAGATATTTGGCAAGTAATTAATCAGGAAGCTTCCAATAAGAAATATGGGACTAAAAATATTTGTTTGGAGGAAAATGGCGTTACCATTTCAAATCCTCTTCAAGTAGCCAATATGTTTAATAAACATTTTATAAGTATAACAGAAAATTTAACTCAACAACAATTGTATCCTGTAGCTCCAAGTAACTTTACCAGTAGTAGTGAAATTGGGTTAAAATTCATTCTCACACCGGTAGATGAAAAAGAAATTTTGACTATTATTAAAGAAATAAAAAATAAGAACTCTAGTGGCTTTGATGAGGTGCCAGTCAAAGTAATTAAATTTGTTGATAAGAGCATTAGTAAAGTAATTACTCATTTAATTAATTCCTCTTTTATCACAGGCATTTTCCCACAAAAATTAAAAATTGCTAAAGTTATTCCAATCTATAAAAAGAATTGTTCCAAAAATCCATCAAATTATAGGCCATTGTCAATATTACCCACAATCTCTAAAATTTATGAAAAAGCGGTTTGTAGAAGACTGATGTTCTTTCTTGAGCGCAACAACTTGCTGGATAGCAATCAGCACGGATTTAGAATAGGGAAATCAACTAAAACAGCGACAGTACAATTTATTGAGTCAGTCATCGACTCAATAGACGATGGGGAAAAATGTATTGGTATTTTTATGGATCTACATAAAGCTTTTGACAGTGTGTGTCACATTTCATTAATTCAATTATTAAATACGTATAATATAAAGGGGATACCACTTGAATGGTTTAAGTCTTATTTAACTAACAGAACACAGTTTGTTGAAATTTCACATTTGAAAAATAAAAATCAAACAAAAATTAACTCTAAAATGGAGTCAATAAAATGTGGAGTACCTCAAGGGTCAATTTTGGGTCCAGTATTGTTCATTTGTTACATCAATGGATTGAACAATGTAATTGGAGGCAAATCATCCAATGGAGCAGTGCTCTATGCGGACGACTCCAATATTAAAATTTCAGGTAATAATTTTCAAGACATAGAAAGCACAGCAAATAATGAATTGAAAAATGTAATAAATTTCTGTAATAGTCTCAATCTTAAGCTCAATTTCAATAAAACTCATTTTGTCCCCTTTAGTACAAAGAGAGATAAAACCAGTCCAATAACTCAGATTAACGTTGCAAATCAAAGTATACAGCAAGTCAATGAGACAACATTTTTGGGTCTAGTAGTTGACAGTAATTTTAGTTGGGATGGCCATGTAAACAAGGTTGTCAGTAAGATAAATTCAGGAATTTATGCACTTAAAAGATTATCAAAATTAACTGACTTGGCTACCTTAAAAACTGCTTATTTCGGACTAATCCATTCTCACATATCCTACAACATTTGTGTATATGGAGCTACATCCCATCAAAATTTAGAAAGTATATTGAAACTTCAAAAAAAATGTATTAGAATAATGCTTGGCTTAGATTATAAGGAGCATGTCAAAAACAAATTCTGTGAATTAGGAATATTGACAGTATTTAGTTTATATATTCATGATTGTATAATGTATGTAAAAGAAAACAAGTCTGATGAAATGTTGTTGGGATATAACCATTCATACAAAACTCGAAACAGGAAAAACATTAAATTTGAAAAACATAATTTAGAATTTTTTAAAAAGAAAACGACTTACACTGGTGCTAAATTTTTCAACCATTTACCAACAGATATTAAAAATGAAATAAGTTCAACAAAATTCAAAGCAAAGTTAAAAAAATGTATGATTGGCAAACCATGCTACTCAATTGGGGATTACTTTAATGATTAAGTATGCAGGTACAATTAAATAGCTATGAGGTTCTAAAGTTACAAGGGTGGAAAAAGTTTGATTTATGTTGACTTATTTAGTATCATTAAGATGTAATATATTGTAATAATGACACCATTCATGTACTTCCATGTATAATAATGAATAAAGGTATTTTGACTATTGACTATCGTTGCAGTAAGTGTACAGATACTACCTCAGTTGTGTCTAGTGACTCCAAGGATGCTGCAAGTAAGACTAGCATTCTTAAAGCAATCAGTGATCTTAAAAGTGACTTCACTCAAGTTTTGATGAAAAAATTAATGCTTTGGAATCCAGGTTAAATGACAATTTGACATTAAAATTCTCATCCATTGAGGAAACTTGTTCCAACCTAGGAAAATCTTTTGATACAGCAGTAAAGGCACTGAAAACTGAAAATGAAAGCAGACGTGAGGAGTGTGACAGACTTCGAAAAACGTGTGATAATCTCTCCAGTGAAGTAGAGGAATTAAAATCACAGGTTCACAATTTGCAGCAGTACAGTCATTTGCAAAATTTAGAAATTATTGGCGTACAGTACACTCAAAATGAAAATATTGACACAGTCCTCAAATCCATTGCTAGGGCTTTAAATGTAACTTGGTATCAATCAGACATTTCGGCAGCACATCGCCTGGGCTTAGCTAGCAACCAATGCGGCCGCCCCCCCTCTCCCCAACATTGTGCTTTCCTTCGTCAGCCGGTCAGTTCGGTCTGAGTGGCTAAGGGCCGCCAAAGCCAAGAAAAACCTCGATGCTGTGCATCTAAGCTCCACATTTTGACCCTCGCGTATCTATTTAAATGAACACTTAACCAGCCACAACAACAATTTGTTATTTCAAGCAAGAATCTTAGTTAAAAATCATCAGTTGGCTTTTGCGTGGGTAAAGGATGGATGAGATTTGGTCAAAACGAAAGCGGACGGACTAACAAGGAGGGTGAGATCTATTGATGATCTTCAAAAGGAGGATGGGCGACAACAGCGTGGCGGCTGTGGTGATGCGGCGGCGACAAAGAGGACAACACTGACACCGCAACTGAACCTTAAGGGAGGTTATTCACATATCTGCACCATGGACCATAGTAATTTTAAGGTTTTCCCCCAATTTATTGTTATAGCCTAGTTTTATTGTTCTAAAAGTTTTCTTTCTTAATTTTATTACAGTAATATAGGAATATTTTTAATGCGCGCTTGTTGTCTGTCTATATTTTGTACAGTACTTAATTCTAATCATGAGATTCCACTGTACCGATGAAACGTATTTATTTTTAAAGGTCTAAGTTCTTTTCTTTACAATACTAAAACAATTTAAAGATTGATTCTTAATTTTAAATATATTAGATTAGCAAAAGAAAGGTTTACAGTACCTGCTCTGTCTAGTGATCCAAGGGGTTAGTTTTCACACTACAACGGTTTTGGGTCCTGTTGACCCATTTTCAAGTGTACAATTACAAACACATTAATCCTTCAAGTGAAGTTGTCATTACATTAAAATTAAAAGGAAACACGGAAACACACGGACACATTTATGGACAAAAACTGGCCAGAATTTAACACGGAAAACACGTGCATCGGCAACGAGTGATGAGTCATGACTGCCGGCGCGTGTCTTGATGATGACGTAATCCCCCTCCTACCCCTGTCCATCTTTATCTCGTCTGCTGTTACTTTAGTCGCCGGTGTCACCACATATACCGATTGATATACCAAATATACCGATTGATTTAACAAATGATAAACTCTCATTCGAATCCAACATAATTTACAATAAAGCAATCGGTATATGTGGTGACACCGGCGACCAAAGTAACAGCAGACGAGATAAAGATGGACAGGGGTAGGAGGGGGATTACGTCATCATCAAGACACGCGCCGGCAGTCATGACTCATCACTCGTTGCAGATGCACGTGTTTTCCGTGTTAAATTCTGGCCAGTTTTTGTTCGTAGATGTGTCCGTGTGTTTCCGTGTTTCCTTTTAATTTTAATGTAATGACAACTTCACTTGAAGGATTAATGTGTTTGTAATTAATTGTACACTTGAAAATGGGTCAACAGGACCCAAAACCGTCGTAGTGTGAAAAATAACCCCTTGGATCACTAGACAGAGCAGGTACTGTAAACCTTTCTTTTGCTATAAATACGTGATTCAGTGGCTAATCCATAATGATATTAGATTAGTTCAACATGACTCTAAAGTAAGACAATGTATCTCAAGTTAGTAGTTCATTAATATAATTTTCTACAATGCAATTAATTGGTCAGGATTCCTAAAATAAATTTGTTCTCTACTAGAGATAGCAAAAAATAAATCAATATGGGTTGTAAATTGAAACAATATGTGACCAACTAAGATTATCTTTGTAGATTAAATTTATCTTTTATCTCGAAAAGATATAAAATCTTTATTTAAGTAATAAAACTAAAAATTTACGAATTGGTTAGGAGTGACAAAGTCTACTTCCTTAACTACTTATTGTCCTTGGACCTCCAAAGGGGACGGTCCACAAGGAGTCAGAAGAAAATCTTAAATTTAAGCATAGGTCAATATGTACATCAAATTAAAGGTCTCTGAGAATAGAGAACAATAATAATAATAATAATAATAATAATAAATTTATGTGTCGTAAGGATACATAAATATCATTGACAAAGTCATACTTGTCACAAAAGTACAAAGCATTGGTACAATACAAGAGACAGAATTAAAAATTAAATAGAGTGATTAATATTAATAAATAGTAAATAGGAATACTAGGCCTCAAGAGGATGATCAGGCGATCAGGCTTTGCATTAAAATCATATTGCTGAAAAAAAATGCAATAACTCCCGATCCTTTCGACCTTTTGAGATCGGGTTTATGGAAAAGTGCTCAGAATGCCAAGTCCTTTAAAATGATGTATCATATGACGTAGCTCAATGTAGTTTCCCTGACAACCTCCACTAGAGATTAAGTATTGACAATTGGTAATGATTGTATAATCCTTACAACAAATAAAGATGAATTAATTTATTTATTTACTCTCCCCCCCCCCCCTCACACCCATTTATTGCTTGCGTGTTTCTGTCTCTCTTTCTCCTCTGTCATACTCTCAGCCCACTGGATGCGCAGTGTATAGTGCGGATGGCTCGTTGTCATGGTTACATCGGGTCCACCGTCCATGTATGCTTACATCACTGCACATGCTCCACTGCTTCAGAAAGCCGTGCAAGGACACTAATGCGTGGGCAACAGTGTCGTTGACTGTTATTTGTACTAGTTGCATCTTCACTTTGTTCGTGGTCTCTCCCATTGAACAAATATTTCATTACTAGTTATAAAATTTCTTATTTTTCTTGCCCTTGGATTTGACCCCATTTGATCCGCATCCGGAATATCGAGGTTCTACTGTATAAGTTATATATATATATATATGTGTGTGTGTGTGTGTGTGTGTGTGATAATTGGTTAAAATCGTCCTCTTCTCTATAAAAAATATCAATAAAAATGCTACAGGTGCATGGAAACAAAATCGAGATGCAAAGTTAAATAAAAAAAACTAATTTTCAACTTTGTTTTTACTCACTTTCAAAAGATTTGGGTGTCAAAGCCCGAACCTGCAAATAAAGTATTCTGCTAGAGGCCGAGCCATCAAATGTTTTGACTTCTTTGATGCTTGAGAATCCATCTGAAAAATTGCATAGAATAAATCTTAATTAAAAAAAAAAATAAAAAAAAAAAAAAAACACCTGCCATTACTTAAGATAAATATTTTACTGTAAACACTGACAAGACTAATAGTAAAATTTACATCAGCTTTGACAAATTTAAACAAATAATGAGCATTATCCTCTTTACTGATTGGAATATTTTTACAGACCGGCAAAACGTTATCAACAAAAAAATTATTGAAATCATCTGAAGTAATCCCATGTTTGAGACATTGGGCTTACAAATAACATTAGCTAGACTGTTGACAATTTTCGAAAGTGATTTACTTTTGTTCAAAGAGTTCTCTATTATTCTATTGTAATATTTTATCCTTGCTCTTTTAGTTTCAGGTCTATAAATGTTCTGTACCTTTAGTACTCTTAAAAAGGTTCAACTGATTGGTTTTAAAGATTTTAAATAGGCTATATAATTTGTCACAATGTTCTTTTAATTTACCAAGTTTATAAGTGTACCATTTGTTATCAGCCTTGGATTCAGAATTCTTTATTGTTTTTTACTAAAAAGTTCCATTTACAGCTCATAAAAAAATTCCATCAATTTTTTAAATTTATCTTCCTTAATATCTAATGAATACACAGTGACCCAATTTATGGAGGTCAATAAACTAACAAACAATTACACTATCGTCATTTACAATCCTATTAGCTGGCTTGTTTCCAGAAACCTTATTACTAATAAATTCTTTAACTTTATATCTAACAAAATAGCATCATGATCAGAAAATATTTCCTATAGGGAAATTCACTAAAAGGAACCATAGAAATTCATCTACTTGAATTAATATCAGTAACTATTTTGTCAATACAGGTACTACCTCCATTTATACCTGGCCTAGTGATCTTCATTGTGGTTATATCTAGACCAAAACATTTAAACAAATTTAACAAATCTTTCTTACAGCTATCAGTTTCAATAAAATTTACATTAAAATCTCCACAAATTACTAAGCTGAAATCATTATTAAAAACCAAACAAATAATTCTAAACAGGCAGTGAAAATTATTAAAAAATATAACATCAATATTATAGGGCTAATACATAGACAACTCAATGACCCTTTCCTTGGTCAGTTCTATTCCAACTGCTTCACAAACCATTTACATTGTTGACATGTCTTTGACCCATTCAAGCTCATAATAGCTGCACCACCTTTAATTCGATGTGATCTGCGATAAATTGACCCAGCTTTATAACTAGGTAGTAAAATAAAATTCACATCAGTTTCTTTAATCCAATGTTCAGCAACAGCAAATACATTGACTTTATGTTTGGAGCACAAAAGAGACAAATAGTCAATTTATCAGAAAAACTTTGCATATTCCAAAATAAACTATTTAAATTTCTAAAACTTGAGGAGCAGTTATCAGAAGGCTTACTAGGAATATTTAACACACGTGAAGCACATTTTTTTTTGTTTTAAGTTGGATATCACTTGGCAAGAGATTTTTACATAATTATGGTGGCGTGGAAGGAGACACCAGAGAAAGGAGAAAGTTCAAGGAAGGAAGAGTAGAATTAAAAGCCAAACAAAATAAACGGTATCAGATAACTGACACATACTTTCTCCCAACGATATAAAAAAAGGTGTTAAAATCTTCAAACATTAATGTCTTGATGACTCAGTCGGATAGCTACCAGCTGAGCAGCGCGAGTTTGACACTGCGCGCGCCTGTGACTTTTAACAACGTACTGCGTTTACCGCTAAACGAAAAATTGAATTTTCTCCGCAACCACTTGACGTAGAGCAATAATTTAAAATACTCGATTATTTAGTTTTTTGAGCTTGATTTAATCGTAATCAGTAAAATTTATTTCAGGATAAATACAGGGTGTCCAGCTTCCACCTTTACAAACTTTTCCAGGTTATTGCCCACGTCAAAATAAGCAAAAAAGTTCCAGTAAACATGTCCTAAAATGCTTCGTTAACCCGCTAGCCGCCATTTTGTTTTTTACACTAAATAATTTTTATTTCCGTAACGGATCATTGTATTAAGTTAATATTTGGCATGAACCTTCACTATAACAATATCCATTTTCAGTAAAAAAATTATTTTTTTCCAATGTGTATTTTCAAAATGGCGGCCATTTAAAAATTTTAAGCTCTAATATCTCAAAAACGATAAATTTTATAAAAATGTTACAAGAGACAAAAAAGTTGACAAATTAAATTGTCTAAACAATGATATCAAGTTTTTAAGGATCCGACAACAAATAACGGAGTTATTGAGATTTTTCTCTGAAAATAACCTAAATTGGCATTAATCATAGTGCAAAATCAGTGTTTTTCTGCAGGAAAACCACAATAACTCCGTTATTTGTTGTTGGCGGCTAGCGGGTTAACGAAGCATTTTAGGACATATGTTTACAGGAACTTTTTTGCTTATTTTAACGTGGACAATAACCTGGAAAAGTTTGTAAAGGTTGAAGCTGGACACCCTGTATATTAATAAAAATATATATTTTAAAAATCCAAAAAACTGGTTTTAGCGAATTTCCCATAGGGAATAAGCTGTTACCGTAGGTCTCATGGTAAGACCTAAGCCCGGGACCATGTTACTTTTTCATTTTTAGGTGCCCAGAGAACAAAAATAATAGTCATTAAAATTTATATATCTATATATTAATACGCAAGCATGTTTCATTTCCTCCTTTTTTCTCAGCTTGTGTGCATCGTAGGAGAAATCCGCGCATACCGTTAGAAAGGTGTTGTGCTGTAGATGAGCAGAATCACGTTTTAATTCACATCGGCCCACGGGGCTACGCCCTACAGGCTTTCAAAGTTTCAATGTTAATCTTATGGGAGAACGATAATTGATTGAATCATAAGACAGCTGTTATAATAACAAATGCTAACAAATGAGGAAAAACAGATGCTTCATTTATAATACATTTAAACATTAATTTGCTCAAGATCAACTGAATTTTTGGTCGAATTTCGACCAGTGGGCGATCTCTAGTATATATAAATATATGTGTCCCTAGACATGATAACTCTCGTAAAAATGGTCCGATCGACACCAAATTTGGTAGAGATGTGTAATCCTACGTTTATTCAGATGAGTTTGTAAACCAGACATATCGACCTATCGGAAGGGGTAGTTTTGTTGGGTTTTGTACCCCACAAATGGGTTTTTAGCATTTTCCATATGTAATTTTTTTAAATTTTAAATTTTTATTTTGACCATTGGATTTAGTTCAAAAAAACACACAATTTAGTATTTTTGAAGCTTTGCTCTATCTCTATTGGTTACCGAGATATTAAAAAGTCTAAAGACAGTACGTTGTATTTTGAGGCTCCAATGTTAATCTTATGAAGAATAAGGATGTGTTAATATTTCACTTATTAACCAATGTTTTTGGATGAAACTTGGCATTCAGCTTCATTTGGTTGAGATTAATCCATTTTTGGTAAAAAAATCTTGGTTTTTGTGCTTATCATGGCAGCAAACCTGCATACTCTTTTCCCATGTTAATCATATGGAGAATAGGCAAACTCCTTTAGCAATGGACAGATATTGATGAAACTTAGTATATGGCTTCATATGGTCGAAATAATTTTTTTTTTATGCTAAAAACCTACTTTTAGTGTTCCCTATGGCAGCATACCTGCATACTCTTTCCCTACATTTATCATAAGGAGAGTAGACATTTATTCCCCTAAATAAATAAACTTTAAAATAAAGTCTTCAGATTTCTAATAATATTAAATTTTTATTGGCGTTTTAACGCCAATAAAAATTTAATATTATTAGAAATCTGAAGACTTTATTTTAAAATTTATTTATTTATTTCTAATAAGAAGAGCTTGTGCAAAATGATTTATTCCCCTATTTATGAGCTTGTGATGATATTTGGTTTAAAGGTTTTTCTGGTCATAATTAATACTACTAATTTGGAAATTCGCTGAGTACGCAGGTCTGCTGCGACGGGGGTATTTTAAACACTTTTCATTGTATAACTTTTGCAGTGTTGGGGAGTAGCGCGCTACTTGTAGCGCGCTACTGTAGCGCCGCTACTTTTTTAGTAGCGTCAGTGTAGCTCCGCTACTTTTGAAAATAAGTAGCTTGTAGCTGTAGCGAGCTACATTTTTAGAGTAGTTGTAGCGGATTATTTAGCTACTTTACGCGCTATTTTGGTTTCAATAAAACATATTAATTGTGTTTACATTTCATCATTCATGTCTTCCAAATAAACACGAGAGAACGAGAAGTCGAGAAGGTTGGTCAGCTGTTGTTTTTCGCTCGTTGGAATTGAAGATTACTTTCAATCCATTGCCACCACCAGACGCTCCAATTGAGTAACGTAACCACAACATGACCAAGGTCTGTAGAGGAATGCAACATGACAATCGCCAGTCTTGTTCTCTTTTGTGTTTGGTGACCACTAGAAGCGCTAGTAGTATTGTACTACTATGCTATGCGCCTATATTATAGAATAGAAACTAAACTGCTGCACCATGCTTACGTACCGCCACAATCGCTCAGGTTAGGAACTAAGGAAAGGAATGTTTACAATAATGAGAAAAGACGCTACGTCAACGAATTCAAATAAATAGCCAATTAATTGTTACTGTAAGACTACGGGAATAACGACTAAACAACATAACCTCAACTATCTTGATTGATGTTAGAAGTTGATGTGAACGTTAACCGTACTTTCCAAACTTTGTAAATTTGTACTTAATACTTTGCAGAGTGCTTTATACTTATATTCTGTTTCTGTAGTAGTATCTAATCTAACAATCGTCATCATGGCAATTAGTAGTCCTAAAAGCGAGATTAGCGACAAAACTGATGAATCTAGTCCTTCTTGTGTGCATACGACAGCATTAACCCTACCGTCCGTGGCCGGTCTAAGAAAAATGTTATAAAATTGTGAAGATAACTTAAAATAAATATTGTTGTTTACGTCTTTGATGTAAGTCTTTTTATTCGTCAATTTATATTTTCATACCACTAGGCTATTCTGTTTACATTATCTAGGCTCCATACGAGTCACAAATTATTATATTAAAATGAAAATATGTCTAAACACAATATACCAAAAAAAGGACTGGGCCTATATTTAAACAAAAAACATAATTTTACTTTTAAGTGGGAAAATTGGGTGGGTATACATCACAAGAGAAAAACTGGACCAGATTGCGAAAGTAGCAAAGTAGCTTAAATTGTAGCGAGCTACTTTTTAATTGTAGCTGTAGCTGTAGCTAGCTACTTTTTTGAAAATGTAGCTGTAGCTGTAGCTAAGCTACTTTTTTGAAAAAGTAGCTGTAGCTGTAGCTAGCTACTTTTAAAAAGTAGCTTCCCCAACACTGAACTTTTGAACGCGCATTTTCTCGGATATGCGGGTGGTGTCATTTTATTCAGCATTTTAATCTTAATAAACCACAAAATTTTAATCTAAATCGTTAGAGCCGTTTTTGAGAAATTTTTTTTCTTGTTTTTGAGGGTTTTGGGGGGTAAACTACCCTTAAAAATAAAAAATTCAAAATACCCCCGTCGCAGCAGACCTGAGTACTCAGCGAATTTCCAATGGAATATCAGATTATTTACTTTCCCCATAAAAACACCATAGGATCGAATATGTAGGTTTACTGCCATGGGGTGTTGTTAGAAAATCTAAGTTAATCAATAACCGGTGAATGTAAACACAAAATTGTATCAAGCTCTGGCAATTTTGTGTTTTCCCCATAAACCCCATGGGGGTGAGTATGTAGGTTTGCCGCCATATGGGGTTTTTTAAGCAATTATAAGTTAAGGCCTATCTAGATAATGTACATACCAAATTTGATTAAGTTATGTCAATAAATAAGCAAAATATAGGGTTTTCTTGATTTCCAATAAGAATAACATGGAAAACACATTTTTGGATTTTCCCCGTAACCAGTTATGCTTAGATAAAAATTCAAAATACTAAATTGTTTGTTTTTTTGAGCTCTTTTAAATGGTTTCAGTTAAAATTGATGAATTTTGAAAATTGAGGTCAAAAAATGACAAAAACCCATATTTTACCCCTGAAACCCCATAAAACCCCGTCCCCATAACCAGACAATGCTGGTTCACGAACTCATGAAAATATACCTGGTCTTACACCTTCATACCAAATTTCATCAAAATTGGAGGTTCCCTTCAAAAGTTATCGGTACCACGGACATGTATATAATGATATGCGAAATATAGTAAAATTTATTGAATTTTTTGTGTTTTCTGATTAAAAAGTAGCTATAATATATATATATATATATATATATATATATATATATATATATATATATATATATATATATATATATATAAATGAACGAATAGTGTTTTCGGCTTCTGGGGACCTCAAAATGAAAAAGTAAAGTGGTCCCGGGATTAGGTCTTACCATGGCTACTACCGTAATAGCGTATTCCCTATAGGGAAATTCGCTAAAAATGAAAAAAAAAAAACACCTGGAATTATCGTGGGTTTGGACCTACATACCAAATTTCACCAAAATCAGACCATTGGGGCATTCTCTGGCTCTTTTTACATCCAGACACACACACACATCCACAAACACAAAAACAGACAGACATCACTCTGAAAACCACTTTTTTGGACTCAGGGGGCACCAAGATGGATAAATCCACCAACAACTCAAATTCGAAAATTTTGACAAAAACAATACTTTCTCCATATATGGTACTATGGTATAGGGGGAGAAAGTAAAAAGGGATAAGGAAAAAAAACAATATGAAAAATCTAGAGCTGAAGAAAGAAGAATGAAGAATGAAAAAAGAAGAAAGAAGAAAAAAGCAATGAAAAAGTAATTTAAAAGACTTGAAAATAGTTATTAGAGTTTCAAATAAATTAACTACGATCTTGATGGGAAAATCCAGAATTGTGAATTTTTAAATTATGAAACAGATAAAAAGACTTTATGTAAATTCTTCATCAAATGTAAATTCCCATACAATGTAAATTATTGTCAGCGGAATAAAATTTATGACTTTAACAAGTTCAGGAACTCCCACAACCCCATCATCAGACCTACAATGCTTAGGTAGTGCAATAGTGTGATTAAACTCATATGCTTTTGAAATATTTGTAACACTTCTGATGAAAAAAGTTTTAAGACAGTATAAACATAAAAATTTATAAATGGGAGAGTATTTAACTGTTTAAAAGAAGCAGTGAGTTTTCAAGTCTAGATTTTTTTAACCATTATTCTTATAATGCATTTTTTTATTGTATGATTAATTGGATTTATTGTGGAAAGGTATGCCCCCCCCCTCCACCAACATGTGATTGCATTTATCAGTCGATATCCTATCAGAGCATGATAAAGGCTAGTTAAAATCTTTCTTGGACAGTCTCTCAAAAAGTAAAATTTCCAAATCATATTATACATTTCTCCTTTTAGTGTAAATTATACTGATGAACATAATTAAAAATAATAGGACTCAATGTAATCCAAAATGAAGAAGGTGTTTTGAGTTTAGTTTACATTTCATAAGCCACTAAGTATCGAAATATATATTTAAAATTATGAGACTTATTAAAACCGAGGAAATGTTTTTATACAGTAGAGTCCTGCAAACCTGGACTTCAATAACCCGGAATTCTAAATGACTCGTAGAACAATAAAATGCACTGGGTTTCAAGGCACTAAGTCCCTATGGCATCAGCCGGAGCCTAAAAAACATTGGTTTTTCTTAAAATTTGTTTTAACAGATGAGGTGGGCTATATTTTTTTTGTGTTATGCTAGAATATTAAGGTTTTATAGGCATAAAGTAAACTAATCATACTCTTTCTTATGTTAATCTTTTCCTGATTACCCAGACATTTCACAAACCCAGACACTGTTTGGTCCACATTAGTCCGGGTTTGCGGGACTCTACTGTACGTGCAAAAATTATACTGGCTCTATTTAAAATGGTTAAGCAAAAAAATTATTATGATAAGTCGTGTTTAAAAAAATGTAATAAAATAGCTACTGTATCTGCAGTCAAAACTAATTTCAACCATCCACAGTAGGCTAACATTACATTGACCTAATTAGGCAACAACTAGTTTAATTGTAATCAACTACCGTACACCATGCAGTCACATTACCTCCATATTGAAATATATCTCCTTGTATGATTCCTGCTGTAATGATATGCTTTTTGACAGGTAAAGGCAGACCAGTGATATCAAATTCACCAACCCAGCGTTCTAATGAATTGTGTTCCTGTTCCTAGAACATGCAAATAAGTAAATCAATTGTTGGAACAACTGGTTAGCTTTGCCTAATTTCCTACAAAATTAAATTGTTAATCCTTGTTGCACAGTTGCCTCTGGGATGGGCTCGTTAGCTAAATTCATTTGTCTTTGGAAATTTCACATTTTCTTCATTGCTCACTCACCACTCAGTAGGCCTACAAAGTTAATTCATAAACTTTTTAATGCTTCATTCTGTTATATACTTGTTGAACTAAATAAAGTCTATAACACAACTGATCAAGTAATCATTGTGACATGCTCGACATTGACATGCTGGCAGTAGCCAATGTGGGGTCGGAACCGACGTTTGTCAGTCGGGTCGGACAATCGGTTATCGATCTCACATTGTATACAGAGGGGATGAGAACTGAGATTGCTGACTGGCATGTGTCTCAGGAGCCATCCCTCTCTGACCACAGACATATAAAATTCCTTATAGGCAACTTTTCACCTGAAAAGAACACGTTCAGATATCCCAAAAGGACGGACTGGGCGCAATTTAAGACTGTTCTGCAGGATAGAATAGAGGAGAGCGGCCCTCTGTACTCCTGCGTCAGAGACACAAATCAGCTAGACTTGGCCGCTGATCGCCTGGGCGGGGACATCGTGTCCTCATTTGAGGACTGCTGTCCACTGTCAGCGGGACGTCAGGGTACGTCTGGGTGGTGGAACTCAGAACTTGGCAGCCTAAGGAAAAGGGTAAGGGCTCTATTCAGAAGGGCTAAGCTAAGTAAATGCTGGGACGCCTATCATAGATTGCTACCTCAGTACAACCTTGCAATCAGGGGAGCCAAGAGGCTCTCTTGGAGAAGATCTTGAAGGCGTCTGCGAGACATCAAGGATATACAAGATCCTATCGAAGGATAAGTCATCTTGTCTTGGCTCCATCGAGGGGCCTGATGGGATCATGGTCTATAATCCCAGGGACGTGCTTGAGATCATGGCAAGCACACATTTCCCGGGGAGTATAATCACTCAGCCGACCGATGAGGTGAGTATGGGTACACGGCGGGCCAACTTAACTCGTTGGAGGGTGGCGGGCCGCATTGCAACTCACAGCCGGATTCGCTGGGCAGTCAATTCCCTCAGCCCCTTTAAGTCACCGGGACCTGACCAGGTGAGGCCCGTTTGTCTTCAGAAGGGAATAGAGATCATTCTTCCAGTTCTGACGGCATTGTTCAGGGTAAGCTTGGCCCTCGGACACATTCCAGAAGCCTGGAGCCGCTCTCGGATAGTCTTCATTCCAAAATCTGGTAAGGCTAGGTACACGGATCCGAAGTCGTTCCGCCCAATTTCATTGTCTTCCTTTCTCCTGAAGACTCTGGAGAAGCTGGGGTCAAGGTATGTGGGGGATACCCTCTTAAGGCCAACCCTCTCCATGAACACCAACATGCCTATTTACCAGGGAGATCATGCGAGTCTGCTCTGCATCAGCCCTTAAGTAGGATCGAAAAGTCGATAGAGTGCAAGGAGGTTGCACTTGGGGCCTTCCTTGACATTCAAGGCGCCTTCGATAACACTGAGACTCAGGCTGTCATTAACGCAGTCATAGCTCATGGTTTTCACGAGGTAACAAGGGGATGGATTGAAGCCCTCTTGAGAAAAAGGAACGTAATACTATCACTTCATAACGAGGAGAAAGTGGTAAGAACGACTCGAGGCTGTCCCCAGGGTGGGGTCCTGTCCCCTCTTCTCTGGAACCTCGTGGTAGACGAACTCATCAGAACTCTCAATGGCAGTGGCGTGTACGCACAGGGATATGCTGATGACATAGTGGTTCTGGTGTCAGGTAAGTTCAACGACACAGTTGGAGATCTCATGAATGGGGCCCTGAGGTCTGTTGGACGTTGGTGTGAAGAGGTAGGTCTCTCAATCAACCCCTCAAAGATTGTGATGGTTTCTTTCACAAGGAGGAGGAATTTCAGAGGGATCGGCCCCTTAGTACTGCAAGGAACAAATGTAGAATTGCAGAAACAGGTGAAGTATCTGGGGGTCACTCTGGACCAGACGCTTCATTGGGGACCACAACTCCAAAAGGTAATAAACCGAGGTAAGTGGTCACTTATTACATGCAGGCGATTGGTGGGGGGGACTTGGGGAGTTAAGCCGAAGCTCATGCACTGGCTTTATGTCTCTGTAGTCCGACCTGCTATCACCTATGGCTCGCTTGTGTGGTGGCCTAAGATGGACTCGGGATCAGTGGTGAGGGGACTGGCGGGAGTTCAAAGACTCGCCTGTCTTCTCATCACAGGAGCCCTGAGTTCCAGTCCGAGGGCTTCCCTAGACTGTCTTCTCAACTTGCTGCCGATTGATCTTTTCGTCAAGACCACGGCAAGGAAAGCTGCTCATCGACTCAAATGTGAAAATCTTTGGATGGACACTGGAGAACACCAGGGTCACTCTCGGATCATTCTGTCGGTTCAGGGGGGCGGGTTAGACATGCCCTCTGACCACATGTCAGTCAAATACGCCTTCGTTAAGTCTTTCAGAGTCCTCTTTCCAGCAAGAGAGGACTGGCTATCTGGGGGAAGCCCTCTCCAACCCGCGGACCTGGAATGGTTCACTGACGGGTCCAAGGTAAGAGGAGGAGCAGGAGCCGGAGTACACGGGGTGCAAGCGGGGGTAGGTATTAATCTCTCTATGGGGGTGCACCCAACGGTGTTCCAGGTGGAGGTTGTCGCAATAATGGAGTGCGCCAGATTGAACCTGGTGCAAGGCATCAGGGACAGGAGCATCTCCATTTTTTCAGATAGTCAGGCAGCTCTAAGGGCTCTGGACTCTTATGAGTTCAGGTCAAAGATCGTCTGGGACTGCTTCACATTGCGTTGCTTGCATCTGCGTTGGGCAGATGCAACAGCGTGACGCTTTGTTGGGTCCCCGGTCACACGGGGATCCCCGGGAATGAGGCTGCGGACGCCCTGGCCAACGTAGCTTCGTCCTCAGCATTCACTGGCCCAGAGCCGTTCTGTGCTGTCTCTCGTAAGTATGCGTGTCAAGCGGTCACGTCATGGGCGAGGGAGGAGCATCGTAAGGTCTGGTCTAGACAACCAAAACTGAGGGTAAGTAAGCTAACGCTTCACTCTCCATCTCAGAAAATTGCCTCTAATATTCTGCAGCTAGAAAGGAGGCAAATAAGGCAAGTAACAGGGCTCGTAACAGGACATTGTTCTTTGAGGAAGCACCTGAAGCGCATGGGCCTCTACATTGGGGACCCGGTATGTAGGAAGTGTGGACAGTCAGAAGAGACTGCAGATCACTTGCTGTTCGACTGCATGGAGCTGGAAGAGGCTAGAGAGAGGGCCCTCGGAGGATTGCGGAGGGGCTCTTTCCTTCCTCAAGAGGAGCTAGTCTGCAGGTTGCAGAAGTTCATCGGGTTTCTAGAATTGGATGAACTCTGAAACACATACGGGGAGCGCAAAAAGCCCTTGCGGCTGACGCGCCTTGGGATTAGGTCCGCCCCATCGAATGAATGAATGAATGCTGGCAGTCTACCTTTCATAAAATATCATCAAAATGAAAAAATTCAAAATGGAACTCAAAACTATTTAATAAGTACAACTTTAAATTCCTTAAATAAAATTTAGAAATGTAAAAAGGAATATATACAGGATTTATTTTACATAGACTCTGTTATTATTTAGGTCTATTATTGTTTTGTACAATAGGATAGATTCCAAAGTGTATAAATATTTTTGACACCATTCATTGAAAATATGTACATATATGAATACTGTAAAGTGTTTGAAATTGAAATTCAATTGGATCTGAAATTATTAACCCTTTGGCTGCCAAGCCCTTTTGATGTCTTCTATGCGACAACTGCCAGCTGAGTTCACCAGTGTGTAACCTTCAATTGTCAGCTCTATTAGCCATATGACAACCCGGAATTGCCAGGGCCAAAACATGTGATTTTACAATGTTTTTCTTTAAAAATCATAACTTTTTTCATAATACAGTTAGAACCTTATACTTTTTTTTTGTTTTGAAGGTAAATATATGCTCTAAATACCGATGTATAAATACATGAATACAAGTGCATATTTTCAGTAAAAAAACTAAAAATAAATATAAATTTTTATATAAAAAAAGTTTATATTGTATTTTCAAACCATAAACATTTGTCAAAATTACATTTTACTCAAAAACTAAAATGATAATTGGATTTAGAATGTTTTCTTGACATAGTGCACCAATTTTCATCAACTTTTGCGAATAAATAGTATAAAATATATATATATATATATATATATATATATATATATATATATATATATATATATATATATATATATAATGTAGTTATATAGCAAAAATATACTATTTTGAATTACACTCTAAAATAATTAACAAATCAATATTTTATTAAAAATTAATCGTAAATATTATTGCAAATATTTTATTTATATATTTTTACAGAAATATAATAGACAGTAAGTAAAAAATAAAAATTCAGCAAACAAACATAATATGAAAAAAGTATTTTACGGTAGGCCTACTTAGAAATTTCAGAAACTCTTGAGGGAGGCTAGTTTTAAATCTTGATAAAAATGAATTCACTAAGATAAAATATGAAATCAATTAAAAAGTTTCTTGAATACAGTAACTACTATTTACATATATGTACATCATTTGGTTTCTTCTTTCTGTTAGAACCTGCAGTCTGGGAGCGGCAGACGGCCAGCGTGGCGCCCAATGCCTGTATAACCTCAACAATCATGGTGTTATACGTAATTGAATCGCTTGTTTTTCTTTTAACAAAGCATATTTATCAAATACTGCAACTCTTTAGCTTTAATTTGAGTTGAAGTATAAACGTTTACTGCTAAATTTGCGTCCGCTACAAAGAATTTGCGAGATGCCGATTAGATCGGCAGCGGGCATTTCTCGCGCAGACGATAGGCGCCGATGTCGTCGGCGGCTGGCATTTCTCGCGGCGATAGGCGATGCCGATCACATCGGCAGCTGGCAGTTCTCGCGATGTAATAAAATGCCGATCTAGTCGGCTCTTGGCACCCAAAGGGTTAAGCTCGTGTCTTAACACCACAAAAATGCCCTTATACAAGCAAAGCAGAGGTTTCCTGGGACTCATTAGAACTTTCTTCCATCGGCTAGCATGTAAAGAAACTTTCCACTGAAAGTTGAATTTGGTTCAAAACAGAACAGATCCAAAAAAAATTTTATCTTGAATCCAAGCTAACAGCACTTTTACTAGACCAATAAGTTTTCTTTAGATGCTTTTACAGGAAAGTGTCAAAAATTCATCACTGTTGTTTGCTGTTAAGTGGCGTTAAAAACCAAGTTTGGAAATTTATTGATGGGAGAAAGTTTGTGACAGTTATCTGATTATGTTTTCCTATAAATAATAGGAAAAATAAAGCACCTCAATAAAATACTGCCGGAAATAGCCTAAGTTATGAGGCGATTTTACACAAGTCTGAAAATTACATTTTGAGTGGTAGAGTGCCGAGTAATACCAGATTAGTTTGTGTTATAACATTTTTGTAATATAACGGTTGAAATTGCTAATGTAGACTATAATATGGTAGCTTACCGATCTTAAGTGTTGGTCAGATTTAAGTTCAGTTGGAATATTTCCTTTCATTACATTTATTCTTGACATTAAAAGTTTCACCCTCAGGGCTTTGATTGTAGTTGATTCTTGAAGTTTTTCTTTCATTTTATTTAGATTTCTGCAAAAATATTTAGAAAACATTTAATTAAATTAATTTTGTTTTATGTATAGGTTGCTGTAAAAGATTTTTTGGTAGGCCTAATTATGCAGTTTACATGCAACCTCACAAAAATTTAAAAAAATATTCTTCAAGCTGTCAGAAAATTTTTCTCTCATCCTGAAAATTACAGTAAGGATGGTTATTTTAGTGAAAAGCTCAAAAGACACCATGAAAAGTATGTTCATGTAATTAGGTTCCCACCGTTTAGCTCAATAGGAATACATAATATTAATAGCCTAAAGTTTTTGAGTCAGTTATTAAAGAGCAGATGGTGGCCTACTTCGAAGGAAATAAATTGCTCCTAGACAACCAGCATGGGTTCCGGAGGGGCCGTTCTACTACTTCGGCAATGTTAAAGTTAGTCAAGGAGGCAATGAGCGCTTTTGAAGATGGGGACTCACTGAGCCTGACACTCTGTGACTTAAGCAAAGCGTTTGATTGCGTTTCGCACAAACTGCTCTTGACCAAACTTGAAAACTACGGTGTCACGGGTGTTGCACTTTCCACCTTGAAATCCTACCTTCAGCATAGGAAACAGCTTGTGGAAGTGGAGGGGGCACGCTCTGCCGAACTTGAGCTAACGCATAGTCTCACAGGGCTCGGTACTTGGTCCCCTGCTATTTTTGGTCCTAGTCAATGACTTACATCTTGAGGGTCGCTCACTTTTATTTGCAGACGACACTACCCTCATGACAAGGGGCAAAGATTTCGACCAACTCTTGGCTGACTCTGCTGTGCTTTTTGAAGATGCTAAACACTGGTTTATAGCTAATAATTTGCAATTAAATGAGGACAAGACGCAGAACCTGGTATGCACTCTAAAGAAACAGGAGCTTGGAAATCCATTAAAACTCTTGGGTTTTTGGGTGGACCCCAAGCTGTCATGGAATGAGCATGCAACTCAGGTATGCCACAGACTCTCTAGGGTTCAGTACTTGAGCTAACGCATGGAGTCCCACAGGGCTCGGTACTTGGTCCCCTGCTATTTTTGGTCCTAGTCAATGACTTACATCTTGAGGGTCGCTCACTTTTATTTGCAGACGACACTACCCTCATGACAAGGGGCAAAGATTTCGACCAACTCTTGGCTGACTCTGCTGTGCTTTTTGAAGATGCTAAACACTGGTTTATAGCTAATAATTTGCAATTAAATGAGGACAAGACGCAGGACCTGGTATGCACTCTAAAGAAACAGGAGCTTGGAAATCCATTAAAACTCTTGGGTTTTTGGGTGGACCCCAAGCTGTCATGGAATGAGCATGCAACTCAGGTATGCCACAGACTCTCTAGGGTTCAGTACTTGAGCTAACGCATGGAGTCCCACAGGGCTCGGTACTTGGTCCCCTGCTATTTTTGGTCCTAGTCAATGACTTACATCTTGAGGGTCGCTCACTTTTATTTGCAGACGACACTACCCTCATGACAAGGGGCAAAGATTTCGACCAAATCTTGGCTGACTCTGCTGTGCTTTTTGAAGATGCTAAACACTGGTTTATAGCTAATAATTTGCAATTAAATGAGGACAAGACGCAGGACCTGGTATGCACTCTAAAGAAACAGGAGCTTGGAAATCCATTAAAACTCTTGGGTTTTTGGGTGGACCCCAAGCTGTCATGGAATGAGCATGCTACTCAGGTATGCCACAGACTCTCTAGGGTTCTGTTCCTCCTCAGAAAGCTTAAAGTTACTGTGCCCACTGATTTTCTTGTTGCAGCCTATTATGCACTGTTCCACAGTCATATCAAGTATGGACTTTTAGTCTGGGGCCATGCCCCTGAAAGTAAGAGAATCCTACTTCTCCAGAAAAAAACGGTTAGGCTGCTGTCCTTGGCTGGGAAATTGGATTACTGTAGGCCCTTGTTTTCAAGACTGTGCATTCCGACCATCTACAGTCAATATGTACTTGACTCCCAAATGCACGTCAAAGAGAACTTCAATTCCTTCGCTCAACGTAGTGAAACACATCTCCACAACACCAGGAGAGCAAAAGATCTGGACCTACCAAGATGTAGACTCACTAAATCCTTGAACAGCTTTCCTGTCATGGCAATTAAACTATTAAATACCTTGCCTGAAGAGATCAGACACGCCGAGGTTCGGATGTTCAAGAAAATAGTCCAAGAAAAACTAATCTCTAGACCGCTTTATGCACTGAGTGAGTTTCTGGAGGACCCATGGAGAGGAGGCCATCCACCGCCCTAATCAAAAGTGATTTATAATAAAATCACTTTTTTATTAAGTACTTTTAAGTTTATGTTTTAAGTATATGTTTTATTAATGTGACACAGTCTATTCAAAATCAACTGGTCAACGACGACGCAACGGTAATAATAAGAGTGAACAACTTAACTGTGCCACCTATGGCATATCCTCTGTAAAGTAAGTGCTTCAGACTCTGTAAAGTATTAAGTACTTACTAACTGAGTTTGGGAAGTTAACATTCACATCAACATCATTCAACATTGTTGAGATTATGTCGTTTGTCAGTAGTGTGACAATAACAATTAGGGTATTACAATTCGTTAGGTTGACGCGTCGCCTCTCATTGCAAACATTCCTTCCCTACTAAGCGATCATGGTGGTGCGCAGGCGTAGTGCAGGGTTTTAGTTTCCACAGGACAGTGGATAATACAATAACTAGTGCATCTAGTGGCCCGCAAACACAACAAGTGAACAAGACTGGTTGTCATTTTTTGGTTATGTTTCTAAATTGCAGCACCTGGTGATGGCAACGGATTGAAAGTAATCTTTGATTAAAATGAGCAAAAACATAACAGCTCCGGACTAACTACCGGTATTTGTAATGATTTCACTCGTGTTCATTTGGGAGCCATGAATGATGTATTGTATGAACACAATTATCTTGTATCGTAATTATAAAGTAATAAGAAAAGTAGCTAAATACTCCGATACAAATTATACTCTTAAAATGTAGTTTACTACAGTAAAGAGGTACTTATTTTCAGAAGTAGTGGAGCTACACTGACAATACCACTACGGTACTTAAAAATGTGAGCGCCCCAGAAGCGTGCTACTTCTCTACACTGCTCATACCTATCCTCACCCAACCTAGGACTGTACCACTGGTCCAACATTGAGTTGGTATATTAACCAGTCCAACCCATCATTGAATATGGACGGTATCTGCAAGTAACAATTAACAGTAGGTTAAGAGTGTAACAATTAACAGTGTAAGGTTATACACAACGCTTACTTACCACTCAGAAACTTAGAAATGCAGTCGTACAGTAGCTGAATATGCTCTGTAATAACAATGATTGGCTTAGGCTATTTGTGATAGGCTAGTGAGATTAAATATCAGCTCTATGATTTCCAGAATAAAGGATTCACAGCTAACTTGGCTTCAAAGTTCTGATACCAGTTTTGAACAGCTGGCAGGGGCACGTCTTGTTGAGGAGTGGTAAAGCTTGATATGTAGTTAACAAAATTCTGAAGAGTTTTTTGGCAATACTCTGTAAACTGAGATTGT
Organism: Neoaliturus tenellus; assembly: GCA_030545055.2. NCBI lineage: Eukaryota > Metazoa > Arthropoda > Insecta > Hemiptera > Cicadellidae > Neoaliturus > Neoaliturus tenellus. The sequence continues at coordinate 73,105,200 of CM061532.1, read as the reverse complement.
TCACTTGGTTTGGTAGATTCGAGCATAGTAATTTGCTCCTGAACTACATGTAATGGTTCAATGGCAATTCCAATCTGGGCATTGTGCGAGATTGCGTGCTGGGCAAATTGAAGAAACCCACTTTGTTCCTCTGCTTTTTTCTTCAGTCCAGAAATTTTAAATACAGAGGATGGTTTTTCATTAGAAATGTAACCAAGCAACTGCCAACTGGGGGGTGCATTAGGGTCAGGCCAGCTGAAGTAAATTAAACCTGCAGTCCCATCAGGAAATGGAATTTGTCCAGTTAAGAAAACAACAACATGATTTATATTATCGGCATCTACAATTACTGATAAAAAATGTCTTTCTCCAACTTGCTCGAAATTTGTTTGAACTACACGACCACTAACAAGAATTCCAAACATACTTTCTTGGCTAACAGGACTTAGATAATGCGCTATAGCATTTTAATTGCTTGAAGTAAGTTACGTTATAAATACGTAGTAAAACTTCTTAAAACTAAGTCCTAAATACGGTAAATGGTGTTCTGCAGCAATGTTTATACCGTGTAGGTTAGGTTATTGAATAGAATGTTCTAGCCTATGTTCTGTAGGCTTTGATGCCAATTAGGTTAAATCACACATCGAATAAACAAAATGTCCATTGAAAACCACATTTCCTTCTTGAGTGTTTTTATACTACCTTAAAAAAGTCCAACGATTAATCAATTATAAAACATTTTAACTCTGGATTGCGAATTAATGACAAACAAGACAAATCGTAGATGCAGATGCATAAAATAGAAATAGAAAACGAAATCACACACACAAACTTACACTAAACACCAAACACTACTAAAACAAAACCCAAACCAAAACCAAACCCCAAGGTCTGTAAAGGAAGAAGCATACCAAACCCTAAAATCACATTCTAGATTCTAATACTGTATATAGGATATTATGAGACAGTCGCAGTGTTGCCACTTTTAGGGTAATTACCCTTTTTTAGAGTATTTTACTGGTCTTAGGGTATTTTTTAGGGTGATGGAAAATTTAGGGTAATCTTAGGGTAAAATTACAAGTGGTGTTGCAAATCGTCATATGTTGGGAAGGCATATAAGAATCAGGACTGTGGAGAATATATTTACATTGCAGTAAACTAAAACAGGGGGGTGGGCCACCTGCGTCAAGCTGGCCCCTCCCACAATAGCACTAATTTCAGGACTACATTTGAAAAAAGTGCTAAATTAGTGCTATTGAAAGAGCACTAAAAATAATTAGTGCTCAATTTTAAATAATAGAAAATGACATTTCATTTTGGGTGGGGCCAGCTTCACGGTTAGCCCCACCCAATAACCCCGAGACAGTTTTTAATAATTTTATGTCATGAAAAAATAGTGCTAAATTAGTGTTATCTATCGATATATATAACTATTTTTAATAATATATATATATATATTAAAATTAGTGCTCAAAGGAAAACATGAAATATTCAACTCAAAAGTTTGAGCGTCAAGCTCACCTTGCCCCACCCACAACGTGTATGATTCTTTTTATTGCTGTAAAAAAATAGTGCTCAAAATCAAAATCAAAATCAAATCGTTTATTTGCCATATCACAATACATAGCATTGGCAATTGTCAAAATTAGCCTAAAAAAAGGCTGCGGTCAAATGAATGAGGCTACAAAAGAGAAATTACACAGTAAAATGGTATAGGCCCAAATTACCTATTAGGTCTAACAGTCATTAACTATAAATCTACATCTTAATAAATATAACAATAGTAACAACAAAAAAAATCAATGTTATTTAACAGACGAATAAAGTTCTGAGAAGTTCAACAGTTGACAAACATTGTATGGCCTATTTATAAATACAATTGCATAAAGGAAGTGACAGGACAAATACAAGTGAAACTATCCACATAAAGTTATTGACTGTTCTCACATAAATTCATTGATCGAGTAAAAAGGATTCTGAATCAGCCAATTATAAAACTTGGTTAAAAACAGTTTATGGATATCTGAAAAGGTGCTGTGGATTGGATTTAATTTATTGAAAACTTTAATGGACATAACCATATGGCTCTTAAGTGTTTTACTTAGCCTAGAATAAGTTCTATTTATATTACTATTATTTCTAGTGTTATATGAATGTATGTCTTTACAGAGATTTGCAGTAGGTGATTTTTTAAAGGCGTACAAAACGAGGTCATAAATGTACATATTTACTACAGTGGGTATTTGCAGCTGAATGAATAATGGTTTGCAGTGTGCATCAAAATCAGAATTTGTTAAATTTCTAACTATTTTTTTTCTGCAAAAGAAGGATGTCATTTATTCTAGTGTTATTACCGTAAAAAACAAGACCATATCTATATATACTTTGAAAAAGAGCAAAATAAATCATTCTGGCATATTTGTCATCCACTAATGGTTTAATATTCCTTAATAAGTATACTTCCCTAGATAGCTTAAGTACTACATGGTCGATATGCGAATCCCAGTTCAGTTGGCTACCTATGTATAGGCCTAAAAATTTTGCACTACTGGGGCATGAGTCATTCGTAGGTTTAGTGCTAAAAAGAACAGTTTGTGTTTTGGTTGTGTTTAGCTTAAGGCTATTGGTTTGGAACCAGTTGTTGACGCTATCTATTGCAGAACTAACCAGCTGGGAAAGATGGCTTTTATTATCACTGACAGACACTAGGGTGGTATCATCTGCATACAGAATGGTATTGGTAGGTTGGGCAATGTTACTAGGCAGGTCATTTATGGCAATGATGAAAAGAAGGGGTCCTAACACAGAACCTTGAGGTACTCCGCAGTCTAGCGTCACCTCATCTGACCAATTTCCATCAATACATACACTCTGCCTGCGATTTTTAAGGTAAGACTTGAAAAAATCCAAAACCGAGCCTTTAACTCCATAAAAATTTAATTTAACAAAAAGATCCTCATGATCAATGCAGTCAAATGCTTTGCTCAGGTCACACAGGGTGGCCTGAGCAAAGGACTTATTTTCAAATGCATTTATTACTTCACGGGTCAGACAATCAATGGCATCCATTGTAGACCTTCCAGAGCGAAAACCAAACTGAGACATACAGAGAAGATTATTCTGTTCGAGATAACCAGTCAATTGATCACACACCACTATTTCTATAACCTTTGATACTGGGGAAACAACGGATATAGGCCTATAGCCATCAGGAACCTCTCTCGAACCTTTTTTAAATACGGGACAGACTCGTGACACCTTAAGTTCTTCTGGAAAGAACCCATTCTTTAGGCACCGATTGATGACTTCAGTAAGAGGATGGATAATACTCCCTATAATATGCTTTAAAAGGTTGTTAGACATATTGTAATAATCTAAAGAGTCTGAGTTTTTTTAACCTTTTTACCGCATTGAGAACATTTTCCGATGTGACAACTTTCCAAGAAAATTCAGAGGGGGCACATGGAGCATTTTTTACCAAGTCATGAGGGGTTAACCTAGATTTCACAATCTGACTCTTAATATTACGAACAGATTCAATACAGAAGTTATTGAACACTTGAGGTGAAATTAATATTTTATCGCTATGTGAGGACACAGAGGCAATACTTTTTTTGATCAGACCCCAAGCAGTTTTACATTTATTTTTACTTGAATCTATTTTCTCACTGTTAAATGCCCTTTTAGCCTTAATGATACCATTTCTGTATTCACTCTTTAGTTTTTGAAGTTGTTGTTTAACCTGTGGTGAGTTTGTTTCCTTGAAGAGTTTACTTAATCCAAGCAGGTTTCCTTTCATAACTTCCAACTCCACAGTATACCATGGATTTTTATTAGGCCTAGGATTACTCTTTTTCCTCTTAACTACCATGTTATAGTTAACTGCATTTATTATCTTTGAGAAAAAACAAGAGAACCATGAAACATTGATATACTGAGCAAACAAAAAATTATCCCAGTCAAAACTATCAAGTGTAGAGTGGATGTCATTAAAACTTGACTTAGGCAAAATTAATTGAAGCTTTTGAGAGCTAGGATCAGTGATAAACTTATTAGACTTTGAATTGACCAGATTTGAGGCATATGAGGCACTGTAAAGAACCCCATCATGGCCTGAGAAAGGGAAGCACAATACATCACAGGATTCATCATTAAATACCCCCGTCGCAGCAGACCTGCGTACTCAGCGAATTTCCAAAGCTCTTAAGATATTGTATTTTCCCCATAAACGCCATACGAATGGGTACGTAGGTTTGCTGACTTGGGATGTTGTTAGAAAATGTTAGTTTTGTTAGAAATGTAATAGTTACATTAGGTAAATGTCAAACTGTCTCAATATTCGGCACTTTTTAACTTTTCCCATAAACTTCATGGGGGTGAGTATGTAGGTTTGCCGCCATATGGGTGTTGTAAGCAAATATCAGTTACATCCTCCCTAATGAATGTACATAGACAATAGACAATAGACAATAGACAATCCTTTATTCCATTAAATATACATCAGTATACAATAGGACACGTCAATAACTATAAACTAACTTAAATATAATTGCACACCACACAAAAACCATGCAACAAAAACTCAGATGACTAACTAATCAAGTCAGCAAACAGCCTACTTACAGTATTGGTCAGGTTGGTGCTTCACCTGTGTAATGAGAAAATGAAAAATAAAATGCACACCATGCAGAAAGCTCAACACTTAAAAAAAAAACTACTTACAATTTCATTTGGAGTAGCAAAAAATTCAGACAAAGAATAAAAAGGATGAGCCAATAGGAAATTCTTCACATTCTTTTTGAACTTTGATGTGGTCTGATACCTGGCTGAACAAGGAAGTTTGTTAAACAATTTTAAGGACATGATTGTGAACTGATTTTGTGTCTTACTTATTCTAGCAAAAGGAATGTCAATCAGTTGCTTATTCCTTGTGTTGTATCTATGTACATCTGCTCTCACAGTTTTATGTTCTTGCTTAACACTAATTAAAGCTAACATTATGTACAGGTTATATACAGTTAATATCCTCTCACTTGCAAACAGTGGACGGCAGTGAGCCAAAAAATCCGCACTACACAAGATACGGATAGCCTTTTTTTGGAGCAAAAGAATTTTAAATACATTTGCAGCTCCTCCCCACAAAGTGATTCCGTAACTGACAATGCTTTGAAAAAATGCAAAATAGCACATCTTAAGATACTCTGCTGGCACACAAGATTTTAAGCATCTTAAAAGGAAAATTACACGACTAAGCTTACTGCAAACATTATCTATGTGGTCAGCCCAAGTAAGCTTTCTATCTAATGTCAACCCTAACAGCTTGACTGATGCATAATTGTACTTGTCACCATTTCTTAGGCTAAAAACAATTGATTGTGTCTTACTCTCATTAAGCCAAAAATAATTATAACTAAACCAATCCAATGCAGATTTCTTTGCCAGATTCATGTCAGTTACCAAGGTGTCAAGGTCATTTCCAGGTACTATAATTGAAGTATCATCAGCATAGCACACTACGGGCATGTTTAAACTGTAATTTACATAATTAATCATAATGAGAAAAAGGAGAGGCCCTAGAGTCGAACCCTGTGGAACGCCACAGCTGACATTAGTCACCTGAGAGAGCTGACAATTGGCAGATACAAACTGCTCTCGGCCACTCAGATAGGACTTCAACAGCAAAAGATTTTGATTCCTTACACCGTAGTGCTCAAGCTTGGCCAACAGTACAATGTGGTCAACTGTATCGAAGGCCTTACTGAGGTCACACAGTGTTACCCCAGCAAGGCCACCGGACTCAAAAGCTTCATAAATACTTAAAACAAGATAATTTACAGCATGTATTGTGGACCTATTTGATCTAAAACCAAACTGAGTGGCCGCAAACAGGTTATTTACCTCACAATATTCATAAAGCTGAGAAGCAATCACAGATTCAAAAACTTTAGCTAGTATAGGTAAAACTGAAATGGGCCTATAGTTACTAGGCTGTAATTTACATCCCTTCTTAAAAACAGGCACAGTTTTTGCACATTTAAGCTCATTCGGGAAGACAGATTTTGCTGCAAACAACTATTCAAACATGATGTTAAAGGAACTACAATTAAATAAATAACAGACTTCAAAAAATTACAGGTCATACCATAAATGTCTTTACTTGAAGAATTTTTCATCTTTGACACGTGATCAAGGACATCTTCACAGGTTACTGGTTTCCATATTAGGCTACAAGTTGGTGAAGGCACTTTTCCAAGCAGTTCCGTAGCAGAGATCAGCGGAGTGCCTATATTTTCTCGTATTTCAGCCACTGAGTCCATCCAGTAGCTCAACTACTCAAACAGTAGCTAACTCATCAGGTGATATAGGGATTGAATTATCAGAAGATGGAGCAGAATTCTCCCTTATAATTTTCCAGGCAGCAGAACACTTGTTAGCAGCTGACTCAATGTAGTTAGCATTAGCCCTGAGCTTAGATTTTTGCAGTTCAGATCTGAAAAGTTTCTTGCAGCGTACATAAACTTGCCGGGTTGCATCACTTCGGTTATTTTTAAAGTTATCATAAGCCGCCAACTCAAAATTTTTCAGGGTAACCAGGTGATGATCCAATTGAAATTTCGGGAGTTTCATCTTCTTTTTAGAGGAGTTGACCGTTTTGGTGGGAAAACTGTCATAAAATAAGTCCAGGAAGAGATTAAAGAAAACACTAAATTTTCTCTCTGCATTTTGGAGGTCATCGAAAAGGGACCAGTCAACATTTTCAAGGCGATAACAGAAATAATCAATTCCCTTTTGAGAGATAGGCCGTACAACAATAGGTCTTGACTCACTTACCGCAGCCACAGTGTTCTTATGAGCAGGCTCAAAAGTGAAACTAATAGAATCATGGTCTCCCAAGGGATAATATTTTACTTCTGTTTTGCATAGTTCATTTTTAATGTTTGTTGCAACATTGTCGAGGCAAGAATCTAGCCTTGTAGGTTTGTTATTAGTCAGATATAAGTCCAATGATTTTAATAAATTTATAAAATCATTTGTGCAAGAATCCTTGATTAAGATATTTATATTGTAATCACCACCAATGATTATGTCAGACTTTGGTTGTAATTTTCTCAAATAAAGAATAAGTTTTTCCAATGCTAAATAGAACTTATTTATATCACCACTGGGGGACCTGTATACGCCAACTATTAAAACATTCCAGTGTTTAGCAAATAGGCAAGCAAACTCATGATCAAACTCTTTACAAAATTTATCAACATTTACTGCATCACACTGATCATATGAATTACATGAGGCGTACAGCGCCACACCACCGTTCTTTGCATTAGTTCTAGAATAAGCAGTGACCAGTGAGTAACCTTCAATTAACATATATTGGAGATTGTCTGAACAGGTCCAGTGTTCAGAGAAACATAAGATATTGTAATTATCACAACTAGTTACAAGTTCAATTTCATTTACCTTGTTTGTAATGCACTGTATATTACAAAACAGAATAGTGATAAAGATACTCACCGACCGAATAGGCTTAGGCCTATGTAGGCCAACAGGAGTGCACATCTTAGGCTTGTTTAGTGTGGGTTTTTGGTGCCTAAAAAAGGTTTATTACGTTTGGGAATGAATTCCTTCACTAGCACTCCCTCTTCCCAGAAACTAGGTTCAAAAACTTTTGGGACGTCATCGTCCAACAATCCCAATTTAAAAGACTTGTAGAAACCAAATATTACCAAATATTATCAAGTTATGGTGTTCTTTTCATTTTCCCCATAAACCCCATAGGGGTGAGTACGTAGGTTTGCCGCCATTTGGGTGTTGTAAGCAATTTTTAGTTGAACCCTACCAAGTACATACCAAATTTTATCAAGTTATTCCAATAAATAAGCGAGATACAGGGTTTCGTTGATTTCCCGTAAGATTAACATGGAAAAACTGTTTTTGGCTTTTCTCCGTAACCTGTTAAGCCAAGTTAAAAATTCAAAATACTAAATTGTTTATTTTTTTAAGCTCTTTAAAATGGTTTTAGTTAAAATTGTTGAATTTTGAAAATTATGCTCCAAAAATGCGAAAACCCCATTTTTGACCCTTTTGAAACCCTATAAAACCCCGTTCCCATTACCCGATACTGCTGGTTCGCGAACTCATGAAAATAGACCTATCCTTACACCTTCATACTAAATTACATCAAAATCGGAAGTCCCCTTCAAAAGTTATCAGTACCACGGACACATAGATATATAAATATATATATAGATATATATATATACATATATATGAAAATGAACGAACGGTGTTTTTGGCTTCTGGGGACCTCGAAATGAAAAAGTAACATGGCCCCGGGCTTAGGTCTTACCATGGCTACTACCGTAATAGCGTATTCCCTATAGGGAAATTCGCTAAAAAAGTATTGAAAACAAATACATTGTCTAAACAATTGTTCTGCCGGGTAGGCGAGAGGTTGTTGCAATAAAAATTATTTTGCCTCAGTAAGTTGAGAGTAAGTAAAGTTTTTAAGTTAAGTTAAGTAAGTTAAGTAAGTTTTGCTAAATTAGTGCTAGCAAATAAATGGTAATGTTTTCAAAGTTAGTGCTAATAGTTTTTCCTCCCCAATTAAGCAAAACATTTTAGTGTGATAACGTGACTTGGCCCCACCCACAGCACGTATTCCCCATTTTAAGGTGTCAAAAAATAGTGCTAAATTAGTGCTGTCAAATAACACTGTTTTGAAAGTTAGTGCTAATAGTTTTTCCTCCCGAATTAAGGAAATCTTTTAAATGTGATAACGTCACTTGGCCCCACCCACAACATGTATTCCTGGTTTTGAGGTGTAAAAAAATAGTGCTAAATTAGTGCTGTCAAATGACACTGATGTGAAATGTCATTTTCTATTATTTAAAATTGAGCACTAATTATTTTTAGTGCTCTTTCAATAGCACTAATTTAGCACTTTTTTCAAATGTAGTCCTGAAATTAGTGCTATTGTGGGAGGGGGCAGCTTCACGCAGGTGCAGTTTACGCCAGTCCTATATAAGAACAAGGTGACTGTAGGCCAGGGCCAGGTGAGCTACATCCCATAAGAGCAATGGTGTCACTTTCTGCGACATCCGAGGATGTCGCCATAGAGGTTTTGTTGGTTATAAAATTGTTAAAAATAGCTATTTGTGTAATAAGAGCGTAAAGTACGTCATTGTCACTCAAGAATTGTAGATGGCCGCACGAAGTGCGAGTAATAACTATTTTTGGTGGAGTTTTTTTTTTTTTTTGGCTTGTAGTTTGTACAGCTATAATTACAGGATATGAATCCCCTGAAGATTATTTACATGACAAATTTAATCCTATTACATAAATTATAACAATTTTTTGGCTAATTAACATGCATACCTTATTTTTTTATCAAATTGGAAATTTACTCCTTACTTATTTATTTACCATTCAATTATTTCCAGGTTATTTACAATGATTCCCCAACACTGGGCTAGCCTAACCAACCAACAAATTTCCAACGAATACCCAAACGTATGTTCAGTGCATTTATTTGTGCAATTTATAATTTTTTTTCAACAGAATGTATAAATGAATGTATTTTTGCTAACCAGTAGATTTAAAAAATGTAAATAAAATCGAGTGAAATTTGTGACCTGTTTGAGTATTTGAACCAGCAACCTTTCACTCAATGTACTAGTGCGTTAACCTCTTTAGGAACTTTAAATATACTAGGAGCGGATATCATTTACTATTATGCTTTTAAAACTCGAAAAGTCGGCCTTCATTGGTGCCTTGGTGCACTTGAAAGTTTTGCAAGTAAAAGTAAAAACGTTGACCCAAATTATAAATTACTACTGACCATTTTTGGGTGTTTTAAGCAGTTTAAAGACGAAATTTAATGTAATTTGCATTTTATATATTAAGATCAAATGAATATTAAAAACACTTTATAATTTTACACATTTATACCACTTTATAATAGGTTTTATTCAATTCAAATTTATTTAAAAATTTGGTTGAAATTAAATGTGAAAATGGCGTTATCAGTTTTATTAGTTTTTTACTATTAACGTTTTATTCATTTTACCGTTAGTTATTTTTTTAATGTGGTTTACGAACCTATCTGTCTCAGTTCCTTTTCAATCCTTTGGTAGATGACCCGGGTTTCGGCCCTCCTTAGCGGGCCATAGTCATATATCCTAATACAGGGATCTAAAAACATTCATTTTGTAGATTTCGTTGTTATTTAAAAAAAGCTTCAAATGTACAAACATAAATAGCACAGCGCGAACTGGGCTTATACGGGGCCCATAGACCCTCCAATTTTGATGGAATTTGGTATAAAGGTGTAAACCAAGTCTATTGTCATGAGTTTCGTTATCTACCATTGTCGGGTTATGCGAAAGGGGGTTTCAATCGGGTCAAAAAATAAGTTTTTGGCATTTTTTGACCAAAAATTTCAAAATTCATCAATTTTACCTGAAAGTATTTGGAAGAGTTAAAAAAAAAAACAATTTGGTATTTGAATTTTTACCTTAGCATAACTGGTTACTGTAAAAATTCAATTATGTTTTTTTTCATGTTATTCTTATATGGGAAGTCAAGAAAACCCTATATCTTGCTTATTTATTGATATAACTTAATCAAATAGGGTTTAACTTGTACTTGCTTACGAAACCCATATGGCGGTAAACCTATATACTCACCCCCATGAGGTTTATGGGGAAAATAAAAAAATGCCATAGCTTGATACAATGTTGTGTTTATTTTCACCATAGTTATTGATTAACTTAGATTTTCTAACAACACCCCATGTCAGCAAACCTACATACTCGATCCTATGGTGTTTTTATGGGGAAAGTAAATAATCTGAAATTCCATTGGAAATTCGCTGAGTACGCAGGTCTACTGCCACGGGGGTATTTTGTTTGTTATATATTTTCCTGTAAAAGATTAAAAAATTAGCAACGGCACGAGATGCTAAATTTTGATGAATAATAATAATAATAATAATAATAATAATAATAAATATTTATTTGTCGTAAAAACATTACAGCATTGACAAAGTCATTTTTCCAGCATAAAGCTAGGTCAAACACAAGAACATAAAATACAACTTGTAAATAACATCTTCATTAAAATGAAACAGCAACCATCATAACACAAAAAGGGGCAGACACTTTTTTTTTAAATACAAACTAGAACACAATTCTCTCCATGGCAAAAAATTCCTCTAGTGAGTACATTGGGGTGACTAAAAGCCAATTGTAAAACTTGTTTTTAAAAATATTTTCAGTGTACTTGTTCATTAGGTGTTCCAACTTATTGTAAAATTTTAGACATAATACTTTATGGCTTTTATTACTTTTGGTTAGTCTATGGAAATCTATAACTGCCTTGTGTTTGTTTCGAGTGTTGTATGAATGTGTGTCAAAGTTAAAATTCAAAAGTTCTGGGTTTTTAAAAAGATATATTGTTAAATCAAATAGGTAGAGATTGATTACAGTCAAAATTCCCGAATTAATAAAAAGAGGCCTGCAATGATCACGTATGCCTGATTGATTAATTATCCTAATTGCCTTCTTTTGAATAATCAAAACTTCATTGATTCTGTTACAATTACCCCATAGTATAAGCCCATATCTGAAAATTGCTTGGAAGTATGCAAAGTATGCAACCTTAACGTAACCGATGTCAACACAAAAGGTTAGACGTCTTAGCAGGTATATTACTCGCGAGAGTTTGGTTGTAATGTAGTCAATATGTGAGCTCCAGGTCAAGTGGTCATCAATGAAAATACCCAAGAATTTAATATTAGTGACAAAATGATCTTGTTCACAGGGATTAATGGACCGTAAAGTGAAAATAATATTTTGAGTTTTATCAGCATTCATAACAAAACCATTTGAAATAAACCAATCTGAGGCCTCATTTAAAGTTGTTTCCGCCATCTGTTTTAGCTTTTGGAGATCAGAATTGCAGTTAACAAAAGTTGTGTCATCTGCATAAAGCAGGCTGTTGGCTTTCACAGAAATAGGGAGATCATTGATGATGATTATGAAAAGTAAAGGTCCTAAAATTGAACCTTGAGGAACCCCCCAATTAACCTTTAATTCTTCAGACCACTGACCATCAATATAAACCTTTTGTTTTCGGTTATGCAGATAAGACTCAAAAAACTTGAGGGCAGAACCTCGAATACCATACTGAGATAACTTAGTTAGAAGAATGTTGTGGTCTACACAGTCAAACGCCTTGCTCAGGTCACACAAAGTGGCCTGAGCATAGGCTCTATTTTCAAAGGCTGACAGAACCAGCCTTACTAAATTATCCATTGCATTTACAGTTGAAAATCCCTTTCTAAAACCAAACTGAGACATGCTGAGTATATTATTATCCTCTAAAAACTGGCTAATTTGATCATATACTACAATCTCTATTATTTTTGACAGAGTGGGGACAACAGAAATTGGGCGGTAGCTTTCTGGGTTCGATTTGTGACCTTTTTTGTAAATGGGACAGACACGAGATATTTTTAGGGGATTTGGGAACAAGCCTTCCTCAAGACATTTGTTAATGCAAATGGTGAGGGGTTGAGCAATAATTGGTAAAAAAGCTTTTAAAAGACTGTTAGAAATGAAATAAATATCCCAGCTCTCAGAAGAATTCAATCTCTTTCCAGCTTTTATGATGTCATCAGATGAAACTGTTTTCCAGCAAAAATGTGTGCGATTTACAGGTGTGTTAAGTGAGAGTTCATTAGAAATGTGCATGGTGTGTCCCAAAGACTTCTTAATTTGATTTACTGAGTCAATGAAAAAATAATTGAAAGTACTAGGGGAGATGTTTGTGGTGTTAGTTTTAGTGTTTTGTAAATTGAAATTGTTGTATTTTATTATGTTCCAGGCAGTTTTACATTTATTATTACTTTTCTCAATTAAGTGGGCGTTATAAGACAGTTTGGTTTCTTTAATACTTTTTTTATAATGATTTCTAAGATCATTAAACTGATCCTTCAATTTTTTATTATCTGAGGACTTAGAAATGCTGTATAAAAAATCTAGTCTATTTTTAATATTCAATAGCTTATGATTGTACCACTTGTTATTTTTCTGAGATTTTTGAGTTTTCTCTTTTTTTACAACCAAAAAATAATTTACATTATTTTCAATAAGACGGAATAAATGTTGAAAAGCCATCTCTGCACTAAAATATTGAATTGACTGACAGAATGAAACCCAATCATAAACCAACAAATTATTGAGCAAATCACCGATTTTGTTTTTTGGAAAACGAATTTTGCAATAGTTAATGAGGGCACTGGAGCAAATACTATCCAAAGGTGTTTTGTGGCTTTCACCAAAAACCCCAAGTATCAAACCATCATGGTCTGAGTAGTAATGTTAAGTCTATGATGTTCATTCCTAAATAAATTGTTAAATAAGGCATTAATTATGGATTTTACTTACTGTAGTTTGCATTTAAATCGGGAAAAAGAACTGTTTCTGAAATATAAATGCAGGGAAGTCTGAGGAGTTGCGTGCATTAGAAAATGTTTTTACAAAATTGATTTAGTGTTAATTAGAAGATGATCCGTAAAGCTTTTTTTAAAGAGTGAATAACCTTTTTAAATGTATTTATAAAAATACATTAAAAATATATATATGTGTTAAAAATATATTAATAATATACATAAAAGTATTCATGGCCCTTTGAAATACATATTTGAAAGGGCCGACGTTGGCAGTTGGTTGATTTACCAACCAATTATTTGCCTTGCCAAAAATGTCAACAAAATGGCAACGTTGGGCCAACAATGTCAATGCGTGCTGGTGCTACTTGGGAAATTCCTATATTGTTTTGGAGGGAAATAAAAGGTAGCCTACCGAATTCTGTTGTAAATTTGTTAAGTACCCAGGTCTAATGCGGCGGGATTATTTATCAAACCATTAATTGATTATTTACTCTATTTAAAAATTCTTAATAAATATTTTTTAAACATTTTTGTACATGTAACTATTTAATATGTTGCCACTTAAAGCATTGACTGTGGATCCATAGTCAATCCTTAAAGTCTGTTACTTACCTAGAGCATCTAGGACTATGCAAGAGGTTGTTGTGTGAGTGATGTCGACTGCGCATGAATCTTGTCTTGACGTTTTTCTGTAGTCTGCAGGAAGTTTTCTTCATCTAATTTTATGATGTATTAACTACACAGTATATTCATTTGTGACCCCATAATCTATTTAAATGAAGTGGTGTTAGGTGTTTTTTACGGAAAGTCTATCAATGTATATAAAGAGCTTCGATAATGTATAAAGAACCATTTGGGTGAGTGTTGGGCTTAGGTTTGAAGAAGTAGAAAACAAACGGTTAGGCTGGGTGGTTCCTTAGAAGTATTGTTTTTTGTTTTTTCTTTGTCATGGTCATAACAAAGCAAAATACCAACACTCCGGTATATGTTTAATTTAATAGTAGAAAATTCCATGTATAATATACTTAGACCTAGTTGCCTTTTGTTCTTATATTATCATCCTAGGTACTGTACGGTAGCCTTCTGTAGTGGAACAGGAACAATATTTTTGTGGGTCTAAGAATATGTTTCTGAATATTTTAAACTATTGGTTAGTATATTTTTCTATTCTAAATTTGATGTTGGGCAAAAATTGTTATTCCTAATTTTTTCAAGGGCACCTTTTTTCAATTTAACTTATGTTGCGATGGCTGCTGAGGACGGATGATCCAACAAAGTGGTCAGTTAGACCAACACTATTTCTTGGTCTATTATAATTTAAAATTCCATTCCTTGGTGTGTTTGCATTAATCAAAGTTTTAGTAAACCTTCATTGTTTATTTTTGTTTTTAGTTTAGGGATTGATTCCCATAGGTAGCCTATTGCCTCTGGGTTCGCTTAGGTTAGCCAATAAGCTGTAGTGTTCAGTTTCTTTGGCTACTAAGTGTTCATATATTGCTAATTAGAGGTGTGCCAAGCAGTACCGGTGCAGGCACCTTCTGCAACGAAACAGTACCAATGGTGTGACAGTTCCTCGAGACAGTTCCAGTTCCAAACAGTTCTGACTGGCTGGTGTGGTACTACCGGCCCGCGCAGACGTGTTACTGTTTTAATAGAGCTGGATAAAATTATCTGTAACTGTTCTATTTTAAATTTAGATTGCTTAGAAGGAATTAGCAACAAAACATATAAGATCAACTACAAAGGATTAACTGCAAAACATATAAGATTAACAGTAAGTAAACAAAGCCGAAAATCTTTATTATTATGGAACTAACTCCTAAACTTTATAATAATGAATATATTTGGAAAGTAAATAATTTGAAATTCCATTGGAAATTCGCTGAGTACGCAGGTCTGCTGCGACGGGGGTATTTATTATTAGCGAATTCCCCTATAGGGAATACGCTATTACAGTAGTAGCCATGGTAAGACCTAAGCTCGGGACCATGTTACTTTTTCATTTTGAGGTCCCCAGAAACCAAAATATATAACTTATGTGTCCATGGTTGAGATAACTTTTGAAAGGAACGTCCAATTGTGATGAGAGATGTAGGACCAGATCTATTTTCATGAGTTCGCAAACCACAAAGATCGGATTATGGAAACGGGGTTTTATGGGGTTTTAAAAGGGTCAAAAATGGGTTTTGGCATTTTTTGACATCAATTTTTAAAATTGATCAATTTTAACTGAAACCATTTAAAAGAGCTTGAAAAAACAAACAATTCAATATTTTCAATTTTTAACCTAGTGTTACTGGTTACGGAGAAAATCTAAAAATGTGTTTTCCACATTATTCTTAGGGGAAATCAACAAAACTCTGTACGACATAACTTGATCAAATTTGGTGTGTACAATAGGGTTTAACTTATACTAGGTTACAGCACCCTGGCGGCAAACCTACATACTCACCCCC
The DNA here is from genome assembly GCA_030545055.2 of Neoaliturus tenellus. NCBI lineage: Eukaryota > Metazoa > Arthropoda > Insecta > Hemiptera > Cicadellidae > Neoaliturus > Neoaliturus tenellus. Next base: position 73,089,309 of record CM061532.1, on the reverse strand, counting down.
ATGGGGTTTATGGGGAAAATAAAAAGGTGTTAGATCTTGGTACAATTTTGTGATTAACTTCATCATTTATTGATTAACCTATATTTTCTAACAGCACCCCATGGTAGCAAACCTACATACTTGATCCTATGGTGTTTTTCATTGGGAAAGTAAAAACATCTGAAATGCCAATTGGAAATTCGCTTAGTACGCAGGTTTTCTGCGACGGGGGTATTATTATTGCTTTAGTGCACTTACCCAGTTAAAAATTATCCTACAGTACATAATTTTTATTGCCTACATATTTTTAACATCCTGATAAAATGCTGGTTTTTGGAATTTTAGCGACAATTTGGATTTATTCAAAGTTTTTTTTTGTTATTTTTTCTACCGTTTTGATTATTTTTTTTTAATTTTAATCAACCTCAAGGACTGTTACAAGCCCTGGAAATATGAAACTGAATTTAGTAAATTTGATCAAAATGTTACAAAGGGCAGAAGTTAACAAATTTAATTCATGTTTGTAAGGATATGACAATAAATAATGGAATTATTGTACTTTTTCTAATAATCTTAAAGAGATTATATAAAAAAATCTTGATTTGCTTTAATTATAATGCAATCTCATTGTTTTTCTGCAGAAAATCACTAACTTAATAACTCCGTGATTTGTTGGCAGATCCTTATATAACTTAAAATCACTTTTTGAGACGTTGACACTACCAGAGCATATTTTAAGGCAAATATGAATGAATGATGATTTTAGAATGGGTGTGGTGCCTTGGGTGGCTTTGATACTGTCCATACTCATAAAACTGATACTGTCTAAAATCATGCGGTCATTAATTAATAACCAAACAACCAATTTCAACTGGGTCCAGTTTCAAACCATTAACAAGCTACTTTTCTTAGGATCAAACCGACAACTTTCAGATTCAAAGGCAAGCACTATAATCACTCAGCTACCTGGCCATTTGGTATTATAAACTTGGTTTCATTGATTAATTGATTAAATTTATCAAATTTAGTTGTGAAATTTTTATAAAATTAAACGGATTCAGAATATTTTAGTTTGACTACAAATTTAAAATGGAAGCCATTTTAAAAATACACATCAGAAAAATAATGATTTTTTTCTGTGTAAATGGACATTGTTGTAAGGTTATAAGTTAAAGGTACTTGTCAAATATCAACTTCCTACAACAATTCATCACTGAAATAAAAATTATTAAGAGGAAAAAAAACAAAATGGTGGATATCTCAAGTCATTATTAGAACATTCCTTCGTATAAACCTTTTTGCTTATTTTGACCCAATTTACCGTACCATATTATGAAGTTTGGTGATGGATTGTAATGACACCCTAAGATATTTTATTCTATATTTTAATAATACTAGTACACGTGTTGCTTGAAATCGAGCAATTTATTTTTATACAATACAAATTTTACTGTTAGTTCTAAATCAATGACATCCGACCAATCCAATATTGTGAATATCTGTAATCACCAAAAATTTCACGTATTTACAGCTGTACATTAATAGATGTTTAAAGTGCTTTATTCAATCCCAATGTTATTTTAATGGGAAATTATGAGATTTCAATGGTGAATAGCGCCTTTATTTTCAGTCCGATTTTCTTCAGTTTTTGGCGGAAACAACTACAGACCAAGCCCTATCCAACGACACCAAACACTTGAAAATTGTTGGAGAAGTTCTCTACACAAAAAAACCCTTAGTGTATTAAATAAGTATAGATATTTTAGTCAGCTGAACTAGATTGTCTTGTTCACCATAGATAAGGGTGCTTACCTTCTTAAATAAAGATTAATTCATTCATTCATCAACCTACCAACTTTTGCGTACTTAAAAGAGGGTGACTTAAGTTATTAATGCTTATTAATACAGATTGATTTTTAACTGTTCACATATTCCTGAATTCTCATTGTAAATTAATTATAGTTCTCAATTTGATTTTAAGTCTATTTAAGATATTCATTGATGACTGTATAGTTCTAATATAGTTCCAATATAGTTCTAACCTAACAAATCTATTTAATTGTACCCCAATACAACTATTAAATAGATTTACTGACTACTCCATTGATTTATTGTTGTTGGTCTTTTTTCTATAAAACATATACCTTGTTTTCACTTAGATTCAAAGCCACCGGCTGTTCATTACAGTCCCACGTCTCACACTGATACAGCACCGAAAAGGATCAGAGCGCACCATACCAATTAGTTCTCATAGAACATGATATGATGGGTTATTGTGTTACAATATTGTACTTGTAGGTGCTGCATACTGATTCTGAATAATTGTAGCTAGTAAAAATTTTTGTCTTTATTTCAGAGGACAAGTGGTTTGTAGAGTAAGTGAGCAACTACGATACATTACATGAGCTGCCTCAATGTGAATTACTGCACAGTGGAAGAATGTCCAGCAATGGCCGGCCTCACGACAGACATGACAGAATCGTCTTTGACATTGACACCATTGTCAGTGTCATCACCATGGAACATAGTGACCCTTTGGTCACATTCCCTGGTTGGTATTGGCAGATTGAAATTTTAAACCTAATGGTAGGGTAGGCCTAATTCTCCCCTTGGGGCAAGATAGTCGCTTTAATTTAGTAAATTACGCCTTAGCTGATGGAACCTGTTGTTGTAGGACATTTAATTTGACAGAGTTAAGTACGAAGTTTATCGAGGGAAAGGTATGAAAAGTTTCCAAGGATACAAGTTGTCCCATTAGCCTATGTGCACCACAACTTGTAATGGACAAACGAACATTGAGACAGTAAATATGTATCTACCACTGTTAAATCCACTAATTTTCTGCACTGAAGTAAGATACATCTTGTAGACTTAAATATCTTCCTATTCACATGGATAAAGCATGGTTAAAGATTAGTCTTAATTTTAAATTCTATATAGAATACTCTAGCTTTTATTCACTTCATTAAATACCTATTTTACTTGTATTTACCACAAAATAGACTTGTAATGTTGAAAACACAAATGTACTACGATAAGTTAAACTGTTGCACCCAAATGGTTAAACCCTGGATAATACTACAATTTGTAGTCAACATTGTGGTGGGCCTTAGGGTGTCCACGCAACGGAAAGTGTGGAAATTTTTATCAGTATGAAAAATATTCATACAGGAAATTCTGAGAAAATGTATGAATTTTTTAATAATCTGAACTAACATGAGGCGATAATGCCCGCCCATGGAGACATCCGTGTTCGCCGAGAACGGAGACAACTGTTACCTCCGAACGGATACGTATGTATCCGTTGAACGGAGACGCCCGTGTCCACCGAACTGACACACTCATGTCCGCTGAACAGACGTGCTCATACCCAATGTAATTGACACAATCCAAAGCTTATTCCTGTTAGTTCATGGAAATAAAGGAGTTTTTGATTTGATACCCTCTGAACAGAGACGGTTCTATTGTTAAACAAAAGACGCTTGTATCTATCCTCCAAATAGAGACGTCCGTCACCACCGAACGAAGACGTTTGTTTCCGCCGACCGGAGATTGATGTTTCCGCTGATCTGAGATGCTAGTTCCCGTCAATCGAAGACACTCGTATGAATATATCTCGTATATCGGAGACCCCCCGTGTCTGACAAACAGAAATGCTTTTGTCCGCCGAAAGGAGACACCCCTGTTGGCCGGTCTTTCTACATGTTGGTGATCAGGCCTGCAGGAGCTCTTTGGCCTTTGCCAACTGTGACTCTTGCAGTTGCTGGTGAGAAAGGCGTTTTAAAGGATTTAGAATTTAAAAATACTTTAAACAGCAAAAGTTTCATAACGACGAATACAAAGGAGCCCATACAAAGGAGATAATTAAAAGTTTTTTTTAGATCTTTAATGTTCTTTTCATGAGTATATTTAAAGTAAATCCTAATATTTTATAGACAATCAAAAAAATAATGAAAAAAGTGAAATAAAATAATTCAAGATTTGGCCTTCTTTTGTCTGCGGCCCAGGGCAATCTGCCACCCCCCCCCCCCCCTCTCGGCAGCCCTAATTTTAATGGAAAATACATTAACAATGGGAGGAGGGATGTGTTTGAAGATAATCAGCTGACTTCTTGCATTTGTCATGTCAATATTAATTTTTTAACTAATTTACCATAGGGAGGAAGCTATTACCGTAGGTCTCATCGTGAGACCTAGTCCCTGGACTATGTTACTGTAAGCAAATTTCCCATAGGGAATAAGCTATTACTGTAGGTCTCATGGTAAGACCTAAGCCTGGGACCATGTTACTTTTTTGTTTTGAGGTGCCCAGAGGCTAAAATAAATAGTCATTAAAATTTATATATATATATATATATATATATATATTTATTTGTATGTATGTGTCCCTAGACACGATAACTCTTGTAAAAATTATCTGATCAAGACCAAATTTGGTAGAGATGTGTAATCCTACCTATATTTGGATGAGTTTGTAAACCAGATATATCTACCTACCGGAAGGGGTAGTTTTAAGGGGTTTTGTATCCCCAAAATTGGGATTTTGCATTTTTCGTATGTATTTTTTATTTTTATTTAAAAATTACTTAGGCCTAACACGTTCACAGTGGCATGGAAGCAATTGCTACTGTATGGAACCCTAATGCCATCCTGGTGGGTGCGATCGCTCCCAAGCTGCAGTGCAGTACCATGCAGTGATTTTTACATTTAAAACTGGATCTGAGCAACAAATTTGAAACGTTGCACAGGTCTGCCCAATAGTGTATTCATTGTATTTAGTGAGACCGTGTGTGGCTTTCCCCTGGACAGTGCTGCTGCTACCATAGTGTTTTGATTAATTAGGATGGCAGTTGAGGTACACGAAAAATCATGCTGCCGCGAACATATTAAATTCTTTTATTAATTACAATTACCACTGTTACAGAGATGTGGTACAATGTGTTCCTTTGGTCTCTGTTCTCCTCGATGTTGGTTCACACGATCGCTTCTGTCATCGCATTCACAACACTCCGCAAACACCATTATGGCAAGTAAGTAAATAAATCAGGGTGTCTAGCAGTCGGGAAAAGTCGGGAAGTCGGGAATTAGCATAGAAATTAAATAAAGTCGGGAAAGGTCGGGAATAAACATATAAATCATAACAAAGGTCGGGAAATTAAGTAATAAACAAACTAAAGATAAAAAGTTGAACAGAATTCAATCACAAAGGAAATGACGTCTGGTTCTAGGAAGATAACAAGACAATTGTAATAGGAGACGATAGATGGAATGCGGAACATCTGCCGATAAGAGCTCTATTGTTTTGACATCCGGCCGGCCGGCGATCGCTTATCTGATTTACGACCTTATCAGTTCCCTAGTACAATATATTCGGTTTTTGATCTAATTCTCGTACAAAAACAAATTATAGCTCATTTTTTTCGTCTGATTTTCATAAATTGAATAAAACTTTAATCAAAATTGTACGACCTATGGTTCAACCGATATAGGTAAATTAATGTTTTTATTATGTTGTTTTCAATAATGAATTCAAAAATACTACAACAGTCCTTATTTTTTATAAACATACTGTATAAAATTATTATTTTACTGAATTGAAGCTAAAAATAATCATCTTAACAACATTTGTATACCGTCAGATGGGGCTACTATGAACAAAAAGTAAAGAAATGTTTTGACTTGGAATAACGCCCATAAAATGTGTCTTATCATCCTTGTAATGTACATTTTCTGATTCCTTGGTTCTTCTACTATTAGAATGTATCATTAAATATAATATATTATTGTATACAAAATAAAAAAAAACATTCAGTGAAACTACGTTTTTTGACGAAAACCCGAAACCACCCAAACTCTTTTATGTAGACTAAAAACCACAAAAGATTGGGTCCTCTAAGTATATTTCTATAATACTTTGGTTAATTGGGATAAAATTCTTGCCACTTAAAAAATTTGACTAATTAAAAAATATTTTTTTTTTGTTAAAAATTTTTTGCACTTTTTAGAATGAACATGGGCTCATAGGTAATCGTCAAAAAAGAATATGCCTCGAAAAAAGAAAATTTTTCATTATTTTATCGAGCAAATAATACATTCATATGAAAAGGGAGCTGAAGTCAAGTTCCTCGAATCAAGGTAACAATAAATTCATCTGGTCCCCCAGGATGATTTTGATAAATGTACCCTACATCGACATTGTTGAATCTTCTAGAACCAAATATGGTTTTGTCAACGGGGTCAGGTGTTTTCACATTTAATGCTGACTTCAACAAATACACCACATCTAAACAAGTGAAAAGGGGAAAAAACTGTACTTATTGTATTTATATACATACATGATTTTTACATTTTTAACTCAAGCACAGACGCTTTTTTGTTACGTGTTTTTACAATGTTTTTAAGACGCTTTCTATTGGATTAGAAATACTTTTAAAAAAGCTTTGTACTCAAAAACTTAATAATTAATTAGTTTTGGAGATGTATAAGCAGGGTGTCCGGCGATTGAGCTTTGAGGAAATTCCCGCATATTTCCCGTATATTTCCCGAGGTTTTGTCAATTTTTCCCGGGGCTTTTGGTCATTGTTTTGTTTATTGACCCGTCTACATCAGCGGTCCGGAGCGTCTCCGGTCGGCGGCCGCGAGCGTCTACATCGGCGGTCGGGAGCATCTTGGTCGTCGGTCGCAAGCGTCTAGATCGACGGTCGCGAGCTTCTCCGGTCGGCAGCCACGAGCGTCTTGATCAGATTGGCGGTCGGGAGAATCTTGGTTGGCGGTTGCGTGCGTCTACATCGGCGGTCGGGAGCATCTTCGTCGGCGATCGCGAGCGTCACCGGTCGGCGGCCACGAGCGTCTAAATCGGCGATCGGGAGCATGTTGGTCGGCGATCGCAAGCGTCTCCGGTCGGCGGCCACAAGCGTCTAAATCGGCGATCGGGAGCATGTTGGTCGGCGATCTCGAGCGTCTCCGGTCGGCGGCCACGAGCGTCTAAATCGGCGATCGGGAGCATCTTGGTCGGCGATCGCAAGCGTCTCCGGTCGGCGGCCACGAAGCGTCTAAATCGGCGATCGGGAGCATTTTGGTCGACGATCGCAAGCGTCTCCGGTCGGCGGCCACGAGCGTCTAAATCGGCGATCGGGAGGATGTTGGTCGGCGATCGCGAGCGTCTCCGGTCGGCGGCCACGAGCGTCTAAATCGGCGATCGGGAGCATGTCGGTCGACGATCGCGAGCGTCTCCGGTCGGCGGCCACGAGCGTCTAAATCGGCGATCGGGAGCATCTTGGTCGACGATCGCGAGCGTCTCCGGTCGGCGGCCACGAGCGTCTAAATCGGCGATCGGGAGCATCTTGGTCGGCGATCGCAAGCGTCTCCGGTCGGCGGCCACGAGCGTCTAAATCGGCGATCGGGAGCATCTTGGTTGGCGATCGCAAGCGTCTCCGGTCGGCGGCCACGAGCGTCTAAATCGGCGATCGGGAGCATGTTGGTCGACGATCGCAAGCGTCTCCGGTCGGCGGCCACGAGCGTCTAAATCGGCGATCGGGAGCATGTCGGTCGACGATCGCGAGCGTCTCCGGTCGGCGGCCACGAGCGTCTAAATCGGCGATCGGGAGCATCTTGGTCGAATATCGCGAGCGTCTCCGGTCGGCGGCCACGAGCGTCTAAATCGGCGATCGGGAGCATCTTGGTCGGCGATCGCAAGCGTCTCCGGTCGGCGGCCACGAGCGTCTAAATCGGCGATCGGGAGCATCTTGGTTGGCGATCGCAAGCGTCTCCGGTCGGCGGCCACGAGCGTCTAAATCGGCGATCGGGAGCATGTTGGTCGACGATCGCAAGCGTCTCCGGTCGGCGGCCACGAGCGTCTAAATCGGCGATCGGGAGCATGTTGGTCGGCGATCTCGAGCGTCTCCGGTCGGCGGCCACGAGCGTCTAAATCGGCGATCGGGAGCATCTTGGTCGGCGGCCACGAGCGTCTAAATCGGCGATCGGGAGCATCTTGGTCGGCGATCTCGAGCGTCTCTGGTCGGCGGCCACGAGCGTCTAAATCGGCGATCGGGAGCATGTTGGTCGGCGATCTCGAGCGTCTCTGGTCGGCGGCCACGAGCGTCTAAATCGGCGATCGGGAGCATGTTGGTCGGCGATCTAGAGCGTTTAAATCGGCGATCGGGAGGATCTTGTCCACTAAAAAATCGCGCTTGTCAAAATCCCGCATATTTGCGTCATAATAGAAAATTTCCCGCATAAATCCCGCATCATTCCCGGTCGCGTAAAATTCCCGTATAAATCCCGGTTTTTCCGATATTCCCGGTCGCCGGACACCATGATAAGGAATCATCAGCTTTCTAAATCAATTACAAAAATATATATTCATGGACAAAGAAAATCCCATTTTTTCAATGAGTTGTTTAAGTTTTTCCGTGAGTTGTTTAAGTTTTTCCGTAGTAAAAATCATAATTTTTAATATATTTTTATATTTTTTGTATGTATTTGTTCATTGAAACCCCAGCTTTTCTAGGGTGCAAACATGCTCTCTTGTTCATAGGGTATTGGTTTCAAATGAGCCAATTTACCTGCTAGAGAGGCTTGTTACCTGTGATCGGATGTCTCAGCGCCACACCCGACAGGACAAAAAACTTCACTTCCCAAAAGTGAAGTTGGAAATTGGGCGTAGAAGTTTTGCATATTTTGGGCCTAATTTATATAATGACCTCCCCTGGGACCTCAGAGTTGGGAGTCCATGCCTTTAAAAAAAGATTAAAGGACTTTTTTACTTAAATGTAAATCTTCTGTATTATTGTAAATATTGTTTGTACATATTAGTTTAATTTTAGTTAATTTTAGATGACAAGAGTTATTCTGTAAAACAGTATATGTACTGAGAACCGCTCAAAAATAAAGGCATTTTTATTTATTTATTATTTATTTATTTCATAATAGCCCCCAGCTTCAACAGGGGCAGAGATATATGTGATTTAAAAAAATGTTCATAGAAGCCCCATCTACCCCCTACTTTGAACAGCCAAAAAATTTTTTTTATAAATTTTACCATAGCATTAAAATTTTTGTTGACATGCACAAGTTGTAGATAAGATCTGTCCACATCATACGGCACAAGAATTGATAATTTAGCTTGTAAGGTTTAGAAATTATTCCCAAAAATCAAAATTTTTGTTACAAAGTAGCCCTATTTGACGGTAACACATAATAGCTAGTAATAAAAAAATATTAGACATGGAATAATAAAACATTCCTTAAGCCTTAATTTAATGGGTTTTCTAAACTTTTTTTATTTGATTATATTCTCCCACATATTTCATCAATTCCTACAAAAATACAATAGTCAAAGTTTTGATCTTTTAGTTTTAGTTTTTGATTAACATTGCAAATTTGCCCACTAAAATGGTTGTATTGCTTGTTTGACACTTTGAGATAAAATATAAGGCCAGTTATACATAAGTCTCCCCACATAATTTGACGAATGGCCAAAAACAGGTGGGAAAGGTGAGGGGGGGGAGAGGGGGTACTTTCCAAAAACATCGAGCTTATATCACATCCAAATTTTCATAGAACAGCTGATTAACCAATAATTTTAACTGAATAGTAGTGCAAATTCATTCGTCAAGTTACATGGTGAGGGTTATAGTAGGATAGACATTTAATATTTATATATTTTCTTGCAATAACTAACTGGTCTTATTTAAAAAGCATAAATGTGTAAAAGGCCAGTGCGGTGATCTAAAGACAGCAAGGTACGGTCACAGCGCAACATTAGGTCACATAGGCTAGCTAGAGGTGACCGCTCATGTTTGTGCGTGTAATGTCGTCGCCCAGGATCGAACCGAGGACCACTGGCTTGTGAGGCCAGAGCTCTACCACTGAGCTGCCGCTCCCGTGGGATTTTAAATAGGCATCAGCCTAATTTTAGATAGTAACATTGAGTTGTTTCATGTTTACATCTAAGATAAACAGAAAAACTGACAACCGACTTAACCGGTTCGAGTGAAAAACCGAACCAAAACTGAACAGATAAATTTTGTAACCGACCCATCACTATTAGTATTTATATAAAATGCAAGGTCTTCGATTTCGATAAAAGTCTTGAAAAAGCCTATAAAATAAGTTTGTAACAATTGCTAGACACCCTGTAAATTCAAAATTAACCTTAGATTAAGTTATATAATGTCCTCCAAAGAAAATGGCATCTATTCGGCTGTACCATTACATATACATTTATACACATTCACAATAAATATATGGTACCACAATTTGTATGCCGACCCAATCTCTCCAAAATTGTTTGATTCTTTTTTAATATATATTTTTATTGCTCATTGCTACAAACATTACCTATTTTTCAATAAGTAAGGCAAACTTTATGATGTTAAAGTATGAAGTTGACAATCTCATGATTATTGTCAAAATAAATAGCAGTTAATGAGCTTAATTCCATTTTGGTAATGCAAAAGAAGCTTCAGAACTGCAGTTAAGAAACACTTTATATCAGAAAACATCATGACAGTTTATCAAATAAATTTTTGACCATGATCATAAAAAATTGTCATAAACAAGAAGTCTGGGACACCTTTCAACAAGGTCTCAAAATCTAAGGGTTGTAGTTAAAAAAAAAACTTCTTCCTCCTTCAAACTCAACCTCAAATCGTTGGGACCTTGTTAAAAATCATTCAATATTTTGAAGAAATACATGTTTGTATATATTGCTATGAGATATTTTGAATTGGATTTAATATATCCAAGTCTTGAAATTGCCCTTTGTCCCCATAATTTTTACTCAAAATGTTTGGTACCTACTGTACTAGTAACTTTTAAATCTTACGCAAATTTTAAATTTAGTTTACTAGATTTTAATTTAGTTATAAGCACTCAGAGGTAGGAATAAATTTGTTGCAGGTTTTTCCCAGTAATAATAATCTTTATGGGAACCCTAACTCCGCTGACGTCTGGTGCAGTGAGCAGTGCTGCCATCGCATTTGTCTACCGCGCGAGTGCTACAAAGATGATGCCCTCCTACGCAGTGATTTGGGGTCTTGGACAAACACTAATAGGGGCAGCAGTTGGCTTCACTCGAATACTCGCAACGTTATAACATCGGTTCCTCCTCACTACATTCCACTTTGGTTCTCCAATCTTGTTTATCATTTGCTCAAGTCATCTCCTGTGCGTTGTATGTATATATTAAGGGATAATATTTGTTAGAAATCCCTTTATATTTCAGTTTTAAACAGTAAGTTCACTTACAAGTTATTTTGTATCCGGTTTCTGGGGATTTTCAGGGGAGTCGATGTTTTAAGGAAGAATAAGGATTATGTGTATAAATAAACTAAACACACTCATCAACTCTCTTAACTATATGATAACGTATTTGGAAAAATTATGAAAGAAGCTTTTATTCATCAATAAGCTCAACATAGATTTATCACCTCTTTGTATAAAGGTCCATTAAAAATTAATTATGAGCTTGGTTATGTTATAATTCAGGTTTAACAGAGCAATCATATTTTGTTATTTGAGATGTTTATCCAGAAAAAATCCCAGACGTAGGCTAAAATGTTTTGCTCTTATTTAATATCTTTAGTAAAATTAACTTATCAAAACGAAAATATGTTATCTCATTTCATCTCTTACATAAGATTTTATGTTTCTGTTTATTAATTCATTGATTTTTTACCTGTTTGCACGTCATATATGACAAATATTGTGGCTATACTCTATTTACCTCTCTACTTGATGTGAAGTTGATTAATTAAGAATACTATTGGGTTGTGTCAAGTTGACGCTAGTGCAACAGATGGAGTGGCATTTCACAGCACTAATAGGCCATGCCCTAACCTCTGTTTGCGGATGCGTCCCTAGCTCTTATCATCATAATTCAATGAAATAAAGCCTAACCATAAAACTTCATTTATATTAAATAATTGCCAACAAAATTTTATATCCAAGAACGTTCTACTATTTTTGACAGTTTAATTCTGGGCGTTCTAGAACTCCCATACTCATTTTCTGTAAAAATGCCGTATTTGTCAAAGAGTTAATCTAAGTCTTTAAAACATCGACTCAATAAATTTTTTCTCTCACTAGTACTTTAAGAAAATGTCATTAGAGTGTTAGTAGGTTGTCTTAACATTCTAATGTAAGCCTATCATACAAGTCTGATAGAAAATTTTGTTACCAAACAGTTTTATAATTACAATTTAATATTTGTACAGTAACTATGATGATTATTATTTTAAAACAAATTTGGGTTTTAGGATTAAAAATGTTTTATTGTATTTGAAAAACAAGTTTTATGATAAACTTACGACTTACGTCCTATTTTAACTATCTCATGAATCATATTGAATTCATGAAAATTCAATTTTATGCCTGCTATGGTCTTTCAGTTTATGAAACTAAATCTATTGAATATGTTGTCTTTAATAATTATTAACTTTTAACCTTATTATAAAAAAGGAAAATTAATTAGTTGGTCCAAATAGATTTCTCCAAAAAACGATCACACCCTATTTTTGTACTGTTATAGAGTGAGTGAAGAGAATTTTATGTTAATAGTTCATTAATGTACCCATCGAACGAACGAACCCACACATTTTTGGTCTCAAGTAACAACTTGTATATATATCCTTGATGATGTATCGGAAATGTGATAATCTAGTAAGGTATGTTAGCTTTTTGTATCATCCCGCTTTGACATAAAATGTTAGATTGCTTTAAATCTATTAAATGTACGAATTAATTAAAGTGTACTTTTTCATAACCAAACTTAAGGCTGGTTTTATTTTCAACCCAAAGTTGATTTTAAATATTTTGCTTTGTAATAAGAAAAAAATTTCTGAGCTAAAATTAATCTTAAATTAATTTTTATCTGTAGAAATAATATGTAGAACATCATTTGTAATAATTGATCATGTAACTGCACATTGTCTTCACGACCTTTTAAAATGTTTAAGTGTACGTATTTGTAATTGAAGTGGTTCATCAATACCAGAGGAGACTAAGACCAGCCATAAGTTGTCACATTTCTCTCATTATGCACAAAATAGTACCAAGTGTACTTATACACCTTGTAGTCAGGCCAGCCATATAAATATCTGTAAATAGTAGTTTGTAAATAAGCTACATGTCTAGTTAGTGTAATATATTTTGTGTACATTTGCCATAGTGCTGTCTAATAGTGGTTTCTATTGTAAAGTTTTGTATATAATGTGTTGTGTTACGACTGGACTGTCTTCTACAGCGTTCCTTTTTATAAATGTCGCAAGTTTCCGGACTCTCTAGATGACCAGTCAGTTGTTATTATGTTTTTTAAGATATAATTTATTACCCATCGGTTAGCTACTGGTTATAATGATTTGTTAAATACAGCCATTATCATTATTATGTGTTTCTCATTTCCTTGTTATGTGGACGTGATTGCAGAGTGGTTATAAAGCTCGCCTAGTATTTTTAAGATCGTCAGTTCCATCCTGAAAACGATAGTCGCTTTTAAAAGTTCCAAACCAGGACCCAGTTGCCTTTGTTATATATGAACTTCAAATTAATGATCTTGACAAATAATTCAGCTTTGTCGGTAAAAAAGCTAAACCTCATCTGATACTTTACTTTCAACCATCAGTTAAATAAAGTGTCAAAAGTAGTAAATAAAGCAGGTATCTGGTGTGGTAAACTTAAATAAAAATAACACAAATTAATAACATATCTATATATTTATTTATTACAAATATCTGGATAATTATAAAATATAAAGCTCTTTATCTTAATACATTTCTCCCACTAAATAAAAATATTCAGGATAAAACAACGTAACTTGGTCTTAAAAGATATAACTTGTCTTTGTCAAACAAGGGTCTGTGGCTAACAATTTTTTTTTTACATTTTTACTTACCATGAGCTCATTGATTATTAACTTTAATAATTCAGTTTAAAAGTTATAGACGTTTTCCTTTTTATCTTAAAAGACATAAATGGCTTCAGACAAAGGACACAGGAGCAAAAATTTGCAAAAGGCCTAAATTTAAACATTATCACAGTTTACTGGAAGTTAGAGAAAGATTGTGGCACACAATCCTAATACATTAAGTATAAAACAATAACATGACCTATAACAACATTCTAAAACTAAGATAGAAGTGTACAATACTACAGGGGTGTTTTGAAGACATCAAGACTGCAAACAGTAATACCAGAACGTAATTAAGTAACATTATAGACTTCAACTGACTAAGACCTACTTAATAAACACAGTAAAAACTGAACCTCGATGAAATGAACCTTTCGACCTTTGAGTGAATGCAAATCAAAAAGTAATACTAAGTAGATGAATACATAAATAACATTACTGTAAATAGGAAAGCTTTGTTATCGTGCTAAAGGTAACATAATAAGTGGTGTCTAAATAGTGACATATTAAGTAAACTTACTGGTGTTGAACACGTAACAGAAGGTGACTAAAGAATTAAGTGTAAGCTTTTCGTTTCAAACCTTAATTACTGTGAAGTAATGTCAACAATTTGTAGTTATTGCTCAGTAAAAATGTAATTTAAAATGATACAAAATTATTTTTAACAAATCGGACTTAAAAAGAAACGAGATCATGAAAAACATTAATACTTGTCATAAAAATTAATTTTTGATGCATCCAAATTGATATTTTTATCATTCTTTCTCATCATTTCTTGATTAATAAAAACTGATCAACTTTTGAAGCTAATTCTTTACATAGAGTACTGATGGTGAAAATTGTACCGAATGTCCAAATGAGCAAATTTATCAAATTGCAGGAGTATATGGTGAAGGCACACTCTTCAGACTAATTGTTATATCTTGAAAGGAAGAACATTTTGCCCGATTGGTATTCAGCCAAAGTAAGCACCGCAGTTGGTGCAGCGCTTGTCCTTCAATGCAAGGCAACACAAGATGCCAAGTGGAAAGAAAAATATGGCACAACAAATTCCCAAACATGTATAGTCATCTTCCAGCACTCCGACCTGAAAATATATGAAAACGATTTAATTTTAAATATTTTCTTTTCACTGGATGACTTACCATACCTTATATAATTTTTGTCGTCTTACCTTGGAAACCAATTCAGTACCTTTTATTACCAATTGTACCTTATTTATTGTTATTAGGCTAAGTATTTTTTTGTATTAAGTATTCATTCCTTGGCTGCTGCTTTTTTCTATTGTTGACCATGTCTATTGCATTTTGTAATGTTGAATGACAATAAAAGTTTAAGATCAGTTCATCATATTAATACCCCCCGTCGTAGCAGACCTACGTACTCAGCGAATTTTCAATGGAATTTTGGTAATTTTCTATTTCCCCATAAAATCCATGGGGATGAAAGTATGTAATTGGGCTGCCATATAGGGTTTTTGGTAATTTAAGTTAAACCCTACCTAATGAATGTACATACAAAATGTTATCAAGTTATAGTGTTATTTTCCTTTTCCCCATAAACCCTATAGGGGTGAGTAAGTAGGTTTGCCACCATATGGGTTTTGTAAGCAAATATAAGTTAAAAGCTTGATAATAAATGTACATAACAAATTTTATCAAGATATGCCAATAAATAAGCAAGACAGAAGGTTTTGTTGATTTTTATTATAAGCATAACATGGAAAACATAGTTTTTGGATAATCTCCATAACCATTTAAGCTAAGTAAAAAATTTAAAATACTAGATTGTTTGTTTTTAAGCTCTTTTAAATGGTCTAATTTAAAACTGTTGAATTTCATAAATAAAAGTCAAAAAAGCCAAAAACCCATTCTTTACCCTTTTGAAACCCCATAAAAACCCTTTCCCATGGTCCGATCATTCTGGTTCACAAACTCATTCAAGTAGGTGCGGGCTTACACCCCTGTACCAAATTTAATCAAAATCGGAGGTTCCGTTTGTAAGTTATCGTGTTCATGGACACACACACACACATATATATATATATATATACATACATATATAAAAGGTTATGATTTTGTAACACTGTGACCATGGCTTAAAAGTCCGAAACACGTGTCAGTGAAATAAAATGATTTCAATGAAAGGGTACTCATGTTCATTATTAAAATGATATATACAATTGTTGATAATCAGATATATATTTATTTACATATATCAATTTGAACGAACAGTATTTTAGGCTTCTAGGGACCTCAAAACAAAAAAATAAGTCTGGTCTTAGGTCTTACCGTAACAGCGTATTCCCTATAGGGGAATTCGCTAATACTTTGAATAAACAAAGGTCATTCTAACTAATAAAACAATTTACAAATGGGAAAATTTCAAATTTCAATAATGAATAATATCTTTATTTTAAGACTGACTTTCATCAATTTTTGGCAGAAACAACTACAGACCAAACCCTACCCAGCAGAAAAAAAATACCCCCTGTCGCAGCAGACCTGCGTACTCAGCGAATTTCCAAATTAGTAATATTAATTTTGACCAGCTAAACCTGTAAACAAAATTTCATCACATTTAGGGTGAGTGCACCAGTGAATGACCGTTTAAGGTTGAGTTTCCACTTGAATCTTACATGGTAAAACATAAATTTATGCTACAGTGTAGGGAATAGTTTAAATGTCTTGCCCGTATTCTTCTGTAGTTCCTAATGCTAAAACTTAATGCATTATGTTAAAACAGAGTATTGAAAAATACAATTTATCATACATAAATCATTGCACCAGTGAATGACCGCCTATCCACCAGTTAATGACCGGTGTTTCCCCAGTGAATGACCGGTCATTCATTGGTATCAGAATACCAACTATTTAGCATGAATGTACCAGTGAATGACCGTTAAAAATAGGTCAATTGAGACATAAGCCACCCCAAAACAAACCACACAAAAAATACACACAATAATTACGTGAATATTGTATTTCTTGCAAATTAAAAAAAAAAAATTGTATAGGCTCTAAAGATTTAACATTGAAAATCGTTTAAAGTACCACCATTCTGAAACTGAAAGTTATACAAAAATGAAATTTAAACCAAATGTTAATCGTACCTACAAAATTTTATTATTTATTTATCTATAATCGTTTTTGAGACAATGAGATTTATATAAAATAAAATGCATACAGACCAACAGACAAAAAATACATGTTACATCATATTTAAAAATTGTATTAACACCACTCTCCCTCCTCGCCACCAAATAAGCGGTTAAGATTGTCACAGAGTCGAAGCTGGAACTCTGTATATTAACAACACTATCCAATTTCAGATCGTTAAAATAGAGATTCTAGTGAATGACCACTGATCTTGTAGTAAATTTCCGTAAACATTAAGCCCCGGTCAAATATTGGTTTATTGTACCTACATGATTTCTGATGTTTTTTTAGTGCTTCCTAGCACTTAATCTGCCAGAAAACATTGTTTCCAAAACGTTCAAAGAAAATTGATCAAAATCCAGTGAATGACCGATATGGTCATTCAATGGTTATACCAATAATTGTGATCCAGTAAATCAGCGGTTCTCAACCTGGGGTACTTGAACCCCTAGGGGTACGCGGAGGAGTCCACAGGGGTTCGCAAGAGATAAATTGATAATGTCGGCCCCGAAAATTTTAGCCTACTTTTATAAAATAACTTTGAAATAACTATACCTACGAATTTCACCATAACAGTCAAAGATTTCCAACCGTTAACAGTTTGAAATATTAAAAAGACGAAGAAGTTTACAAGGTCAACGTTAGACCCACAGTAGCCGATTTTATAATTGCTCCGTCCAGAGACTCAACTTAACTACTCAATCAATTCATTGGCAACAACTTTGGAAATTTGGCAATACTGCTCATATCTCTCCTCTAAACTCTAAGCTGCCGTGGGCTCGTCTTTTGTGTGTTATTAACTGTCAAGTACTATAGGTATTGAGTCTACCGTCGCGTCATCGCTAAGTTTACCCTTGTGCGTGGCGCCCGTGGTTAGTGCTTGGTGTTTTCCGCCACACTACGCCGCTTCCGGCGACGCGGCTGCGCGGCACTGTCAGCGCTTTTCTTTGATGCATGTCGTCAAATTTATTTGGTGTTTTGTTTTTGTTTTTTATTATATTACATTTACTTTTGTTTTTTTATTATATTTAGTAAAACTAGACTTTAATGATTTATAATCTTCTGAAGTTTTTAAAATTATTTTATAGATATTTTTTAAAATTTAATTACAAATGTGTTAAAAATATAGTTATAACTTACTAATAACCTTGATTGTTTACTAAGTACTTTAGTATTGGTTCATTTACCCCGCTTTATAATAAACGCTGTAGTAGGCTGATACTTAATTTGCGGATAAAAATGATCTACGGCCCTAAGGGGTACAATTCATGAAAATACATTGACTTGGCGGTTCGCGAGGCGAATAAGGTTGAGAACCACTGCAGTAAATGACCGACTGTATAATTAAATTGTTGGTTATGATTTTGGTATTAAAATGAGTACAGAACTGCACCTTAACATGTTTACTGTTAATTACATTTATTATATTGCAGTTTCAATCAATAATAAAAGAACAATGAAGAATACAGCTAACCTTGTTTGTACGATACACTATAGTGGGGAAGCTCTAAGATGAACTGGGTGGAACACTTAATTTTGTTTGTGTTACAAACAGATGTTTGACACTTTCTTTTTGAACCAGTGACAGGGAGGATCCAAATCAGAATCCGAAGTTACTTTTAAGACCGTGTATGATAGACTAGGCAAAAGGTAAAGCTTTATATACTGTTTTTTATACGAAACGGTCATTCACTGGGGAGTGGTCATTCACTGGTGCACTCACCCTATATATTAATAGGCAAGTATGTTTCATTTCTTCCTTTTTTCTCAGCTCGTGTGCATCGTAGGATAAATCCGCGCATACAGTTAGAAAGGTATAGTCCTGTAGATGAGCAGAATCACATTCTAATTCACATCGGGCTGCGCCCTACAGGCTTTCAAAGTTCCAATGTTAATCTTATGGAGAAAGGAGAATTGAATGAATCATTAGACAGCTGTTGTAAAAACAACTGCTAGAAAATCAGGAAGAACAGATGTTTCAGTTATAAAACATTTTAAAACTAATTGTCTCAAGATCAACTGAATTTATGGTCGAATTTCGACCAGTGGGTGATCTCTAGGGCTCATAAATAGGGAAATAAATGTCTATTCTCCTTATGATAAATATAGGAAAAGAGTATGCAGGTATGCTGCAATGATAAGCACAAATACCCCCGTTGCAGCAGACCTGCGTACTCAGTGAATTTCCATTGAATTATTGTTTCAACATCAATGAACTTTGTAGCTATCTTATATAATTAATAATCTTTATAAGGAAATATAATATATTTAATGGCATTATACTTCTGAGTATAAATTATTTTTATTCAAAAATTTATATTACTATTTATATTGCAATAAATGACTTTTTAACAGTAATAAAAGTGCATATCCAAAGCTTCCATGCAAGAGAATTATTTGTTTACAAATAACAAAACATAAAAAATTTCAAATTTGACGAATATGCAAAAGACAGCTGATCAGCTGATTAGGAACAGATACTTTAATATCTCCATCTCTCTTGCTCCATTATACACTTATTTTCCATGAGAATACCATGGGATTTAGCATGTAGGTTTGCTGCCATGTGGGTTTTTGATCAAATCTTAATTAATTGCTCACCACCTAGTGAAGGTTCATAATTTTTTTTATTAAGATATGTTAATAAATAAGCGATATATAATTTTTTAAAGATTTACCCATTAGAATAACATGGGAAACTTGATTTGAATTTTCTCCATAACCAGTTAAGCTATTTTAATGATTCAAAATACTAAATTGTTGTTTTTTTAAGCTCTTTTAAATGGTTTTGCTTAAAATTCTTGAATTTTGGAAATTGATTTTCAAAAATGCCATAAACACATTTTTGACCCTTTTGAAACCTCATAAAACCCCATTCCCATAACCCGACAATGCTGGTTCGCGAACTCATGAAAATAGACCTGGTCTTACACCTTCATACCACATCCAAATTGGAAGTCCAATTCAAAAGTTATCGGTACCACGGACAGACACACAGACGGTACACACACATATTTATATATACTAGGGATCGCCTCCTGATCGAAATTTGATCAAAATTTCAGTTGATCTGGACCCAAGAAGTTTAAAAACATTTTAGAACTAAAACATCTGTTTCTCCTAATTTTCTAGCAGTTGTTTTTACAATAGCTGTTTAATGATTCATTCAATTCTCCTTTCTCTATAAGATTAACATTGGAACTTTGAAAGCCTGTAGGGCATAGCCTTGGAGTCCGATGGGAATTAGAATGTGATTCTGCTCATCTACAGCACTATACGTTTCTAACGGTATGTGCGGATTTCTTCTACGATGCACACAAGCTGAGAAAAAAGGAGGAAACGAAACATGCTTGCCTAATAATACATACATACATGTATATGAAAATGAACGAATGGTGTTTCTGGCTTCTGGAGACCTCAAAATGAAAAAATACCCCCCGTTGCAGCAGACCTGCGTACTCAGCGAATTTCCAAATTAGTAATATTAATTTTGACCAAATAAAACTGTAAACCAAATAAAATAACATGCTCATAAATAGGAAAATAAATGTCTATTCTCCTTATGATAAATATAGGGAGAGTATGCAGATATGCTGCCATGAGGGCCGGTTTCCGAGTCCGGGGATAGTTAATCCGTGGAATAAGATAATCGGTGGGTTAAATAATCGGGTTTCGGGGATCGGGGATAACTTACTTTACTCGCGGATTATCGTAGTCCGAGAATATCTTTATTCTTTAACTTATGCCATGGGTTAGGAGGGAATTGCTGGGAATTCTCTATTTTGAGTAGTGGCATTCACGGCGTACAGCCTACAGACGACACTCTGTCAAAGGATTTTGTTTACGTTTTTGGCCACAGCCCCCGTGTCTCGTCCCTTATCAGTTGACAACGCAACGTTCTGTCTTGGTGGTGTGCTCTCTGTGTATGTGTGTATGAAGTTTCTGCGTGAAATTATGTTCAATTACCTCCTTTGATTAAATTTATTTAACTATGGCACAAGTAGAATGAGAGGAAAATGTAGAGAAAGAACTGAAGAATTTAAACTGTTTTAGTTTATTAAAAAAGTAGACCCTATCAGTGTGATATTTTTTTAACAGTGACATAGAAAAAAATGATTGATTATTGAAATTGACTGTATGTCTTTGGAATTGAAATTGTTACTAACACTTCGTAAAAAAAGGATCTTTTCAAACATTTTATTTTACCATATACTAGTAAAAAATGTGCATTGAATGATTTGCTTATTTAGACGACGTTGTGATTTTATTTTATGAAAATAAAATTTAAAAATAGGAACATGTTTATAATATTATGTAAAAAAAACTATTTTTTGTCCGTAGTAGCGTTGATCCGGTCAACTATACCTAAAACACCGAGGAACCCATTTTGCTAAAAAAATATTTTTTTGTAGAATAGTAGCCTGTATAAAACTTTTATGCATCAGTTTTTTTTTTATTTTTTTATTTCCATTTAAATATATAATACTTCTCGATGTACAATTTTGCAAGCAGACGCTTTTGATACGTATCATGGGGAGCCCTTGGAGGAATAATATATAAGGAGAGGCCACGTTCATATGGATATACAATGCTAAAGTGAAGCCGGCCGCTCCCCTCCACTAGAGTGGCACGGCTGGCCGTAGAGTGGCATGGTTCCGCCGCCGTAACACGGGGGGGATGGGGAAAAACGCGACGCGCGCAACTTTGAATTAAAATCCTGAGCAAACCAAGCAAATCACACAGTCTACCTTTTGCATTTTTAAAGAGGATGAAATTCTCTATCCAGTGATATAATATTTTTCTAGATAAAAATTTATTTTTATTTATAAATTGGAATTAAAGTAAAATATTTGTATTGAAGAGATGATTTTAATGCATAAAAACTAAATTTAAATTATGCCAATACATGTATTTTACTGTAAAATTAATTTTATTCCTTAGTATAATAATTTTAACAAAAAAAATACATGAACTGATACTTTCAATGTATATTACCTTATTATAATTTGTAAAAAATATTGAGTTTACTGCTTTATGTATAAGGTTCCGTATATCATTTAAGATATGTTGGACAGTAATTTATTGGCAAACGATACTACCTAGTTATTAATTAATTAAATTAATTGAATATAAAATAGTAAAAATCAGGCTTATTAGTAGCTTACTAAAATAGGCTTATTACTTATGCATAAAAATAAGCTTTTTCCTAAGTTTCACACATTATTGTTGTATGAACACAAGTTTTGTAATTTAACACTATGGTGCAGTCTTATTTTCATGAATTTTTAGGCACTGTTATATGCCTAATATGATACTGTTATATGTTAGGCCTATATGCCTCTGTTATATGCCTGCCTGTGGGACTCGGGAGTTCGCCCCACCACTTGCCGTGTTGCGCGGCGGCTTCGCTTCTAGCCGAGCGTGGCCACTCCTTATATATTATTCCTCCAAGGGGGAGCCCTGCGATCATCTTCAGAAGGCCTTGGGGCAATCCGTCTCGCAAGTTCATGAACACATTCTTAACCTAAAACGGGGTTTAAATTGTTCGTTACTTTGTGTCGTAAAATGGGTTTACAGCTCATACACAAGTCTCAGTTGAAGGGGTGGAGGCGCATATCTGGGGTAGTCACAATAATCGAGGCATTCCATAGCACAATAATCTAAAAACAACCATAACCTAAATGTCTAACTGCCAACCTATAGTTGGGAGATGACTTGTTGGCCAGACAGAGAAAGAGGGATTGAGGGGAGGTTACCCCCACCTCAGTGATTTCTATCTCTCCTATTGGTTAATTTTTAAGGTCTTATTTAATTTAAATGCTAATTAACAGCTGATAGTGGTGGGGGTATCTTCCCCTTCACTAGCCAAGAAGTCATCTCCCAACTAAAGTATTGAGTGAATCTCATCACTAATCTCAGGTTACAGCGCCTACTGAAAAATATATTCCTCATCTTAACACTACCCTTCACCAGGATTTAAAATGCTCAGAGATATTCCTCGACTTAGCCAAAAGATAGTCCTCGACTAAGCAATTGTGGGTTATATTTTAACTCTGAAATTCAAAAGAATAAAACTTAACTTGAGGATTAAATAACACCTGACTCGGAAACCCGCGAGAGTAAGTCCGGGAATATCCCTCCCGAGTTAACTCTCGGGTTAGCGATATTCCTAGAGTTTAGGTATCCTTGAGCCCCGAAACCCAATTTCTTTAGTCCTAGACTAAAAACTGGTTTTTATACTGGATTTTAGTCAGAGAATAGAGATAACCCAGGACTCGGAAACCGGCCCTAAAAGTAGGTATGTTTAGCATGAACAATTTATTTCTACCTTAAGAAGCCATATATAAAGTTTCATCAATATCTCTCCATAAATATAAAAGTTTGACTATTCTCTATATCAGTGTTTCCCAACCTTTTCGTGCCCGCGTACCACCTCAGGCTTTTAAATTTTTGGCGTACCACCCAAACTCATACATACCCCCCCCCTCCCCCTGCCTTACAAATACAGGCAGGAGAGAGCCTAGGTTATTGTTTTCATTTTAACATATTTCTTTATAGGCCCATAATAGTAGTCTGAAAAAAATTAACTCATATTTAAAACAAATAATTAAAAAAGTTGTATTTAAATTGAAAAAATAATAAATTGGGATGAACATTTTATTTTGAAGCTATACAAATATTACTGTGATTATTAATTAACATAATAGTATGCCTATATATATTATTCACTTTGAAACTAAAAATTGCTAGCTGCAGGCTTTATAAACAACATTTCGTAAGGTCTACAATACAACTGAAACAAATGATTGCAAATACACACTTATAGCGAAAAAAGGTTATTTTGCATTTCTACAAAAGTAACTAAAACAATAAAAATACAAAATTACCAAACTAAAAAATAATATTAACAGCAAAAGAGGTTGTTTATGGGAAACTTGCTGTTATTTCTTTCCCAGGATATTTTCCCTTTCAGGGGACTGATTAATAATCAGGACTAATTTTACACATGGACAAATAACGGTCACGACACAAACTACTTTGACTTGACTGGATTTTGGCTTTACCGAACGAATATACCAACTACCAGCGAGGTTGGTTTACCTCGTTGGAATACACAGAACGTGTTCCAGGGTAACCAAGTGATGAACTTCATAATCTCCGTGGATATGACAAAATTAATTTTCCATCCCGTTTCATTGCTTCTGCGGAGCATATCTTGTAACTTCAAAGTACAAGGTAAATACAAAACTTAAAATAGGCCTAATTCAAGGGTTCAGACAGGTCCTGGACACAACATCATAATTCATTCGTATAAATATGCTCGGAAAAGGGGACCTTAACTTAAAATAATTTAATTTGTTAAGTTGTAGCGAAATGGTTTTAGTAAGGAAAAGGAAGAGGTAAAAGCTACCTATTCGATCTCTGAAATTATTTGTAAAAGCGTTGTAACTCAGAATTGAGCTGACCAAAACGGCTGTCGGCATCACGTAGTTCAAAAGTGATTAATTTTTTTATTTTTCGTGTACTTAATTTTTGTTCTTCCTTTGTCTCTCGCGTACCACCTGAAATGCTCTCGCGTACCACCAGTGGTACGCGTACCACCGGTTGAGAAACACTGCTCTATATGATTAACATGGGAAAAAAGTATGCAGGTTTGCTGCCATGGGGAACACTGAAAGTAGGCTAGGTATGTTTAGCATAAAAAATTTATTTCTACCATATGAAGCCATATAATAAGTTTCATCAATACCTGTCCATAAATAAAGGAGTTTGACTAGTCTCCATATGATTAACATGGGAAAAGAGTATGCAGGTTTGCTGCCACGATAAGTAAAAAACCAAGATTTTTTAACATAAATGGTTGAATCTCATCCAAATGAAGCTAAATACCAAGTTTCATCATCCAAAAATATTGGTTAAAAAGAGAAATATTAACACATCTTTATTCTCCATAAGATTAACATTGGAGCCCCAAAATACAATGTACTGTCTTTAGACTTTGTAATATCTCGGTAACCAATGGAGATAGAGCAAAGCTTCAAAATACTAAATTGTGTGTTATTTTGAGCTAAATCCAGTGGTGAAAACAAAAATTTAAAATTTTTTAAAACTACACATGAAAAATGCAAAAAACCCATTTTTGAGGTACAAAACCCCCCAAAACTACCCCTTCCGATAGGTTGAAATGTCTGGTTTACGAACTTATCCGAATAAACGCAGGATTACACATCTCTACCAAATTTGGTGTCGATCGGACTATTTTTACAAGAGTTATCGTGTCTAGGGACACATACACACACACACACACACACATATATACAGGGTGTTTCAGAACTCCCTACTAATATTTTAGGGCATTGTTCCTGGGTTAAAAACATATCTAAATATCATATTTAAATTGTCCGGAAGTCTTAAGTTACTCACACAGCCGCCATTTTGTTTTTTACACATAATAATTTTTATTTCCGTAACGGATGGTTGTATTCAGATCATATTTGGTATAAATCTTTATCATACCAATGTACATTTCCAAGAAAAAAATGAATTTTTTTCATTGAATATTTTCAAAATGGCGGCCATTTTAAATTTTTAAACTCAAATATCTCAAAATCGGTAAATTTTATAAAAATTTTACAAGACACAAAAAAGTTGGAAAATTAAATTACCTAACCAATGGTGCCAAGTTTGTAAGGATCTGACAACAAATAACGGAGTTATTGTGATTTTTCTTCATAAAAACATGGATTTTGCATTGAATTTAATGCAAATAACGCCATTTTAACAGCAAAATCCATGTTTTTATGAAGAAAAATCA
Organism: Neoaliturus tenellus; assembly: GCA_030545055.2. Classification (NCBI taxonomy): domain Eukaryota; kingdom Metazoa; phylum Arthropoda; class Insecta; order Hemiptera; family Cicadellidae; genus Neoaliturus; species Neoaliturus tenellus. The sequence continues at coordinate 73,063,449 of CM061532.1, read as the reverse complement.
CAATAACTCCGTTATTTGTTGTCAGATCCTTACAAACTTGGCACCATTGGTTAGGTAATTTAACTTGGCAACTTTTTTGTGTCTTGTAAAATTTTTATAAAATTTACCGATTTTGAGATATTTGAGTTTGAAAATTTAAAATGGCCGCCATTTTGAAAATATACAATGGAAAAAATTCATTTTTTTCTTGGAAATGTACATTGGTATGATAAAGATTTATACCAAATATGATCTGAATACAACCATCCGTTACCGAAATAAAAATTATTATGTGTAAATAACAAAATGGCGGCTGTGTGAGTAACTTAAGACTTCCGGACAATTTAAATATGATATTTAGATATGTTTTTAACCCAGGAACAATGCCCTAAGATATTGGTAGGGAGTTCTGAAACACCCTGTATATGTATATATATATATATATATATATATATATATATATATATATATATTATGGTTATATATATATATAAAATTTCTTTTTTCTAAGAGAAATTTTTCAGATGATAACATTTTTTTTATCATTCTGCACGAAATCAGCCTGTTTTTTGTTCTCTCAATAGTATCAAAACCGATTCTTTTTTGTCCGAGGACTAAAAAATCATCTGGAGAATTTTTTAGGTCCTAGTACTGAAAAGTCAGCTGTTTGCTAAGTATATTATTATTGATTTATTAATGTTGAGGAGCAGAATTTTGAAATTCAAACGTTATAAAGAGCATTGTTTGTAAATAACAGATATGTAAACACTGCATATTACTTACTTTGTAAATATAACCTCGAAAATACAACTTGATTGTTAATATTTTTAACGATCAAAAGTCTAATTTTGCATTATAATAAAAAACGTTGTTCATCACTCGGAGCAAAAGTGTCTTTTTGATGCTTAATCGTTTTTAAAAACTCGGCTGTGCCTCGTTTTTAAAACACGATTGCGCACCAAAAAGACCCACTTTTGCTCCTAGTGATGAAAACTACTATAATTTTAAGAAGGTATTGAAGAATGAAAGCTGGGATTTATTTTGGTCTGTAAATACGAGGTATGTTCGGAAAGTAAGTTGTTTTTAAATAAAAAAAGAACAAGTACAGATACAGCAAAAAAATTTATTGCATTCAAATCTACAACTCTTACATTATTTTTCGACATAACTCCCGTGATTTTCCAGGCATTTGTCATAGCGTGGCACAAGTTTTTGTATACCCTCTTCGTAGAATTTTGCCGCCTGTGTAGTCAACCATGATGTAACACGTTCTTTCAGCTCTTCGTCGCTGTTTAACCGCTGACCGCCAAGGAAAGACTTCAGATGGAGAAACAAATGAAAGTCGCTAGGAGCGAGGTCGGGGCTGTACGGCGGATGGTCAAACACGTCCCAGCCAAAGCCCTGAAGGAGTGATTTTGTCACATTGGCAGTGTGTGGTCGAGCATTATCGTGAATGAAAACCACGCCTTTTGTCAGCATTCCTCGGCGCTTGTTCTGTATTGCGCGGCACAGTTTCTTGAGCGTTTCGCAATAAACATCTTTATTGATTGAAGTCTTTCCTTGGCGGTCAGCGGTTAAACAGCGACGAAGAGCTGAAAGAACGTTTTACATCATGGTTGACTACACAGGCGGCAAAATTCTACGAAGAGGGTATACAAAAACTTGTGCCACGCTATGACAAACGCCTGGAAAATCACGGGAGTTATGTCGAAAAATAATGTAAGAGTTGTAGATTTGAATGCAATAAATTTTTTTGCTGTATCTGTACTTGTTCTTTTTTTATTTAAAAACGGAACTTACTTTCCGAACATACCTCGTAGTACTGATGTTGAAGTGCTGTATGGTACATTCCTGAAAACGGTCAGATTGCATTTTGAGTCTTGTTTTCCACTCAAGACATTTAAAGTTAAATCTAATTTGAACCTAACTAAAAAATAGGTAACGCCAGGTATCATTATTTCCAGCAAAAGGAAAAGAGAACTACATACATTAAGTAAAAAGAGCAATGATAAAATGTTTTTAGACTATGTTAGAAAGTACAAAAAAAATTTTAAGCAATGTGTAACCGAAGCTAAAATGCAATACAATTCTAATTTAATTAGAAATGCATCGAATAAAACAAAAATGGCTTGGAATGTTGTTAAATCAGAAACATCATCACAACATAAACAATCCCACATTGAATTGTTAATTGATCATGGGAATCATATCACAAATCCTTTGGATATTGCTTCTACACTTAACAAACACTTTTTAAACACAACAAAGCATATTGATCTCACTCCAGATATCCTCAGTTCTCAATCACTGTTGGAAATGTTTGACAAGCCTGTCAAAACACTTTCAAAATTTCCTCCTGTTACTGCTGGTGAAATCGAGAGCCTTGCTAGAGAGCTGAAGTCGACAAAATCTTCTAGTTGGGATGATATCCCTCCATTCATAGATAAAATTTGTATCAAACACTTGAGCTTACCCTTGGCTCGTATTATCAATGCTTCCTTTGAATCTGGGGTTTACCCTCACCTTTTAAAGTTTTCATGTATAACTCCTTTGTATAAAAAGAAAGGTGATTCATCATCTGCCGATAACTAGCCGAATAATTAGCAGAACCTTTAAATGTATATTTTAGTTTTATATCTGGACGAATCACATGTCAAAATATTGATAATATGTGATTATTGTGAATAAATAAATAAATAAAAACTACAGACCTATTGCAATTCTTCCCGTCTTTTCTAAGCTTTTTGAGCGGACAATTTATAATAGACTTCAACATCATCTATCCGAATCCAACATAATTCATTGCAATCAGTTTGGCTTCCAAAAGAACAAATCCACATCAAATGCAATTTGTCAGCTAACTAAGCAAATCTTTGATGCTTTTGATGAGAAATTATTTGCGGCTGGAGTATTCTGCGATCTTACAAAAGCATTTGATTCGGTCAATCACAATATTTTGTTAAGAAAGTTGGAATATTACGGATTACAAGGTAGGACCCTCAATTTACTTCAATCATATATTATAAACAGATTTCAGTGCACTCGTATCTCTAATTATCGATCCTCCTATCAACAGGTGGTAGCTGGTGTTCCTCAGGGCTCCATCCTTGGGCCTTAGTTGTTTTTGCTCTATATTAATGATCTTCTTGTCAATGTAAGAAGCTCCAGTATAATTTTGTACGCTGATGACACCACAGCACTTATGAGGAACAGCAATGGAACTCATCTTGGTAAAATGTTGGATGAAGCCATGGAAGACATGGACAAATGGTTTCACTCAAATGGACTGGTACTAAATAAAGAAAAAAACCTTTATTGTGAATTTTCATCCAAATTACAACAATAGTATTAGGGCTCGTGCAGATCACATAAAATCAACCATTAATCTTTCTTCTTCTGTTAATTAGCGAATTTCCCTATAGGGAATACGCTATTACGGTAGTAGCCATGGTAAGACCTAAGCCCGGGACCAAGTTACTTTTTCATTTCGAGGTCCCCAGAAGGCAAAAACACCGTTCGTTCATTTTCATATATATGTATATATATATATATATATATATCTATGTGTCCGTGGTACTGATAACTTTTGAAGTGGACCTCCGATTTTGATTAAATTTGGTATGAAGGTGTAAGACTAGGTCTATTTTCATGAGTTCGCAAACCAGCATGATCGGGTTATGGGAACGGGGTTTTATGGGGTTTCAAAAGGGTCAAAAATGGGTTTTTTGCATTTTTGGAGCATAATTTTCAAAATTCAAGAATTTTAACTAAAACCATTTAAAAGAGCTTTAAAAAACAAACAATTTAGTATTTTGAATTTTTAACTTGGCTTATCATGTTACGGAGAAAAGCCAAAAATAGGTTTCCCTTGTTAATCTTATGGGAAATCAACAAAACCTTGTATCTCGCTTATTTATTGGAATAACTTGATAAAATTTGGTATGTACATTCACTTGGTAGGGTTCAACTGATATTTGCTTATAACACCCACATGGCGGCAAACCTACATACTCACCCCTATGGGGTTTATGGGGAAAATGAAAAGAACACCATAACTTGATAATATTTGGTATGTACATTCACAAGGTAGGATAGAACTGATATTTGCTTACAACACCCATATGGCGGCAAACCTACATACTCACCCCCAAGGGATTTATGGGGAAAATTAAAAAGTGCCGAATATTGATACAGTTTGACATTTACCTAACGTTAACTCTTACATTTCCTAACAAAACTAACATTTTCTAACAACATCCCATGGTAGCAAACCTACATACCTATTTCTATGGTGTTTATGGGGAAAAGACAATATCTCAAGATCGTTTGGAAATTCGCTGAGTACGCAGGTCTGCTGCGACGGGGGTATTTTCTTGGTATCACAGTTGACAAGTCGCTTACTTGGTCTGAGCATATTGCCAAGCTTCAGACCAAGCTGAATAAATCTTTCTATGTCTTCAAAGTCCATAGATGTATCTTCTCTTAAATCCGTGTATTATGCTTACGTATATTCCCATCTATCATATGGAATTATTTTTTGGGGTAGCTCTCCTGAAAGTCTGAAAATATTCCGTCTTCAAAAGAGAATTGTAAGAGCAATGGCTGGTGCTGACATCCGATCTTCATGTCGCAATATATTTAAAAGTTTTGAAATACTGCCGTTACCCTGTATCTTCATCTTAAATATAGTTACTTTTGTGAGATTAAATGCTTTACATTTTAATTCCAATTTACACAACCATAGATACCATACAAGACACAAACAATTACTACAAATACCAGCACATAAGACAACATCCTTTGAAAAATCTGTTATATACACAGGGAGTAAATTCTATAATAAACTTCCTCAGGACATTAAAAATGTATCTTCAACAAAAAAGTTTAAAGCAGAGGTGACAATATATTTAAAGAAAATGAATTTTTATAGTACTAATGAATATTTATTAGCCTGATCTTGGAAATGTTTAAGTGTTTGTTTATAACTGAACTTCTGTTTTTAATTTTAATTTTCCTGTAATGGTTTAGTTTATAGAACACAGACGGAACTTACTATCTTGTATTAACCTTTTTTGTATAATAGCATTCTAGGAATATGACAATTCGCCTGTCTGAGGGAAATTCCCTATTGGATGTAATGCGATGTAAATAATAAATAAAATAAATAAATAAATATACATATATATGTATATATAAAATTTTTAATGACTTATTTTTGGTCTCTGGGAACCTAAAAACAAAATAGTAACATGGTCCCGGGCTTAGGTCTTACCATAAGACCTACGGTAATAGCTTATTCCCTATGGGAAATTCGCTAATAAAGTGGTCCCGGGCTTAGGTCTTACCATGGCTACTACCGTAATAGCGTATTCCCTATAGGGAAATTCGCTAAAACCAAAATTTTTGACCATAAATGGATGAATCACAACCAAATGAAGCTAAATACCAAGCTTCATCCAAAAATATTGGTTAATAAGTGAAATATTAACACATACTTTTCCTCCATAAGATTAAAACTGGAGCCCCAAAAAACAATGTACTGTCTTTAGACTTTTTAATATCACGGTAACCAATGGAGATAGGCCTAGAGCAAAGCTTCAACATACTAAATTGTGTGTTTTTTTAGCTAAATCCAGTGATAAAAATAAAAATTTAAAATTTTTAAAATTATATATAAAAAATGCAAAAAAAAACTCATTTTTTGGGTACAAACCCCCCCCCCCCCAAAACTAGCCCTTTCCGGTAGGTCGATATGTCTGGTTTACGAACTCATCCAAATACACGTAGGATATAAATAAACTTCTCTACCAAATTTGATGTCAATCGGACTGTTTTTTCGAGAGTTATCGTGTCTAGGAACATATACATATATACATATACAGTGTGTCTCTGAACTCTCTACCAGACCTTTACAGGTATTATTCCTAGACAAAAGACAAGCCAAAATATCACTTAAAAATTTCCAAAACTCCAAAGTTACCCGTACAGCCGCCATTTTGTATTTTTAAAGAATAAAAGATTATTAATTTAAGAACGGCTTGACGTAATAATCTCAAAGTCGGTACACAGCTTTTTTAAGTAAAAACTCAGCTGTTAAAAAACAATCAACTTATTATCATTCATATTTTCAAAATGGCGGCTGTTTAAAATCTTTAACCTTAAATTGCATAACAACTTCATAAGGTATGCTACAGTACCTATTATGTGTTTTTTTTTTTGAAAATTTAATTTAAAATCCAAAGATTATGAAAATTGGTTCATAAATAAGCAAGATAAAACGATTTTAATACAAATTGTCACACATCTGAGCTGGTTGCCGTGCGAAAAGGGCGGTGCCAGCTCAACAATGGTTTTTTTTACTGAAACTGCTCCCGGTGAAGTGGTACGACAGTGACTAGCCTCTGATAAATCGCTCTACCTCCCTTATTTATGAAACAATTTTCATAATTTTTACATCTTTAGATTTTAAATTAATTTTTCCAAAAAACACATGGTAACATAAAGTTTGCTATCTTAAGTAGTTTTTATGCAATTTAATGTTAAAGATTTTAAACAGCCGTCATTTTGAAAACATAAATGATAAAAAGTTGATTATTTTTTTCCAGCTGGGTCTTGACTTAAAAAAACCTGTGTACCTACTTTCCAATAATTATAACGTCAAGCCGTTCTAAAATTAATAATTATTCCTTAAAAAATACAAAATGGCAGCTGCACGGGTAACTATGGAGTTTTGGAAATTTTAAATATGATATTTTGGCTTGTCTTTGGTCCAGGAATAATATCTGAAAAGGTTGGTAGAGAGTTCAGAGACACCCTGTATGTATAAATTTTAATGACTATTATTTTTTATCTATAATGTAGACTAGGTCTACTGCAGTTTATTGGTTCATTTTATATAGTTACAGCACTGACTACACTAATGTGAATAGACTTTTTATCCAATGCACATATTTGATACCATACTGAAATTTGGACAGGTTCATGTTCACGGCACCAGAGGCATTGCAGTCGATGTTGTGATTATTCAGCTGGTGTTACAGATGCTGCAAAAACTTATCACAACATTCACAAAATTATCGATTAAAATGTTTTTGCAGCATTACGAAAAGTGGTAGAACTGATTTGCCCATCATGTGTCATTTGTACTTCATATTGGCCACTAGATATTGTGCTACCTGAAATCGGTTTCAAGCTCACCTAAGTTATGCTATTCAGACTATAGTAAATGCTTACTGATATAAAATTTTAGAAAATAACAACTTAATTGGACAACAAAATAAAGACTTTCAAGCAAATGAAATGATGAAACATTTTTTCATTTTTATCAGATTACTTATTCTAGTATAAAAATACTTCAGAATAAAAACTTAATAAATCGTTAAGCTGAGTTAATATGTATATTTTACAGTACAGTAAATGTACTGACCCGGCAGGCAGGACAGCCTCCTACGATGATTATATCATTTGGCTGTGTGATTACGACAGTGGTAGCTCCATAGCTGGGTACAGGCCCAGGGGCTGTCTGCACAGGGTACGGCTGGAACCCTGGTGGTGGTGGAGGTTGAGACACTGCAACACACTAATTTTTTACTTTTCCATTGCAGAAAACAATTTCCCTTTTCTTTTAGAATTTAGGCCCCTATGTTATAAGTTTCTAGATTTGACCAATCTATAAGTTGGTTGTAAGGTTGAAGTTTCTTTAGCGGAACAAAACCATACACATTGATCATATGTTATCAAGCCACCTTGTTTTTAGGTTTCAATTACCTTGCTGACACACAACACATATTTTGTGTTCTTTGGTTGAAACACTTGGAAATAAGAAAAAAATGCAAAACAGTGCGCTGATTAGTCAAGTTTTTTACTGGCTTACTATTTGCTAGACATTAGTGATTGCTTGAGGCCGCTGCAAAACTGATTTCATAATGAAACGTAGGCCAAAAGGGCTTTCCTTAGCCCTAGAAACTAGATCTCAGGCCAACCAAATTGCACTTCCAGCCTTTGATTTTAAATCTATTCATCTGCTTCATTAATTTTACTGACAAAAGTTGAAATGGGGACATATTGGAGATAAAAGAAAAAATTCTTGATAAGCTGGATCCTAATTATTGTTTTAACCCTAAAGGAGTATGTTCTGTAATCTGCACAAGATTTGATGTCTTTAGACTATGTGCTGTAACAGTGGTATTTTTTGTTACCTAATGCATAGTATTACAAAAAAAAAAAAACTACTGGTAGTGTAGTATGGAGTAGCATGGTAACATAAGATGGGCTTTAAACAAGCCTGTCAGTTATTCCCAACTCAGACAGCCAATTAGGCTGTGGCCTATGGCTCATTGGGCCTGATTGATAGTAATATACATGTTTTTAAATAAACTTATACAATTAATTTTATTTTGCTTAATATATATGGGAAATATTTTATTCATTGTAGTAAGATTCACAAAAATAGTCCGATGGAAATTTTAACAGCTGTGTCTCCCTCACCCCCTCTTGCCCTGCAATGTTGTCATTTGTGGATTTGTTTACGATGTGTAATATCATATAAAAATCATTCTGGATGGATTTGGCAACAATGTCTCAACCCTCATCGGACTATTTTGTGAACCTTGCTATAACAATATTGTACTTTAATAATTCTGCCTCAAAAATTCAAAATTGGAACAAGGAATACTTAATGTAGCTTTTTTGCCAACTGGGCAACCTATTTCACACACTATAAACAGGTTAACTGAGTGTACACCAAAATTCCAGAATTCCGGGTTATTTAAATCTGGGAATGCAGGACTCTACTGGATAGGCAAAAATTTCAGCTAGACTTAGTAATCATACGCTGTAACAATTTTGAAAGTGATTAGGGGGGCCTATAAAAGTTAATAGGTAGATATAAGATATTTTATAAATTTTGTTAAAAAAAAGTCAACTGGATGCACTTCTGCAGACGCCCGGTGGAACTATCGAAAGAAAATTATCGAGCGATTCGACCGATGTGTCAATCGTAAACAAGCAATAAATTATGGTATCTTTTAAAATATCGATTATTCGTAACTCAATGTAACTTATCATATCATAGTAATTAATGCAAGTAAAAGTTTTTAGCAAAGATTTTATTATATTGTAACGAAGTTAATTAAAAATTATAAACACCAAACAAGATTAGGTTAAAAAAAATCCACCATCAAAATTGCAACATAGGCCCTGAAACAAATAATAAAATATCCAACCTTCAAAATAAACTCACATAAAATGAAGCAAACATCTTTCTTTTTCAATAACTGGGATAAACACTTTCTGTAGGCCTAGAATTTAAGTTTAACCCGGGAGAACTGACATACTGGTCAAAAGACCGGATTGGAAGTTTTTTGATCAAAACAAATTTTCCCGGTTGTCGGCAGTCTTCGCCGGCACTGTACCTCATGTGTCACTTTCCACGAACAGAATGACACATTTCCTGTCATTTTCCAACTTGAACAGCCAGTACAGTGGACGATTCCGTAGAAGAATGGTGGGTTCGACCGTGAGTCAGCTCCGGCGTTACGGGATAAACGGTGCATTTGACCGTGTGGCAGTTCTCGTGTTTAAAGTTGTGACAGTTTTAACGGATGACGTGTTTGTAATTAAATCATTTTTCCTGTAAAAATATTTTATTCTTGAAATCATGGACTCAGAGGAACGTAATCGGATCGATAGACCTCTTTCCTTACAATTCTCATCATCGATAAAATAAAATTGTGTAGTTCATTGGCTAGCTAAAAATTGTATTATTTTTTTAAACAATAAATACATAAATTAAACCTTTTAAATTGAAATGAATTTAGTTTTGAGTGACAAATAGATTGTTAATAAATGTTTAAAGTTCAATCAGTTTTTTTTCTCTTCCACTAAGTAGGCCAAACTAAAATCTTTGATAAAAGTAAAAAATTATATAAGTTATTTTTTTATCATACATTACATAAATTATGTAAACACTTGTTTACAGTGTAAAATGTTAATACAACTAATAATAAAGACATAAGTATGAATAGATTTTGAAAAATAAAATACCGATTTATTCAATATAGCCTATGTGGTATTTTATTAAAACTTGGTCTAAAAAACCGTGAGTCAATTCTCACGTTTCCAAATCAATGTCAGTTCTGCCAGGTTAATAACTTTTGGCTTAACTTGGTCCATGAATTCACCAACTCGAGTGACTGCTAGAACGAGAACAGCCATTGACAACATCATCATACACATTCCAAATTTTCACTTTTCTGTTATTAATGCGGCCATCTCAGACCATTTTGCTCAGGAGGTCATCATTCAGGGTTTGATGCCAAAACGTGAAAGCCAATAGAAAAACTAAAGACGGGGTTGGCTGTTCAGCCAGCTACAACACTGAGCTTCTAAACAGAGGTCTCAAAAGTGAAAACGAGTCCCTTCTGGACAATTTTAAAGATGCCAATGGAATGTATAATGCATTTCATGAATGTTTTTTATTTCATCTTAATAACTTCTGCCCATTTAAAGTTTTAAAAACAAACAAAAAATAAATTCCAACTCATGGATTGCTAGTGGTATTCTTAAAACCAGGCAAAAACTTAAATTCTATCACGAGATTTTGATCAAAACCAAAAATGAAGATGTCAAACAATTTTCAAAAGAGTCTTTCTGTTGCAGGAAAAAGCTCTTAGAATCATGGCAAGACTAAAATTTAGAGAGTCGTGTAAAACTGCTTTCAGGGAGTTAGAATTATGGACTCTGCCCTGCCTCTACATTTTAGAAGTCTGTGTCCACTGCAAGTCCAGTAACTCGATGTTACGTGGTAGTGACCTCCACCAGTACCAGACTAGAGGAAGAGACAATTTTCTCACCCAGAGACATAGTCTAGAACCACTGCATTTTAAAAGAACATCTTCCATCTCAAGTGGGTGTGAAATTGATGAATGCACTCCCTGATAGCATCAGTGAGTGAATCTAAATTAATTCAAAACTTGTTTACCTCTTGGTGTCCACTGCTTATTACTCGATTGATGAATTCATGAGGAACCGCTGGGATTTTGAAAAGAAACAAAATATGGGGAAGAGGCTTTGGCATTGGTTCATGATTTTATTTTTTTGTTCAATGATATTATTAGTCCATTTTTACATTGTAAAATAAACAAACGAAATATCAATAACTGTAAAAGAATTAAGATAATGTCATACTTTGACGTTGTAATGCAATGTAAACCATTGTCTACTACAATACGGTAAAGATATTGCTAATATTATTATTAAAAAATGCAAAAATGCATCAGCTCTTAACATTTAAACGTTTCTTTTATTGGTTTTCAGCTAGGCCTAGATGGTCGTGTCTATTAATTTATTTATTTATCCATGCCAACGGCTTGAGCCAATTACATAAGAAATTACAAAGGAAGATGGCTTAATGATTTGAGTCCTCTTATCAATGAATTTTTATGGCCCTCCAAACGATTGTATGGTTTGAGTGTTGGCAGATTTTAACTTATTAACTTATTGGATCTTTTCATTAGGCTAGGCCTACCTGATATTTTTACTTACGAATTAAAGATCGATTTGATTGTACATCTTGATAGTTTTCAGTCAATGTATCGGTTGAATCGATCGATCGATAATTTTCATTTGATAGTTCAACCGGGCGTCTGCCCGGTCTCAAACTGATTACTACCATGATCGTTCTGCCACTGAACCGATCTTTCGGAAGCGGGCATATTTTTCTACTGCGGTCAACCTACCGTCACACAACCTTGTTTTCAAACACAATCGATTTTTGTGACACTTTTCTAGCGTGATCAAATTCTTTACCAGGGCCATGATCGTTCTGCCACTGAACCGATCTTTCGAGAGCGGGCCTATTTTTCTACCGCGCGGTCAACCTACTGTCACACAACCTTGTTTTCAAACATGATCGATTTTTGTGACTTTTCTAGCGTGATCAAATTCTTGACCAGGGCCGAGCTTCCTGCTGCACCTCGCTTCCTCCAGACCTTTCTGCTGCAGAACTTTCTGATCAAGAGGTCTTTCAGTGAAAATGTCAAACTGTCGCCCATGATTTTGCTTTGATGATTTTGCTTTGAGGTTGGAAAGATAAGTTTGAACATCAATGATAGTGATATGCCTAGTCAGAGTACTAGCCTAAGCCTAATTTACAGTACCGGTAGACCCAATCAAAACTCTCATCACCTCGATACATTAATAGTGCAGGCCCAAACTACCCTGTAGTGTTCATACAGCCTGAAATGCTTACCATAATTAGAGTTGTTAGGATTGAAGGCGTAGTTAGGGTCTCCTACAGCAGTGTATGGTGGAGGATTGTCTCTTGGTTTCTTTGACTCAGCCATTTCTGTTCTGAAGCTATCAGAATAAATCGGTAATGACAGACCAGACTTAAAATCACTAGGGCCTAAATCAAAATGACAAAGTTCAAATGTTCGCAAATGAAACTGTATCACCAGAAAATAGCACAATACTTGCAATCCTAACTAAACAAACTAAAAAATGCAGTAGTTACAGTTTTTAGATTGGCCAGGGCCAACAAATGAAAATGTGATTACACGATTCCTGTCTGTAATTTACAGGCAAAAGCAAAAGTAAGAGGCAAGGCAACTGAGGAGCTGACCCTTCTTACCAAACTTTTTCGGGATCGGGATCGGGAATAGAATAGAAATAGAATAGAATAATCCATACAATCTTGTTTTTGTTGATGTTCTTCTGTTATAAGAATGTAAAGTCAATGCTACTAGCATTCAAGGTGACTGTAGGCCGTGGATGTCGCCACAGAGGTTTTGTTGGTTAAAAAATCAGCATACTACTCTTTGTTGCTTACAAGTGTTGCCAACGCTGCAGAAAAAAACAATCGTTCTCGTTTATGTAGGACAGTTTTTGCCTCAACTATTACTAAAATAAGGAATTTCAAGTCAATGTGTATATTTGGAAAATTTTAAGCTGAAAGTCAGTATTATATTTGTGGGTGAGATCAGTCTCAAATGTTAACGGGATAAAACAGGATTTATCAACTCGACCAACGGGTTTAAATGATTTTGTTCGGATCAGCTAGATTATCTTCATCTACCGTAAAAAGTAACGTTGTCTCTGTTTTCATTAGATTTCGGTTAATTTTAATTAAAATTAAGTTAAATTACAATTCACATTAAAGAATTTGCAATAAAAGTTGGTCAACATTTTAAAGCACCCTCTAGAAATGAATCAAAGGCGAGGGGGGTGAATCCCGAAACAATATGACCTTCTTAATTACTATTCGTCACTGCGGTATATCCTAAGCTTTAAAATGACCCCTCAATCTTAAAAATCGGTTCAGTAGGTCTAGAGGAAAAGGGACGTAACAGACGAAACCCTTATAGAAATAAGAAGATAGATTCACATTTTAAAGAGTTTGCCTAGTGACACTATAATACATTGAGACATTCAATTAATTCACAACACATTCCCTTATAAATATCAACTAGGCCCCTATAGGATTTAATTTTCCAGAAATACTCGGTTTCATCGGAAATTGCCTCATCCTACATAAAAATCCCATAACACGTCATAATTATCCCCGCTTATCCCAGCAAGCCCCATAAAATCCCCAAACGCGGGGAAAATACCATCTCTTTGCAATTGCAACACTGGTGGCTGCAGAAAAGATGCCATGATGGCAACGAAATCGTTCAAAAGAGGTGTTCTGTAAAAGAGCTGCTCACTCCGAACGACTCTGTAGGTCTGTAGGTGTTACAAATTCGATTTTAGTGGCTATGTAGAGTAGTTGCTGATCAAGATAACAGCAATTTGTCGGAATTAAAAGTATTTTTCACTTTAAGTTGCTGCAACAGAAATATATTTTACCAATCTAACAGTCAAAATCAATGTTCTAAAGAGTATAGGTCATATTCTTGTTAACGCCAACACAAATTTGAAATGTTCTATCAGCGCCGACAATTGTCGGCGATAATTCACACTACCATTTTAGTGCCTATGTTAACATTCAAAATGTAGTTGCTATGAGCGTAGCTATTATGAGACCCCACGGATACTGTAACACTCTTATGTATGGGAGGTGATTAATTAATATTAAATTGATTGCTAAAAATTACAAGTCATTGAAAAATAATAATAATACTGTTATAGCATTGATTATAAATACTATATTATGAAAACAATGGTTATAGCATTGACTATGCCAATGGTTATAAAACCTATGGATCTTAATAAATTTTAACTATAAATTTTATTAATAAATTTTTACAGTGGTAAGGTCTTTTGCAATCAAGGAATGCCTTACCACAATGAAAATTTTATTTATTGGAAAGTGAGTTTTTAATTTAGTTTTATTGATTGTTCCAATAAGAAGAGCTACAGAAATGACTATTGATCTTAATCTTAAATATCCATAGTCAATGTCCATAGTCATTGCTACGACTACGACCCAATGACCATAAAATGTTGAATGTTAAAACCATAGACTTTCTATTATAGAAACTCAATAGACTATATTGTTTTGTATTAAATACTATAACTGTCTATTGTGTAGTTAATTGCAATTATTATAAAATGGGAAACCTTTGGAATGAAGAAACCAAGATCTTTTTTAAAACTATTTAGTTAACATCAAAGTTGCATGGTTAAGAACCAAATCAACCTTGTGACAAAAAAACATAGAGCTCAGTGACAAAATACAAAAAAGATACCAAACAAACAGCGGAACGGACGGGAACGGAACAGCAACAAACAAAAACAGAATAAGAACAAGTTTCTGTTTCTGTCCTCAAGAAAGTCGATTACTTGATTGTACTGATAGTAGTAGCAGTTAGTTCTCAAATTATTAACAATTATTTTGATAGATAAATTAAACATTTAATATTTTATTTTTTAAAGTTCTCATTAACGTTCCAAAACAAACTCAATAGGTTTTTAAGAACATATGGGAAAAATATCAGCTTTAGGTAAGTTAGGTTAGTTTTCTCGTAAAATCTTGATCAACCAAACAATATATGTACTGGATTACTAAAATCAGTCCTACTATAAACAATGATTGAGTAATTTGATATTCATACCACTCTGGGTGAATTTAACAAATTTTTATATAAAAAACTTAGGTTAATACTATCTTAGCTGGTAGGCCCAGTGAAGGTGTCATCAAACCACCAATTAAGTTTTAATTATGAACATAAATTTAAATCTAGTAACGTCTTGTAACTTTAGAGGAAGAGAATACCTAGTAGCTATCAGAACTGTTAATCAGTCTGAAATCATTGAAGTGAAAGTTACTGATAAAAGGACTTTAGAAGAATGGCTAGGTTCCTTTAATGCTTCATACATAGAAAATCTTACTCATAAAACTGGAAACTATAAAAGATTTGACACTTTTGTGTCAATGCTAAAATCTGCTCTCTTGAACACAAGTCAGTGTGTTTCTTTGGACTTACTTAAATTTGAAGATCTAGAAATGCTGCGAAGTCGGGGATCTCATGGGAGGTGTTTAAATACACATAATTCACAGGTGTTAACCCCGTCTGCTAACAACAGGCGCTATCTTATAGTCACATATACTGTTGAATTTGACAGAATTCATTATCCTCTGGCTTTGGAGTATTGTGGCCCCCCTGATCCTAGAGTTCTGCAAGAAACAATTCAAAGACTTGAAAAGCAGGTGGCTGATTTACAACTCCAGCTTGATAATAATGATTGGGGTAATGTTAAGAGAGAGGTTGATGCTTTGCACAAGAAGGTAGTAGATGTAACAACTGAGAATATAATGCTGAAACAAGAAATAAAAAAAATTACTACTTTAAAGACAAGTAACAAGGATTGTAAAAAAGAAATTGATTCACTTTTGAAGTATACTTATAAGCTTGAAAATGAATTGAAACTTGAAAGAGATGGCATTGAGAAGCTGAAGAAAGAAAATTTTAAGTTGTCGTCTCTGTTACAAGAAGCTTTAAGTAGGACTAATAATCAGGTGTTCCAGAATCAGTACAACAGGCCTCCATTTGGAGTGGATAGCCCTAAATCAAAACATAAGCTATTCCCTGTTAAACATAACTATTTGTCACCTAGAAGAGACTTGTGTGGTGTTAGTTGTTCCGATGAAAAGCCATTTAACCGAAAAAGACCTTTATCTAAAGAAAGAAAGGTTTGTTCTGCCAGGAGCCGTATTAACGTAATCCATAGTTCAAGTGAAGAATCAGCTGTAGGCAATAATAAATGGAGGGTACCGGTAATGAAGGATTGTAGACCATCGCTTTCCCCACGTAGTCGAGCTTCATCACCCAGCTTTTCAGATTTGTCACACAATTCTGAAATAAGTCGTTGTGCATGCAAAAATTGTCTTAAAGTAAACTTGGTTACAAAAGATCATTCATTTAATTCTGGGAAAAATGATAAAGGTAAAGGAAGAGCTAAGTTGCTGAAAAGAATTCAGAGTCTAGAGAAACTGATAAGTGGTATTGTGCTGAACTAAAATTGGTATTAACGTCTGTTATGAAAAACTAAAGGTTGACTCAACTTAACTTGTTTATTGTATGATTCATAAATAATTTACCTAACCTAACTCTTGTTATTGTATCGTTTCTTATTGTTATTTATTTTGAAATTTATAACTAAGAATGTCAATATTCATTAAAGTTAGTTAAATATTTACAATGTTAAAAATCTTTTATTAGAAATTAATAGTTCCAATATCTCTTATAGTACTGCAACCGTACTGAAATATATCTTGGGCAGTTAATTTGTTGTCTGATTACTTATATGCTGTAGCAGTAATAAATAAAACTTAAGCGATACCCCAAAGCAGAACAACGTGCGACGCTGCGACATTGTCGCAGACAGGTAAAGGGGTCTGAAACGGGTCTGCGGACAGATTAACAAGCTAGAAAACAAAAAATAGGAACAATGTGATTAAATTTAGACAAGTCGAAAAATCGTCCGCAGACAGAATAAGTGCTGTGTATCGGTTTTTTTATTAATGAAAGATAAAAAGTTAAATATAGAAATCAATTATTAAGGAAAGGACGTCTAGTTCTAGGAAGATAACAATACCGAATAATATGAGATGATAGATGGAATGCGAAACAACTGCCGATAAGAGCTCTATTGTTTGACATCCGGCCGCTCGGCGATCGCTTATCTGATTTGCGACCTTATCAGTTCCCTAGTACATTATATTGAGTTTCTGATCTAATTGACGTACAAAAACAAATTATAGCTAATTTTTTTCGTCTAATTTTCATGAATTGAATAGAACTTTAATCAATGTTGTACGACCTATAGTTCAACCTGAATTGGTGAATTAATGTTATTATTATGTTGTTTTCAATATTCTAAAAAATACTACAACCGTCTTTTTTTTTTATAAATAAATATACCTTTTTCATTTATAGTTATAATTATTATTTTACTGAATTTAAATTATTAAAACTAAAAATAAGTATCCCAACAAAATTCGTTTACATATAATTATTTAACTAGCCTAATTAAATAAATAAATTAATAAACTGATTAAATAAATCAACTAATTAAATTTAACTTATTTTATTTAATAATTATTTACACATAATTATTATTAATTATTTGTGTGTTGTATGTAAGAGTGAACAAACTAAGCTGCAGTACTATTCTACAAACTGTGTTTTGTTTTGTTTATTAAGTATTTCTTTATTATTATTACAGTATTATTATTATTATTATTATTTAACTTTTAAATAAGTTTATGCGCTTGCGGACAGTTTTTTAGTTTTTCACACGCCGTTGCAGACAGATAAGAACCTTTCTGCTTTGGGGAAGCGATAGAGCTCTACTATAATCCTCAGTAGTCCCTCTGTAATATACCTTCTTACCTAAAACTCCATGTAGGCCTATTGCCAATATATACAAAACCGAATAAATAGGGAGGGACATTCCAACTTAATAAAAACGGGGGAAAATGAAGCGCTGATGCTTGGATTACTTCTCCTTATTGCCACGGGAAGCGCTCTTTTTACCTTCTATATGTTAAAAAAAGTATTTTTGTTTACACAAAATAAAAACAATAACAAACTTCTGCATAATTGTTCTGACCATCTTATTCCATTCAACCAATCAGCACGATCGTTGAATGAAAATTACGGTGGTAGGCCTACTATCAGTGTTTTGTGAGCGGCTTTCTTACTTCTTCATAAGAACCCTATTTATTTAGTTTTTAATTTTTTTTTTTTAATTAAAAAAAAACCTCCATTGCCCGTCACCATGGGCCAATAGGCCTGTGCAGTGATCCAAAGACAGCAAGGTACGGTCACGGCATTAAGTCACATAGGCTAGCTAGAGGTGACCACTCATGTTTGTGCGTACGTAATGTCGTCGCCCGGGATCGAACCGGGGACCGCTGGCTTGTGAGGCCAGAGCTCTACCACTGAGCTGCCGCTTCCGTAACTCAGCTGATTAAAAAGCATAGATAAAAAATGTAGAATTAAATATTCCCATAAGATTAACATTTAATATTTTTTACAAGAGGCAGAGCCTTTGACAAATGTTGCTTTAGAGCAGCTACAATCGTTCTAATTCCACTAGTAAAACTTTTCATATAATTTACTGAAGCCCAAGGGCTCTCTTTTCACACGACAAGTCATGTGAGAAGAGATTAAAAATAGTATTTTAGCACAACTTGGCTACTTTGACATACTATGGGGCAAAGCCCTAAGGTCGCTATGGCAATTGAAGTTGCTATGAACCTTCACACCACTCTAATCTATGACAGCAAAAAAATTTACAAGTGGTAATTCCTGTAGCCGACGTTCAAGAGAGAGAGAGAGAGGGAGAGAGAGATTTGGGAAAGTTCTCATTTAAAGAATTGAGAGAAGGATGTTTATAAAAAAACTAAAGGATATTATAGACTAGCGTTGTGTGAGCGTAGAAAATGAGGTCACCTGAAAGAGCAAAAAATGACTGAAGTTGGCATTGCAAAGCATTCCGAGTTCTTTCACAATAGTAATACCCTGTCTATAGCCGAACTACTTGAAGGATTGAGCAATTTACAAACCTCGTTGGTTTTAACTACGTATTGTGTTCTATGAAATACACCTCTTTATGTCAGAACGTGCAATGCTAAATTGGGAACTAAAATTAGTTTGCAATGATAATAAGAAATATTTTAAGATTTAAGGAACAAAACTTGTTCTGTAATAATGTGCATAAATTATTTTAGTTTTCATATTTAGAACTAAGCATTAGTTGACGTTACTGTCTGTATTTAGGCTAGCGAAAAGTTAAAGGGTTAGGGTACGAACAGAACGAGAGGGTCGCGGTGGAGGTGTAGGTCGCGGTCGACATCCATGTAAATCAAACACATTGTAGTTAATCAGGCCTTGCATAACAGTTAAGTCGCGGTGGAGGTGCATCGCGATGCTATTCAGGAGGTCTACAGCGATGCTTTTAAAAATCAAACTCATTTGATTTACATGGATGCTTACTGCGCGGTTCAGCTGGATGCTTCGTTGTGATTGGTTATTTCATGGCCGTGCGTCCCCGTTTTTCAAAGGGTTTGCAGCAACAAGGTAAAAGTAATCAACTAACTTTCTTCTAACCATCTTAGCTCTTTTTGATGTAGCATTTCTTGATTTACCAACAGCATTTACAACATTGCACCAAATATAGGATTATTTATTTTATTTAATAAATATACTACACACATCACTCTCCAATGGTCTGAGCTGCACTTGACAGCGCGGGTGATTTCCGTGCTGTATGCGGTCGACATCGACCGCGACTTACACTTGTGGCATTCACCGCACCTACACCTCCACCGCGACCCACTCTTTCTTTCGTACCCTTAGATATGAATGAGTCTGTATTTAACATTTTAAGTGTTGCCATCTGTTGTGAAAATGACAAATTGTCTAATCCAGCTGATTAAAAAGCATAGATAAAAAATGTAGAATTAAATATTCCCATAAGATTAATGCTCCTTTCACACATCACGATTTTGCCCGTACGATTAAAAATCACATGGTGGACATTCCAATATAATTTTATGAGACCTTTCACACAGTCAAGGCAACAATTTGTAACCGGCTGCTAATTATTTGTATGGTGTGACGGACGGTTTTTAAATCGTGCGGTTTTTTCCCGCACAGCTAAAAACGTGCTGTGTGAAAGGAGCGTGACATTTAATATTTTTTACTATGAGGTAGAGCCTTTTTGACAAACTTAGAGCAGCTACAATCGTTCTAATTCCACTGATAAAAATTTTCATATAATTTTCTGAAGCCCAAGGGCTCTCTTCTCACATGACAAGCCGTGTGAGAAGAGATTAAAAATAGTTGTAATGAGGGATTATGACAAAACAAAATGATAACTCACATATTAAGATGAATACCTTTAGAAAGGTTTTATTTAACTAGAAATACACACATCACTTTATAAGAACAGGGAAAAGAACTATAAATAAACAAACATTATAAATTAACCATCTGATTGGATAAACAAAATATACAAATAATAGGCCTATAACATTCTTCCCTCCAGGGGTTTTCTTTACGTCTCATAATCCTCAAGGTACTTTGGGGTGCGTCTTTGTCTATAGCTTCGTCGAGGACTGCCTTGAAAATTTCTAGTGTTATTGTGCTCACGTAACATTTCTTCATTTGTAACTTGAGACATATTACTGTACTTTCTTGCACATCTTGACTTATTTCTTCATTATTGTTGTCAGGTTGTTCACTTGGATTGGTAGGACTGTCTAACAGTGGTGTCATGGCAATTTTTGCAGTGGCGGAACGGTACTTGGCCCAGACTACACCCCCCCCCCCCCCCTCGCCTCTAATACACTTTACAGAATTGTTTATGTTATTATGTTAAATTGCCCATTTTAGTGTTTTTACTTTTTGACAAGGTTTTTGAATATCTTTTTTATGCTGTCTGCTAACTTTTAAATTGATTAAAAAGAAATTCAAAGCCAAACTCAAAAACTGTTTTTTGGCAGGCGTACGTAGCCGCAGTAGGCTAGGCCTGTTGTAGAAGCGGCAGATGCCATCATTGAAGCGGTATCGCCAGTGTTCCCCAGTGTTAGAATCACTCATGATTACAATTAATTATTTATTTACATATAAACTATTTGTGCTTCTCATTTGGTTACCTATTTAAATCCTATATTTATTTCATAAAACTTCCAGGCATTTATCATTAAACAAAGACACGAGATGTATTAATATGTTAGTGAGTGTAAGCCTGACTAGACACAGAGCAACCGTAATAAACAATCCAACAAAAATAGGCAAAGTACAACGAGAAATTAAACGCCACAAAGTACGTTTATACAACATCTAAACGCTACACCTGTGGAAGAAGAATATATAATAAAACAAAATATAGTTATCTCTAAAACATTGCCAGTATTTTAAAAGCCAAGGTGGGTGTTGTAAACAAATTGAAAAATTTAGAATGTTTCTAGTTTTTCTGATCGATATAAATTCATATGAACGAACAGCTTTTGGACGGTCTTATACTCTGCACAAAGTGATCGTGTATTATTTTCTTAATACATTCAGCTAATCTAGGTCACTTTAGAGGTTATGATGTATCTTTTCTGTCAGATTCCATACAGTTCTCGTCACTTCTCATCAAACAACTGTCCATACTGACAATAGCGTCTCTGGCGTCAGGCATTCATAGCACTGTAGTTTGATGTAGTTGTTACCAAATAAGAGCTAATGTACTTGATCAGCCGCTATGAGCGCTGTTACCAAATGGAACATGATTGGTGTTGGTCCGTAAATTGTAAACTGTATTCTTATATCCATGGACTCAGCAGTCGGTGAACGCTGTATCTATCGTTAGTTAACTTGTAATATTGTTGCTTGCAAAATATTTCTTTATTTATAATTAAATTTTTTGTAACAAATTTTATTAAATCTCCACTTCCGGCCAAAACCAGCGCCGGAACGGCGTTCCGGCGCGTTCCGGCACCATGACACCCCTGCTGTCTAAAGTTTCGTAATTTTCATTTGCAAACACGGGAATATATGTACTCTGGATCTCCCTATAGGGGCTAGATGTCGCATAGAAACAGTTGCCTCTCTGCCATCAGCGTATTGAACATGGGCATACTCAGCATTTCCATGGAGTAACGTAATTTCTTCTACGAGTGTTTCGTATTTTGATGCTCTGACATGTTTCTTCAAATATACAGGTCCAGGTGTAAGCAACCATGAAGGAGCCGATTGGCCATTCCCGGTTCATCTTGGATGAATGAACATCCGTTCATGTGGGGTGGCATTAGTGCTTGAACACAATAGGGAACGAACAGAATGTAGGCCACTTTGCAATACAGATTCCCAACGCGTTGTATCTAGATTGGCTGATTTCAAGGCAAGTTCAATACTCTTCCACAAAATGCCATTTTCTATCTTTCTACTTGCCCATTCCCTTGTGGGTTATAAGCCGTTGCTCCACTAGTGGCGATACCAAGAGTATTAAAAAACTCCTTTAATTCTTGCGACATGTAAGAACTTCCGCGGTCAGAATGTAAATAAGTTGGTATGCCAAACAAGTAGAAAAGATTTTTTAGATGATTGATTACCGTTGAAGATGACAGATCAGAACAAGGGAAGGCAAACGGAAACCTCGAATACTCATCTATCCCCACTAAAAGATAACGAT
This sequence comes from Neoaliturus tenellus, assembly GCA_030545055.2. Taxonomy (NCBI): domain Eukaryota; kingdom Metazoa; phylum Arthropoda; class Insecta; order Hemiptera; family Cicadellidae; genus Neoaliturus; species Neoaliturus tenellus. Next base: position 73,040,838 of record CM061532.1, on the reverse strand, counting down.
TCCTACTCACCGTAGGCAATGGCCCTTTGAAATCCATGTTGAGTCGTTCAAAAGGCGAAGTCGCTTTAATGAGTGTTCCATTATGTTTGAAAAACCGTGGTTTAATAGCAGCGCAAACATCACATGCGTCAATTACACGACGCACCTCTTCCAAATAATACGTTAAATTTTTAGCGAATTTCCCATAGGGAATAAGCTATTACCGTAGGTCTCATGGTAAGACCTAAGCCCGGGACCATGTTACTTTTTCGTTTCAAGGTGCCCAGAGGCCAAAAATAATAGTCATTAAAATTTTTATATATATATATATATGTATATATGTATATATTAGCGAATTTCCCATAGGGAATAAGCTATTACCGTAGGTCTCATGGTAAGACCTAAGCCCGGGACCATGTTACTTTTTCGTTTCAAGGTGCCCAGAGGCCAAAAATAATAGTCATTAAAATTTATATATATATATATATATATATGTATATATATATATATATATATATATATATATATATATATATATATATATATATATATATATATATATATATATATATATATATATATATATATATATGTATGTGTCCCTAGGCACGATAACTCTCGTAAAAAAGGTCCGATCGACACCAAATTTGGTAGAGATGTGTAATCCTACGTTTATTCGGATGAGTTCGTAAACCAGACATATCGACCTACCGGAAGGGGTAGTTTTGGGGGGTTTTGTACCCCAAAAATGGGTTTTTTGCATTTTTCATATGTAATTTAAAAAATTTTTTAATTTTCGCTTTGACCATTGGATTTAGCTCAAAAAACACACAATTTAGTATTTTGAAGCTTTGCTCTATCTCCATTGGTTACCGAGATATTAAAACGTCTAAAGACAGTACATTGTATTTTGAAGCTCCAATGTTAATCTTATGGAGAATAAGGATGTGTTAATATTTCACTTATTAACCAATATTTTTGGATGAAACTTGGTATTTAGCATAATTTGGTTGAGATTCATCCATTTATGGTAAAAAAATATTGGTTTTTATGCTTATCATGGCAGCAAACCTGCATACTCTTTTCCTATGTTAATCATATGGAGAATAGGCAAAATCCTTTAGCAATGGACAGATATTGATGAAACTTAGTATATGGCTTTATATGGTTGAAATAAATTGTTTTTATGCTAAAAACCTACTTTTGGTGTTCCCCATGGCAGCATACCTGCATACTCTTTTCTATTTATCATAAGGAGACTAGACATTTCCCTATTTATGAGCATGTGATGACATTTGGTTTACAGGTTTATCTGGTCAAAATTAATATTACTAATTAGGAAATTCGCTGAGTACGCAGGTCTGCTGCGACGGGGTGTATTGCTTCTAATGTAATGGTATAAACGAGTGACTCCTGGATGACAAAGTGCTCTATGAATTTCTTTCAGATTCTTTGTTGGATCTAAGATGGCTGTACAAATTCGTGAAAAAACATCCGCAGTGACATTGTCTTTACCAGGCCGATAGATTATGTCCTAGTGAAAACAGGATACCTCCATCCGCCATCGCATTATTTTGTCATTCTTCACTTTTCCATGTTTTGTATTATCGAACATAAATGACACTGACCTTTGATCTGTGATAAGTTTGAAATGATTGCCAACAAGAAAATGTCTCCATTTGTGAAGAGCTTCAACAATTGCTTGAGCTTCCTTCTCAACTGATGAGTGTTTTAGTTCAGAACCTGATAAAATCCTTGAGAAGAATGCTATGGGACGACCAGATTGAGATAAAGTTGCAGCAAGAGCAGTTTCAGAAGCATCTGTTTCAACTGTGAAAGGTGTTTCTGAATCAATACTTTGTTAAAACTGCATTTTCAATCTCCTTTTTTAAAGTTTTGAATGCATTAAGTGCTTCTCGTGCCAGAGGAAATGAACATCTCGCTAGTGGGGCTACCTTGTCAGAAAACTGAGGGATATGTGAAGAATAGTGTGAAAACATCCCCAAAGTCCTTCTTAATGATGCAACATCTATAGGCGGAGGTAATTTTCTTAAAGGATCCAGTCTAGCAGGGTCTGGCCTTATGGTCTTATTTGTACCTAATCAAATATCTTAGGAGGTTGATAGAGGTAGTAGAGAATGATGACTTGTGGCTGTTAATTGTTAAATTATACTTTTTAGCTGCTTCCATGAATCTTCTGAAATTGCCGTCATGTTCAGCTTGGGATTTTCCACAAACGGTTACATCATCTAAGTATGTGTATGTATCTTTGAGATTTTCCGTGCGAATAATTTCATCAATAACTCGTTGAAATGCAGCAACACCATTTGTTACCCCAAATGGAATACGCTTTAACTGGAAAAGCTGACCGCAAGCCTCAAAAGCTGTGTATGGTTTATCTTCATCTCGAATTGGAATTTGATGGTAAGCGCTTTTCAAATCTATTGTACTAAAGACCTCATTGTTTGCAACGCTATTTACAATTTCCTCTATTCTTGGTAATGGATATGCATCCAATAGTGTGAAACGGTTAATGGTTCTAGAATAGTCTATAACCATTCTTTTCTTGTGATTGTCACTAGACACAACTAGTGGCTGGGCCCTCCACGGAGAAATACTGGGCTCGATTATACCTGCACGAAGAAGTTGAGTTATCTCGTTTTCAATGAACTTTAAATCTTCTACCGAGTGTCGACGAGATTTTGCAATGGGCTTACACTCTGGCTTAAGATTAGAAAATAAAGAAGCAGGTTGAACACATGCTGCAGCAACACTACATACTTTCAAGGGGTCTTTGATTCCACCAAATTTTACTGTACACTTTCATGCTGTTTTAGTATATCATGTCCTATGATTATATCTGTACACAGGTCCGAGAGAATGAAAAGATTAACGTTATCATAGGAATGACCCAAAACTTTGAGATTAACTTTACATTGTCCTTTAATGCTAGATGTCATAGACATTGAGGCCATAGAAACCTTACCCGTTGAAGGACCAATACTTAAAAGAAGTTTATTGGCGGTCTTTTCATTTATGAAACTTAACGTGCTACCTGTATCTAAAAAGCAGATCTGTATCTGTATCAGCAAACACATTTTTGTCATTAATGGTAGCAGGAACAGTACTCCTAGCTAACCCCCCAGCAGTGGCAACAAGATCAACAGAGCCATTTGTTTCTCTTCATTCATGATTTTCGTCTTAGAGGTCTGTTTGGACACGGTTTTGCATACCTTAGCGAAATGACCCAGTTTACCACATAAATGGCAAGTAATATCCTTAGCAGGGCATTTCATGCGTGGGTGTTTGAAATTGCCACAGTAAAAACACTTCTGATGGACAGCAGCCACAGTCGTGCTGTCTGTATTACACACTGAACTAGGTGGACTAGATGTTTGAAAATGAGATGAAATATTATCTTTAGATGAAACAGCATTTACAGGTACCGTCGAGGAAAATGACAAAGACTGATTGTATGCTAATTCTAGGGACCTGGCTTGTTCATAGGCATCTTCTAATGTTAAACTATACTTTTCCAAAAGCTGTTGACGTATTTCAGTAGACTTAAGGCCCGAAATGAAGGCATCACGGATGAAACTATCTCTATGTTCCTCTGCTGTTACAGCTTTAAACTGACAATTTTTACTTAATACTTTAAGCGCCTTAACATACTGATCGACTGATACATCAGGTAATTGACATCGAGTAGCCAATTTATGCCTGGCAAAAATTTCATTGACTGGTTTATTGTAGATACTGTCTAACATTTTAATAGCACTGTTATAGGTTTTACAATTACTAATAAACTCATCTATATCTGAAGAAATGTAATTTACAAGGATTTTCAACTTATCATCATCAGAAACGTCTGGTTCAATACTAATAATGAAGTTATGAAATGTCCTAAACCAATGATTCCATTCTTTACTAGGTAAGGCTGAATTGGGATCTACTTTGAATACTTCAGGTTTTAGAATCTTTTCCATTTTCTAGTTAAATAAATTGTAATGAGGGATTATGACAAAACAAAATGATAACTCACATATTAAGATGGATACCTTTAGAAAGGTTTTATTTAACTAGAAATACACACATCACTTTATAAGAACAAGGAAAAGAACTATAAATAAACAAACATTATAAATTAACCATCTGATTGGATAAACAAAATATACAAATAATATAACAATAGTATTTTAGCACAACTTGGCTACTTTGACGTACTATGGGGCAAAGCCCTAAGGTCGTTATGGCAATTAAAGTTGTTATGAACCTTCACATCTCTCTAGTCTATGACAGGAAAAAATTAGACCATCAGGTAAAGTCGTCCCGTGAAAAGAGGACAAAATAGGACCCATGAGCGTTACAGACACATTGACAGACAGAGGGAAAGAAATTTAGATGACACCGATTTTGGATTCTGCGGTGCATAAAAAGTAAATAGAGAGAGAGAGAGAGAGAGTGAGTGAGAGAGATGGGGGGGAGAGAGAGTGAGGGGGGGAGAGAGAGAGAGCAAGAGAGAGAGAGAGAGAGAGATATTTGGGGAAGTTCTCATTTAAAGATTTGAGAGAAGGTTGGTTACAAAAAAACTAAAGGATGTTATAGACTTGCAATGTGTGAGCGTAGAAAAATGAGCTCACCTAAAAGAGCAAAAAATGACTTAAGTTGGCATTGCAAAGCATTCCGGGTAGCTGCTAGTATCATTTATAAATTTTTCAAAATAAAAATAATGGTCGAACAACCAAGTACTGTACTTTTATAGATTGGATCACAGATAGTCAGGGTGTCTACTGATACTGGAATTACTGGAAATACTGGAATTTCAAAATAGATACTGGAATAATTGAATTTTAATAAAATCCGGAGATTGTTGCTTTTAAAATGCATAAAATATACATTTTGTCATTTGATGCGTACATTCCGATATAAAAATGTTTCACATGTCATTATTGTTGTTCAAGAATGTTTGCAAACAAAAATCAGAAAACTTGTTCTGTTCAAATAATTAATTTAGCAAAGAGGAAATTTAAACATTTTGTGTAAAAATTGAGCTTAGAAAATGTTGGATTTTGCACTAAAAATTTTGTTTTCTTTTTAAATTTTATTTAAGATGTGAGTATTTGCCTATTTTACTTTTAGTATTTTTTCATCAATTTATTTATATGTTTCATTAATTTTTTCATTATTAATATTTAGTATATAACCCTTTTCTTGCAGTTTACTGTACTTTTTTTATAATTTTTTTTGTATTTAATAAAATAATAAAGTGGGCGGGCGGTATTAGAGAAATCCGCGCATAGGCCTACTGTTAGAAAGGTTCATAATGTAGATGAGCAGATTGTCATTATAATTCACATCAGCTTCCAGGGGTACACCCCGGTACACCCTTCAGGATTTCAAAGTTTCATTGTTTATCTTATGGAATAAGGGTTATTTATTAAATGAATTTAGAGTCCAAGTCAAGTGAATTTTTTTTCGAATTTCGACCAGAGGCAATCTTTTAATACAAAAATTGTATGTTAAATTTTGTATATGTATAAAAATGTTGTTATTGTTACTCCATATTCAGATTAATAGTTCACGAGTGATACTGGAATTTTTTGATAAAAAAATCTACTGGAAATATACTGGAATTCCAAAATCAGATATCACACCCTGTAGATTTACCCCAGTGTTATTCTTTTGGGACTAAAAATGAACTTTGATTGCCCTTAGCTCTCTTATAATTAGGTTCAGAGGAAAATGTCAAGAAATAAAAAGGTTCCTAAATTATGCATACAATCCCTAATTTATCTTAGGTGGGAGGTATCTTAAAAAAATTTGACTTGCATCCCAAAATCCCTGATTTTTAGGCAAGGGGTTGAACATTTTGACACGTTGAAAGTTTCCTCTTTTAGTCACTCAGACTTACCCGAAATATAATACTGTTATCTGCAGCTGTTAAATAAATAGTAAAGGGGATATACTTTGGGACACCTGGCAGGACACCAGAGTGCAGCACTTGCTAGACCAGTAAAAAATAATTTTATTATTCATGAAAGTAGAAATTTTTCTCAGGAAAATGTAAATTTATTTAAACAATTGCTTGGTAAAGAGACATGGGGGGAAGTATTCCTCGCTGTCCTAAAGGAAAAATATAATGTTTTTCATGAAACCTTTATGTATCTATTTAATATAGCTTTTCCAAAAAAAATTGTAAAAAAGTTTAAGTTTGGGAAAAAATGGATATCAGCGAAGCTTAAAAAAGAAAGGAGTGAACTGGTTATTCTAGCAAAACAAATAAGGAAACAAAATAACTCTGAGAAAACTAGCATGTTAAAAAATAAAGTTTCAAACTATAAAAATAACTTAAATATCTCCAAAAGGGCTTATTTTGACAGCAAAATTAAAAACTCCAAAAAATTATAGAAAACAGTATGGAATATAATAAATTCAGAGGTTGGAAATAAAAAGGATAATAAATCTCACAATATTAAATTGAGTGATGGAAGCAAAAATTACTCTAACCCGAAAGATATATCTAATGTTTTTAATAACTATTTTGTAAATGTTGCAAAATGTGTACCGAAAACAGAATTAGTAAGTAATTTTGTAGATGAGGACGATATTGTAACTAGTCTTGATAGTCTAACTTTGAAACCAATATTTAGATTTAGAGATGTAAATAGAGAGGAGGTAGAACACATTATCAGTTTACCCAAAAATAAGTATTCAAGTGGGTATGATGAGGTACCTATACTCATACTAAAATCAGTTCAGAAGGAAATCAGCAAAGTTCTTAGTCATCTAATAAATGCATCATTTGTTTCTGGGATATTTCCTGATAAACTAAAAATTTCTAAAATTATTCCGATACACAAAAAGAACGATGAAAAAAATCCGGCAAATTATCGACCAGTTTCTCTGTTACCAGCTATTTCCAAAATCTATGAAAAAGCCGTTTACAATCAGCTAATGGCATTCCTAGAACAAAATAATTTAATCGATAGTTATCAACACGGATTCTGTAATGGGAAATCAGTAATATCAGCAAGCGTATCTTTTATAGAATCTATAATCGATTCAATAGATGCTGGAGATCTATGTGTGGGAATTTTCATGGACCTGTCCAAAGCTTTTGACAGTGTCAACCATTCAACATTACTCGAAAAATTAAATTTTCTTGGTGTGAAAAAGTCCTCTTTGAAGTGGTTTACCTCATACTTAGATAGTAGGTATCAATTTGTCCAAATTAAGCACACAACAAAATATAATAGAATATTACATTATCAATCAGAATTAAAGCTAATAAAAACCGGAGTACCTCAAGGTTCAGTATTAGGTCCATTACTTTTTGTATGCTACATAAAGAACATATCCAAATGCCTAACAAACACCCCACAAAGTAGTATATGCCTTTATGCTGATGATTCCAATCTAAAAATTTCTCAAAAATCAATTGAACAAATAGAAATATTATCATTAATAGAACTGGGAAACATTGCTGAATTCTTTGAAAAACACAACCTCAACTTGAATATAGAGAAAACTAGTTACATTTCATTTAAAACTGCTCAATCTCGAATTTTGGAAGAACCTTCAATTCAAATTGATTCTGAACCAATTGAACTAATTGATAGTACAAAATTAGTGGATAAACATCTTAATTGGAATGAGCATGTCAACAATATGTTATTGAAGATTAACTCGGGTATGTATGCTCTGAAAAGGATGTCTTTTTTATGTAACGAGTCCACTCTCAAAATGATTTATCACTCATACATCCATTCCCATATTGCTTTTGGGGTTTGTCTCTATGGTTCAACAAAGCAATAAAACCTTATCAAAATTTTAAAACAACAAAAAAAGGCAATCAGAATTATTAAAAAACTTCACCCTGAAGAATCGGCAAGACAATATTTCAAGTCTTTAAATATTTTAACAGTTTATGGTCAGTACATTTTTTATGTAATTATGATATATAAAAATAATTATTTCTTAAATACATCAAAACAGCCCAATGTAACACATCCGTACAACACTAGATATAAAGGTGAAATCATACCCACTAAACATAGACTTCAATTATTTACAAAAAAGCCATCGTATGCTGGAAATAAATTATTTAAAGGGCTGCCTAAGGAAATTAAGAATGAGGAATTTTTACCTAAATTTAAAAGAAAATTGAAGAGCTATTTGGTTGATAAAGCTCTGTATTCCATTGATGAATATTTTCAATTCTAAATATATATATATATATTTTTTTAACGAATTGTCGAAGTTGTAAATAATTTAGGTTAAGTTGTTATGATCCTGATCATGACACTATTCAATGTATACAATGTATATTATATGAATAAAGATGATTTTGACTTTGACTTTGACTTGTAGACTTATACTGAAACAGTCCGAAAGCCGAGTGAGCAGAGCGAACAAGCTCGTCTTGAATAGCCTAATTATAAGAGTAGCTGAGGCAGTTTAACCCTTATAACAAGCCTTTTTACCCTTGGCATTGAAATGAAATGAAATATGTCTTTATTGCCACATAACGTCTTACATGGCCCCAGCTGCGCTGGTTAAAACAGGTAACATTGGCATGAAATGATAATACTAATTAATTGTCCAAATGATAGTCATAAACTTAAGAGTCAACATTGTCATTGATATACTCATCAATAGAATAATAGCTTCTATCCAATAGATACAGTATGCTTTAAAACAATTTTCTTAAGTTGTAAAATTACTAATTTGGTACCTTTAGTGAAGCAGGCTGTTGAAAAGTCTTTATCCCTTAGTATGGAGACTTTTCAAATAAACTAAGGCTATGTCTTGGGTATTGAAAATTGGACTTAAAGCGGGTTGGGTAAGGGAGAACAAACTGGTTAATATTGTAGATGTGGTGGTTATTCTTTAAAAATATCAACATTATTTTAAAAATATAAATACAAGGCATGGTAAGAAGTTCAAATCTTTTGAAAAGCGGTTTACATGACATTATTTTTGGTGAAAAAGCCATTATCCTAAGATATATATTTTTTTATTTTGAAAATGGCTGATGCATGAGAAACTGATCCCCATAATTCAATACCGTACCATACTGTTTGAAGGAATAGAATGTGGCATAATATACCATAAGTTTAGTTTTGATATCAATTACATGTCTTACAACATACATTTGAAAGCAAGCAGTATTTAGTTTCTTAATCGTCATATCAATATGATGTGCCCATGTTAAATTTTGATCAATATTCACGCCTAAGAATTTTGTATTTTCTATTTTCTATGTGAGACAACAGATTATCTTCTATTCAGTACCGCATTTCCCGCTAGGCCCACTAGGCCCAGGCCTAGGGCGCAAAATTTTAGGGGGCGCAAAATTTCGAAAGGTTTGAAAGGGAAAATTTGGTATTCATCCGCGTAATCATTGCCGTGTAAACGCCTGCGAAATAGGGCGACGCAACGCAAGGCTCGTGCAGAACTTTCTGCGTTGCTTTGCGGCGCGGCGGCGGCCAAACGAAACAAATAGTTTTTTTTACATCATCCAAATAAAGCTTTGACCGTACCAACAGTTATTATTTATTTGAAACCCGCGGTTACAAACATTTTTCTTTCAATACAATATGGTATTGTCAATGTTTCATTTCAAGATTGATTTTAGCGAATTTCCCATAGGGAATAAGCTATTACCGTAGGTCTCATGGTAAGACCTAAGTCCGGGACCATGTTACTTTTTCGTTTTGAGGTGCCCAGAGACCAAAAATAATAGTCATTAAAATTTTAGCGAATTTCCCATAGGGAATAAGCTATTACCGTAGGTCTCATGGTAAGACCTAAGCCCGGGACCATGTTACTTTTTCGTTTTGAGGTGCCCAGAGACCAAAAATAATAGTCATTAAAATTTATATATATATATATATATATATGTATATATATATATATATATATATGTATATATATATATATATATGTATATATATATATATGTGTCCCTAGACATGATAACTCTCGTAAAAATGGTCCGATCGACACCAAATTTGGTAGTGATGTGTAATCCTACGTTTATTCGGATGAGTTCGAAAACCAGACATATCGACCCACCGGAAGGTGTAGTTTTGGGGGGTTTTGTACCCCAAAAATGGGTTTTACGCATTTTTCATATGTAAATTTTAAAAATTTTTAATTTTTATTTCGACCATTGGATTTAGCTAAAAAAAACACACAATTTAGTATTTTGAAGCTTTGCTCTATCTCCATTGGTTACCGAGATATTACAAAGTCTAAAGACAGTACATTGTCTTTTGGGGCTCCAATGTTAATCTTATGGAGAATAAGGATGTGTTAATATTTCACTTATTAACCAATATTTTCGGATGAAACTTGGTATTTAGCTTCATTTGGTTGAGATTCATCCATTTAAGGTAAGAAATCTTGGTTTTTGTACTTATCATGGCAGCAAACCTGCATACTCTTTTCCCATGTTAATCATATGGAAAATAGGCAAACTCTTTTATTTATGGACAGATATTGATGAAACTTACTATACGGCTTTATATGGTCGAAATAAATTTTTTCTATGCTAAAAACCTACTTTTAGTGTCCCCCATGGCAGCATACCTGCATACTCTTTCCCTATATTTATCTTAAGGAGAATAGACATTTATTTCCCTATTTATGAGCACGTGATGAAATTGTGTTTACAAGTTTAGCTGGTCAAAATTAATATTACTAATTTGGAAATTCGCTGAGTACGCAGGTCTGCTGCGACGGGGGTATTTATATATATATATATATATATATATGTATGTGTCCCTAGGCACGATAACTCTCGTAAAAAAGGTCCGATCGACACCAAATTTGGTAGAGATGTGTAATCCTACGTTTATTCGGATGAGTTCGTAAACCAGACATATCGACCTACCGGAAGGGGTAGTTTTGGGGGGTTTTGTACCCCAAAAATGGGTTTTTTGCATTTTTCATATGTAATTTTAAAAATTTTTTAATTTTCGCTTTGACCATTGGATTTAGCTCAAAAAAACACACAATTTAGTATTTTGAAGCTTTGCTCTATCTCCATTGGTTACCGAGATATTAAAAAGTCTAAAGACAGTACATTGTATTTTGAAGCTCCAATGTTAATCTTATGGAGAATAAGGATGTGTTAATATTTCACTTATTAACCAATATTTTTGGATGAAACTTGGTATTTAGCATAATTTGGTTGAGATTCATCCATTTATGGTAAAAAAATATTGGTTTTTATGCTTATCATGGCAGCAAACCTGCATACTCTTTTCCTATGTTAATCATATGGAAAATAGGCAAACTCTTTTATTTATGGACAGATATTGATGAAACTTACTATACGGCTTTATATGGTTGAAATAAATTGTTTTTATGCTAAAAACCTACTTTTGGTGTTCCCCATGGCAGCATACCTGCATACTCTTTTCTATTTATCATAAGGAGACTAGACATTTCCCTATTTATGAGCATGTGATGACATTTGGTTTACAGGTTTATCTGGTCAAAATTAATATTACTAATTAGGAAATTCGCTGAGTACGCAGGTCTGCTGCGACGGGGTGTATTGCTTCTAATGTAATGGTATAAACGAGTGACTCCTGGATGACAAAGTGCTCTATGAATTTCTTTCAGATTCTTTGTTGGATCTAAGATGGCTGTACAAATTCGTGAAAAAACATCCGCAGTGACATTGTCTTTACCAGGCCGATAGATTATGTCCTAGTGAAAACAGGATACCTCCATCCGCCATCGCATTATTTTGTCATTCTTCACTTTTCCATGTTTTGTATTATCGAACATAAATGACACTGACCTTTGATCTGTGATAAGTTTGAAATGATTGCCAACAAGAAAATGTCTCCATTTGTGAAGAGCTTCAACAATTGCTTGAGCTTCCTTCTCAACTGATGAGTGTTTTAGTTCAGAACCTGATAAAATCCTTGAGAAGAATGCTATGGGACGACCAGATTGAGATAAAGTTGCAGCAAGAGCAGTTTCAGAAGCATCTGTTTCAACTGTGAAAGGTGTTTCTGAATCAATACTTTGTTAAAACTGCATTTTCAATCTCCTTTTTTAAAGTTTTGAATGCATTAAGTGCTTCTCGTGCCAGAGGAAATGAACATCTCGCTAGTGGGGCTACCTTGTCAGAAAACTGAGGGATATGTGAAGAATAGTGTGAAAACATCCCCAAAGTCCTTCTTAATGATGCAACATCTATAGGCGGAGGTAATTTTCTTAAAGGATCCAGTCTAGCAGGGTCTGGCCTTATGGTCTTATTTGTACCTAATCAAATATCTTAGGAGGTTGATAGAGGTAGTAGAGAATGATGACTTGTGGCTGTTAATTGTTAAATTATACTTTTTAGCTGCTTCCATGAATCTTCTGAAATTGCCGTCATGTTCAGCTTGGGATTTTTCACAAACGGTTACATCATCTAAGTATGTGTATGTATCTTTGAGATTTTCCGTGCGAATAATTTCATCAATAACTCGTTGAAATGCAGCAACACCATTTGTTACCCCAAATGGAATACGCTTTAACTGGAAAAGCTGACCGCAAGCCTCAAAAGCTGTGTATGGTTTATCTTCATCTCGAATTGGAATTTGATGGTAAGCGCTTTTCAAATCTATTGTACTAAAGACCTCATTGTTTGCAACGCTATTTACAATTTCCTCTATTCTTGGTAATGGATATGCATCCAATAGTGTGAAACGGTTAATGGTTCTAGAATAGTCTATAACCATTCTTTTCTTGTGATTGTCACTAGACACAACTAGTGGCTGGGCCCTCCACGGAGAAATACTGGGCTCGATTATACCTGCACGAAGAAGTTGAGTTATCTCGTTTTCAATGAACTTTAAATCTTCTACCGAGTGTCGACGAGATTTTGCAATGGGCTTACACTCTGGCTTAAGATTAGAAAATAAAGAAGCAGGTTGAACACATGCTGCAGCAACACTACATACTTTCAAGGGGTCTTTGATTCCACCAAATTTTACTGTACACTTTCATGCTATTTTAGTATATCATGTCCTATGATTATATCTGTACACAGGTCCGAGAGAATGAAAAGATTAACGTTATCATAGGAATGACCCAAAACTTTGAGATTAACTTTACATTGTCCTTTAATGCTAGATGTCATAGACATTGAGGCCATAGAAACCTTACCCGTTGAAGGACCAATACTTAAAAGAAGTTTATTGGCGGTCTTTTCATTTATGAAACTTAACGTGCTACCTGTATCTAAAAAGCAGATCTGTATCTGTATCAGCAAACACATTTTTGTCATTAATGGTAGCAGGAACAGTACTCCTAGCTAACCCCCCAGCAGTGGCAACAAGATCAACAGAGCCATTTGTTTCTCTTCATTCATGATTTTCGTCTTAGAGGTCTGTTTGGACACGGTTTTGCATACCTTAGCGAAATGACCCAGTTTACCACATAAATGGCAAGTAATATCCTTAGCAGGGCATTTCATGCGTGGGTGTTTGAAATTGCCACAGTAAAAACACTTCTGATGGACAGCAGCCACAGTCGTGCTGTCTGTATTACACACTGAACTAGGTGGACTAGATGTTTGAAAATGAGATGAAATATTATCTTTAGATGAAACAGCATTTACAGGTACCGTCGAGGAAAATGACAAAGACTGATTGTATGCTAATTCTAGGGACCTGGCTTGTTCATAGGCATCTTCTAATGTTAAACTATACTTTTCCAAAAGCTGTTGACGTATTTCAGTAGACTTAAGGCCCGAAATGAAGGCATCACGGATGAAACTATCTCTATGTTCCTCTGCTGTTACAGCTTTAAACTGACAATTTTTACTTAATACTTTAAGCGCCTTAACATACTGATCGACTGATACATCAGGTAATTGACATCGAGTAGCCAATTTATGCCTGGCAAAAATTTCATTGACTGGTTTATTGTAGATACTGTCTAACGTTTTAATAGCACTGTTATAGGTTTTACAATTACTAATAAACTCATCTATATCTGAAGAAATGTAATTTACAAGGATTTTCAACTTATCATCATCAGAAACGTCTGGTTCAATACTAATAATGAAGTTATGAAATGTCCTAAACCAATGATTCCATTCTTTACTAGGTAAGGCTGAATTGGGATCTACTTTGAATACTTCAGGTTTTAGAATCTTTTCCATTTTCTAGTTAAATAAATTGTAATGAGGGATTATGACAAAACAAAATGATAACTCACATATTAAGATGGATACCTTTAGAAAGGTTTTATTTAACTAGAAATACACACATCACTTTATAAGAACAAGGAAAAGAACTATAAATAAACAAACATTATAAATTAACCATCTGATTGGATAAACAAAATATACAAATAATATAACAATAGTATTTTAGCACAACTTGGCTACTTTGACGTACTATGGGGCAAAGCCCTAAGGTCGTTATGGCAATTAAAGTTGTTATGAACCTTCACATCTCTCTAGTCTATGACAGGAAAAAATTAGACCATCAGGTAAAGTCGTCCCGTGAAAAGAGGACAAAATAGGACCCATGAGCGTTACAGACACATTGACAGACAGAGGGAAAGAAATTTAGATGACACCGATTTTGGATTCTGCGGTGCATAAAAAGTAAATAGAGAGAGAGAGAGAGTGAGTGAGAGAGATGGGGGGGAGAGAGAGTGAGGGGGGGAGAGAGAGAGAGCAAGAGAGAGAGAGAGAGAGAGATATTTGGGGAAGTTCTCATTTAAAGATTTGAGAGAAGGTTGGTTACAAAAAAACTAAAGGATGTTATAGACTTGCAATGTGTGAGCGTAGAAAAATGAGCTCACCTAAAAGAGCAAAAAATGACTTAAGTTGGCATTGCAAAGCATTCCGGGTAGCTGCTAGTACCATTTATAAAATTTTCAAAATAAAAATAATGGTCGAACAACCAAGTACTGTACTTTTATAGATTGGATCACAGATAGTCAGGGTGTCTACTGATACTGGAATTACTGGAAATACTGGAATTTCAAAATAGATACTGGAATAATTGAATTTTAATAAAATCCGGAGATTGTTGCTTTTAAAATGCATAAAATATACATTTTGTCATTTGATGCGTACATTCCGATATAAAAATGTTTCACATGTCATTATTGTTGTTCAAGAATGTTTGCAAACAAAAATCAGAAAACTTGTTCTGTTCAAATAATTAATTTAGCAAAGAGGAAATTTAAACATTTTGTGTAAAAATTGAGCTTAGAAAATGTTGGATTTTGCACTAAAAATTTTGTTTTCTTTTTAAATTTTATTTAAGATGTGAGTATTTGCCTATTTTACTTTTAGTATTTTTTCATCAATTTATTTATATGTTTCATTAATTTTTTCATTATTAATATTTAGTATATAACCCTTTTCTTGCAGTTTACTGTACTTTTTTATAATTTTTTTGTATTTAATAAAATAATAAAGTGGGCGGGCGGTATTAGAGAAATCCGCGCATAGGCTTACTGTTAGAAAGGTTCATAATGTAGATGAGCAGATTGTCATTATAATTCACATCAGCTTCCAGGGGTACACCCCGGTACACCCTTCAGGATTTCAAAGTTTCATTGTTTATCTTATGGGAATAAGGTTATTTATTAAATGAATTTAGAGTCCAAATCAAGTGAATTTTTTTTCGAATTTTGACCAGAGGCAATCTTTTAATACAAAAATTGTATGTTAAATTTTGTATATGTATAAAATGTTGTTATTGTTACTCCATATTCAGATTAATAGTTCACGAGTGATACTGGAATTTTTTGATAAAAAAATCTACTGGAAATATACTGGAATTCCAAAATCAGATATCACACCCTGTAGATTACCCCAGTGTTATTCTTTTGGGACTAAAAATGAACTTTGATTGCCCTTAGCTCTCCTTATAATTAGGTTCAGAGGAAAATGTCAAGAAATAAAAAGGTTCCTAAATTATGCCATACAATCCCTAATTTATCTTAGGTGGGAGGTATCTAAAAAAAATTTGACTTGCATCCCAAAATCCCTGATTTTAGGCAAGGGGGTTGAACATTTTGACACGTTGAAAGTTTCCTCTTTTAGTCACTCAGACTTACCCGAAATATAATACTGTTATCTAGTTATGCAGCTGTTAAATAAATAGTAAAGGGATATACTTTGGGACACCTGGCAGGACACCAGAGTGCAGCACTTGCTAGACCAGTAAAAAATAATTTTATTATCATGAAAGTAGAAATTTTTCTCAGGAAAATGTAAATTTATTTAAACAATTGCTTGGTAAAGAGACATGGGGGGAAGTATTCCTCGCTGTCCTAAAGGAAAAATATAATGTTTTTCATGAAACCTTTATGTATCTATTTAATATAGCTTTTCCAAAAAAAATTGTAAAAAAGTTAAAGTTTGGGAAAAAATGGATATCAGCGAAGCTTAAAAAAGAAAGGAGTGAACTGGTTATTCTAGCAAAACAAATAAGGAAACAAAATAACTCTGAGAAAACTAGCATGTTAAAAAATAAAGTTTCAAACTATAAAAATAACTTAAATATCTCCAAAAGGGCTTATTTTGACAGCAAAATTAAAAACTCCAAAAAATTATAAAAAACAGTATGGAATATAATAAATTCAGAGGTTGGAAATAAAAAGGATAAGAAATCTCACAATATTAAATTGAGTGATGGAAGCAAAAATTACTCTAACCCGAAAGATATATCTAATGTTTTTAATAACTATTTTGTAAATGTTGCAAAATGTGTACCGAAAACAGAATTAGTAAGTAATTTTGTAGATGAGGACGATATTGTAACTAGTCTTGATAGTCTAACTTTGAAACCAATATTTAGATTTAGAGATGTAAATAGAGAGGAGGTAGAACACATTATCAGTTTACCCAAAAATAAGTATTCAAGTGGGTATGATGAGGTACCTATACTCATACTAAAATCAGTTCAGAAGGAAATCAGCAAAGTTCTTAGTCATCTAATAAATGCATCATTTGTTTCTGGGATATTTCCTGATAAACTAAAAATTTCTAAAATTATTCCGATACACAAAAAGAACGATGAAAAAAATCCGGCAAATTATCGACCAGTTTCTCTGTTACCAGCTATTTCCAAAATCTATGAAAAAGCCGTTTACAATCAGCTAATGGCATTCCTAGAACAAAATAATTTAATCGATAGTTATCAACACGGATTCTGTAATGGGAAATCAGTAATATCAGCAAGCGTATCTTTTATAGAATCTATAATCGATTCAATAGATGCTGGAGATCTATGTGTGGGAATTTTCATGGACCTGTCCAAAGCTTTTGACAGTGTCAACCATTCAACATTACTCGAAAAATTAAATTTTCTTGGTGTGAAAAAGTCCTCTTTGAAGTGGTTTACCTCATACTTAGATAGTAGGTATCAATTTGTCCAAATTAAGCACACAACAAAATATAATAGAATATTACATTATCAATCAGAATTAAAGCTAATAAAAACCGGAGTACCTCAAGGTTCAGTATTAGGTCCATTACTTTTTGTATGCTACATAAAGAACATATCCAAATGCCTAACAAACACCCCACAAAGTAGTATATGCCTTTATGCTGATGATTCCAATCTAAAAATTTCTCAAAAATCAATTGAACAAATAGAAATATTATCATTAATAGAACTGGGAAACATTGCTGAATTCTTTGAAAAACACAACCTCAACTTGAATATAGAGAAAACTAGTTACATTTCATTTAAAACTGCTCAATCTCGAATTTTGGAAGAACCTTCAATTCAAATTGATTCTGAACTAATTGAACTAATTGATAGTACAAAATTAGTGGATAAACATCTTAATTGGAATGAGCATGTCAACAATATGTTATTGAAGATTAACTCGGGTATGTATGCTCTGAAAAGGATGTCTTTTTTATGTAACGAGTCCACTCTCAAAATGATTTATCACTCATACATCCATTCCCATATTGCTTTTGGGGTTTGTCTCTATGGTTCAACAAAGCAATAAAACCTTATCAAAATTTTAAAACAACAAAAAAAGGCAATCAGAATTATTAAAAAACTTCACCCTGAAGAATCGGCAAGACAATATTTCAAGTCTTTAAATATTTTAACAGTTTATGGTCAGTACATTTTTTATGTAATTATGATATATAAAAATAATTATTTCTTAAATACATCAAAACAGCCCAATGTAACACATCCGCACAACACTAGATATAAAGGTGAAATCATACCCACTAAACATAGACTTCAATTATTTACAAAAAAGCCATCGTATGCTGGAAATAAATTATTTAAAGGGCTGCCTAAGGAAATTAAGAATGAGGAATTTTTACCTAAATTTAAAAGAAAATTGAAGAGCTATTTGGTTGATAAAGCTCTGTATTCCATTGATGAATATTTTCAATTCTAAATATATATATATATATATTTTTTTAACGAATTGTCGAAGTTGTAAATAATTTAGGTTAAGTTGTTATGATCCTGATCACGACACTATTCAATGTATACAATGTATATTATATGAATAAAGATGATTTTGACTTTGACTTTGACTTGTAGACTTATACTGAAACAGTCCGAAAGCCGAGTGAGCAGAGCGAACAAGCTCGTCTTGAATAGCCTAATTATAAGAGTAGCTGAGGCAGTTTAACCCTTATAACAAGCCTTTTTACCCTTGGCATTGAAATGAAATGAAATATGTCTTTATTGCCACATAACGTCTTACATGGCCCCAGCTGCGCTGGTTAAAACAGGTAACATTGGCATGAAATAATAATACTAATTAATTGTCCAAATGATAGAGTCATAAACTTAAGAGTCAACATTGTCATTGAGATACTCATCAATAGAATAATAGCTTCTATCCAATAGATACAGTATGCTTTAAAACAATTTTCTTAAGTTGTAAAATTACTAATTTGGTACCTTTAGTGAAGCAGGCTGTTGAAAAGTCTTTATCCCTTAGTATGGAGACTTTTCAAATAAACTAAGGCTATGTCTTGGGTATTGAAAATTGGACTTAAAGCGGGTTGGGTAAGGGAGAACAAACTGGTTAATATTGTAGATGTGGTGGTTATTCTTTAAAAATATCGACATTATTTTAAAAATATAAATACAAGGCATGGTAAGAAGTTCAAATCTTTTGAAAAGCGGTTTACATGACATTATTTTTGGTGAAAAAGCCATTATCCTAAGATATATATTTTTTTATTTTGAAAATGGCTGATGCATGAGAAACTGATCCCCATAATTCAATACCGTACCATACTGTTTGAAGGAATAGAATGTGGCATAATATACCATAAGTTTAGTTTTGATATCAATTACATGTCTTACAACATACATTTGAAAGCAAGCAGTATTTAGTTTCTTAATCGTCATATCAATATGATGTGCCCATGTTAAATTTTGATCAATATTCACGCCTAAGAATTTTGTATTTTCTATTTTCTATGTGAGACAACAGATTATCTTCTATTCAGTACCGCATTTCCCGCTAGGCCCACTAGGCCCAGGCCTAGGGCGCAAAATTTTAGGGGGGCAAAATTTCGAAAGGTTTGAAAGGGAAAATTTGGTATTCATCCGCGTAATCATTGCCGTGTAAACGCCTGCGAAATAGGGCGACACAACGCAAGGCTCGTGCAGAACTTTCTGCGTTGCTTTGCGGCGCGGCGGCGGCCAAACGAAACAAATAGTTTTTTTTACATCATCCAAATAAAGCTTTGACCGTACCAACAGTTATTATTTATTTGAAACCCGCGGTTACAAACATTTTTCTTTCAATACAATATGGTATTGTCAATGTTTCATTTCAAGATTGATTTTAGCGAATTTCCCATAGGGAATAAGCTATTACCGTAGGTCTCATGGTAAGACCTAAGTCCGGGACCATGTTACTTTTTCGTTTTGAGGTGCCCAGAGACCAAAAATAATAGTCATTAAAATTTTAGCGAATTTCCCATAGGGAATAAGCTGTTACCGTAGGTCTCATGGTAAGACCTAAGCCCGGGACCATGTTACTTTTTCGTTTTGAGGTGCCCAGAGACCAAAAATAATAGTCATTAAAATTTATATATATATATATATGTATATATATATATATATATATATATATATATATGTATATATATATATATATATGTGTCCCTAGACATGATAACTCTCGTAAAAATGGTCCGATCGACACCAAATTTGGTAGAGATGTGTAATCCTACGTTTATTCGGATGAGTTCGAAAACCAGACATATCGACCCACCGGAAGGTGTAGTTTTGGGGGGTTTTGTACCCCAAAAATGGGTTTTACGCATTTTTCATATGTAAATTTTAAAAATTTTTAATTTTTATTTCGACCATTGGATTTAGCTAAAAAAAACACACAATTTAGTATTTTGAAGCTTTGCTCTATCTCCATTGGTTACCGAGATATTACAAAGTCTAAAGACAGTACATTGTCTTTTGGGGCTCCAATGTTAATCTTATGGAGAATAAGGATGTGTTAATATTTCACTTATTAACCAATATTTTCGGATGAAACTTGGTATTTAGCTTCATTTGGTTGAGATTCATCCATTTAAGGTAAAAAATCTTGGTTTTTGTACTTATCATGGCAGCAAACCTGCATACTCTTTTCCCATGTTAATCATATGGAAAATAGGCAAACTCTTTTATTTATGGACAGATATTGATGAAACTTACTATACGGCTTTATATGGTCGAAATAAATTTTTTCTATGCTAAAAACCTACTTTTAGTGTCCCCCATGGCAGCATACCTGCATACTCTTTCCCTATATTTATCTTAAGGAGAATAGACATTTATTTCCCTATTTATGAGCACGTGATGAAATTGTGTTTACAAGTTTAGCTGGTCAAAATTAATATTACTAATTTGGAAATTCGCTGAGTACGCAGGTCTGCTGCGACGGGGGTATTTATATATATATATATATATATGTATGTATGTATGTATGTATGTGTCCCTAGACACGATAACTCTCGTAAAAACGGTCGGATCGACACCAAATTTGGTAGAGATGTGTAATCCTACGTTTATTCGGATGAGTTCGTAAACCAGACATATCGACCTATCGGAAGGGGTAGTTTTGGGGGGGTTTTGTACCCCAAAAATGGGTTTTTTGCATTTTTTACATATAATTTTTAAAAATATTAAATTTTTATTTTTACCATTGGATTTAGCTAAAAAAAAAACACACAATTTAGTATTTTGAAGCTTTGCTCTATCTCCATTGGTTACCGAGATATTAAAAAGTCTAAAGACAGTACGTTGTATTTTGAGGCTCCTATGTTAATCTTATGGAGGATAAGGATTTGATAATATTTCACTTATTAACCAATATTTTTGGGTGTAACTTGGTATTTAGCCTCATTTGGTTGAGCTTAATTTATTTATGGTAAAAAATCTTGGTTTTTGTGCTTATCATGGCAGCAAACCTGCATACTCTTTTCCCATGTTAATCATATGGAAAATAAGCGAACTTGTTTATTTATGGACAGATATAGATGAAACTAAGTTTATGGCTTCATGTGTTCGAGATAGTTTTTTTTTTATGCTAAAAACGTACTTTTAGTGTTCCCCATGGCAGCATACCTGCATACTCTTTCCCTATATTTATCAGGAGAATAGACATTTATTTCCCTATTTATGAGCACGTGATTAAATTTTGTTTACAGATTTATCTGGTCAAATTAATATTACTAATTTGGAAATTCGCTGAGTACGCAGGTTTGCTGCGACGGGGTGTATTTTGAAGAAGTGAAGAAGATTGAAGAAGTGAGGTAAAAGTGACGCCAATTACTGCGAAGTATAATATGACACTATACATTTTAGGGAATTTGTTTTATTTAAAATATCACAATATATATTTGTGTATACAGTATGTCATTAAACCCCGCCCCCGTCACTGACTATGCATATTTGTATTCTACACATCAAAATAAAAATCTAAAATGTGTAGTAGGCCTATATTTTTTTATTTCGGCTCTGTTTAGCATCTATCCACCACTTTGTTTTTTACACTTAATTTTTATATCCGTAACGAATCACTATAAAATTAATTCAATATTCGGCATTAAATTTTATCACACCAATGTTCATTTACAGGGGAAAATATTTTCCGAATATTTTTAAAAATGGTCACCATTAAATAAATTAACTTAGATATTTAAAATCCGGTAAAGTTGAACAATATTTTACAGGAGACAAAACATTTAACAAAATAAATTATACAACCAATGATACCAAGATAAGGATTTAACAAAAGGAACTGAGCTATTCAGATTTTTCTGTATAAAAGCCTAGATTTTATTGTAATTCATGCAAATTAAGGTTATTAATAGCTACGCCCGCACAACGGCGGCCGGCACAGACGGATGGGCGGCACATTACCGCAATTTTTAAAAGTTTTTAATATTTAAACTCATAAGAGTGCGCGACTACGGCGATACGGCACGCAACGGACACTCCCGGACGATTCACACCTACCGCAATTTTGCAAAAGATTCGGGAGAAGGAATCTCAGGACATTTCCGAGCTACCGTACCAACCGTGACGGCTCTCCGACACGGACGGTACGTTATTTTCATCGTTCTACCCAGCTCGCAATAGTAAATTAAGTTGATAAAACGACTGATCTCTTTTGAGGAAAGTGCGGATGGCCGGAACGCCGGGAATCCGATAGTAACACAGAATATGTGCGAGTACGCGCAACCGCTCATAAAACTGCGGGCAGTGCCATGACGCCCGTCCGAGGCGTGCCGCCGTAGTGCATAACTAACTCTGTTATTCGTTGTTAGATCTGTAGAATCTTGGTATCGTTAGTTAGTTTAATATATCTGTCAACCTTTTTCTCTCTTGTAAAATTTTGATACAATTTGCCGGTATTGAGATATTAGGACTTTAAGTGGCCGTCATTTTGAAACTACAAGTATCGAAAAAAATAATCATGACGTTTTTATATTTCCTGGCCGGTATTGCGGCAGGGAGGGTGCAACTGTTTTTTGTGCCTAGGGGCGCCGTTTGGCTTAATGCGGCCCTGCTTCTATTACTGCATTTTAGCATACATACCTACTATTACTGATATTACTCCAAAGAATCGTTGAAATTTACCAAGCAAATGCCAAATAATTTACATGTCAAAAATATAAATCTAAATGAGAAGGTATTTAAAAGTTTCTAAATGTTGTTTTTCCAGTTAACAGCATGAACATTTTCGAAGAAAATAACGTTGATATTTTAGATGCTTTGTGTAAATTTATATAAGAAAATGATATCAATATTTAGTAGTAACGCTAAATTGTTATTAGTTATAAAAATAAATAAAAGTATCTATTCATCCAGCGACTTTCAGTAACAACTGTTTTTCAAAATAACTTTTGCCCAATAAGTCTAACAAGTTTAAGGAAAGTTATATAATAAATAAAAAAATACCCTGTCGCAGCCGCAGCAGACTTGCACACTCAGCGAATTTCCAAAGGAATTTGAGATTTTGTATTTTCCCCATAAATACCATAGGAATGGGTATGTAGGTTTGCTGCCATGGGATGTTGTTAAAAATGTTAGTTGTTAGGGAATGTAATGCTTTGGTAAGGTAAATATTAAATTGTTTCAATATTCGACACTTTTTAAATTTTCCCATAAACCCCATGGAGGTTTTCCGCCACATGGGTGTTGTAAGCATATATCAGTTAAACCCTACTTGGTGATGGTAAGCCAAGTTAAAAATTCAAAATACTAAATTGTTTGTTTTTTAAGCTCTTTTAAATGGTTTTAGTTAAAATAGTTTAATTTGGAAAATTGTTGTCTAAAAATGCCAGAACCCATTTTTGACTGCTTTGAAACCCCATAAAATCCTGTTCCCATAACCCAGTCATGCTGGTTTGCAAACTCATGAAAAAAGACCTGGTCTTACACCTTCATACCAAATTTAATCAAAATCGGGGGTCCCATTTAAAAGTTATCGGTTCCATGGACACATAGATAAGATAGATAGACAGATCTTTATATGTATATATATATATCAAGGCCTACTACACACCAGGCTGGAGTGCTCAGAGAGATGACGTCACAGTAGTAGTGTACCAGCTGATTGGTGTTCCCAAAAGCAGGTAAATTACCCAATTTTCGGGGATTTAAGTGGAAGTTGGGTAAATATTTGTTTATTTTAGGGGATTTCCAGGTAATTATTTGGGGAATTGCATCAAAATTAACTGGCTGGGTAGCTGAGTGGTTATAGTGCTCTCCTTTGAATCCAAAGGTTGCCGGTTCGATCATGAGAAAAGTTAGTAGCTTATTAAAGGTTCGATTCCGGACCCAGTTGCCATTTGTCATTGGGCCATTAATAAATGATGCTTTCTAACAACTGTTCGATGTTAGATAGTAACAAGACTGGGGTTTGGACCGTTCCCCGTCAAAACATTAAAAAATGCCACTACCGTAGATAAACACAAAATAAAAAAAATAAAACCCAAAATAAAATAAAAATGGCATTCTTCTAGATCAGCTGGCGCACTAGTAGTGTGACATTTTAACACAAGTGGTGGGGGGCATTCCGGCCTGGTGTGTAGTTGGCCTTGATATACTGTATATACAGGGTGTTTCAGAACTCCCTGACAATATTTTACCACATTGTTTCTGGGTTAGAAACATATCCAAATATCATATTTAAATTGTCCGGAAGTCTTAAGTTACTCACACAGCCGCCATTTTGTTTTTTTCATGTAATAATTTTTATTTCCGTAACAGATGGTTTTATTAAATTCATATTTGGTATGAATCTTTATTATACCAATGTAAATTTCCAGGAAAAAAATTAATTTTTTCCACTGTATATTTTTAAAATGGCGGCGATTTTAAATTTTCAAACGCAAATATCTCAAAATCGGAAAATTTTACAAAAATTTTACAAGACACAAAAAAGTTGAAAAATTAAATTATCTAGCCAATGGTACCAAGTTTGTAAGGATCTGACAACAAACAACGGAGTTATTGCAATTTTTCACCATGAAAACATTGATTTTGCATTAAAATCAATGTAAATTAAGGCGATTTAACAGCAAAATCAATGTTTTCATGCCGAAAAATCACAATAACTCCGTTATTTGTTGTCAGATCTTCACAAACTTGGTACTATTAGATGGTTAGATAATTTAATTTGTTAACTTTTTTGTGTCTTGTAGAATTTTTTTAAAAATTTTCCGATTTTGAGATATTTGCGTTTGAAAATTTAAAATGGACGCCATTTTAAAAATATACAGCGGAAAAAAATAATTTTTTTCCTGGAAATGTACATTGGTATAATAAAAATTCATGCCAAATATGAATTTGATACAACTATCCGTTACGGAAATAAAAATTATTATGTGAAAAAAACAAAATGGCGGCTGTGTGAGTAACTAAAGACTTCCGGACAATTCAAATATGATATTTAGATATGTTTCTAACCCAGAAACAATGCCATAAAATATTGTCAGGGAGTTCTGAAACACCCTGTATATAGTTGTCCTGGCATAGAGACCTGTAGGGCTAAATATATATATATACATATATATATATATATATATATATATATATATATATATATATATATATATATATATATAATGGTAAGCTTTATGTATTCGAGAACCAAGTTATTTGTTAAGTTTGAAGAAAATCGTTCAAACTGTTTTTGAGATCTGTGTGCATTCCAACATACATACATACAAATTTACTTTACTTGTATTAGAGTATAAATACTTTATTGTCGTAGGTATTTACATCAAAATACATGACAATATTAAAATATACATAAAGTTAATTTTAAAAGTAATTTATCTATGATCACTATTTCCAGAAGTGTTCATAGTATTCCTTCATGAAATATGGACATTTTTTTATCAAAACACTTTTAATTTTTTCTTTAAACTTTCTGTCTGACAGTAATTTCCAGCTTTGGGGTAAATCATTAAATAATTTGATTTCTATGTTTAATTTTTTATGGCTCTCCATATATTTTACTAATATAGGAGATATTGATACTATAAAGTGATCTTTTTGCCCTCCAAACATATAATCTCATCAAACTGGTGTAAGTATATATTTTCTGCTGGATTACGAGAAATAAAAGTTAACGGGAAGAACTGTACATTGTAAAAAAGCTATGAGACTTAATTTGTTAGTTTGTACTTTATAAAAACAGTCTGAAAGTATATTACTGCTGCAATAAAATTATTTTTTATCATTCTGCACAAAATCAGCCTGATTTTGTTCTCTCAATAAAAACTTTTCTTTATTGTCCCAGGACTATAAAATCATCTGTAATATTTTATAGGTCCTAGGACTGTAAAATCAAATGTTTGCTAAGTATTATTTTTCACTTATTAATTTTGAGATGCAAAATTATGAAATTCAAACGTTATAAAGAGCATTGTATGTACCGTAAAAACATAAATGTAAACACTGCATATTACTTTGGCTATTTTGTAAATATAACCCCGAAAATACAACTTTATAGTTAATATTTTTAACAATTAAAAGTCTAGTTCCGCATTATAATAAAAACATTGTTCATGTCTCGGAGCAAAAGTGTCTTTTTGATGCTTAATCGTTTTAAAAACTCGATTGCGCACCTAAAAGACCCACTTTTGCTCCTAGTAATGAAAATTACCATCAAGTTACCCATCATACTACTAATTAACAAAGAATTTACACTTTTATAATCATTACTTATTTCATTTATAAGTAACTTATTAAGTATTGGCGCAAGAAGGACCATTAAAAATTCACCACAGATTATTCAACAAATTTAAAATATCAAAATCAAACGTTCAATGAATTGTGATAACCATTTTTAAATATCCAGTGTATATTTTAAGAAATCATTTATTCTGCCTTAAAAGCCCTCAAAAGTAGCTTAGATGAGTAAATTTTTATGTAATTTGAATTATTTTACTTTATTTTTAGAATTGGGGAAGTGTTATTCTTTTGAGTAAATTTTATTTGATTATTTCACTGTTTAATTCTATGAACCCTTTTTGCATATTTATATTGTTTATTAATAATAGAGAGTTTTTGCACATATGGTGAATGAATAAGGTAAAAGCTAAACGCTATTTCATTTATGGTTGATTAACCTATTTATACTGCTTGAAGCTATGAACAACTTGTTGAATAGTGATCAGCGGTAAGTTTTATACATTATTTATCCGGTTTCACCATTGTGAACTGTGAAATATTTATAAATTTACCTATATAAAAATAGCGTTCAGCGTTTACCGTAATATTTATCGTGTACTAACACCATAGAACTCTAATAAAATTGAAACACTAACCTGGTTTACCCACCTTGTTAGTTTTTCTATGATACAGTAGAGTCCCTCTAATCGAAACATCCACTTAGTCCGAACACATCGCTTCGAAAAATAATGATTTTCCCCTAAACTGTAAAGATGAAAAATCAAGAAAAAATGGTCTTTATTATGAAAAAAAAACAATATCTTTTTTGTTACACAACAATTTATTAGAATCACATTATATAATAATGTATTTAAATATTTTGATTGACTCTAATTAGCAATATCTTTAATATTATTAATTTACACATAATATAATCTGTTACTTACATGATATACATGGTATCCGCGTAATCCAAAAATTTTACTAATCCGAACAAGGTGCGGTCATTAATCACGTTAGTTGATCATTTAGTTTGGATTAGCGGGACTATACTGCATTACTTAGATAAAATATTATTTTGCATCCTGTATTTTTTTGTACTCAGCGTAAAAATACAAGAAAAAGTCATATTCAATTAGAAATATGTTTAAATATGAAAATCTTGTTCAAAAGAAGGATTTTTTTATTGCAAAAACAACCTTCGCTTGTGCCCAACAATGTTTTAACTATAGCACCTAGCGGGGAGGGTTCACTGAACTAAACTACGGGTATGGTACACTACTTCTATAGTTTTCCTCAAAAATTTTTTGCCTTGAATGCAGTAAAAATCCTTGGGAGTGACACTAAAAAAAAAGACCAAGGTCGGCAAATTTGTAAGTCCGTCGCAGGATCCCAGGACAAAACTTATGCATGAGCACGCTAAAATTTCATTATTTCCTAAGAAATTTCCATGCCTTAAAGTAACTTTGGGAGAAGGAATTCAAAGCGTTTTGTCAAATAATTTGTTTATGATTTCAGGTAATGGGATTATGGCACCAATGAATACGTTACCAAAAGCTGTTTTGTCCTCTCCGAGCCAAAGTGACAACCAGGGATCAACACTCAACACCAGTCTGAACAATACCTCATCCACAATTTTGAGTAGACTCAAGTTTGAAGAAGCCATTGAAAAGAGCAGTGTTCAGATTGAAAAAGAAGCCCACCTAAAGCGGCTTAAAACTCTGAGAAAAGAACTTGACTTTGTTCAAACCACTTCATGGAGATATTCTTCGATTGATACTTATATTGGACAATAATAGATTAATGTAAGTAAATAAAATCAACTTATTTCATTGAGTGATAGGTTGAATAGAATCAAGAAGCGTTTATTTGCCATTGACAAGTATTACAATGTACTGGCATAAGTCTTAAGTCTAGCATTTGGCTACGGTAAAAACAATACAGTACACTCTCGTTCATCGGACTCGGCGACATCGGAACTCCGCTTCATCAAAACTGAAAATCTGGATATTATTAATTTTTTTTTTCTTACGAAATAAATAATTTTTTCGTTTTAGCGCCTTCAATTTCCATTAGTTCTATAAGACAACAGTGAAGTATCACATTTTGCGTCTAACGTCATCAGGAGTTTTCCATAATCTGTACGTATCGATGTGATTTACAAGGCCGTGGAGTATTCGCACAAAAATAGAAAGAGGAAGGGGGCAGGAAGTGAACATCCGTTTCGACGGCTTCCCAAACTGTCATTCAGTCTGTCTCGCGTCGCGACTGCACCTGTGTTACGTGGAAGTCAGTTGACTGCTAGAATATGAGTGGAATATAAATATGGAATATGAGAATAACGATTTTGGATCTTTATTTCCTGCGTTGTTTTTATTCCTATAGGTTCATTTGTTACCATGTTCAAAGTTTGAGTGCCTTATTTTCATAAAATCTCTAGTGTTGCCTTAAAAACAAGAGTTAATACAATCACGATAGGTCACCGTACGGGCGGAAATGATGACTCACGACGGCCTCCGCTTCATCGGAATTTTTTGACATCCGAACCGGCCGTCCGCCACATTAGTTCCGATGAACGTGAGTGTACTGTATTCTTAATTTAGGCAGAGAACAACATTTTTCTTTTTAACTATAAATCTCAACCAGAGGATTGAGGTTATTTAAATCTGATATACCGGTAGCTGAATCAACAGAAATTGACTACTTGCTGACTTTCTCGAACTTCGCAACGGTACTCAAATTACAATGCAAATGTGAGAACTATTTTTCCTTCAGGTGAGCTTGTTCGCTACGCTTAATTAAAGTTAAGTTTAGCACGTTCACTACACTCACTCGCCGTCACGTTTGCTGCACTCACTCGCCTCAAGTTAGTAACATCCTTCAGTTTTTACTATCAATCTTCAATCAAGTCTTTAAATGAACACATTTCAGGTGAGCTCGATCGCTACGCTCACTCGTTGTTAGGTTCAGTTCATTCGCTGCGCTCACTCGCCCAAAGTTATAATTTAGTTTTTATTAACACTTTTCCCATAATTCTTTAAATGAGAACAGTTCAAGTGAGCTTGTATAGTTACCATCACTGTTATTCGTTCGCTGCGCTCATTTGCCTCAAGTTTTTAATATCCAACAGATTTTATAAAGTAGGTAACCTACCAATCTTACCTCAATACTTTAAATGAAAACAGTTGTTTATAATTTATTCCTAAATGTAATCATGTGTTAATCACTAAAATGTTGCTTCCATAAGAATAACATCATAAATTAGAAGACATCTGGGGCAGAGCCCCAGATATCGAAGATATTAGAAGGTTGGAAAGATATCGTCAATTTTTCTGGATTTTTCACTTCAAGAGCTTTCAATCAAGTTGTATAGTCGAGATAATCTAATTTGCAAAAACAATTTTCAATCAGATTTCAGATCAGATACACGCCTGAGCCCTAGACTGCAAAAATTTAAGAAGGAACCCGACTTTTCCTTCCACCACCGCAATTGTTAAAGGTCTCTATTTTTCAAACGGTTAAAGAGGGTGATCTTACATAAATTTTTCTGGAGTTTTCACGTCAAGAGCTATCAATCAAGTATATGGTTGTGGGGGTTTGACTTCTGGGAATGCGTTTCTCAAAACAATATGTGTTAGGCCTATATCCTTCCAACTTCCATTTATATAGATGAAAGGCCTTAATTTTACTTGAGTGTTTCTAAATTCTACCTGTCGCGTTGAGTATTGAGTTTTGGTGGAATGAAACTCAATTGAAGAGTTTTGGTGTTAGTAAATACGTTATTCTTGACTTATTAATTGCTGATATAGTTGAAAGCCATTACTACAATTTGATTATAAGATAGCCTTACTTACTATTGTGTCACTGGTACCCAGGTACCCAAAGAGGTACTTGGCCTTGCCCACACACTAAACCCATTTTTGTCTTATTCCTTCCCAGTCTTCTTATGTATTTTTTTTATTTCTTTATTTTTTAACTTGATCTTGAACATCTTAGCTAAGGTCAGCCTGGTGGTCATCTGCCTTCGCGGCCTCTATGTTTCTCATGGTTGTGGTATGTTTTTCATGGCGGAGTTTTCTTTTCTATTCAATGTGTGGCCAAACCAAACCATCTCAACCTTCTGCTCTTGACTTGTCCTACAATGTCTGGGTTTTCAAAGCGCTCTCTGATCTAGTTGTTGTGCCTTAATATTCATACGGTACTAAATCTTCTAGCGTCGGGTTATATATTTCTTAAAAACCTTGTTGATAGCCTAGAACATTAAAATAAACTGAACAACTGTTTTTCTGTTCTAGAAATAGTACCAGGGGGACCGAGCTTAAGCTCGGTAAAATTATTACTTTCGTTCTCACACAAAGCTCGTTCGCTCCGCTCACTCGCCTTCTTCCATTTTAAAGACGAGCTCGTTCGCTTCGCTCACTCGCCAAGCCGACGGGTGCTGCACTTTGGTATATAATTTTCTTAAACTACAGGTTAAAGATGTAACACATTGGTTTATATCTACAGTTATCAGCTGATTTTTGTTCATTTAATAAAATCTCCATAAGGATAACATGGAAACTTTGAAGGGCTCTAGCGCGAAAACCGGATTTTTCCCAGACATGGGACCAGCTCCAATCGTATTTTTAAGGTAAAACTAAGTTTATTCCAAAATTTGAAGGAAATCGTCGGAGCCGTTTTTGAGATAATTGTGCAAGCAAGCAAACAAGCAAACATTGTTCGTATAAGAGTATAGGATTAAAAACAACTTTTAATTAAAGTTATAGGAGAGCAAAAAAGGTATTTAATCGCATTTAACAATAAACAACTACACCCTGACAATATTCCATGTATTTGCAAAACTCTAAGTAACTTTAATTCAAATCAGATTCATTTTCTGTTATTCTTATCATTTCTATTGGCCGTTGTTGTTGTTGTTATTGTTGTTGTTGTTGTAGCAGGCAGCATGTGTAGGTTGCTTATTATCATTCTTATTAGCCGTGAACGGGTGGTTGTTGTTTTTGCAGCAGGCAGCATGTGGTCCGTGGTGAGCAGGGTGGGGCAGCTGCTAGGCCTGAGCCGCTCAGAGCCAGTGGTGGACTGGGACGCGGTCGCAGCTGTGTTGGATGCCGAGGATGAACCGTACAATAGTGACCCAGATGAGGCAGATGACAACCCAGCCACCCCTGATGGAGGCCAGGTTGTCTGCCAACACAGGACTGGCCTGGTCACCGAACTGTATGACGCTCACGGATACATCACCACTGTGAGTCACCTTATTATTTATTTATTTATTTACAATTTACAATTTAATTGTTTACAACAGAGTATAAACTCCAATTACAGTAAACAATACTACTAAAGGTAAATACAAATAACTACTTTCTCACACTGTGTCTTGTGTATAATCCTGTGACAAATACAGCTCAAAAATGTTGGTTTTATAAGATCATAAAAAATCAGTGAAAGAAAAAAAATTAACAACAGAAAAAAAGTCCAACAATGAAATCAGTCAAGTATTAGTAGTTGATTCACAAAGCAGAGTGTTTTAGGCTTACCACTAAGAATGTAATGCTCAACCAACTTAAGATTATGTCACCCGTGGCCCGTAACACTCCGTAATTGTGTAACTAGTATAATGTAAACAAATACTTTACATTACATTATACATTATAAATACAAGGTCCCCACTCAACCGTGAAAACCTTAAAACCGTGAATTTCGTCCATCGTTTAAAAACATAGAGTAAGCCATGAATTTAATCACAAAACCTGAAATAGCTTCTTAAGCTTAAAATTAAAGCTAAAAATCGTTCTTTTGTTTGAGTTAGATAACGCGTCTGTCACAAATCCACAGCACAGTATTTGGTCTGCGCTGTAGGTGGAGCGTTCCGGCTGGAACCATTGAATCGGAACTTGTCAACATTGCAAAGGAACTGAGCTGAGTCTGAGTAAGCTCGGAACTGAGTGCCAATGAAGTATTTATTTATAAAACGAGGTTAATTTTATACGTTTCATTGGAACTACTTCATCCGTTGCTGTTGCTATTTTAAGAAATTTCAACCAATGTAATCGGTTCTTGGAACTAATTCCACTTTTACCGTAATCTCGGTGACAACACATTGTGACCAGTAAGCATGATTGGAAGACGTGTTCTTTGAGCCTGTGATTGGATGGCGATTGGTAACCATGGCAACCTACCGTATGTACTGCGTGGACGAGTTCAGGAAGAAAGGTCGAATAAAAGTCAAAGGGAGGGGGGTTGATAATGAAGTTTGTTTTGGACTGTCGATGGTAGAGTTTTGTTCCCATCCTTATCACTTTACTAAATACAAACGCATCAGATCAGTTTATCATTGTTACGGGAAACTCATTTTGGAATGTCACTCATCACTAGTTTATGTCTGGTTTTCTGCTAAAACGTGGTATGGCTGTATAGCCTTTTTATTAGTAGTTTGCAGGTCACTTTAATAAGGTTATTCAACTACAGTAGGTATATATTTATGTATAAGAGAATGTTACATGTTTAGGTAGGTGATAGCAAATAGCAGTGCTGCATTATTTAATGTGATTGTGTGAATTGTTGTCCCAGATAATTTGTTTACACTCGCATCTTGTGTATTTTCGTGGGCCGTCAATGTACTTTGATCAGGTTTTACGAGAAAAACCTAGCCTGTGTTTCACTCTGATACCTTAGAAAATATAATTCAACCCGTTTTAGATGTAATACCGGTATAGGATTTTTTTTATATAAGATCAAGAGCCCAAAGATTTTAGATTATGTACATTTTTGTGGGAATCAAAGATAAGTTCTTAAAGTTGGCAGACATTCAGCTGATGTTTTGCATCCCCAACGCGTTGTTCAAGAAGGTCATTGCACCCTCACCCTCTCTCCCCACCCACGCATCTGGCCCAACAACACCTGAATGTTTCGAGTATTTCGTTTTGATGTTTTGATCGTTGAGGCATGCGACCTCTCTCCTCAATCCCTCGCTTGAGTTGCGCACCTGTTGTCTCTATCCTGTCTCAATCCTCATTACTGTTATGAATGTTATATTATCTTTGATTGTTAATTCCTGCAGTTAAAACAATGTCTAAGGGCAAACGTGCTTATAGAGTTCAAGTACTTGAAGGCCTAACAGAAAAACGTAGTGAAAGATCAGTTTGAAAAATAATATAGGTGTAAGAACCGATGTATTCCTATGTTTTTTACCTCCGTTGAGAGGTTGACACAAAAATGCTCAAATTAAGTCAAGAAAAAATTGAGAACACTATCAACATATTAAAAATGCAGCTCACGCAAACAACCAGTCCCAAAGGTCTGTTTATATTTGAAGTGGTGGGTATTCATACTGTACACTTCCGCTGCTCTTAATTTTATTTTGTGTATTCTTAATTACTGTGATTAAAAAAAAATTATAGTTTGCTTTTCTTGGTTATGCTAATTTTCATTATTTTTCTTATGTTCTACTTTTGTTAATGTAGTTTAAGTTTAAGAGTGACATGGCCCCAATTTTAGATATCCCTGTGATGTAATACAAGGATTTGCTTGTATGTGCTTATAAATGGATTTGAATCAAAACAAAAAAGTATCATGGTCCCCGGCTTAAATATAACCATGACTACTACCACAATAGCGTATCCTTATAGGCAAATTCATTAAAAATAAAAAAATAGATACTTCTCATGTAATACAGAGTATTTAAGTTCTTTTTACTCTTTTTGACGTATTTAGGGTGAACTATAGTTTGTTCCTTTGTCATAAGTTACTTTCAAATGTGACAAATTGGTATATTACAGGTCTCAAGTGATGGAGAAGGGGAGAGCCGACTGCTGTATTTTCAGCGTAAAAATGCCCCAGCGAACCTTCAGGTTGGAAACAGAGTAGTGTACCTTGCCTATCGCTTATCTGATGATAGCGATTGGGTAGTCAGGAAAGTCTTGTATGTTGACAACGAACTCTGGGACAACAAAGAGGCAGTCGAAGAAGAAGTTGACATGGACCAGCCAGTTGTTAAGTAAATAGTATTTTTTTTATACAGGGTTAGGCAAAAGTCTGGATACCCCCAGTTAACTTTTTAACGCGTTGCAGTAGGAAAACCAAACTCGGCACATGTTTACAAAATCAAAAACGGCACTTTTTCATCAACTACACAATTTTGCCCCTGCCCCCAAAATGGGGTATTTTGGGGGCAGCCCCAAATTTTCAAATGTAAACCCCTATCGAGTGACCCCTCATTTTAAACGGTTTATCAAGAGAAATTGAATGGCACAAATCGGATGTCGATATCTCATCTCTAACCAAAATGGCAGCCAATGTAAAGTCAATTTACCCTTCTCGAATTTTAAAATGGCTGCCATTTTGGTTAGAGATGAGATATCGACATCCGATTTGTGCCAATCAATTTCTCTTGATAAACCGTTTAAAATGAGGGGTCACTCGATAGGGGTTTACATTTGAAAATTTGGGGCTGCCCCCAAAATACCCCATTTTGGGGGCAGGGGCAATGTTGTGTAGTTGATGAAAAAGTGCAGTTTTTGATGTTGTAAACATGTGCCGAGTTTGGTTTTACTACTGCAACGTGTTAAAAAATTAATTGGGGGTGTCCATACTTATACTTGCTTGCCCATGTCAAATTTTGAAATGGCTGCCATTTTGGTTAGGGTTGAGATATCGACCTCCGGTTTGCGCCATTTAATTTCTCTTGATAAACCGTTTAAAATGAGGGGTCACTCGATAGGGGTTTACATTTGAAAATTTGGGGCTGCCCCCAAAATACCCCATTTTGGGGGCAGGGGCAAAGTTGTGTAGTTGATGAAAAAGTGCAGTTTTTGATGTTGTAAACATGTGCCGAGTTTGGTTTTCCTACTGCAACGCGTTAAAAAGTTAACTGGGGGTATCCAGACTTTTGCCTAACCCTGTATAGTTGTAACCAAGCTCTTCTATTTTGCATTCTTAGCCTTAAGTGAATAAAGTCTTTGGCAACCAATTAGCTACAGTAAAATCGCAAATAACCCAACTCAATGTGGACACTGTACAGTTTGTTGAAAGTCAAGTGTTCTGGAGCTGAGATCGTTCCTGACCGACATTGTAATATTGGTACTCAATGATGGTAGGAACACGGAAAAGAGGTAGCTAACCATTTATCCGAGTTAAATGGCCGAAAAATCTGATTGATGATTACAATATCGTCTGTCAAAAGCGCTCAACCCACAGAAAAGCCATTGCAGCAGTGACATATTTGTGTCCAATGACCATGTTGCATGATTAAGCTGCAAAAAAACCTCAAACAGTGATTAAAGAGTCACGTTGTGTACGGTTGAGCTCTCCGCACTTTCAAGTCATCAGTAGTTGAGTTTATGGTGTTAACTGTATCTTTTTAAGAAAAAAAAAATCTCAAGTAATGTGGTGACTCTATGTCACACATATGATTCAACTCTTTATTATTACTAATCATATGGTATTTTTTCCAATGTTTACATTTTAATTCAATGTTTACAGTTTGGTTCTAGAATGTTATTAAAGTATTTAATTAGTGTTTCAAGTGCTGTTTCTTTTCTATATTAGTAGTAATTACAAAAATAGGTATACACGTGGAATCTTGTGCGTGCTATAATGTATTTATTACAATACCTTCAACATCGGCTACCAAGTTCACAACAATAATAAAAAGATTGGCGACGATAAAAAAAAGTCTTTTCACGTGTGCCTATTGCCATAATAGTTCAAAACAACATTCAATCAGTTCAATTGTAATAATTTCGATCTTTTACTCTTTTATCCAGTCCTTTATTTCAGTTTTAGAATGAATGAAGAACAATTTAGTAAATTTTTGGGTGTATTTCAAGAACAACAAAGGCAACAGAGTATTCTGATTCAACAAGTCCTTGAAGCTGTCAATACCAACAGAGATGAAACCAAGCCTTCTATCAATTACTGTACAATATCTCCTTATGAAAATTTCGATCAAAGAAAAGAAAAATTTACATGCTACCTAGAGAGATTTGAAAATTACTACACTATGAAAGGACTAACCGACCCCACGAAAATAAGTCAACTTTTGTGTGCTTCAATCGGGAGTGAACATTATAACAATTTAGCTTCTTTCCTAGGTCCCGAGAAACAAATGAAATCTCTTAAATATGACGAACTTGTTAAGTGTTTCAAACAGTTGTTAATTCCAAGGAAAAATGTTGTAGTTTCGCAGCATTACTTTCTGAACATTTTTCAGAAAGAACGTGAATCTATATCTGAATTTGTTGCATCTCTTCAACGTGATATGGCTGAATGTGAATTCACGGTCCAATGTCAATGCAATCAATCAGTTTCAATTGCAGAAGTTTTTCTTAGAGCACAATTTATTCGAGGTCTGCGGGACGATTGGCTCCGAGAACAAATTTTGCAATCAAATGAAACCACTTTTGAAGGAATAATTTCGAAGGCAATTGCACTAGAAGCTTCCAAGATCGAGTCAAGGGAGCTTGGCCAGCGGTCAAATTCAAGCAAAACTACTTTCAATGGACATGATGAAGTAAACAAAATATCAAATTCATCTAAGCGATCTTGCTCTAACGGCCGCTCAACTAAGTTGTATAATCAACGTCATTCCAGGTCTCATTCTAGAAAACCAGATTATAAATCTCTTGGCATTGAAAA
The DNA here is from genome assembly GCA_030545055.2 of Neoaliturus tenellus. Taxonomy (NCBI): domain Eukaryota; kingdom Metazoa; phylum Arthropoda; class Insecta; order Hemiptera; family Cicadellidae; genus Neoaliturus; species Neoaliturus tenellus. Next base: position 73,003,555 of record CM061532.1, on the reverse strand, counting down.
CCTTTGTTTTCGTTGTGGAAAGGAAAATCACCAAGCGTCCGAGTGCCGAGTCGACAAGACAAAACTCAAGTGCAGTAAATGTAATAAACAAGGACACCTAGCCAAGGTCTGTATTTCTACAAGCATGAAAAACCAGAAGTCCATATCCTCCAGTTTGACACATAGCATACAGAATTTTACCCCTGTGGAGGTCTCAACATCTTCACTTGACTATGGCCTCAAGAAAGTCGAAACTGTTCACCAACAACCAAAGGTGGTAGACTTGTTCGAAATGAAAAATGATTCTGACAAATACATGATTACTGTGCTACTCAATGGAAAGCCTCAACGTTTTGAAGTAGACACTGGCGCAAAGTTCTCTCTACTTTCCAGCAATGACTTCGAGAATCTTGACCTAGGAATTCCACTGGAGAAAACCACTATTGCTTTCCGATCATACTCCGGCAACGTGATTCAACCTGAAGGCAAGGTGAAAATTGATGTTTCCTACAATGGAAAACACATTAAAGAAGAACTTCACATTGTTCCACAAGGACATGATGCGCTCCTGGGACGTCAGTGGATCAGAGCTTTGGGTATTGAACTGTCCCAATTAGAATCTGACATGAATCGACCTTCTTCAACCCTCCAGTTACAACCAATGACTTCTAATGATGAAATTTTCAACACGTTTCATGACATTTTTGAGGAGAAAATAGGATGCGTTCCTAATTTTAAAGTATCACTACAACTTCGAAGTGGTGCTAAACCTATTTTTACCAGGGAGCGTAATGTCCCACATGCTTTGCTTGACCAAGTCAATAAAGAATTAGACTCACTTCAAGAACAAGGAATAATATCACCTGTGGAAACGAGTGACTGGGGATCACCACTTGTTGTCATTCCTAAAGCAGACGGCGGAGTTCGCTTATGTGTAGATTACAAGTGTGGCGTCAACGAGCGTCTTATTCAAGCAAATCACCCTATAAGGCGAATCGACGATGTACTCGACAGTTTACGAAATTCAAGATATTTTTGTAAGCTTGACCTGTACAAAGCTTATTTGCATCTCCAGGTTGATGAAGAATCAAGTAAAATCCAGACCATGTCAACACATCGAGGAACGTATTTGGTGCACAGACTCAGTTTCGGCATAAAGACTGCACCTTCAGAGTTTAATCGTATTCTATCACAGATACTGAAGGGATTGAACAAAACAGAGTCATATTTCGATGACATTATTGTCCATGGATCGACAATCGAAGAATGCAAGCAAAATCTTCAAGCCTGCCTCCAGCGACTTTCAGACTACAACCTACATGTGAACAAACAAAAGTGCTCATTCTTTCAAGAGCAAATCGAGTATCTAGGACGAGTTGTAGAGTACAATAAAATCAGTAAATCTCCAGCCAAAGTACAAGCAATCCAGCAGATGCCCCGTCCCTCAAACACAGAAGAAGTTAAACGTTTTTTGGGTCTAGTATCCTACTATTCACGTTTTATGCCTGATGCATCGACAAAAACATACCCTCTACGATGTCTTCTGCAGAAGAAAGCAAAATGGGAGTGGACATCAGCTTGTGAAGCTGCATTCTTAAAGATTAAACATGAGCTATGCAGTAATCGAGTTCTGGGGCCGTTCGACCCCACATTGCCACTTATTCTAACTACAGACGCTAGCCCAACAGGAGTAGCTGCAGTGCTTAGTCATAATGTTCAAGGAAATGAGAAGCCGATAGCATATGCTTCACGGTCATTGACCATTTCTGAAAGAAATTACAGCCAACTAGACCGCGAGAGTCTTGCAATCATTTTTGGCGTGTCACACTTCTACTATTATCTTTTTGGAAACCATTTTACATTAGTGACAAATAATGCTCCAATTTCAAGGATATTTCAACAAAATAAAGCCCTCCCACAGATGACATCTGCTCATCTACTTCAATATGCATCATACCTATCTGGTTTCAACTACACACTGAAATTCAAACCTGGCAATGAAAATAAAAATGTTGACTGTCTCTCAAGAGCCCCACTCCAGCAGATACATTGTACTATCGATGAAGCAATTGGTCATGAAGTTAACCAAATATGTGAGCAACATGTTTTCGATATATCTGACGAACACGTAACTGCTTCAACTATAAAGCAGGAAACAAGAAAAGATCCAGTTCTATCGAAGATTCAGCACGAGCTTCTTACCAGTTCAGTGGACTCCGAATTTACATTGGTTGACGGAATGGTGTTTCGAGGAAATCGTGTCTACATTCCAACCAGTCTCAGATCTAATATCCTTAGTGAATTGCATGAAACTCACCTCGGTGTAACTAAAATGAAACAACTTGCACGTAGATACGTCTATTGGCCACACATAGACAAGGACATTGAACGACTTGTAAGAGGTTGTGAAAATTGTGCACTTACTAGATCCAGCCCGAAAAAAGCTCCAGTCCACCCATGGGACCCTCCTGAAGAAAACTGGGAGCGGATACACATTGATTATGCGGGTCCGTTTCAAGGCTATAATTTTCTATTGTGTGTCGACGCAAGATCTAAATGGACTGAAATTAAGGTAATAAAGGAAGCCCCATCCAGTTCCAGCTCAATCAAACTACTTGAACAAATTTTCTCAATTCACGGGTATCCTAAAGTGCTTGTATCTGACAATGCTACGATTTTTCAAAGTGAAACCTTCCATGCATATTGCGAAGCTAGAGGCATTTTCCAAAAATTTATCGCCCCTGGACACCCCGCAACAAACGGCCTAGCCGAACGGTCTGTTCAGACGCTGAAGAACCGCCTCAAAGCAGCTTCCAATGACAGAACTTCAATCCTTGAAAAAATCCAAAAGATCTTGATGAAATATAGGGCAACACCACTTATTTGTGGCCAGTCACCAGCTGAACTATATTTGGGACGAAAACTCCGATTAAGACTCGATGCAATTTTTCCATATCAACCACAGCCCTCAAAAGTCAAATCTCCACCTGCAAGATCATTTAAAGTGGGGGAGAGGGTCCAAGCACGGCTCTTCATAAACAACAAGTATGTATGGCAATTCGGAGAGATCAAAGCTACACTTGGTAAAAGACATTACCTTGTAACTCTCGATTCATCTGATAGAGTGATCAAACGTCATGTGAACCAGCTTCGATCAACTCTCGTTCCAAAAGCAAAGAAAACTGTCTCCTTTGGACCAACAAAATCATTTGATGTGCCTAGAGTTCCAACTAGATCAATTCCAAATCAACAACAAGGAGCTCAACCATCAACAAGAGACGAGCAAATAGTGACTCCTGGAACAACTCCTACCAGAGAACTCCAACCGAATGTGCCTGAAGTTCCTCCAACACCTACAAGACAAAGACCCTACCGTGACCGTCGCATTCCTTCAAGATTTCAGGACTTTGTGATGTGATGGATGTATTTTATCTTCAAATATTAGTGGGGGAGACTGTGGTGACTCTATGTCACACATATGATTCAACTCTTTATTACTAATAATCATATGGTATTTTTTCCAATGTTTACATTTTAATTCAATGTTTACAGTTTGGTTCTAGAATGTTATTAAAGTATTCAATTAGTGTTTCAAGTGCTGTTTCTTTTCTATATTAGTAGTAATTACAAAAATAGGTATACACGTGGAATCTTGTGCGTGCTATAATGTATTTATTACAATACCTTCAACATCGGCTACCAAGTTCACAACAAGTAACTAGCAATTTTTAAGTGTATTTAAAGTTAAGGCCAAATATTGAAATGTTATGTAAAAAATTTACATTGTGTCAAACATGGTTATTGTCGTGATATACTTTATTATCGTGAACATTGTTTTATGTTATGTTTTTTAGGTTAAACAGGCACCAAATTCATGTTGCTTAAAAAAAGTAAAAACTGTCAAACCGTAAAAGTGGAGATTTAACAATTTTTTTCCCAACACCGTCTTGATGGGTTATTTCTGTTTTGCAGGGAAGAGTGTGAGACAGCATACAAACATGTTCCAGTCAAGGTCACTGGCCGAGATGGGCGCACAGTTTTGGCTGGGGATGTCCAATTCTCTCTGGACAGTGTAGAGATAGATTTCATACCTATGGAAGGTATAGCGTTTACTATTTGTACTAGTCCTGTATATTTTAAATTCTGTAAACAATAGAATGATTCTTGTCTGATCAACATGCTTGGTACTTTTATTTATGTTTGTCAGTACACAACTGCTTGGATTTATTACAGGCCTATCTTAAACCTTCTATTGAAATATCAATAGAATACCCTATTTCAAAATATTCAAATAGTCAAACATTTTCTTGTAAAACTGATGTATTTATGGGTCAAGAGTCATAAATAATTTAAGTGGATATGCTTTTTAAATTCATTTACCATTGAGTTAATTATTTTTGGAAAACTGTTAACAGTACAATTATTTTTCAAATGCTTTTTTAACACTGCATTTCCTTAGTTTGTAAGAATCACTTACCTCTGGCTTGAACTACAAATTTTATATTTTGTGCATATTCCATCTTATATTCTTATTAGTTGTAATAGATGTTCATTCATAGGAGACTTTCCTTGTCCAATTTTAATTAATTAATTATAATTAATTCAGTATTTCTTTGGACAAGTGGTATATTTTTAAGCCTAGACCATGTAATTTTTTATAAAATTTTTAGCTTCAAGTTTTTGAAACATAACTCCAATTATTGATGAATTACTCCACTGATTGTGGTTTAATCAAAGTTGTGGTTTATACAAATGTTTTAGGAGGCTATTTACAAATACAAGGCTATTCAGAAAGTAATGAACGTTTCCGTCTTACGCCGCAAGGCGAGCACGTATCGCCGGTATTTTATGCTGTGGGTAGTAAAGGTGTTTAAAAATAAAACCTATTTGTATATTTTTTTCTTTACTTTTTACATTTGCCTGGTAATCCGGCATGTGTCACCTCCCAGACGTGAGGGATTAGAGGAAGTATTCAATTCAATTCAATTCAAATATCTTTATTCAGACATACATAACAATGTACAAGAAAGCGTCAATATAAAATACATAAATATATTGACGCTTTTACAGTAATAATATACAGTAATAAATTACTTCCAAATGGACCGGATACTAAAAAAAAAACATTATTTGAGACAATAATGATGGGTACTCTGATGACGATGAGAGATGGTAGTAGGGATGTGTTGAATCCAAATCTCGAATCTCGAATCCACCGAATCTTAAGAAAAGATTAGGATCCGAGATTCTATCCGAGATTCTAGGCCGCGATTGCGGCCGGCGAGCTCGGTCGGCGATCGCGGCCGGCGATCGCGGCCGGCGGTCTCGCTAATGAGGAACGGCACAAATACACGCGGCCACATTCCACCACATTCCACGGACGCTCGAGACAACCTATTATCCAGTGGCACGGTCGTGTCACGTCGCCAAGTCCCACCCAACCAAACAGACGACGCGTGCCTATATAGACACCAAGCAGAATACGGCCAATTTTCACTTCAAAAGGTCACAAAAAGGCTACAATTGACACATTTTTTCAATTTCCATCCATTTAACTGGGTTAATGAACACTAAAAATCACCAAGCTTACTTTAAAAACTCTCAGTATAGTAAAATATATGCGTTCAAAAGTAGCCTAAAAAAGTCAGAAATGTGGTTTCCTACGCACAACAAACTTTTTTAAGCAAAGCTACAGCCTTTATCACTGATGGGAATCTCACAAAACTTTGCAGGAATCTTCGTATTTGTACGTAGTACAAACCTTTGTGTACAAAGATAAAGTTTATCTATATATTTAAAACACAAAGTTAAAAAAAACTTTGGACACTTCGTCTGTGACTTCTACTGGACCGATTTACATGCGGGTTGTACCAAAATAAACGTTTTCGGTTCTATATTAGCAGGTTTTATTAGTATTTAAAAAATATTCACGTTAAATCTGTCAAAAATGAAAAATAAACTTTTCTTATGGAGATTTAACATGGGGAAAAAAGCCAACATTTTCAATCCTTTGGACAGTTCGTCTGAAACTTCTACTTGACCGATTTACATGCGGGTTGTACCAAAATAAACGTTTTCGGTTCTATATTAGCAGGTTTTATTCGTATTTCAAAAATATTTACGTTAAATCGGTCAAAAATGAAAAATAAACTTTTCTTATGGAGATTTAACATGGGAAAAAAGCCAATATTTCCAATCCTTTGAACAGTTCATCTGAGACTTCCACTGGACCAATTTACACGCAGTTTGTACCAAATAAAACGTAAACCTTTGTATATTAGCAGATTTTATTTACTTTAACATTATCTTACTTCCTTAAATTAAAAATATCGACATTTTCAAACCTTTACAATTTATTTATTTTACACGCTTTCAATCAGCTGATTGTAAACACACGAGGTATTTAGTCTAAATACAGTGGAAGAGCAAAAGCTCATGAAAGATTTGGTTTATTATGGCCAGTACCTAAAAACGTTTACAATTATTATGATGTATTGTCATTTATGAAAAGAAAGTTGCTTAATCATATAATTAACGTTATCTTACTCCCTTAAATTAAAAATGTCGACATTTTCAAACCTTAACAAATTATTTATTTTATACGATTTCAATCAACTGATTGTAAACACACGAGGTATTTTGTCTAAATACAGAGTGGATGAACAAAAGTTCATGAAGGATTTGGTTTATTATGGTCAGTACCTAAAAACTTTTACAATTATTATGATGTATTATCCTTTAAATGGAAAGAAGGTTGCTTAATTATGTAAAATAGCTGATTGCTTTAAAATTAAGACTAAATTGTAAAGAAATAAATTGCTCACATTTGTATTAAAAGAAACGGATGTATCGGAAATTTTGTGCAATCAATTTGTCGTTTGCAACGTTGTAATGCTTTACATTGACTTCGCTTAACGACAGTATTTGTGGCGCAGTCGGTAGCGTGACTTACTTCATATCAAACGGCCCGGGTTCCAGACCTAACTTTACATATATAATTTTTGTAATGTGTCCAATAACAGCGTCACTAATAAATGTTTTACTGATGGTACCGATATTTATTTTAAGGAAAATAAATAAATTAAAATATTTATAGGCCTGTTCAAACTCTCAAAAAACTTATTTATTAAACTAACAAGTTTACAAATTGATAGTTTAGGCTTGCTTATTTTTTGATGTTTTTAACTAATATAACGCTTTGATTAGGCTACTAAGGTTTAGGCCTAAGTAAACAATGGATTTGTTGTGTTTATAAAATACTAAAGAGTGTCTCTGTTACATGGTAAGGGTGCAGCATTATTGTTTTTAAGGAATATGCCCATAGGCCTACTTTGACAGACACTCCAACTAAAATTATGTTATTTTCTGTGAAATAAATTTATTTGTATTTTTTAAATTTGGATAGTTATTGAAACTTGCACACTACAGCATAAATAATTAATTGCTATATGAAAGTGGTTATAAAGGGTTTCTCTACGTTCTATCCTACCCTAATACCAATATTTGTTAAAGCCATCCATCATAAGTTACAACACTGTAGGCCTTTCCTAATTCTTGAAAAAAAAACAAAAAAAAACTGTTAAGAACAATTTATCCAATAGGCCTACAAGTGGATATTGGTCTACTTATTTCTGATGTTGTTGAACCTAATAGAACGGTTTCCTTAGGTTAATTAGGTTTGCGCATACCTAAAAAATCAAATTGACATATTTATAAAATTCTAAAGAGTAGGGCCTATAAGTACAAGGATGCAACATTATTGGTTTTAAGGAATAGGTCTACTTTTCCGACGTTCCAACTAAAATCGTAGTATTTTCTGTAAAATATATTATTGTTCTAGGTATGGCAGTTCAAAGAAGTACATTTTATAGACTACCTTACTTGTTTGCACTATTATAGCGTTTCATTTACCACTAATGGAATGAAACTTCTTATATCCGTCGAGTATCGACGGGCAACAACTAGTTCACTTTAAATATCACAAAATAAAACAAATATGAGATTTCTTAAAGCACTTTGTTTACATTTCGCAAATTTAAAAGGTAAACAAATCAGACATTTGACATTACATTTTGATTCGTTAAAAAAAAAAAAAAACCAAGTATTAAAACATCTGGTATCATATTAGTTTATATGATCAGCTGACATTTATAGATTGTGTTATACAAAAAATTATTTTACTTAAAATTGTGTTGGCTTTCGTACTAGCCAACAAATTAATTCAAATTATCTGTATGACTGAATTTAAAAATAAAATGTTTTGATCTTCAGACCTAGAGAATATTGAGTATGCTCACTGTTGTAACTTAATTAATATTACAACTGTGTAAGTTATTGTCGGTTAAGTTACAACCCAAAAATTAACAACACATTCAATCAAAACTCACATATCTAAGCCAACTAGGAAACATTTTTCTTCCAAAACAGTTTTAAAGAAAATTTTTATTTTAAATGTTGTTAACTCTGCAATGCATAAAGTAAAACAAAAACATGAAGACATATATATTTATCTAAACTAGTGACGAAGAGACTATACGGTGCCAAAAAAGATTGATCATCCTCCTCCACCTATGCATCAATACGTGCATTAGTTTTTATGTTAACTTTTCAGTGACAACTGAACCGATCTTCACGATTTATGGGTGAAATAAGGAATTATGTTACATTTGACAAATATTCATAAAATTAACAGGCGTAATTTCTCATAAAGTTACACTCTATTGCCCTTGGAATGTTTGGTTTGGACCAACGCATTTCTTGGGCAGGAAATAATACCTTTAGGCCACCCCCCTAATGACAGTGTCGATGTACCAAGTTGTATGGCTTTATCTGCGTAGTGTTCAGAAAATGCATGGAAAGCCTACTTATTGTACTCCCTGAAAAATCCTGCTAGAGGAATTTTGGAACTAGAAACTGGACGTTTCATAAATCACAATGTACAGGCGTTGGTGCGGTGAATTATAAAACATTTCCAATATGATATCAATCTAAATTAGTGGATTGTTTGGTGATTGACTAATGTTTATATTAAATATGACATAATCTTCAAATAGAGTGATATTATGGTAATGATGCGATAAAAATCATATCCATAGCAACATTGCTTCGTCCATTCTCTTAATCAGATGTGCAATATTAAATCTTTATAGCTTGACTTACGTTTAACGCTTCACATACAGAACCCAAAAAGGTTATGGAGCAGAACTTTAAAAGAAAATAATTATTCTTAGGTTGTCTTTATTTAAAAATAGTTCTATGTAGTCTGAAAATTTCGCTTGTAGAGTTATTCAGGGAGTAAAAGTGCTGTAAATATTTTGAACACTGCAGATGGAGCAATAAAACTTGGTACATCAACACTGCACAAACTTATGACTTAAACAATATTTGTTTTACATCTCGATCTTAAAGAGGAATTCGGAGGCGTTGGTGACCAAGACTTAAAAGACCTTCAAATTAATAACTCCTGGCATATCCCTTACGAGTCACGGGTATTCAGCGTGGGGCCATACATTAGTATTTTAATCTATTAAAGCAGCTAAATAGCTAAATTCTACCGTATAAACGACAGCAGTTGTTCCTATGTAAGCCAGACAAACGAATACAAACAGTGTTCTGTTCAACTTTAAAGCTTTTAATTAAAACTGTTTTCATACTTCATGATTTTATTGTTAAAACCCAAATGGCCAAACATGATAAAAAATAATGATATCATACCCAAAAACACAAAGTGTTGAGGGGTCGCCAAGTCCTAAAAAGGTATGATATCAAAATTTGTTCCAAGTCAATGACATTGGTTTTAGAATAGCTAATAGACAAATCGATTCGATTTTTTATTGCTTGGTAAAAATTTCGCAAAACATTATTGTTTTATTTTGAAACCGCACTTGGCCAGCAGACGTATAATATTTTATTTTATTTTTTATTGAACTGTACGTAAATTCAGCATTTCCCCATTCATCGCATTCATATCTCCATTAGTAAATAGGCCTAATTTTGCTAATACATCTGCTGGCCAAGTACAGTTTCAAAATAAAACAATAATGTTTTACGAAATTTTTTCCAAGCAATAAAAAATCGAATCGATTTGTCTATTAGCCATTCTAAAACCAATGTCATTGACTTGGAACAAATTTTGATATCATACCTTTTTAGGACTTGGCAACCCCTCAACACTTTGTGTTTTTGGGTATGATTCAGCTTATCTATTGTCCGACCTCTGGCAGTAATTTATTCAAGAGGGGTGTTTTTTTTTCTCCTAGTACCAAGTACTATTTTCTGAACCAATTGACATAGAAAACTAAGGGATGGCTCGTTTGATTCGTCTAATTCTTACAAATTTAACGAAATTTCAACCAAAGTTGTGTGACTTTCCAATCAAAGGGAAAATTGCAAAGTATTGTTAAATAAATCAATCTTTAATTGAATTACTGTTTTATAATGTTAAAAGCATCTTATTATAATTTAATATAATTTTTAAATGAAAAACTTCAAATCACATTAAATATATTTTTTTAAAATTAAACATTACAAATATATTTTTTACATTTTGAGGTTCATAACTTTAAACTTTCATTGTTTTTCATTGATTTTTTTCATCATACACTCCTTTTTTTAAATAGCAAAAAGTAGCTAAATAAATACATAGAAATAAAAATAATTATGTCTAATAGTGTACATTTTCAAAGTCTTATGATAATCTCTAAGTAAGAACCTGTCTCAGTTAAATCAATAAGTATAAAAATTAACATTTCTTGGGGTTATAAATGGCGTTGGTTTGTTGAACCACTTCATTCCTTAGTTTTAATATTTATTATAATTTCAATTTGTTGTTTGTTGTTATTTTTTAACTGAGCAGGCCCTAGGCCTATTTATGTAATACAGTTTGTTAACTCTAAGAATAAGATTGACATTGACATTATAGAGAGATAGAGCAGAGGCTGATGTGAACATATACTCTCCCCCCCGTGGGAATTTTTGACATATAAATTTTTGTGTTTGTATTGACATGTACTTTATGGTTTTAGGTGTTTGCCACTTAAAAATTACAGCATATCCCGAAAAATACGAAAACTCCATGAAAAATATAAAATCTACTATCATTATTAAAATGATTCAGTTTCAAAAATCTTTTGACCGAAAACACTAACAGTTTTCTTGGCCAATTTTATTAATTAATGGGTCGTTATAAAGCTCTCTACTTAAATATTTCCAAATAATTATGAATTTTTTTTAGATTTATGGTGAAAAAGTGAAATAACTTGTTTTATATACAGTGTGGTTGAAAAGTCCCGGAACGGTGAAATATATTTTTTACCATTATAGATAAAGTTACAAGACTTGGTATATCAATAATGGTAATAAATGTCTACTCTTTTAAGGCATTATCACTTTTTTACCCCTTAAGGGGGATGGCCCATGAGGAGTCAGACAAAATTTTTAAATAGCAGCATAGGTCAAGTTTGGTATCAAATTAAAGGTCCCAATCAGCAGAGTACAATGCCGCAAACCCGACGTTAAAATGTTGGGTATAAAGAAAGTTATTGCATTTTAAAATTTTACCCGTATTTTTTAATGTAAACTTTGATTGCCTGCCATTTCCGTTTCGGTCATCCATTTGAAGTCTAGTTTGCGGCATTGTACTCTGCTATGTGAGACCTTTAATTTGATACCGAACTCGACCTATGCTGCTGCTTAAAAATTTTGTCTGACTCCTTGTAGGCCGTCTTTTCTTGGTTTTCTGGAATATGCTGTAATTAAAAAAAGGCAAACAATCGAATTCTTAATCTAGTAGGTAATACCAACAAAAAAAGTAAAAGTCATAAATTCCCACCAGGGGGGGGAGGGTTTCATATTGGCGGCTCATGGTCTAAGAGAATAAATCTGTATATTTAATCCTTGTTTCGGGACTCGAGATTCGAGGATTCGAGATTTGATTTTTTAGGATTCGGATTCGGATTCGAGATTCGAAATTCCTGGATTTGACCATCACTAGATGGTAGTATAGACCGCTTCATGGTGGTTAGCCGGAAAATTTTTTAAACATTGTAGCGATGTCATATGTTATGATCCCTGCTCTTCCTAGTTAATTGTATCCGTACCTTCCGTCTATACTGAAGCACCTGTGTACCATCTGTCTCTGTACGGTGGCGTGTGTGGCGCTTGTGCCCTCACTTTGCTGTTGGGTTGTGGCAGGTGACTGGTTGAGCCTGAGCTCGCTGGTGCAACCGCAGACGGAGGGTGACACGGTGCTGGTGGTGGATCGGGTGAGCCCGCTGCGCAGCGCCACTCGGGTGGGTCGGGTGAGCCACTGGGCACCAGACGCCCAGCTCGGGATAGTCGAAGGCGAGGTGGTGTTCTGCAAGGAGGCGTGTGAGCCCGGCTACTTGCCCAGGGTTGGGGATCAGGTAGGTTACCATAAGGAGCTCTTGTTTAACTGATTTGAGGTCTTGATATTTTTTCACATCAGTATCAAAAATAGAGGGAGTAGGTTGTGATAATGGAGCTGTAAAAGTGATCTGAAAGTAATTTTCTCAGTTGTAGAACTTGTTCTCCTTACAATGTTCTTTGAGGGTTAAGAAATTATTAGAAAAGTTTTAATCATATATATATCGTAATGGTGATAATAAAAGATAACATCAATATGTACATTGAGCAATTTAAACGGTTGAGTGAGTGAATGTGTTGTTAGGCTGTAAAGAGTCAGTGGAGTGCAATTATTATTGACTGAACATATGCTTATGCTCCGCTAGAGGTGATGCAATCGATGAAATAATTTCCTCTTTTTCTTTATGTTACTGTAAAAACTCCTTATCACAACATAAACAGTATCCTTAGTTATGAGTATTAGTTAGTGGTAGAACAAATTTACTAATCATAATTAACTTTTACTTCATGTATGCCGCAAGAGATCGCTCTAATGTTAATCAGTTTGAAACACGCCTTTGCCATGTGAAGTCTATTTACGTTGCCAATGCTATTATCAAAATGTCATTAAATAACTGGATCATTTTTAGACTAAATAAAAGTATCATTTTTTACTTTATGACATAAAATTTTATACCGGGTGGTGCAAAATAGTATATTTTGTCACAAGGGCCGAAAGTGGCGTTTTGCCGGCCCCGAGATCGTGTTTCAAGTTCGAGACGAAGTCGAGAACTTGAAACGATTGAGGGTTGGCAAAACGCTTTCGGCCCGTGTTACGAACGATATTTTTCATCACACTACACAATTCAATAAATTCTAAACAAGTGAAAACATTACTTTTTCGTACACAACAAACAAAACATAACATAAACTAACCTAGCGAGATGTACTGCTTGAGTTTCCGGTTGCTAGGCAACCAATTCATTTCATTGTTGCAGTCACATGTTTTTGTGATACAACGTGTTGATGTGAATGTTTTTATGTAAGGTCTAGGCCAGCTGATTTTGCAGGCCTAGGCCGGAAAATTTTGCCGGCCTAGGCCGGCAAAACAGGTGTTTCGACGGTAGAAACGAGGGTCGAAAACAGGTGATATCGATGTAGTGTGATGAAAAAAAGTATACCCAAACTCTAAGAGCTATTGCATGCATATTGCAATAATGATCGATCAGCTGATTGTTAAAAATTATTGGAACTGTTGTTTTGTTTACATTTTATCAGTTTTCAAGAAGTCTTGGCCCACAATAGCCATGCCACAGCTTAGTATTGAAAAACGTTTTTGGCTTGTTGAACAGTACTTTAGAAGCTATGGAACGCATAGAAATAATGGACCGTCATTAGCAGCTGTGATGGAAAGGTTTGAAGAGCATTTTAATCTACCAGCACCGACTAAGAGAACCATTTTATTATGGGTAAGGAAATTCAGGGGTAAAGGATCCGTGACAAACAGTAACAAAGAAAATTCTGGCAGAAAAAAAACAACACGCAGAAATGAGAATGTCGGTCGAGTATTTGATAAGGTTCTTCAATCACCAAAGAAAAGCACACGGCGTATCTCAAGGGAGTTAGGACTAGAAAGGACGGGCGTCATTAGAATGCTCAAAGAAATTGGAGCACGATCGTATCGTATTCAGATACTCCATGAGTTGAGACCCACTGATTTCCAGGCGCGTGTGGCCTTTTGTACTCGTGTTTTGGCGCATAGCTATTCCATTCCAGATTACATTGATGATTGGTGGTATACCGATGAAAGTCACGTGCTGCTCAGTGGGCATGTGAACAAACAGAACACTCGATTTTTAGGGTGGGAGAAACCAGAAGAATATTTGCAAAGGCCACTTCATTCTGAGAAAGTAACGGTGTGGGCAGCCATTTCATCCCATGGCGTCATTGGACCCTATTTCATTGAAGACAACAATGAAACCCCGTTGACAGTTAACAGTGAGGTTTACAGAACCCAAATAGTCGAGAGATTCCATGCAGATTTGCAGACATTTTGTATACTGAATGGTATTGAATTTGAGAAACAAATATTCATGCAAGATGGAGCGACTCCGCACACAAGTCAAGACAGCATGGGACTTCTTAAAGAACTGTTTCCAGAACGACTTGTGTCAAGGGGGACAGATTTTCCCTACCCACCAAGAAGTCCAGATCTTACAATCTGTGATGCATTTTTGTGGGGAATGATGAAAGAACTGTGTTTCCGACCAACCCCTACAAGCATCAGAGACCTGAAACAAAACATTGAACGAGTTTTTAGAAACATTTCCGGCCAGCAGTGCTCTGGGATGGTTCAGAAGATCTTGGACCGGATGGAGTATGTTGTGGCTCATGAAGGAAGACATGTAGAACATGTTTTTGTGTAATTAAGAGTCTTGTAACCTCTGTCTTAGTAAACTTTTAACAATTTATTTTGGGTATACTTTTTTTTGCACCACCCCGTTACCTTAATCCTTTGACTGCCCACAGCCTATGTATATTCTTTGCCTGAAATTACATTGACCCCGAAAGCCTATTTATATACAAGCACTGTGTGAGCATTCAAAGCACACTTACTCATTCAAAGCAAAACTTATTGAAAGTCACTCAATTTGTAGGTTAGTAGAGAACATGTGGTGTTATCATAATAAATCATCAAGACAATTTTATATTCAAATAAAATGTATACAGTTTTTTTAGCAATTGTACAAAATGTAGTACAAATAATTTTTTTTATTAACAGCATAAAATTACTTGTTTATATTTTTGAGTCTCAATTTCAATTTTTGTACATAAATTTTATTGTATATAATTTTATTGCTCTACCATAAAAACTAGCAAAATGACTAGTTTATAAGAAAGAGGTCCGAAAAGGCATGGCGTTCAAGTGCTCCCGCGTTGTAAGCCTGGCGTGATGGCGCACACACCCGATACTTAAGAAGCTCAAAGGGTTGAGAAGCTATTTTACAGAATAAAACTAAAATAACTTCATACACTAATTAGCCTATAATACGTTACTGATTTTTATGAAAAATTTTAACACACACACATTTTAAATTGAAGTTGTAGAACGTTTGATATTTCTTTTTAACGGCTTGTCATGATTGTCAGGTGACGGTGTACTGCATAGAGAGTGAGCAGGGGCAGCTGACCTGGCGAGCAGTGCAGGTGGTGGCGACGGCCGACAAGGAGATGCAACCTTCGCAGGACGCTCAGTTGGCGCCCCTGCTGCAGAACAAACGAGGGATCGTCATATCCGAGAACACTAACTTTGGGACCGTCAGTATCGGTCAAGAGAAAAAAATTATGGTGAGTCTGTGTAAAACATGCATTTATGTCGTGAAAAAATAAACTACGAACTGAACGCCTTTAGTGCTTGAGATAGGGAGGTAAAGCAGAATATTTATGTAATTTTCAATACCTAACTTAAAACCAATTAAAAATATTGTTATTTATTAGTTATCTGCTCATATTGAGTTTTGTCATTGAATATAATTCAATCAAACTACTATATCATTTTATATTGCTACATAGACAATTTTGTTTGGATAGAGTAATGTGAGTTACTCAACTGTGTTTTAATTTCTTTGATACATAATGCCATTTGTGTTTTTGTCGCTAACATAGCAACCTTTAAGCTTAATGTTAAGTAGTTTTACTTTAAAAAGAGCAACTAGATCTCTGAATTATTTTACTCTCACAACCCGTCCCTCCTAGTTTACTAATTTATTAATCGTTTTTTTCCATTTTAACACGTTCTGTGCGCGCGGCAACGATCGTTGCCGTGCCCGCCATTACCCGGGTGCGCGCGTACACGATCGTTGCCGCAATTTCATTGTTGCTTAGATACGTCAGTGTGCTGCTAGCACTTTCCCGATGTAAGTGGTTGCTATAGCGCTCGTGGGGAGGTACTTTTCTTTCATTTTTGGCGGTGTTAGTTTTTAATTAGCGCGTTTCTATGGAAACATGTTCGTGTAAACATTGTATATTTGTAACTAGTAAATAGTGTTTTGTTAGGTTATAAAAATGGACCTACTTCCCAGTCCTAGTGGTTTAGTGCAGGAATATGATTCGGACGATTAAAATAACCCCCAAGAACAAGATCTGGATGAGCTACCCTACGAGACCGACGGCGAGTCAGAGGATGAGGACCCCGATTTTGTGATTTTTGGCTTACTGAACGAAAGACATCAGGGTGGGCTGGCGGGGTTGTAAATAGTATATTTTTATGTTAGTGTAGTATTTTATCATGTAAAATCATATAAATATGTTTTTGATTTATATAAGTGAGTTTTTTTTACATATTTGAACAAAAAAAGTGCGCCGTTCTGCGGGCGTACACGATTGTGACCGCGAAAATAAAAGGCCGTAAATGCCATTTTTATTGCTCCAAATGGCGTTTCTGCACTGTTTTCTATCAAAAGACATCCAATGCTGAGTAAAAACATAAAAAAATAATTTTAGCATATGCTAATCACTATTGCGGTATAATATTCAGCAGTGAACGTGTTAAGGTTATTTTTGACTATTTTTGGAGTCTACTGTTTGTTGGAAGTTTATAGGTTACTTTAATTTTTATGAAATTGACATAGATTTCTATTAGCCTAAATCAAACTTTTAATCATAGTAAATTGAAAAATAAATACTTTTGTCTTGTTTGTTCATCAATTTAGAAATGTTCATAAATTTTTAAAGGTGTGTTCAACCAAAGTGAGTGCTAAAGCTAAGACCATATAATTTTTCTTGAAAAAATATATTATTAAATCACTGTAGTAAGTGGTTTATTTTTGCAGATTGAAGTCAGCAATAGTGGTGATTGCCCCCAAAAGTTATGTGCAGTTGAGAAGACAAATCAGGATTCCCAGTTCCTTCTGCCCCCTCTCCCTTCGCCACCACCCATAGTTATACAACCATCTGCCAGTCTGCAAGTAGTCGCAAAGGTGAAGGGGCGGTATGTTTATTAATTATTCTCTTTTCAATCCCTTATTATATTCAACCGTAATAGAGAAATTGATTTCAGCTTACTTTGTTTTTAAAATGGGTCACCGTTTTGTTACTAAAAACTTGGTTGTACAAATGCCTGTATAGGTTGTACAATGAATTTCTTTTCCATTTAATCTATTAAAATATTTTGGAGTGCTTATTTGTCCATGATTAATTTTTAGCAGATTTTTTTCAGGTTCAATTTTATTTTTTCTGATTCATCAGTTCATCAGGCCAACCTGCTTGATTAGGAATGACATGCTGATTTTCTTACTGTATTCCTTCAACTGTTATAATTTTAATTGGATAGTAGATTGATGTATGTATTTTTTCTGTCTAATAGGTATTACATTTTAATCAAATACATTTTTACAGATTTGTCGGAAGATCAAATGAACTTGTAAGGTTCCGGTTCGCAGAATTTGAAATTGGACGTCTGTTGATTGTTGATGTTCAAAATGCTTCATTGACTGCCTCTTTAGTTGAGACCAGAAAGAAGGGTACCAACAGTTCACAAAACAAGCCTGAAACCATAACTGCAAGGTCAGCACTTTTAAAAATAGTTTACATAATTATTATAAACTCAACACAATTATAAATTTGTTTCACCTACTATGATTTTTGTCATAATGTTTTAATTTGACCAATATCAGCAAATGAAAACTAGTGTACAAAATGCATGTGCAAATGTTATTAAATGATCATACAGAAATGGTCTAAGGAAGGATTAGGTAAGTTAATGCTAATGGCATATAAAGGTATCCAGAGGTTTTGAAATACTGTGTGAGCTAAAAGTAGGCTATATCTTTCTTACTCAAAGAAATGTTGATTTTATTAAATGTGAACCACATTACTACTTGCAGTCCATAAAGAATAAGTTTAATATTTTTAATAACAGCTTAGATTTTATTAAACTACACAACTAAAAACTTTCTTCATAAGATAGATCTTGTCAGCATACACATACGATGTTACTGTGTCATGAAGGTCTATCCGTATCAACAGGAAGCTGCTGGCAACGAGGAATGGCTTCATTGTGCCCGGGGTGCGGCCTATCAAACCGGCCTCTTTTGTGCCAGTTCATCTGGGAATGTTTACTATACCGGAGAAGCTGGTGAAACTGGTGTTGGGTTCCGACAAAGCTCCAAGGTCTATCCGTATCATGATACTCTGTTACAGGAAGCTGCTGGCTACGAGGAATGGCTTCATTGTGCCTGGGGTGCGGCCTATCAAACCGGCCTCTTTTGTGCCAGTTCATCTGGGAATGTTTACTATACCGGAGAAGCTGGTGAAACTAATGTTGGGTTCCGACAAAGCTCCTAGGTCTATCTGTATATGATACTCTGTTAAACAGGAAGCTGCTGGCTACGAGGAATGGCTTCATTGTGCCTGGGGTGCGGCCTATCAAACCGGCCTCTTTTGTGCCAGTTCATCTTGGAATGTTCACTATACCGGAGAAGCTGGTGAAACTGGTGTTGGGTTCCGACAAAGCTCCAAGGTCTATCCGTATCATGATACTCTGTTACAGGAAGCTGCTGGCTACGAGGAATGGCTTCATTGTGCCTGGGGTGCGGCCTATCAAACCGGCCTCTTTTGTGCCAGTTCATCTGGGAATGTTTACTATACCGGAGAAGCTGGTGAAACTGGTGTTGGGTTCCGACAAAGCTCCAAGGTCTATCTGTATATGATACTCTGTTAAACAGGAAGCTGAAGGCTACGAGGAATGGCTTCATTGTGCCTGGGGTGCGGCCTATCAAACCGGCCTCTTTTGTGCCAGTTCATCTTGGAATGTTCACTATTCCGGAGAAGCTGGTGAAACTGGTGTTGGGTTCCGACAAAGCTCCAAGGTCTATCCGTATCATGATACTCTGTTACAGGAAGCTGCTAGCTACGAGGAATGGTTTCATTGTGCCTGGGGTGCGGCCTATCAAACCGGCCTCTTTTGTGCCAGTTCATCTTGGAATGTTCACTATACCGGAGAAGCTGGTGAAACTGGTGTTGGGTTCCGACAAAGCTCCAAGGTAAAAACAAAATATTGTTGTATGATTCCTATTACCATATGTAACTCTAAGGCTGAAGATCCTATACCAACAGTTGTGAATCCAAAAGGCTAAGTTCATATCAACTAATTTGTTAATGATTTCATGAATTTATATTTTACTAGCTGACTTGTCGTGCGTTGCTGCAAACTCAGAATATATAATTATGGCTAAGAATTATAGCAAACAAACAAAATATTTAAAAAATTTCAATTATGTTGATTCTTTTTCATGAGTCTTGAGGGGAATTGCCCTAGATTTTCCCTTGTGGGGCATACTCAATTAATGTTAGCAGTGTTTATGGCTCAATAAATAATCATGTACAATGATCCTAGAAATTATGAAATTGTGTTTCACCCTTGTTGTATGGATTTAAAAGTTATATTCAAACATTTTTTTTATATTCTGATAGTTTGTTTTCTATCGAACACACAACAAACACAACGCAACAAAATAATTAAAACACAGTTGTTCCGAACACAGGTGTTTCTAAACTGAAGATGGCCTGGTTCTAATTAGTTAAAAATAGCAGGACTTCTGTATCAAATTAAATGGGGTTTTTGGTTAAAATGTTTCTCTTATTAAAACTCATCGAGTCATTTAGACCCTTACACCTTATGTCTGTTGCAGGAAGGACGAGGTGATCGGACAGCTCCTGCAGGACTGCAGATGTCTGACAGAGCCGCTGAGTGGCCAGAACTACGTGGCGCGCTGGGACACGCTCATACACGTCGAGGAGCTGGAACACATGGCCAATATCAGCCGGTACCACAATACACCCATCACAGCAGACCTGCGCTCTCACACGTATATACTGTGATGCAGTGTGTGCAAGTGTGCTGCCTTGGGTGTTGTCAGCAAACTAATTATATTGATAAATGGCCACCTAGTTAGGTTACATAAATAAATTGATAAGGATATGAGGGAAGGAAAATAAATATTATATGTAGTGATTTAGATTTAACGTATTTGATTTATGAAAATCTAAAATATATTTTAAGGTGTTCTCATCAATTAGTAAAGTTGGTGGATTCAATATACAAACTTATGTTGTCTTCTGTTCTCCTATTTTGACCTCTTCATAGCCCCATAAAAAATTTTGCCCTCTTCGCATCATCTGATCATTATGGTTTATAAACTCATAAAAATAGAACTGATCCCACACCTTTAAAAAAAAAATTTTATATAAAGTGGAAATTTTTAAAAATGTAATCAACATTTTTACGTGTGTTGAAAATTAAATTAATAGTATTCTTGGATTATAGGAACTTTGAAATTCGGAGTAAAAAATATCATGGTCTTGGGCATAGATCTTTCAACGATTACTGTAGTAGCTTGGTAGACTAATTGCGTAACATATTTTTTTGACCAAGGGGGAAGTTTGTAAAAGCTACATTTAATCACTCAAATATTTACATTTGGTTTGGATAAATAAATGGAGGATTGTTCTTCATGCTGTGTTTCATTGTGAAGGTATGACACGACCGCGGCCTTGCACCGCGTCGAGGAGTACCTCAGTCTGGAGATCCCGGGCCTGGCCGAGCGACGCCCCTCACTCATGGTGGGCGACCACGTCATCGCTCGGCCCTCCTGGAGCGACGACAACTCTTGGGCAACAGGTCAGCAACCATACAGTACACGATTGATCAGACGAGTTATTTGATTACATGAGCTATTAGCAGGAATCTTACTATCTTTGAAAATCCTTTACATTACATTCCTTTACATGCTTGGTCTTGAAGACTTTGAAAAGTCCTGAAACTTTCAGCATGATCCTTGAAAAGGCCCCCTTGAAAATAATTTTGTGGAAATACTTGTATCGACTTAAATTTTTAAGAATCTTTCGAAACACACTTTAAAGTTAACTAAAATATAAATATAGTCCAGCCTGTATATTGGATAGTTCCTGTGGAAATGTGAAACCAATACTAACAGTTTAGAAACATGTTTGTACAGTAGAACAATAGTTTGTACTTTGACTCTCGATAGTTTGACACTGTCCGTGACAAGAATGGTCAGTAGCAACCAATAAAATGTCCACCAATAAATGTCCTGGTAAGTGACAAAGGTGAAAGTGAAATCCAAGTAATGAATGATGTTAGTTATGTCAAAGTTCATACAATTTGTGGTTTCACATAAAATTTAGTATTTTTTTGAGTTAAACTCAATATTTTTATACTACCCATGTTAGTCCCACATATTACCTAATATAGTTTGACATTTCAATAGTTCGATAAAGTGTTAAACTATCAAAGTTCTACCATTTTATACTCTTGCTTTTGTCCTTACATATTCTTTATTTTTATGGCTCTAAGGATATGTGGGTAAAAGATCAGTTTCATATATGAGCCTAAATTCTCTATTTTCCATCACGTAATAATAAACCATGAGCCATGAGTGTAACTAAGTTATTGTTCACTCATACATTGTCCGACTTGGGAAATTAAATAATTGTTGAACATAAAGTTTTTAAATCTTGTGTAAGGCTCACTGCCTAGTGAAACCCAATATGGATATGAGAATGAGAATGAGAATGAGAATGAGAATGAGAACTTTATTCAGCCAGAAAATATTTCATACAAATACATTGGCACGTCAATATTACTTTGATACATAAATAGTCTATGAGCTAGAAATCTGTTACATTCCATATTTTATTCATATATTCTTCTACAGAATAAAACGATTCTTTACATAGGAAATTAGTAATTTTAGTTTTAAAATTTTTATCACTAAGCAGTCTTATATCTAATGGTAACTTATTATATAACCTAATAGCCATTAACATAGGGCTTTTATCAGTCTTAAACAGTCTAACCTGAGGCAAATTAATATTTCCACATGATCTGGTGTTGTGACTGTGCAGATCTTTTCTATAGTCTATTTGATCTAGATTGGCTCTGAGGTAAAGCAAACATTGCCGAATGAATAAAGAAAATAAAGTTAAAATGTTAAAAGCCTTAAAAAGTTCTCTACAACTATGATATTTGTCTACTCCTGCCAAGACTCTGATGGCCTTCTTTTGCATAATAAATACTTCATTTGCATAAGAAGATGAACCCCAAGCAATTAAACCGTAGCTCAAATGGCAATGGAAAAGTCCATAATATGCCTGTATAAGGGACTCCTGTTATAATTCACCACATAAACGTTTTATTGCAAATATGCTTGAGCTGAGTTTATGTTTTACCCCAATGACATGTTGGTGCCAGTTCAATGTGGAATCAAAAGTTAGACCTAAAAACTTTGGATAAAGGTCTTCTTTTGGCATTTTAGGAATTTCTCTAAGACTAAATATAACAGTGTTTGTCTTATTGTCATTTAAAAGTAAGTTATTTGCATTAAGCCAGTCCTCTACTAAACTTTTATTTATCTTACAGTCTTCTAAAAGTGTATTATAATCTGTATTTCTAGTAATTACAGTAGTGTCATCTGCGTATAAAACAATATCTGCAGGGACATTCACACTCAAATCATTGATGGCCACCAAAAACAACAAAGGCCCGAGTACCGAGCCTTGAGGGACTCCACAGGTTACAGGTTTACATTGTGACACTTCATTTCCTGATACTACATACTGAGATCTATTTTGCAGATAAGAGCTAAATAAAGATAAAGCCACACCTTTAATATTGTAATGTTCTAATTTTTTTAGCAATATTTCATGAGAAACTCGATCAAAGGCTTTGCTAAGATTGCAGAAGGTAATTGCCGCAAAGTCCTTCTTTTCGTAACAGTCAATAACCTTATCAACTAAAGAAATAATAGCATGAGTTGTAGCTAATCCTTTACGAAACCCAAACTGGTTTTTACAAAGTAAACCTTTCATTTCTAAATAATTCATTAGTTGCTTACCAATAACTATTTCCAGAACCTTAGACAAAACCGGCACCACAGCTATTGGTCTATAGTTTCCTTTTTCATCCCTTTGACCTTTTTTAAAAACAGGATGAACTTTTGTAATTTTTAATACATCAGGAAATATACCAAGGGTTAGACATTTATTAATTAAAACCGTTAATGGAGCAACAAAGAAAGTTACTGTTTCTTTTACAAGGGCATTTGTCAATCCAAAGTGATCCATACTCTTTTTATTAGCTAATTGCCTTACTACATCTACAATATCATTTTCAGTTACACAGTTAAAACTAAAATCTAAGTCATCAGGTACAATTTTTTTACTTAAATAGTGATTAAAATTATTATTTACATTTAAACTAGGACTAGTTATATCTTTGGCAATGTTTACATAGAAATTGTTAAATTCGTCTGGCGTTATATTATTTACACTATTTACATTCTCTTTCTTATTTTTATTTACAATGCTCCATAATGCCTTTGTTTTATTTTTAGCATTCTCAATAAAGTTAACATTTGCTTGTTTTTTAGCTTCTTTGATTTTATGCTTATACATGGTTTTTATTCGTTTGTATTCATCCTTGTACCAGTTAATATTCGTACCTTTTGAAAAGTAGTATAGAGTGTCTAACCTCTCTTTAAGTTTTTGTAGCTCTGAGTTGTACCAGCGACACTTGTGGGCTTTCTTACTTTTAGTTTTGAAATTATTTACGTTACTTACAAAACACAAATTAAAATAATGTTTCAAAATGTCTACAAAATTACTAAAGCTTGCATTAATATCATTTATCAAAAATACATCCTCCCACTGCTCTTTCTTTAAAAAGTATTTAAATTCTCTGATACCTGACTCAGTTATCTTAAACACAGGCTTAAAATCCATTCTACAAAAATTATTAACCAACTCATCCTCAGTGACAAATGTAAAAACCTGAGCAAGGTGATCACTTATATGTTTGTTGACTACTGTGGCGGTGTAATTATTTTCTAAAGAAGTAAACATATTATCCAGACATCTGTTACCTCGAGTTGGCTCAAATACTGTCTGTTTTAATCCGTACATACCAAAGAGGTTGATCAGGTCTAAAGCGCCTTTGTCTTGACTTAAAAAATTCACATTAAAGTCGCCACAAATAACGGATTGTTTATTCAACCGGTTAATATGACTTAGCAATTTCTCCATTATGTGAAAGAAATTGTCAACATTTCCATTAGGACTGCGATATATGGATACTAACAACAATTTTACATTCAAAATTTCAATAGAGGCTATTTCACAATCTAAAACTACTGATAAGTTATTAATATCGTCCATTACTTTAATATTGTCAATATCATGCTTAGTGAAAATTGCTGTGCCCCCATGGACTTTGTCGGTCCGACAGTAACCAGAGACATAATTCAGACCATTAATAGAATATTTACTGATTTCATCACATTTCATCCAGTGCTCAGTAATGCATAAAAAATCTAGGTTCAGTTCATGTGAAACATTTTCTAAAATACCAAGTTTATTGAACAGACTTTGACAATTTTGATGGAAAATCGTTAAACTTGTCTTTCTGCAACTTTTTTTTGGATTGGTACTTTGATTGAAATTATTTGGATTATTATTTACAACATAATTAGCTGATGAGCTGCTGGAACTACAT
This sequence comes from Neoaliturus tenellus, assembly GCA_030545055.2. Classification (NCBI taxonomy): domain Eukaryota; kingdom Metazoa; phylum Arthropoda; class Insecta; order Hemiptera; family Cicadellidae; genus Neoaliturus; species Neoaliturus tenellus. Next base: position 72,978,642 of record CM061532.1, on the reverse strand, counting down.
CTACTTAACTTATCTAATGTAAAGAACTTAATGCTGCTGTTAAAGTTAGATGAGTCTATGGGTCTATCGGTGTTTCTAGTTGAGGATGCAGCGGAGCAGTTGTCTCCAGAGAGAAGGAGTTTCCCGACTGGGGCTCAGTTCCTGGAGGAGGCGGCTGGTCTACTGAAGGCGGCTGTATACATTTTCTTACGCCAACTGATGGAGTCAATTTTTCAGCTATTAAATTAGATAACCATCTCTTGCCTTTCTGATTAAGATGTTGCCCATGATGTGTATATAACTGTCTGTGAGCTTCACTTGCCTTAATTACTGTGACATTATGGTACTGTTCACTAAGTTCTATGAGGCACTTATTAGTTCTCATTATTTCTTTGTTTACACATGACCAATGTGCCAGATCATATCTCATCGGTAAATCTACTAATACAACCTTTGTGTTTTTTACTCGATTCAGGGTTTCTTTTAAAGCTTCAAAAACCTTTTCTGCTTCATTTTTGGCTACATCATTACTTCCGCAAACCAATAATAAAACATCACTTTCATTTAGATTTCTCTGGTCAATATTTCTTTCATTAAGAATTTGTTCTGTAAGTCCACCAGGTCTTACAAAACCTACTGCCTCGTGTGTTTCCTGTACTGCATTCATGTGCCAGGCCAAATCGCGACCATGACTGTCAGCACAAATAAGTAATTTCTTCTTATTTTTTCTTTTTGTAACAGTGTTATCTATCGAGTAGTTTGTAGTTTCTCCTTTCCCTTCAACAATAGAATCGTCAACAACCGCAAGAGCTTCATAGCGATTACTAGTTTCAATTTCTCTGTGCACCATATTTTGTTTTGATTGGGTATGTGCTCTAGTCTTTACACTTTTATTGAGGGAGTTTGGCGTAGAATGTAACAAAGGGAAACTCTGATTAAATCGTGTGTCATTACTTTTACTTTTTACTACTTTCCAGACAGGTTTCCTAACTATTATATTTAACTCACTGATTTGTTTCTCTAGTACTATGATAGTTTCTTCTTTTTTTAAGACCAGAGTTTCTAGTTGGATTTTTTGAGCCTTCAATTCTCTTATCTCCTCATTAGCATGCTTTAAATCTTCATTCAATGTATTTATTATTTCAATTTGAGTTTCAAGTTCCTGGCTTATGTCAGCATTTAATTCATTTGTTTCCTGATCAATTCCTATGGTAACATCATAGGATTTGCAAGAATCACATGTCCATTTCACATGACCTTGGTATATTTCATTAAATTCTTCACTATTTAAAGCAGTACACTTGAAGTGATGCCATGCACTACATTTACCTTTACACAGAAGAGCTTTACTTTTACCAACATTTTTAGCACAGACTCCACAAGGATATTGTTTTTTATTCTTCATTTTTAGCAACAATAGTTTAAATCAAATAATTATTTATTTAATGGAAAATAAATAACTGTCAATATATAATTGTCAATAGTCAAAACTCTTTTTTTGTTGGTTTAATTTAAACCTACTTGTCAAACTTTCAATATTCAGAATTGTTTGTTTATTTAATTGAAAACAAACTTGTCAAATTGTCAGTATGTTGAAAATTGTTTATAAACAGATTGAAGAACATAAACAAATATTTTCCTCCAGCTCGTAAACAACCTTAGATATTGAATATGAAATTATTGCTCCAGATTATTTAGCCAAATTTGTTTGTAAACAAACTGCTTGTGGTTTCAATGGTCAACCGATTTACAAGGCTGACAGGCCTGTTATCTGTAAGTCCGAAGGTCAGGGCTGCTTATCTCTGGTCCCTTCTTATCTCTCTAGGAAATAATCTTGTAATTCCAAGAATTTTTATGTTAAATCCTTTTTTTCTTTTAAACTATCTTGAGGATGTAACTTCTACTTACATACTTTTGCACTTAGCTGTGAACTTAACACTTCGGTGTAAAACAAAATCCAAACAGCCTAAAAAAACCACTATTTTTTGCTAAAAATGACAGAGCACACTAGTAGCTGCACAATCACTCAACTCCATCAACTCACACTATGCCTACTTTATATATTTTTAAACAAAAATTTTGACTTTGCATCATTAAAAATCATGGAAGGTCCTTAAAAGGTCCTTGGAGGTGGTTCAGATTTGGTCGTAAGAACCCTGTATTTAGTTTTATTTTATTTATACAGTAAAACGTTTTTTAAGTACAATTTAAAGCTTTTTCCATATTTTTGAGATTTGTTTGCAAATTTATGGAGAAAAATTATTGGCTCCAGAGAATTAAGTCATCAACATTGAATGGAAGCCGGCTTGACAGTTATTATAAAGCATAAAAATACAATGTTTGTGGGCCTAATAATTTCAAAATTATTTATTTTTAAAAATTAATTTCATTAATTTATTATCAACATTTTCTAGAGAATACCTATCACGTTAATCCTGCACCTTCATATTCAATTGGTTTGCAGACAGCAACAGTGTGGGGTACGAGGGATACATTCACAAGGTGTTGAGCAACGAGGTGCTACTCAAGTTCAACCCGTCGTTCCATGACTCGTGCAGCGGTGTTTACTCCATCACCTTCCGAGCCAACCGAACGTCGTTCCGCCGGCTACACCAGGCAGTGCACGTAGGCTTCAAAAACCTCACCACCGACTGGCTGTTCCCCACCAAGGTCAACTACCAGGAACCTCAGGTATTTTGGAGTTATGTCTCATAGAAGATCCGGTCAATTTTTGTGAGGGAAGCATTCAGAGAACCTTTTCTCTTTAGTGTTTTCCTAATTTTGTGAATTAAACCTGTAATATCTAAAATGTTTAAAGTACAGATCTTTAGGAATATCAAAACTATTTATTGGTGTGTGTATAAGCCATAAAGTTTTCCATTCAGGCTTGTGATTCTGGTTTATTAACGAATAACAATTTTGTATTAACAATGTCTGTAGACCAAATATTTGTTTTTCCTGTCATTTTGGCTGGTATCTGTCGTTAAGAGCACTTTAATTATTACAGTTTGATTTAACTTTTAACAGGCTCGCACACCCAAAATACAGTAAAAGGAAATAATTTTTCTTTTATTACCGAGTTTTGTCAAACTTAAGAGCTCAACATGAGTTTAAAAAAAGCCTTGTCTGGTTTGATTGATCAATTATAGTGTTTGAGGTTAGCTTCGTAAAAATAAAAAAGTGTTTTTAACATACGGTACGTTATTTGAAGGCATTTAGTGGTGAGTGAAAAATGTATTTAGATCCAATAGTGGTACTGTACAAGAGTTATTCTGTAAAATCGGATGAGAACCAGTCGAAAATAAAAACATTTCATTTTTTATTTACTTAAAAAATGTTTTCCATTTACTTGGGCAGGCATTTATTTAACTATAGGAAGTGAACTTTTGTATCAGTGTTGCTTGATGTTACATGTAACACACATTTACACATTGTATGAGAAGTATGACCTCTTTTCGTCCAGTATTATTAGAATCCCATACTTGTTTTCTCAACCTAAACTCAACTTAAAAACAGGGTGTCTACAACCTTGAAAAACCTTGAAAACCTTGAAATGCCTTGAATTTGAATTGCCCTTGAAAATTCCTTGAAAACGCCTTGAAAATGCCAGTGTATCCTTGAATTTCATTTTATTAAAAAACCCGTATTGCAGCAGACCTGAGTACTCCGTGAATTTCCAATGGTTATTTTTGTTTAGTAAAAATTCATAAATATTTAATAGCATTATATTTTTAAGTTGATTGTTTTACTGTTAGGCCTATATAAAAATACATTTTTTTTGCCAACAATAATAAACTCTTTTGTGTCCATTAAATACTATTTTAGTTATGAAATTTCACCTGGCGTAAAGGAAATTTTCCTTCAAGGAAGGAATTAAACTACTACTTCTGTATTCTTTGAACCTTTGAGAAGAAGTTTGCAGCACTGAGGATCCTCATGAGCACATTGGTTTTACTGATATGACTAACGTGTGACTACCTGTAACGTTTTTATGATACATGTGTTTCACTCAGAGCTACAAAATGTGCAATTTTGATATATTTATGGTCATTTTTTGCATGTAGGCCTATATTGACATTGGAAAATATATTTCTGTTTCTTTAATTAGAAAGTAGTATTTTATTGCAGTTAACAATCAGATAGTAATGTAAAATTTAAGTTTATGATATAAAACTCCCATAAGTAAAATAATAAATACTTAATCTACAGTACCAAGAGATTAAATTATACAATAAGTTGCCAAAAGATTTTTCAAAATGAAACAGATATTATAATTTTTAAGAAGAAAATTAAATTAATTTTGTTGGAAGAAGCATTATATAAAATTGAAGATTTTATGGAAATAAATTACAAATGTAAATTAAATGTAAATGATTACATGAAAAATATATCATGAACAAAATATAATATTATAATATAGATTAAATTATTTTTACATTATTTATATAAAAATCATGTATTTTGCAATGCAATTTACTGTTGTGCAATAAATATTATTATTATTACTTATTTTTCGGGTTTAGGCTCAAATATTAGAATATTTTTCAACTTCTTTAAAATGTTTTTTCTAGAACCATCATAAAAATGCAAATAACGTTTCAAATCAAACATAGTAACAAAATCTATATATTAATAGGCAAGCATGTTTCATTTCCTCCTTTTTTCTCAGCTTGTTTGCATAGTAGGAGAAATCTGCGCATACCGTTAGAAAGGTATTGTGTTGTAGATGAGCAGAAACGCGTTTTAATCAGCATCGGCCCACGGCGCCACGCCCTACATGCTTTCAAAGTTTCAATGTTAATGTTATGAGAGAACATTAATTGAATGCATCATTAGACATCTGTTGACATAACACATGCTAACAAATCAGGAAGAACAAATGCTTTAGTTATAACATATTGTTTTAACAAATTGGATCCAGACGGCAGACATCTAGAAAAATCTTGGTTGAATTTCAACCAGAAGGCGATCTCTAGTACTAGTTAAAAAGTATTGTTTTAGACACTGAACATGGATAGATTATACAAAACTCTTTCGGAAATCGACTGACTTTTTTTGAATTTTTGGGCATTTATATGTTGGCTGGAATCTTGAAAATGAAACTAAATCTTGAATCATTTTTGAATCATTCAAAGATTCATTTCTAAATGAATCTTTAGTAATAAAACTAAAGGGGCTTATAGACGGGGAAAGTAGAGAAGGCAAGTTGCTGGCTGCACGTATTGCAAACTTACCTTGTCTATAGAAGTACTTTCCTCCTTAAGACGGCAAGTAACGTAATGGACAGTATATTTGCAGCCAACTTGCCTTCTCTACTTTCCTTGTCTTTAAGGTGCTTTAGAATGTCCTGGGGCAAGCAACAAGATTCCTTGGATCTAAATAAATAAACTAAAAAGTTCATGTGAACATATATAGCACTAGCCAAAATTTTGTTTATTACACTCATTAATTTTTATACCGGTATCTAAAACTGATGAAAAATTTTTAAGAATCTGACAACAAATTATGTAGTTATTCCAATTTTTTCTAATAAAATTACCTTAATTTGCAGGGAGTATAATTCAAAATCAATGTTTTCTGCAGTAAAATGGCAATAACCACGGTATTTGTTTCCAAATCCTTACAAACTTAGATGGATAATTAAATTTCTTAACTGTTTGTGTCTTGTAAAATTCAATGAAATTTACGGGTTTAGAGATGTGTTGAATGTAACTGCAATAATGAACATTTAGATACACACAAAATAAAATAAAAAAATCATACAAAATGGTTAGTAGACTAGATTCCAAAAGATATTGCTTTGTAAAAGTTTACCAAAATATGGTAGAACTTAACGTAATTTTTATATTAAATTATGACATTCTTGCAATTAAAAGTTTCCATGATCCATAAATCCATTTAATCCAGTCATAATTTGATTTCTTAAAAAAAAAAAAAAAAAAAATGGCAAAATAGATTATAGTAATTTTTAGAAAAGATGTTAGTTAACTGAAAATATTTTTTTGATTATTTAGACTTATGATTAAAAATTTATGGCAATAGTTGGTGTACGCAGAACAACCCATTGCCAAACGAGTAACTGTAATTATTGCGATAACCTTAAAAAATTTGGAAAATCCTTGAAAAAGCCTTGAATTTCATTTTGGAAAATTAGTAGACACCCTGGAAAAAGAAAATCACACTATATCATTGAGCATAATTTATTATATTAATATTGATAATCTTTTCAGATTTATTAGTCATATTTTTTGGAAAGTTTTAAAACTTTTTAATCATTCTAAAAAATGAATTTAATTTAAGAATAAATTTATTTCACTATTGAACTAAAAGAATTTCTATTTTTCAGCTTGTTATTGTGGCCGAAGAAAATTATATTTATCCATCCAGAGAAACTTGTGATAAGAAAAGTTCAAACAGCACAGTTGAAGACAGTAAAAGTGATCTCAATAATGAATCTGTGTATCCTGAAACATTGGCGATAGACTGTGACAGACCCGTTAACAATGATAGTGATGTAACACAAGAAACAGACTCACAAATGGATCAGATTGTTCCCAATAATATTAAAACTTCCGTGAATGAGACTTCAGCTTCCACAGAAAAAAGTAACACTGATATTTTGAAAACGCCATCTGGGAACAAAAATGGTATAAATACTGGTAAATCAAACAAAACTAAGAATAAACATCTAAAAAGTAAAGTTTCTGATATGTTTGACAAATTACCACCAAAAGAAGATAATTTTGCTAAAGTATCTCCTCCCAGAGTCCCAGTGGTAGAGAGATTTCTTCAAAATGGAAATTGCCACTCGGCAGAAAAAAGTCCAAAAGAAGTTGAAAATATGCTTAAACAGTTTATGAGTTTGTCTTGTAATACACCAAAGAAAAATGCTGAAATGAAAACTTTAGAGGAAATAGAAAAGTCTTTGTTGTCTTCACAAAATAATAGTGTCTTAGAAGGAATACATCCGTTACCTGATGTCAAAGAAAGTAAATTGGTTGGCGATATTGAAAAATCATCCATGGAAAAGAGTGAAAAATCAAATGGCTTGAATAAAAAACAAAAATCAAATAAAGAAAGTCAACTGAACTGCTCTTCTAATCTCCAAAAGGAAAATAATTATAAAGTTATTAAAAACAGTGTGAATGAAACCACAAAGCAAAATCGACACGAGAAGATAAGGTGGAATTCTAACACTGAAATGAAAATGGGTAATGAGAAGGAGGCTTTTTCCAGGATTCCTCTATGGAAAAATAGGAAAATTCAATGGTTCAACCCGTTATTAAATCATTACCAAAAGGAAGCAGTCAGGAACATTTTGAGAGGTGAAGCAAGACCACTTCCATATGTTATTTTCGGGCCTCCCGGCACTGGAAAAACTATTACTGTTGTTGAGGCAGTCTTGCAGATATATTTTCTCATTCCAGACAGTCGGTAAGCATTTGTTAATGTACATTATATCTTTAATTGGCCTAGTAACAATCTATAACTATGATAGTACATTCACTTTGTTTAATTTCTCAGTAAAAAAGAAAAAAATGTACTTTTTAGGAGTTTAATAGTCTAAAAGCTCAATAGTCAAAAGCGAAAAGCTGTGTTCTTATTACGTTAAGAAAACTCTTGATTTAAATAAAAATTAAATATAACATAACACTCCACCTCAGGTGTGACCAGTTTCCGTTAACCACAGTCTAACCGCAGTTGTTTGACAGACTGCTGATCGCGACGCCCAGCAACTCGGCTGCGGACCTGGTGTGTGAACGGCTGTTGAGCTGTGGACTGCTGGCTGCAGGGGATCTGCTGCGGCTGTGCAGCTTCCACTACGCAGATCAGGGCCGCGTAGCGGACAGTCTGCGGCCATACTGCGGCACCGCGGACATCAAAGCGCGCGACGACCCCGGCTACTCGCAGTCCAGCCACGAGCAAGGTGACCGACCGATTTACTAACACCTTGGAGAACATTGTGTACTAAAGTCGAGGTTGTATCCATATAGAGTAGAACCCCTCTAGTCTGGCCTAGGATGGTTTGGCCGCCGGATAATCCAGCCGCGGTTCTCCGTTACTTAAATGGATTTTTTAAACTAGATCAAGCTTTTCACATAATGCTGCACTCACAAATTGTTTAATGGGTGATGCTGTCAAACTACACTGAGAGGTATGAGAGCAAAAAGAAAATACCCCCGTCGCAGCAGACCTGTGTACTCAGCGAATTTCCAAACGATCTTGAGATATTGTATTTTCTCCATAAACACCATAGGAATGGGAATGTAGGTTTGCTGCCTTGGGATGTTGTTAGAAAATGTTAGTTTTGTTAGGAAATGTAATAGTTACGTTAGGTAAATGTCAAACTGTATCAATAGGCAGTACTGCGTTGGCAGCCGATGCGAGCAGTCGTGATCCGTACCCCTCCGATTAGTTGTGATTCAGTACGAGCTTTAATGCTAAATATAATGCTTCGTCATAATTTATTTACTATTGAGTGACTTTTTAAATGAGTCTTTTATTGGTGGTTACTATTTGGGTGTTTTTAGTTATGAGTTTTTAATTCAGAACATCGACAAACAAAACCTAACCCTAAATGTTTAACATAAATAATGAGTATTTGTAGCAAATGTCATGTTCCCGTAAGTCGAACTGCTAAAAATAAAGTTCAGTGTAAACAGTGTAAAGGGTTTTTTCATGGTTCCTGCGTTAATCTGACTGTAACTGAGATTGAGGTTATCTCGGCCAGCGCCGGCAGTGTTTGGTGTTGTGACTCATGCACCAAGAAGAAACGTCTCAGCCGTAGCCACTCAGACTCTACTCCTATAACTACATCACCGTCCCATTCATCTGCATCATCACCCAACATAGCTGTTACAATGGAGGTATTGAAAAACTTATTGGACCAGATGAAAAAGGAGATACTCGATAGCCAAGGTAATATAGAGAAAGAGCTTGGGAAGTGTCTAGATTTTTGTTCTGAGAAAATTAACGAAAATAACCAGTTAATCAAAGCCCAGCAAGAAATCATAAATAAACAACAGGAGAAAATCATTGAGCTTGAGGAGGAAAATAAACATTTGAAGACGCAAATTAAGGATGTATCGAGGAGACAGGGGGAACTTGAGCAATACTCAAGAAGGAACACAATAGAGATTTTTGGCATCCCCGAGGTTCCTAATGAGACCAACTCGGCCCTAAAAGACACGGTGATCGAAGTAGGTACAGCACTCGGAGTCCCTCTCAGCAAGGATGGTATTGACGCCTGTTATCGCATCAGCGGTGGCAACAATCGTCCTACTTCGGGCATCATTGTTAAGTTCCTGAGACGAGACGACCCAGACCAACTTCTATCCAAGAGGAAAATCTAGAGGGATTTTTCCACTCGACATTTATCTGGACATACTACGGACTCAGTGATCTACATCAACCCGTCTTTGACCCCGGCCAGACGTGTATTGCTTGCCAAGGCACGTAAGTTGAGATCTGACTTCAATTACAAGTTTGTGTGGGCTGACAGAGTTGGTAGAATTAAGGTTAAAAAAACTGAGGATAATAGGTCTAGAGTAGTTGTGTTGAAAGATGATGATGACTTGCATGCACTTATTCAACGAGAATCTGCTGTCAATAGTAATAATGGATAAATTTAGGCTTTATGGATTATGTTTCATATCAGTAAAACAGTAATGTTTCCAAATACTTGATGTATGACATATTTATTAATATTTATTTTACCAATGTAGGCCTATTCATTTTTTATGACCTGTGATATTAATGAAATGTTTAGTTTGTATAAGATTATTTATTTTTATCTGTTATTTATAATATGGATGGAGTTTTAACAATTTACTATCAGAATGTAAGGGGTTTGCGTACCAAAACTCATGCTCTTTACAAGTCTGTATTAAATTACCAGTTTGACATTATTGCATTAACTGAGACATGGTTAATTGATAGCATTACTAGCAATGAATTGTTTGATGAACGTTATATTGTTGTTTGGAGAGACAGAGACAGAGAGCGTAGTGGAAAGGAGCGGGGAAGGGGGGTATTGTTGGCTGTTCACCGGCGGCTGCAAGTCAGCCAGCTGACTGTAGCTGTCGGTGATCAGCTGATTGCCCGCGACTTGGAGAGTCCGTGTGGCTGCGTGTGCGCATGCCTCGCTCCGAAACAGCTGTTTATGTAAACGTCATTTATTTTCCACCGAAAAGTCCATCTAATTTGTATTACGATTACTTTGCTTCCTTTGACAGTTTTGAAAATAAATTCATGCTTAATAACTTGTTGATATTAGGAGACTTTAACTTACCTGAAATTAATGGAATACATTATAATATGTTGGAGTCCGGTTCGATTGTTAAAAATTTGTATAATTTTATGTCTTTGTATAATCTATCACTGTGTAATAATGTTCTTAATTGTAATAACGCCACTCTGGATTTAGTTTTAAGTAGAGGTGTGCGGATAATGAAATTTTTTTTCGGATCGGATACGGTTCGGATAGTTAAGATTCGGATCGGTTCGGATTGGATAGTAACAGGATCGGATCGGATAGTTTTCGGATTCGGATTTTTGCGCAGTAAACAGAAAGACAAACAGGTTACCGGTTTGAAGCCACAATTTTTAAGTTAGATCTAGGCCTTGATTATAAAAACACTTTAGGAATATTAAAATCAATTAATTTAACAACAATTCAACTATTTTCTAGCTTTAAAACAAAGTAAATTTACAATTTGTCATGATCACCGTAAACATTAATTGGCCCTAGGCCAAGTTGAACATTTCAACATTATTTTTAACTAGCCCTAACCTAAGCTTTAATTAGAGTTGCCATAGGCCTAGGCCAAAACTACTCACCAGGCAAACATCCCAGTGTACAATATGACAAAGTAGGACTTTTAACAAAATATCATTTTATTTTAAACAAAAATGATGGTAGGAAAACATAACCTAGCTTCAGCTTGCATACAGAGCATTCTGTCAAACTGTCAATTTCAGTTTTGGCAAAAGACTTCCACATAGCACTCATTTTCTCTTCTTTTTATTTTCCATATAGACATCAATAATTAAGAGACAATAAAAATGTTCAAATCAGTTTAAAACACGATCGGAGGTATAAAGACATAACCTATCGGTGAGCACTTTTTCATACAAACAGGACGGCGACTATCGGTTATCGATATCGATTCGAACCATCGACATCGCTTCAAATATCGGTTATCGACATCGATATATTCATACTTGTGTTGTGTATGTTCGTTGCTGTCTATAAAATGGAAGTTGGAAGGATGTTGATGTAATACGAATTGTTTAAGCATTCCCAGAAGTAAAAACCACCTTAACCATATTCTTGATTGAAAGCTCTTAACGTGAAAACTCCAGAAAGATCACGTTTTCCAAAAGTTTAAGAAATAGGCCTAGAGATCTTTAAAAATTGCTGTGGTTCCATCTTCAGCTTTTGAAGCCTTAGGGCCTTAAGGATTTATCTGGTCTGAAATCTTATGGAAAATAGTTAATGTGGAATTAGATTATCTACAACTTTTGCATTTGAGGTTTTGCTCTATCTTTCACTTTTTTCGCACTAAAACTCTTTAAAGTTGGGTTTGGAATGTAGCTTGTAGCACAAAAGTTGTTTAAGCATTCCTAAAAGTTAAAACCCCCACAGTTATACTTGATTGACAACTTCAACCTTTTATAGGGCTCCTTTTATAGCGGTCTTCATAGTTACAATGTTATTGTTATGGAAGCAACATTTTCATAAATTATTAATACCGAACATAAAATAAAAATCTTGATTGCTTCAGATGTTGAACTCTGAGACCAGTTTACCACTCACACTCAAACTCTCATTCCAATTCTATACGACTGGTTGATAGCTAGTTGGAGATAACCGACAGTGCGACAGTCGCCAAATGTTTCGATGTCGATAACCGATAGTCGCCGTCCTGTTTGTATGAAAAAGTGCTCACCTAACCTATCAACATCAAAGAGCAAATAATTACAGACGACAACGGACTGTACGTATGGTGAATTGCGATCCAATGCCTTCACAAGTTCATAGTCAAACGCGATCGTAATCTTCATTAGATCAAATCTTATATTGAGTCACGAAACTACGAATGATGAATTGTCCCCCAACAACTAGCCTCAAAACACCACGACACTAGCGATTCAGGCGGGTGGAATAAAAACTAGAGCTTCTCGAGTTGCCGTGATTGGCCGAGACTTGTATCTATACTGCTAGCGCTCCAAGCGAGAGGGTTGAGAATTGACACTTTGTCAATTGTGCAGTTGAATGTTAAACACCTAATCTTGGTCACTGGGTGTTGTGATTATTTCCCGTTATTATATTATCTGACTTCTGACATTAGTCTGCTTCAGCACTTTGGATGTTCCGTCGCATAGTCACCATTTTATGCAGAATGGCCGTCGCGCAAAACAATATTTGTGCATTGATCTTGTCTTTAACACCAGATATACAGTCTATCCGGAAAAGTCGGATATCCGACCCGAATATACGGATATCAATAAAATCTTCGGATCGGATTCGGATATCCGATCCGATCCGAAACCGAACCGAATTTTCGGATATCCGCACACCTCTAGTTTTAAGTAATTTATCTTCCATTTCAGTCAGTGGGTGCGATTCTCCTCTACTGCCTATAGATGATTATCATCCTTCATTGCTTATTACCTTAAATTATCAACATTTACAAAATAATAAATTGAAAAGCTATTATCAATAATCCATATTATTGTTTTAAGCAAGCTAATTTTGAACAAATGTATATTAAATTGAGAGATTGTGACTGGGATATATTATATAAAAGATGTAGATACAGCAGTAAGGGAGTTTTATAGGTTAGTATTTTCTATATTCGATCAGTGTGTACCTAAAAAAAGTGTTGTTTTTAAAAGTAAATACCCTTGTTGGTTTACAAAGGATATAATAAATTCAATAAAACTAAAAAATAAGGTATCTAGAAAAAGGAAATTTTCAAAATTTCATGATAATTTATTTAAAGATCTTAGGAAAAATATCAAAGAGAAAATAAATTCAGCCCACAAAGAGTACATAAAAAACATTGAAAACAGTATAAATGTGGATTCTAAGCAGTTTTGGACCTACATAAAATCTAAACGTACATCTTCTTTTGATTTTAGTAATTTGGACATGAAACATAATGGCTGCGACATATTAATTGATAATTTGCCTGATGCATTTGCTGATTTTTTTTAAATCTGTCTTCACGACTGATCTTTTAGGTGATAGAGGTCCTATTATGGATATAACTAATAAAACCAACCGGAACGTTTTCTTTCCTGTACCTGAGGTCCTGGGTGCTATCCAAAAATTAAAATCCAAAAAGTCTTCTGGTCCCGATAACATTCCTTGTTATGTTGTTAAAGGTTGTAATGAGGTTTTGGCCAAACCACTTTGTTATTTGTTTAATCTATCGCTACATACTTGTGTCTTTCCTCAAAAATGGAAAGAGGCTAAAGTGGTTCCAATTTTTAAATCCGGCAAAGTTGAGCAGGTTGAAAATTATCGTCCAATTTCATTGTTAAACTGTTTTGCCAAAGTTTTCGAATCCCTTCTTTATAAATACATATATTCTAATGTAAAGTCTAAAATATCTCAGCAACAACATGGTTTTCTTCCTCATAGATCAACTATTACTAATCTAATGGAATTTTCTTTTGACATTTCATCCGAATTGGACATTAGTGGACGGGTAGATGTAGTTTATACGGATTTTTCTAAGGCCTTTGATAAGGTTAACCACTCTATTCTCTTAAAAAAGTTACTGTTGTTTGAATTGTCTCAGGAATCTGTCTGTTTTATTGCATCCTATTTGAGAAATCGCTCCCAATTTGTAACCATAAACAACATAAATTCAAATTCATACTTGAGCCCATCTGGAGTTCCTCAAGGTTCGAATCTTGGACCTTTACTTTTCCATATTTTTATTAATGATTTGCCTGAATTAATTACAAATTCGAAGTGTCTTTTGTATGCAGATGATCTTAAGTTGTACAGGATAATTAATGATGAAAATGATATATCTTTACTACAGTCTTCACTCGATTGTCTTGCCTTATGGTGTTCAAATAATAGATTACTTCTTAATATAAATAAATGTTTTGTCGTCTCATATTCAAGGAAAAAAGAATTGCCTCCTTTTGGATATGAAATTAATGGATTGAAGCTTCAAACCTTGACTCGTATTAAAGATCTAGGAGTAGTATTTGATTCATTTTTTAAGTTTGACATTCATTTAAACACGATTATTAGTAGCTCTTACCATTGACTTTGTACACTACGTGAGTAGACTTCTCATAGCATAGGCGTGTGTGAAGCACATTGACGGTGGTGCGATCTCGTGTGACGTCCATCGAAGTGCACGTAACATATGATAGATAAATCAGTATTACCACTATTCTAAACCAAGGATGACACATTTTATAACTGAAAGTTATGTTTATGTTTTGGTAGCACTGTAAATTCAGCTGAATAACAACAACATCGATGGCAGCGACTCTGGTGCGGCGTCCACCGAACTTCCAAATTTTTGCCCCAAACTAAATGCATTGGATGAGAGGTCTATTCACGTTAGTGTACATAGTCAATGCTCTTACCAAATGCTTGGATTTGTAATCCGAAACACAATGATGTTTTCTTCCATTAATACCATAGTTAAATTATTTTATTCATATGTTAGAAGTCGGTTAGAATACTGTGCAATAATTTGGGATCCACATTCGCTTAAAGATATTTCTACTTTAGAAATTGTTCAAAATAAATTTCTTAGATATCTGTATTTCAAAAAGTTTGACGTTTATTGCAATAGAGATTTTCCAACAAACACTTTAAGATCCTTATTTTCATTTGATTCACTTTTAACAAGAAGGAGTAAGTCAAATATTTTATTTTTACACAAGGTTTTACATGGTTTAGTTGACAGTCCATTTTTACTAAAGCAGATAAAGTTGCATATCCACCGGAACAATTTGAGGCCTTCTTTAGTTTTTTTGTACCACGCTGTAACAACTGTTCAGTTTTATAATTTTTCTTTATTTAGAAACTTTGCGTTTTCTTAACATGTATAGTGTAGAAATAGATATTTTTAATTTCAATCTTAATTTGTTGATAAATCAATTAAATAGAGTATTTTTATGTTAGGTTTGTTTGTTATATGATTGTTTAGTTATAGGTAGTTGTAAGAAAATAGTTAGCTGTAAGAAAAATAGTAACCACATTGTTTTCACTATTATTATTTTTTTTGTAAATACATTTTTTCTGTTTACTTTAAGCTCGTACATTAAATTTTGCTAATTTATTTATGCCAATTAATAAATATTTTGCATTTATATTATACATTGTACTTATATCTATACTTATTTAATACGCTAAGGGTTTTTTTTTGTCTTGAGAACTCTTCCTACAATTTTCAACCGATTTTTAAGTTTTTGGTGTCGTTGGATAGGGGCTTGGCCTGTAGTTGTTTCCGCCAAAAACTGGTGAGAATCGGACTGAAATAAACTCGCTATCCACCATTGAAAACTCCAAATTTCTCATTTAAATAACATTAGGATTGAATAAAGCATTTTAAACAACTGTTAATAATCAGCTGTAAATACGTGTAGTTTTAGTGATTAAAGATATTCACAATATTGGATTGGTCGGATGTCATTGATTTAAAGCTAAAAGTACATAAATTGCTTGATTTCGAGCAACAAGTATACTAGTTTAATTCATTCTTAAAATAATTATGTTTTTTCTTAATAGCTGTTTTGGGATTTCCTTTTGCTATTGTATAAAATTTTCTAAATAAATAAATAAAAAAAAATAAAAAAAATTTTCGGCACTTTTTAATTTCCCCCTTAAACCCCATGGGGTGAGTATGTAGGTTTGCCGCCATATGGGTGTTGTAAGCAAATATCAGTTGAACCTTACCAAGTGAATGTATATACCAAATTTTATCAAATTATTCCAATAAATAAGCGAGATACAGGGTTTTGTTGATTTCCCATAAGATTAACATGGAAAACTTATTTTTGGCTTTTCTCCGTAACCTGTAAAGCTAAGTTAAAAATTCAAAATACAGTACACTCTCGTTCATCGGAACTAATGTGGCGGACGGCCGGTTCGGATGTCAAAAAATTCCGATGAAGCGGAGTCCGTCGTGAGTCATCATTTCCGCCTGTACGGTGACCTATGGTGATTGTATTCACTCTTATTTTTAAGATAACACAAGAGATTTTATGAAAATAAGACACTCAAACTTCGAACATGGTAACAATGAACCTATAGGAATAAAAACAACGCAGGAAATAAAGATCCAAAAACGTTATTCTCATATTCCATATTCATATTCCACTCATATTCCAGCAGTCAACTGACTTCCACGTACACAGGTGCAGCCGCGACGAATGACTGCACAGACAGTCGAATGCATTTTGCATTCGAGACAGACTGAATGACAGTTTGGGAAGCGGTCGAAACGGATGTTCAGTTCCTGCCCCCTTCCTCTTTCTATTTTTGTGCGAATACTCCACGGCCTCGTGAATCACATCGATATGTATAGATTATGGAAAACGCCTGATGACGTTTGATGCAAGATGTGATACTTCACTGTTGTGCGGATAGAACGAATGGCAATTGAAGGCGCTAAAACGGAAAAATTATGTATTTCATAAAAAAAATTAATGATATCCAGATTTTCAGTTCCGATAAAGCGGAGTTCCGATGTTGCCGAGTCCGATGAACGAGAGTGTACTGTACCAAATTGTTTGTTTTTTTAAGCTCTTTTAAATGGTTTCAGTTAAAATTGTTGAATTTTGAAAATTATGCTCCAAAAATGCAAAAAACCCATTTTTGACCCTTTTAAAACCCCATAAAACCCTGTTCCCATTACCCGATCATGCTGGTTCGCGAACTCATGAAAATAGACCTAGCGTTACACCTTCATACCAAATTTCATCAAAATCGGAGGTCCCCTTTAAAAGTTATCAGTACCACGGACACACACACACACACATATATATATATATATATATATATATATATATATATATATATATATATATATACATATATATGAAAATGATCGAACGGTGTTTTTGGCTTCTGGGGACCTCAAAATGAAAAAGTAACATGGTCCCGGGCTTAGGTCTTACCATGGCTACTACCGTAAAAGCGTATTCCCTATAGGAAAATTCCTTAGCTGAAAACAAGTGAGTGAAATGGAGTGATCCTGGAGGACAAGGTGAGTAGAGCAAATAAGCTCTACCTATATATTATCAAGGAAATTTTTAACGTTTCACCGTTAACTCATTGCAGCAAAGCAGTTAGAAATTAAAAAATAATATCTAAACTAAAGGTGTTTAAACTAGTCGTAATGAATGTGTGGTAATGGAACTGTGTGTTGTGTGGTGACACAGAGGGTGTGGTGAACATCTCGCGGCACGCCATCGGCCGGCACCGCGTGACGGTCGGCACGTGTGGCGCCCTGGCAGTGCTGTACCAGATGGGCTTCCCCCGCGGACACTTCACCCACGTCGTGGTGGATGAGGCGGGACAGGCTACGGAGCCAGAGATACTCATACCTCTGGGTGAGTGTACCGTAGTGAGCAGTACGTGTTAATATTACCATTACACAACCATATTTGACACTAATGCTGACTAAGTGTATTTTAAAGGGAAAAATAAACTCTGGTATGAGGATACAAGAGTGTGATGCTTTGTGGAAACATGTTACTTAGACTAGCTGACTTGTTTTTTTCAGGATAGCTAATAGAGGAAGCTGGCCAATTTTGAACTTTCCAAGTCTTTTCCCGAAATGCTTTCCTTAATGTTCAGTTGTTAAATTAAAATCACCACTTGTGATTAACACGAGTTTTAAAATATATGTATTTAAAGTTTTGAAGAATTAGCGAAGTGATCACATTAAAGATATTTTTAAACAACCTTAAAATAGATAATTATGAAATCTGGGTTTAAATACATAATGTAAGATGTGTACTGTTTACCTGCTATGCTGTCTCACTTAATTAAGTTAGCTTTGTTTTTATGCCAATTTCTTTTACCCTGTTCGGATAAGCACATTTTTGGATTAAGTTGCCATTATGTACCGTATATCAAATTTACAGGTGTGATAATGCATATTATGTATATTCAATGTAACCAATTGTGTCACTTAGTTAAGGTAACATTTTCTTGACTTTCTTTCACTCTGATAAAAATTAACAAATAAGGTATATTTTGTCAATAAAGCGATGCGGATATCTGAAACTAATCGGGGGGCATCTGCTAATGCTGGCTCTCATCTCTACAGTATTTTTCGACTGGTCAACAAGTGCAGTAACGACCGGAAAAGGATGGCATTGTCCTTCTATAGATAACTCTAGCGTGCGTTACGAAACTAGAACCCAAGCCATATAATTGTCATCTTTTTCCAATAACAAATGGGGTCATTGCACTTTGTGTTGTGTCGTTCATTTGGCCATGGAGGAACAGCGCATCAACTTCAAGTCAATTGATTGCACTTCTGACAAAAAACATTGTATTTTAATTCTTTAATTTTTTATGATTTAATTGCTTTTACTGTATTCTAAAAAGTGATTTAAGTAATAAATCACTCTGTATTAAAGCTAAGGAATTGTATGGATGGAAATTTAAAGTACTCTGAGTACGGTAACCAAGTTCATTCCCAATTATTTTTAATCCCAATTTTGCTTTTGACGTTTACAGTTTTTTTCTATCTCAGGCTTTCTTATTTTCATTTCAATTTAACCAACAAATTTCACCATATTATCAAGTATAATCCAAATAATCACCCTCATTGGGTAGCAACATATTTGTATTTTTAATTCTTAAATTTTCCTTCTTATAAGTTAAACAAAAAATGGTACTTTTTCGATAGAAGGTGTTCAGAATAAACAGTTTTTCGAAAGGTTTTGGGAATAGGTGGATTTTTGGTTTAGTCGGGTTTGTATTAGCAGGACTCTTCTGAATTATATTCATTTAATCTCTTGAATACAATCATGGTACAGCTGTAAATTGACAGAAAAGTAAATTTCAAAAGTTCTTACCCTATTAATTGTGAAGCATTTTTTCAAGGAATTCAGAAAAGCCTTCAGAAAAGGAATTCAGAAATAGTTTTGAAACAACTATTCATTGGATCAACTATTCATTTAGTATATGTGTGTTTTCCCCAAAAAATCTGTACAGTTAAAGTATTGTTTGCATATAAAAAGCAATTTTATACTCAGTTCAATGTGAAAGTAAAGTTTTTTTTTATTAATACATTTATTGCCCTCATTAAAATCCAATCACATATCAAAACAACATTGTATGTCTCCCGCGCAGTGTTCCTGCACCGGTCGCATGGCCAGGCAGTGCTGGCAGGGGACCCGCTGCAACTCGGTCCCGTCGTCATGAGCTCCGTCGCCGAGCACTTCGGTCTGGGCGAGTCGTTCCTCTCGCGGCTGCTCCAGCGCACACTCTACTGCCGAGACACGGTCGGCTACCCTGCCACTGGCGGCTACAACCCCCACCTGGTCACACGGCTGGTGTACAACTACCGCTCGCTGCCCGCCATACTCGACCTGCCCAACAACATGTTTTACGACGGTGACCTCGTGCCTCAGGTGACTGGTTTGATTACACTGTCAAAGCCTCAATAGGCAGATGGGAAAGGGAAGAGTGATAAGTATGGTTTACCATGCTGTACATCAAAATTAATGGGATTTGAACTATTTTTAGGCAGTTTAAAAATATGCTTAAATTATAGTACCGGGGAGCCGAGCTTCGCTCTATAATTATGTTGTAAAATGTTACAAAATGTTTAAAGTTTCATTTAAGTTTATTAAGTGAGGGTGAGATGTCAGAGCACGCCTTCAGTCTTCCCTTTTCTATAGGTCTGTTTTTACTTCCTCCTCGAGAATGTTGGGGTGGGAAAAAAGTATTTAAAATGTAAACAAAGAACTTACGTAGAGGTTTTTGAGTAGCATTTTCCTAAAATAACATATTTAATCTATCTATAAAAATGAAAGTATGTATCTTTAAAAACGAAAGCTTTGTGTGTCTTGAATAGGCGCAAAGACTACTGGACCGATTGACCTGAAGTTTTGTAAAACTATACTTTATTTATCTAGCAGAAAGATTGATAGGCCTATTCCTGTTATTTATAAGCTTCTGGGCTTTGCCCTATTGGCCCTGCATATGTATTGTACGAAGAAATTTAAACGTGTATACAATATAATTATAAAACTTGAAACTGGGCAAGTTTTGTTCAAATTTTTTTTATTCTTTAACTAGTATACGTGTTGTTCGAAATCGAGCAATTTATTTTAATACAATACAAAAGTTACTTTTAGCTCTAAATCAATGACATACGACCAATCCAATATTGTGAATCTCTTTAATCACCAAAACTAACGTACTTACAGCTGATTATTAACAAATGTTTAAAATGCTTTATTCAATCCCAATGTTATTTAAATGGGAAACTTTGAGATTTCAATGGTGGCTAGCATCTTTATTTTCAGTCAGATTCTCATCAATTTTTGGCGGAAACAACTACAGACCAAGCCCTATCCAATGACACCAAAAACTTGAAAATCGGTTAAAAATTGTAGGAGGAGTTCTCAAGACAAAAAAACCCTTAGCGTATTAAATAAGTATAGATTCAATTTATTAATGTAAATAAACAGCTGTTAAAATTTATTCTTCACGGCACTGGTAATTTTTCTTCACTTTGGTAATTTTACTTTTGCAAAATTATTAGACCATCTCTTTCCATTCAACCAATCTGCAGCATCTATCTATCTTCTTATTTCTATAAGGGTTTCGTCTGTTACGTCCCTTTTTCTCTCGACCTACTGAACCGATTTTTAAGATTGAGGTGTCATTTTAAAGCTTAGGATATACCGCAGTGACGAATCGTAATTAAAAAGGTCTTATTGTTTCGGGCTTTGCCCGACTCCCCTTTGATTTATTTCTAGAGGGCGCTTTAAAATGTTTACCAACTTTTATTGCAAGTTCTTTAATTAATTGTAATTTAACAGCTGATTACCTTCAGATGAATTTTAAAAGCCAGGTAGTAAACAAAAATAGATCTCTGTCACTTCATAATCAACATTCACGTACTGTAGGTGAGTTTCACTAATACGGAATCATAAAATGCGCAATTTGCGCACGGGTCACCTCGTACTTATTTAATACGCTAAGGTTTTTTTTGTGTTGAGAACTCCTCCTACAATTTTTAACCGATATTCAAGTTTTTGGTGTCGTTGGATAGGGCTTGTTCTGTAGTTGTTTCTGCTAAAAATCGATAAAAATCAGACATAAAATAAGGGCGCTTTACACAAATTAAATTTGAGATTTTCCCATTAGAATAACATTGGGTTTGGGTTGAACATTTTAAACATCTGTTAATGTATAGCTGTAAACACGTGTAGTTTTTTGTGATTACTGATATTCAAAATATTGGATTGGTCGGTTTCGTTAATTTAGAACTAAATGTTACTTTTGTATTGCGTCAAAATAAATTGCTCGAATCCGAGCAACAAGTATACAAGTAATTCGTAAATAAAAATTACTTGTGGCGTTCTTACACCATTTACCATTTACCATCGAAGTCATCTCTGCAGTCCTTGAAGACAGGGAGAGTCGTCAATTCTTGAATGAATGTGGTTGTGTGTGTGTGTCATGTGTGGAGCATTTTATTTCTTTGTGGGAGTGTTTTTCTATAAACTCACTTAGTTTGTAGTAAGGTCTTTCCAATAGATATTTTTAGTTGCTTTTTAAACATGGAGGCCTTATTAATTTCTTTGAGACTATTTGGCAACAAATTAAACATTTTTACCCACCATGTAATTAGGTGTTTTGCTGGTTTTGGTTAACCTATGGTGGTTTAAGTTAAGATTAGTTTGATTTCTCAAACTAAGATTGTGGCAATTTATTTCTTAGTTGAGGGGGATTGTATTTAATGTAAACTATTATTTCAAAGAGAAATAAGGAAATGACGCTCAGGATGCGGTTGAGAAAGAAGGAAGGTTTGCAATGTTCCTGAGGTCCAACTTGTTGCATGATTCTGATTGCCTTCTTTTGTTGAATGAGGATTTTTTGAACATCTGTTTCATTTGCTGACCCCCAAACGATAATTCCATTCCAGACGTGAGAAGAAAAAAGTGCATGATACGCAGTTTTAGTTATGTCCTTGTTTGTTAATGTTCTGATTCGTTTGAGAGCGTAAAGCACTTGAGATAATTTCTTTTATAGTTTGTCAATGTGTGGCTTCCAGGTTAAATTATTGTCAACTATTAATCCTATAAATTTTGTGGTGAATTGATCTGGAGCATTATTCAGTTTTTTCTCGGTTTATTTTCAGTCTCAGGTGGTTGCAGGCAGTTTCGGATGATTGTAGGAGAAGGTCTACTGCTTGTTCATGGGAGTTAGGATTGCCTTTATCATTGGGAGATATAACTGTCGTGTCATCAGCGAACATAATACATTTTGGCTGGTCTGTGAGGGGGTTAGGAAAGGAATTTATGTGTATGAGAAAAAGCAGTGGGCCGAGGATGGATCCTTGGGGAATTCCTTGCGTAGTGTTCCGGAGTGACGATCTTACTTTGACTTCATAGTTGTTGTTGAGGTGTTCTATTTCCACTATTTGCTTCCGGTTTGTGAGATAGTTTTTCAGCCAAAGTAGTGCATTGCCTGAGATATCAAGTTGAAGGAGTTTGCTAATAAGGGTTGGATTGGTCCAGGCTATCAAAGGGTTTTTCTGCGTCTATGAAGATTCTGGTAGCTTGCTTCCTTTCCTCCCAAACTCCCGAGATGTCTTGGGCCAGGGCTGTTGATGTTGATTTTCCTTTTCGGAACCCATGTTGCAAACCTGATATTAGACAGTTCTCTTCTAGATATTTGATTAATTGGTTGTGGATTGCTTTTTCAATGTATTTGGATAAAGTGGGCAGCACTGATACGGGTCGGTAATTTGATGCTTTGGAGTTTTCTCCTTTTTTGTATTTAGGGTAAACTAATTCTATTCTGGCTGCTTCAGGAATTTCATTTTGTTCTATGGAAGAGTTAATAATGTTTAATTTGGAAAAAAAATTATTACTGTTTGACAATAACTGATTATTTTGTTGCATATTTGGTCGATTCCTGCAGAGTTTTTGGGTTTGAAGCTCTTAAACATATCTTGAAGATCTTTGATGCTGACTTTGTGAAACTGGGTCAGGCCTTAGAGTTTAAGCCTTACTTTCCCATAAGGATGTCTCTGCTTATTCGTCTGTGTATAGGCCTACATGGAAGCTACTTACATTTTTTAACATTTTTTTAAATGATCAGTATGTCAATTTTTTGCCACAGTCCACAATGTAGCTCGCTAAATGATGTCAATGATGTTGTTATTTCTAAGTCAACCCTTATTACTGAGTGGTGCAGTACAAAGAAAACCTGCATGAATGCTGAGAAGGTTCAGGATGTAACCCTCTGCCTGGGCAGTAGATCCAGCAATGTCAAATCACTTAAGTTCTTGGGGTTTCATTTGCAGTCCAATATTAAGTGGCAAACAAACATTGATTTTGGCCTTCAAAAATTGCGACAGATATTCATGATAAGATCACTAAGTGCTAGTGTTTCTGCTGATGTCTTTCTCTGTATTATTCCGCATACATCCATAGTTTTATGTCATTTGGAACCTCAGTGTGGGCTAACTGTTCTTATGCCATTGACATTGACAGAATTTTTATGTTGCAGAAAAAGGCCTTAAGATTAATGTGTGGCGTTCATAACCAAACAAATTGCAAACCACTCTTCATTGCTCTTAAAATACTTACTATCACTGTTTGTCATGTCATGCTTTTTGTCAAGGACAATCTGCCAAATTTAACCAAAATATCAAATGTTCATAGATACTCCACAAGGTTTAGAGGTAATATTTCCACGTCAAGGTGCATGTTTTCAGCCACTGAAAATAGCCTTTGCTATCAAGGCATGAAAATATAATTCTTTGCCTGTTAACATAAG
Source organism: Neoaliturus tenellus (assembly GCA_030545055.2). Lineage (NCBI taxonomy): Eukaryota > Metazoa > Arthropoda > Insecta > Hemiptera > Cicadellidae > Neoaliturus > Neoaliturus tenellus. The sequence goes on along the minus strand of CM061532.1, from coordinate 72,954,638 downwards.
AAATTTATCTAGAGCTAATTTTAAGAATGTTATAAAAACTGTTTTAACAAAAGTCTCATTGTATAAACCTGAAGAGTTTTTTTGAGGTTAAGTTTTTATTTAACAAACTAACCTTAGTTTGATTTTTTGACGATTGTCATAAACATTGTTATTGTTTCAATTGACTTTAAAACATTTAATTTTATTATAATCATATGATTCGCACCTATACTTTTCTTAAAGGCAAAAATTTGATTCATTATCTTACTATGTAATCCAAGGTTTTTGGTGTTTTGATGAATTAAACTACCTGTTATTTTATACCCTAGAATTTATCGCTCAATACTGGGTTTCCACTTCTGCTTTTGAAGATTATGCCCAACCCCCATCACAACTAAGAAATTTTCTCGTTTTTAATACACAAACTGGCTACATGGTTAAAACATGGGACTTACGTTTCGGAAAAAATTTTATAATCAGGTGATTGCTCCAATGCTTTTCTTATGGAGAAAAATGATTTTTATTAACGATTTTACTAAATATTTCGAGCGTTTTGAGAGTTTTGATGAATTAAACTACCATTATTTTGTACCCAAGAATAGTAATTTTCCATCCGGAACGGTCTAGGGCTTGTACTTCGGGAAATAATTTCCAACCACAAACCCCACTACAAAACTTTCTCGTTTAATATAATAGGATTATATCATTAAATACAAGGGTCATCCACAAAGTAACTGTCATTTTGAATTATATAAAAAACTGTTGAGTTGCAAAAATTTTGTTATATATAAGTTAAAACTGCAGCTTTTTTCTGCTATTCATCAAACAAATTCAAGCATTTATCATATCTTTTAACAGTTTTTTAAATTTCGTCTTTAAAAAAATCGGCTATCAGAGAACGTAGCCAACCTGTCAAAAAGTTTTTAAGTTCTTCATCACTTGCAAACCTCTGAGATGCAAGCCATCACTTCATGTAAAGGAATAGAAATCACTTGTAGCCAACTCCGAGCTGTAGGGTTGGGTCCCGGAATAAAGTCCTATTTGAACTTTTCCAAAAGTTCAGTTCTTTGAGCTGTGTGAGGGCGGTCGTTGTCATGGACAAACACAACGCCAGATGTCAGAAGACCACGACGCTTGTTTTGAATCGCTCGTCGTGGCCGTAGCTCGTAATGTTTGGGCCATACACCGCACTCCATACACGATGAATTTTAGCTGCTGTGTAACTATTTGACCTCAGAAATCTCATTACACCATGCTCTTTGCTCTTCACACTTGCCGGGATTTTCTATAGCGGCCCTCATGTTTTTACACCATAATAAAAGAACATGCAACCATACAATGCTCTCTCTTGCACAGCTAGAAGACCGGCTGCCCACACCAATGTGAGAATGGCGGTGCTGCCCCCACTACTGATCGCTCCATGCCCAAATGGTGATTACTTTGTGGATAACCCTCTTACTAAAACAAAATCGCACTGACAAACCATGAACAGTTCCTTATAAATAAATAAATTGTTGTTAGTATTCTGAATTTGATTTTAAATTATAAATTTACTGGCAGTAGAATTTTAATATTAACATACCGTAATATTAATGAATTCTGATAGAATTCAATATTATCTTAAAAAACAATATTCTTTTATTGCTTTAATATTAAGAGTTTAATGACAGTGGTTGTGAGTGATTCCAATCAGGGGTAAACCATGAGGGGGAGGGGGGAGTAACTGCATGCAAGATGTTTCAAGGATTAAAATATAAGCTTTCATTTGAACAAATAATAAACTATGAGTTTTAATCATATAATAGTTTAAACAGATATTTAACATGTTAATTTTCCCCAAAGATAGACCCTCACTTACTACATTTATATTTTTGTTGTCAAGTTGCAACAGTTCACAAATTATGTTGGTAAATAAACCAATAAATAAACAATCCAACACAAACCCACACGAAAATATTTATTATAAAAATCCCAGGTAGCCTATATATTGTATTTAACTCACCTGTCATAGATATTAATTAGGCCTAATTCAATAATTATGTTAGATATTCATATTAATCAATTCATCACTCACCTAAGAATAAGAATAGCCTAATCCCAGTAAATATTTATTTAAACATAGCCTAATATAATATATTTATAATGTGAACAAAACTACTTCAAACACATACCAAATTTAATAATTTAAATAAACATGGTCATTCTAATTTTATATAGTGTGTGATTCAAAATAGTGAATTAAATTCAGTGAAGTGTCAAGTGTTTCCAAAGCAAGAATCAAGACCTGAAGAATAAACATGTGATTACTACATTGTTGCTGAGCATCAACTACAATTAATTTCTCTCTCTTGCATTTATGGCCTCATTGTGTTAACTTCATTTTAAACAGGGTCCCAACCCCAAGTGTAAAATAAACCCATAAATTAGTATTTGGGTCAAATTAATCTCAAATTTTTAAATAGGAAGAAGAGCCAATACCACTAATAATAATCCCTTTATCAGTTGGCCAAAGAAGAAGTGGTTATTGGTGAAGAACAAATATTGGTAATCTCCATCCATCTCAAATAGACTAACTTTATCCAGTGATCCTAGAAGCTTAAAGAAATCAAGTCGAACTTTATCAAGAGACTAAATTTATCCATCAACAAACTTTTTCAATTTTACAAGAAGATTCAATTATAATTAACATTCAAACAGATATAGCCTACAACTGAACCTAGATTGAATGACCATATTTTATCCATTTTAATCTCTTCAAAGAATAATCAAATCTTAATTTTTACATAACTGCAAATCTCAATTAATATCAAGAATCATTATTTTACAGTCAATAAATTGGAAATTTTACAAGAGAATGTCCCCACGATCCAACACCCCCTGAGTCAGAGCCATCATTTCTACCACTGTAGCTAAGCCGGAGCACAAAGACATTAAAGACTATATCAATCAATTAAATTAAATATTCCCCCCAGAAATTGTAAGCTATCGTTTGTTAGTCCCTTCATTTTTTTAAAATCAGAATTTATTTGTTTGTGATCTAGAGTTAAATAAAAATTGTTTGTTGATTGTACCAAGATTATTTATTCAGATACTATAATTTATAAATAAGAAATAGTTTGTAAGAGAGTGTGGGTGTGTAGCAAAATGGCGACCAACCTTTGGGGCATTCTCTAAAAAATTTCCAATCGTGTTTGAAGTAGTAAGCTAGGCTAGCCTAAGTCAAGTATAACCTAGATAGACATCATAGCCTAGATTAGACATAACCTAAGTTAGACTAAAATAATACACTGTTAGAAATAAGTCATTTATTTATCCACCATATTATTTTAATTTCCCACTCAATTTTGTACTTGCCATTAATTGCATTCCAATATGACGACCCCATACAACTTACGTCCCAACCCCAAACCATCCCAGAAATTACGTGAAGTTAGCGGGGATAACGAAAACGAACACGAAACAGATGATAGGGCGGAATTGGAAAACGAACATGAAGCCGACAATTCCACTACACTAACAGCTGATTCCATCCCGGAACAAGACATCGACAATCAGACACAACACATGGACACATCAACCACAGAAACAAGGACACTCAGCCATCTTGATATGTCTAACGTCAACGTAGCAACGGCATCATCATCGTCCGACCCAGCTGATCACGCTGCGCGCGCATCTATAGCCTCGAACCCAATATCTTCACAGCTGACTATGACGTCACCCGGCCGGCAAAACACCGCCCAATCAGAGACCGCCAACAACGGGAGCCAATCGCCGCCGCGTAACGATGACACACCTCCTCCCGCCTCACCTCAAACAGCTGACTTGATCACGCAAATCCAACACATGTTCCTATCCTTAAAAACGGACATTAAATCTGACATTAAATCTAACATTGACTCGGTAAAATCCGACATGGACATAATTAAATCTGATATTCAATCCAACATTGACTCAGTAAAATCCGACATTGATTCGGTAAAATCCGACCTCAAATTGGAAATTAAAAACCACTGTGACATCTTAAATGAGAAAATTGAAATCCTAACAAATGCACAGAGTGGATTAAAATCAGAAATAAATGAAATACGGGAAATCCAGCACACACAATCCTCTGAAATAAAACAAATTGAAACCAAACTGACCTCTCAAATCACGGAAAATGTTTACAACCTCAAAGTTGATTTTAAAGCCAGTTTAGACAATCACAAGACGGAGGTTAATGATGTAATTAACTCACAACATGATCACATTAAAGACCACATTAACTCCACCTTAGCCTCTCAATTGAACCAAATCCAAGACCAAATACGAGCAAATAACGACACGCAGCAGAGAAACACGGATAAAATTATTAAAGAAAATGCCAAACAAATTCACAACACACTCGACCCTCTAATCAAAGAAAACACTGCCAAAATCGAGCAAAATCAAAAGACGATTCAAGACCTAACAATCACCATAACGGAGCATAGCGAAAAATTTGAAACACTACAAAACGATGTCACCAACAAACAATTTAGTACACCCACAGTCTATGTTACCTGCAATAATGGACAATCCCCAGAAAACCCCTTGCCCAAATTCTCAGGAAGAGAACATGGACCCCCAGAATTCCTCCGAAATTACACAAATATTACCTCAAGAGCATGCAAAGACAAACACACAAAATAAACACGAGAGATCACTTAATTGACGTAATCGAGGCCAGTCTTGAAAGAAATGCATCCCGATGGTTTTCGCTAATTAAAGACGACATAAAGGAATGGCAAGACTTTGAAAACGCATTCCTAACAAAATTCTGGAGTCGAGAAATCCAACGTGGAATCAAACAGAGGATGGAGAACGAAAAATACAGACCAGGAGGTACACTGACCCGATCCGAGTACTTCATAGAGAGAGTACTCACACTAAAATCCATGACACCCCCACTATCCGAGGATGGGATAATAAATATCATGAGTGACCACTTCAGCGAACTTATACAAGATGCCCGTATCGTACAGAACGCAAACACAATCTCCGTATTTGAATCCTTGCTACAGCGGGAAGACATCAAGGACAGCCACCGCAGACCCAAAAATTACCAAACACAACATCATAATCGCTCCAGATCCCCCTCTCCACACCATCAAAACAGCCGACCAAACAACAATCAACCACAAAATAATTACCGTCAACCCAGAGACCAACACAACGCAAACTATAACAATTACCAGCCGAGATACAATCAGAACAACCAATCCGCTAATTATCAGAACCCACAATACCCCAGACGAAATCCACCGCACTGGCAGACTCAAACACGCTATGACAGAAACCCACCTCAAGGACACAGGTACCCCACAAATGAACAAAAACAAATATGTACCACCATCGCCGAGGGAACACAAAAAAACCACCGACCACCTGCGTCACCGCCATCCCAATCTGAATCTTTAAACTAGAATGCACTGGGAACAATACTGGCCTGCAAGATACACCTTTAAACAAACCTCCCATTGTCTCTTCAGTGCTAAATAACAAAGTCGGAAACCGTAGGCCAAATAATGATAATAATTACACTATACCGTATCCTTTAGAAACCGATATAGTTTGTTGTGATAGAGAATTTTTATTATCCGAAGAATCAAACCCTAATAATTTTGTAAATGACATTAAACACGTAAACCTCCCAGAAATAAATGTAAAAAATAAATCAAATACCAATTACAGCATTAATCGACACAGGCTCAAATATAACATGTATGTCAGAACAATGGTTTCAAGAGAATAAATCTAATTTAGGTCGTTTCGAAGAGCTACCCATTACGAAAATCCACATAAAAACTGCTACCGGAGAGAAGTCCAAGCGCATAAATAGAATAATAATGATACCAATAAATATTGAGAATATTCACACACAACTTCAAGTTTTGCTCGTGCCAAACCTAGTCAGGAGTTTAATAATTGGGAACGACACGTTAGAATTATGGCAGTTTGAAATGAACTTTAAAGATAAGTTAATTAAAATAAATATAAATAATAATAACATAACTTTGAAGTTCGGAGAGGTTGATATTGATTGTGTCACGTGTAACTTTGTATTTGAAGAAAGCCTAAGGCAACCAACTAATATTAATGAATACAATGATGATGATTACTATGAATATAATAATGATATATATGCGAACGACGATAATCCTGATCCCAGTACGAGTAAAACTACTACAAGTCTCTCCCCTGAAACAGTTCACAAGTCCCTTGAAGATAATCCACTACTAAATGAACAACAACGAAACGAGTTAAGTGACATAATTCTCAAGTATAACCATACATTTCTGATAAGCCCAGAGTCTGCAATTACTTTAGATGAGACTCAAACATTTGGCCCATACCATATTTCCGCCCTGAAGAGATACATACTCCCTCAACAACCACACCCCCAAAATTAAGCACAACCTCATCACCAAGAATCAAATAGTTTTAAGTAGTTTAAGTTTCCCACAGTTTAAATGTGTACAGTGCAGAGACCTTATACAGTGCCAACCAACAATAGACGCTCAGTGAAGTGATAAACAATTTAGTGAAATACAAACTGTGTAAAACAGTCAATAATATAGACCAAGTATGATAACAAAGACATTGAGTAATATAATCGTAATTCATTACACAAATCAAGATGTTAGTATTCGTAGTTATAAGTTGTTCCGTTAATCATTATTTGTTAGTTAAGTAAAAGTTCATTAATAGCCAGGGCCGCCCCGAGGGCAATAGGCGCCCGGGGCAAGGTTTTGACCAGCGCCCCCTAAATTAAATAATTGGCATATCTTGTAAACTGTAATGTTAAATTACAATTCTAAGCACTAAATTAGGTGCATGGCTAACTTTTTAATGCTGTTATAGTATAACGAGATGGCCCGTGCGCAAATTGCGCATTTTAGCGAATTTCCCTATAGGGAATACGCTATTACGGTAGTAGGCACGGTAAGACTTAAGCCTTGGACCATGATACTTTTTCATTTTGAGGTCCCTAGAAGCCAAAAATACCATTCGTTCAATTTCATATATATGTATATATATATCTATATATATATATATCTATATATATATATATATATCTATCTATCTATGTGTCCGTGGTACCGATAACTTTTGAAAGGATCCTTCGATTTTGATGAAATTTGGTATGAAGGTGTAGTACCAGGTCTATTTTCATGAGTTCGCAAACCAGCATGATCGGATTATGGGAATGGGGTTTTATGGGGTTTTAAAGGGGTAAAAAATGGCTTTTTGGCATTTTTTTACCTCTATTTTCAAAATTCAACAATTTTAACTAAAATCATTTAAAAGAGCTTTAAAAAACAAACAAATTAGTATTTTGAATTTTTATCTTGGCTTAACTGGTTATGGAGAAAATCCAAAAATAGGATTTACATGTTAATCTTATGGGAAATCAACAAAACTATGTATCTCGCTTATTTATTGGTCTAAATTTTATCAAATTTGGTATTCACATTCTCTAGGTAGGATTTAACTTATATTGGCTTACAACACCCATTTGGCGACAAACCTACGTATGCTCACCCCATGGGGTTTATGGGGAAAATAAAAAATAAAAGTATTTAATACAATTTAGTATTGCACTGGAATTTTTAAAAGAGCTAAAAAACAAACCATTTAGTTATTTTAATTTTTGTCTTAGATTAACTGGTTAAGGAAAAATCAAAAAAATATGTTTCCTATGTTATTCTTATGGGAAAATCAACAAAACTATGTATCTCGCATATTTATTGGCCTAATTTTATCAAATTTGGTATTCACATTCTCTAGGTAGGATTCAACTTATATTGGCTTACAACGCCCATTTGGCGACAAACCTACGTATGCTCACCCCATGGGGTTTATGGGGAAAATAAAAAATAAAAGTATTTAATACAATTTAGTATTGCACTGGAATTTTTAAAAGAGCTAAAAAAACAAACCATTTAGTTATTTTAATTTTTATCTTAGATCAACTGGTTCACGAAATATTTCAAAAATATGTTTCCTATGTTATTCTAATGGGAAATCTACAAAACCATGTTTTTTTGCTTATTTGTTGATCTAACTTTATTTAAATAGGTATTTACATTTCCTAGGTAGGATTTAACTTATATTTGCTTACATTTTCATATGGTGGCCAGCCTACTCACTCAGTCCCATGAGGTTTATGGGAAAAACAAAAAATAAAAGAATTTGATACAATTTATTGTACACACCTATGGTTTGTATATTTAGTATTAGGAATCATTAACTTAGGTCTGTTGGTTATGGAGAAAATTTAAAACAAGGTTCCAATGTTATTCGTGTGGGAAAGTATTTTCCTATATAAGGTAAGTATTGTTATAGGAATACAGAGAAGATTTCAAAGAATGACGAAATCAAAGAAGTCAAAATTTATGTTGTGATTTTAGTTATAAATTTTAGTTTTCGATATACCAGGTGTCTTCAACATGTCTTGGGTCGATTTCATAGATTTGCTGTACGGACACCATTACAGCCACACACATCTTACATTTCTTGTTTGCAAGGAAAATTAATCTAGTTTTTTCTCATTAATTTCTTAAAACTTAAACTCAGTTGATTTTACAACAATATGCAGTTTAACTAAAACACATTAAAACAAATTGAGATGGCATGAATAAATTGCCAACTCGTTCATTACACTTGATTTCTCTAAATTTCTTTACGTAGGCCTACGGATTTTTCAAAGATTTTTCATTATTCCCCAGTTTTCAATCTTAAAAGAGAATAATAAATGCAGTGACAGTAACACCTATTACTCAGGAAAATTAAACCAAAATTGGAAAACGGTTGTTGATAAAAAAAACTAACTAAAAGTCATACCCAGAACATTCACAGGTGACCTAAGGTGCACACATAGACCTGTATTGAGTTTGTGCATAGCTGTAAAAAACTTAAGAAGTCACTTGTTAAAACTGAAAATAAAATTTTATCTTACCATCTATTGCTTTCCATAATATTCGGTTTCTTTATGAGGGGAAGACTTTATGGACACACGGTATATTACATCCTGGTTATTATATGTTTTAAGTATTATTGGTTTATTATATACGTGTTGGTGCAGTTACTGAGGTTAAAATAATAAAACGTCTTCCATCACTATTTGATATGTTTACACTTACACTGTGATTCTATACAAGACGGTAAATATATATGAAAGAAATTATAATGGTGATCGATTTTGACCAGTTACACCGGTCATCATAAGAGGCTCAATCTGAGACTCTATTATATATATTTGTACCCTAAATTACTTAACATTAAACATAATAATGTATGTAGATGTTATATACCTTTATTCAGAAAAAAATCAATTACAGCCCCTCTGGTGCATAAACATGTGCAAGTTTATGTATTTCATAATGAATTTACTTAACATTTTCTTTTTGCCTCATAAGACCATGAAACATTAATTTCATTAGTGTCCAGTATATGCGGTGCCTGATTTTTTTACCTCCTTGACATGGAACATAAATTCAGAGCTGATATGTTAATCAATGACCAGGTGATTCAATTGATCAGATGCAATGATTAAAATTTGTTTAACTTATAATAATCTATGAATATTTATCACACAGTAAATGAAGAACTTTAAATTATTTTGTCCATATATTTTGTTAAAAAGATTAAGTTTTTCTACACAATGCATTTGCTGTAGGAATGATCATAACTTCAAAGCATAATAAAGATAATGACATTGGTTTAAGTATTAATAAATAATAAAATAATGTATTAAACAACATGTCTTTACTTTTGTTATATTCCATTCGTTTAGTTCACTTTAGTTCCTTTAGTTCTGAAAAGTATAAAATACTCTGAAAATATGTTAAGGAACCCCTCTCATACTTGTAAACAAAATTAAACATTTTTTTTAACGTAACTTAAAACTTACTTATATGCTTGATTCTTCAATATTATAATTTTTAATAGGCCTAAGTTAAAATAAAATTTTGTGAATAAGTAAATAAAAAAATATTAATTTTCCCCTGTATTGGTATATGGCCTCGGAATCACAATCATTCAAATTCATAATCATTGAGTTTTAGCGAATTTCCCTATAGGGAATACGCTATTACGGTAGTAGCCATGGTAAGACCTAAGCCCAGGACCACTTTACTTTTTCATTTTGAGGTCCCCAGAAGCCAAAAACACCATTCGTTCATTTTCATATATATGTATATATATATATATATATATATATATATATATATATATATATATATATATATATATATCTATATCTATCTATCTATATATCTATGTGTCCGTGGTACTGATAACTTTTGAAGGGGACCTCCGATTTTGATGAAATTTGGTATGGAGGTGTAAGACCAGGTCTATTTTCATGAGTTCGCGAACCAGCATTGTCGGGTTATGGGAACGGAGTTTTATGGGGTTTTAAAGGGGTCAAAAATGGGTTTTTTGCATTTTTGGACCTTAATTTCAAAAATTCATCAATTTTAACTGAAACCATTTAAAAGAGCTTGAAAAAACAAACAATTTGGTATCTTGAATTTTTATCATAGCATAACTGGTTACGGGGCAAATCCAAAAATGTGTTTTCCATGTTATTCTTATGGGAAATCAAGAAAACCCTATATCTTGCTTATTTATTGACATAACTTAATCAAATTTGGTATGTACATTATCTATTTAAGGTTTAACTTATACTTGCTTACAAAACCCATATGGCGGCAAACCTACATACTCACCTCCATGGGGTTTATGGGGAAAATAAAAAATTGCCAGAGTTTGATACAATTTTGTGTTGACATTCACCAATTATTGATTAACTTCGATTTTCTAACAACACCCAATGGCAGAAAACCTACATACTCGATCCTATGGTGTTTTTATGGGGAAAGTAAATAATCTGAAATTCCATTGGAAATTCGCTGAGTACGCAGGTCTGCTGCGACGGGGGTATTATTATGATTTTTGTATGAGTGAAACTCACCTATAGTACGTGAATGTTGATTATGAAGTGACATAGATCTATTTTTGTTTACTATCTGGCTTTTAAAATTCATTTGAAGGTAATCAGCTGTTAAATTACAATTCACATTAAAGGACTTGCAATAAAAGTTGGTCAACATTTTAAAGCGCCCTCTAGAAATAAATCAAAGGTGAGGGGGGCGAAGCCCGAAACAATATGACCTTTTTAATTACGATTCGTCACTGCGGTATATACTAAGCTTTAAAATGACACCTCAATCTTAAAAATCGGTTCAGAAGGTCGAGAGAAAAAGGGACGTAAAAGACGAAACCCTCATAGAAATAAGAAGATAGATTCACGAAAATAGTCCGATGCGAGTCGATACATTGTTGCCAAATTTTTGGCGAAGCACATTTTATACTGGTATTACGCATGATAAACATAACCACGAATGATAACATTGCAGGGCGAGAGTGGGTGAGTGGGGACACAGGGACACAGCTGTTAAATTTCCATCGGGCTACTTTTGTACATCTTACTATAGTTTTGTAATGTAATGTAATGCTGCTAGTTAATGTAAGACACAGAACAAAAATAATAAGAGAGAATGTACACACCAACACCACATCAAATTACATGAGGGTTTGAGGTTATGAATGAGTGACGGGGTGGGCGTATACGCAGTTCACAACTGCGCGACCGGCGGGCTCAAGTGAGCGTTCAATCCATTTTTGCAGTGCATAAGATCAGCTTGCCAGTAGTAGGCACATGCAGCCAAAAGCGATGCTATCATGATTTACTTCCACTTGCTTTGTAAAAAAAAGGTTTAAAGTTACAATGAATAATTAATCACTACTCATTCCCCGACTAAAATAAATTGTTTTAAATGTTTATTTAAACTAATCAACAAAATTATTATTAAACTATTTGTAACAAAAATATTTATTGATGCAGTTTTTACAATTTTTGTCAAGTCTTTGGGCCTTTAAAAAACGGGGATTTCCCCTCGGCAGCGGCGCCCCCTTGGCCGCGGCGCCCGGGGCAACTGCCCCGGTCGCCCCGCCTTCGGGGCGGCCCTGTTAATAGCTCTATATGAATATGTTCGAACATAATTTATTCACCGTTTATCGAAATGCCATATTACATTTCATTTCATATGTCATTTCTGCGGGGATATTGCAACAGTTCACAAATTATGTTGGTAAATAAACCAATAAATAAACAATCCAACACAAACCCACACGAAAATATTTATTATAAAAATCCCAGGTAGCCTATATATTGTATTTAACTCACCTGTCATAGATATTAATTAGGCCTAATTCAATAATTATGTTAGATATTCATATTAATCAATTCATCACTCACCTAAGAATAAGAATAGCCTAATCCCAGTAAATATTTATTTAAACATAGCCTAATATAATATATTTATAATGTAAACAAAACTACTTCAAACACATACCAAATTTAATAATTTAAATAAACATGGTCATTCTAATTTTATATAGTGTGTGATTCAAAATAGTGAATTAAATTCAGTGAAGTGTCAAGTGTTTCCAAAGCAAGAATCAAGACCTGAAGAATAAACATGTGATTACTACATTGTTGCTGAGCATCAACTACAATTAATTTCTCTCTCTTGCATTTATGGCCTCATTGTGTTAACTTCATTTTAAACAGGGTCCCAACCCCAAGTGTAAAATAAACCCATAAATTAGTATTTGGGTCAAATTAATCTCAAATTTTTAAATAGGAAGAAGAGCCAATACCACTAATAATAATCCCTTTATCAGTTGGCCAAAGAAGAAGTGGTTATTGGTGAAGAACAAATATTGGTAATCTCCATCCATCTCAAATAGACTAACTTTATCCAGTGATCCTAGAAGCTTAAAGAAATCAAGTCGAACTTTATCAAGAGACTAAATTTATCCATCAACAAACTTTTTCAATTTTACAAGAAGATTCAATTATAATTAACATTCAAACAGATATAGCCTACAACTGAACCTAGATTGAATGACCATATTTTATCCATTTTAATCTCTTCAAAGAATAATCAAATCTTAATTTTTACATAACTGCAAATCTCAATTAATATCAAGAATCATTATTTTACAGTCAATAAATTGGAAATTTTACAAGAGAATGTCCCCACGATCCAACACCCCCTGAGTCAGAGCCATCATTTCTACCACTGTAGCTAAGCCGGAGCACAAAGACATTAAAGACTATATCAATCAATTAAATTAAATATTCCCCCCAGAAATTGTAAGCTATCGTTTGTTAGTCCCTTCATTTTTTTAAAATCAGAATTTATTTGTTTGTGATCTAGAGTTAAATAAAAATTGTTTGTTGATTGTACCAAGATTATTTATTCAGATACTATAATTTATAAATAAGAAATAGTTTGTAAGAGAGTGTGGGTGTGTAGCAAAGTTTAATTTGTATTGCACATTTATTTATAATATTAAAACTCTATTAATAATATATATTTATATGCCAATAATTAATTCCTCTTTCAGGTATCAGACATAAATAGTGAGGAAGCAGAATTATTAGCAAGATTGAGATCATTGCTGCCAACATGCCAGGATGAGAGTCCTCCAGCACTGGTGTTCCACGGTGTCAGGGGCACCAACTGTCAAGCTGTCGAGAGTCCCAGCTGGTACAACCCCCACGAAGCAGTGCAGGCAACCTTGTATTTGCAGTCACTGTACAATGCTGGGTTGACCCCGGACCAGTGTGGAATCATCACTCCCTACCAAGCACAGGTTAGTGTATGAATACATGCTTTTTGCTTAATTTAGAATCTTGCACCAATTGAAAATAAGTTTTTTTTTTTTAAGGCATTGTGCTGAATTTATCTTTTAATAAACTTAATGATCTGCAAGGTAATATTTATGTATGTGTAATGTACTATTAGTTTAAGTGTGTTTGGGATATCTTATGATTCCATACTCAGCGAAACACTTCACATTAACATCAAAACGAAGATTGCTTTATACTGTGAGTATTATTAATCTGATATTAAAAATAAAAATAAAACATTTGTGTAGGTTTTGAAAATACGCACACTGCTGGACACTCTGGAAATAGACCCTCCAAAAGTGGGATCCGTTGAGGAGTTCCAAGGCCAGGAACGAATGGTGATTATCCTGTCGACTGTCCGAAGCAGCCCCCGCCTCGTGGAGACGGACCTGCGGCACTCGGTGGGGTTTGTGGCGTCGCCGCGGCGGCTGAACGTGGCGATCACGCGCGCACGCGCATGTCTCATCGTACTGGGCAACCCGCACTTGCTGGCCCGGGACCATCACTGGCGCAGCGTACTGCAACACTGCATCCGCCGAGGTGGCTACACGGGCTGCGACCTGCCTCCCGACTTGTGAAACTGACAATAGTGGTTGTACCCACCGAATGTTGTATGAAGCCTTTTATTGTACAGTCTTTTGTATCTTGTGAATTTTAAAGTGATCCAGAAGTTGATTTTTAGAATTAGCTTAAGAGTTGTCTTTAGTTTAAAATGTTATAAAGACTGATCATGAATTGTATTTTTTTTTTTGTAAAATAGGCTAACTATTTTTTATCTAATTATCATTTTAAGCTTCTGGAGTGTTTTTATTTATTTTATATTTGAATCTTCTTTGTTTATAGTTATTTTCATTACTAAGATTCAAGGACCAGGTTTGACTTTGATTTGATGTTTGGCAGAGACCTGTGAGTTTGATCCAGCCATCAAATGATTTTATTGCTTATAGTGTTACTTTTAAATTTACCTCTGTTCAGAGTTCCTTAAATGTTTTTCTTGTGTACATATAATGTAATAAATATGTTTTAGCACTAATTTTATGCTTATTTATATAAATACCAATTAAGTATTTTTTTATATTTCATAGTGAAATTTGACTGTTATAAAATTAAATCCAGTACACCTTTGTCCGTATTTGTGCTGTGATATGATATATTCGATTGCCATGCTTAATATATTGGCTCACCGCCACTGTCTACTGCGGACTTAAACAAGAATATCAGTTGTCTTAGTTTTTATTTTGAAACACCAATGATTAAATTCGAGTTTCTATCAATCTAGATCCAAAATGTTTTTCTTTATCACTTTTTAACTTAAAATTGATTGTTTAAAGTTTCATTTATGCACTCGCCTCTTCCCCTTGGAAATCCTAGAATTTTTCTGGTTTTATATGAATCATACCCAGCAGTTTTCAAAATTTATGTAAATATTTTTTTTGCATTGAAAGGGTTAATGTATTTTTAAAACTTCTGCTCATGCTATTTATTTATGACGAAAGAAAATAAAGAAATTATTCAAATATTTAGGTGACTGATAAGGTTTAGGCCATTTTTAGCAAATTTTCTTATAGGATATACACTAGTAGTAAGGCAGCAGTCTCGTAAGACCTAAGCCCAGGACCATGGTACTTTTTGTTTTGAGGTCCCTAGAAGCCAAGAAATACAGCATTCATCAGGTTAAGTTCGAAAACCAGCGTGATCGGGCCATGGGAACGGGGTTTTATGGGGTTCCAAAAGGGTCAGAAATGGATTTTTGGGCATTTTTGGACTTCAATTTTCTAAATTCAACAGTTTTAACTGAAACCATTCAAAAATTTAGTAGTTAAAAACTTTAACTTAACTTTACAGATTACAGAGAAAATAAAAATATATGTTTTCTTTGTTGTTCTAATGGAAAATCAACAAACCGCTCTATCTCACTTATTTATTTGCACAACTTTATTAAATTTGGTATGTACCCTACATTCACTGGATAGAGTGTAACTTATCTTTGCTTACAACACCCATATTGCGGCAAACCTACATACTCATCCCGATGGGGCTTATAGAGAAAATTAAAAATGTCAGAAATTGATACCATTTAGCTTTTACCTGCACTGGGAGGGAGTTATCGTCTTATTTGCTTACAATACCCCCATGGTAGCAAACCTTCATCCTTATTCTCATTGTGTATATGGGAAAATAAAAAAATACAAATTCCATTTTAAATTTGCTGAGAATGCAGGTGTGCTGTGACAACGGTATTTATTTATTTTTTGCAATAATATTCACTTGAATATTGATGTATGATCTAACTTGAGTGATTGAAAATGGAACAATTTATCTTAAAATTTCTAACATCTTTGAAATAGCTTGTACCAATCATCAGAAAAAAGTTATTAAATTCATCTAGTAAAAACCTCACATTAGAAACCACATTCAATCAATCAATCAATCAATCAATCAAAATAACTTTATTCATTTTAAGCACAAAACATGTACAGAATGGTGTCATAAATCTAATAATAAAATAGTTAAAACTTAGGTACAGTCTCTTTTGTTAAACTATTATACATAATATAGATTACTTATAAAATTCATCTAGATCATAAAGAGGTTTGTTTATCAAGAATAACTTAACCTCTTTTTTGAACAACCTGTAGTCACCTATTTCTCTAATATGTTCAGGCAAATTATTAAAAAACTGTATTCCTTTATATGAGGGTTTTTTTGTGTAGATACTTAAGTTATGCCTATTGTATGCCAGTTGGTTACCATTCCTTGTTTTATAATTGTGGTAAGAATTTAAAGTTGGAAGTTGATTTAAATTTGACTTTATATGCATAACTAATTGATAGATAAATAAACTGTAAACTGTCATAATTTCTGCTTTAGGGAATTTTTCTTTAACAGATTCTCTAAATTCCAGTTTAAACATTATTCTAAGTGCTTTCTTTTGCATCACAAGAATACGATTTAGATTTGCATTCGATGTGCATCCGTAAAGACATAACCCGAAAGCAATGTGCGATTCAATGAGAGCATGATATATTATCTTTAAGGTTTCAAAGCTACTACATTTAGACATTTGCCTCAACGCATAGAGCCCCGATGATATTTTTTTACACACCGAATCTACATGGCAGTCCCAATTTAGTTTGCTGTCTATATTTAGCCCAAGGAATTTTATGGTATCCACTTCATTTAGTAAATATTCGTCCATGAAGATGTTTATATTTTTTGTACATTTTTTTAAAGCAGAAAATTCAATGTATTTGGTTTTTTCTGGGTTTGGCAATAAATTTATGTCTTGTAGACGTTGAATAGTATTGGAAAGATTAATGAAAGACAAAATTTCTAAATCAGCTTCTGAAACTCCTGACATTGTTATATTAATATCGTCCGCAAATAAACAAATATTATTAGGTTGTTTAATTATCGAAGGAAGCCCAGTCAGATATACTAGAAATAGTAATGGCCCCAATATAGATCCTTGGGGGACACCGTAATTGACGATATTTGTTGAAGATGAGTTGGTAGTTAACTGATTAGAGCTGTTGATATGTTCAATCACAACATACTGCTTTCTGCCAATTAGGTATGACTGAAACCAGAGTAGACTTCTCTCTGAAAGGCCGATAGAAGATAATTTTTAATTTTCTAAGTAATAAGTCGTGAGACACACTGTCAAACGCTTTTGTCAAATCCATAAAAATTCCAATAACCCGCTCTTTTTTGTCAATTGAGTCAATAATAGATTCGCAAAAATCCACCCCAGCATTTATCACTGATTTTCCTTCTCTGAAACCATACTGCTGCTTATCAAGTATATTATTTTCTTCAAGAAACTGAGATAACTGTATATACATTACTTTTTCATAGATTTTTGAGAACGATGATAATAACGATATTGGACGATAATTAGAAAATTCTTTTGAATCGCCACTTTTATAGCATGGTTTAACTTTAGATATTTTTAGTTTTTCTGGAAAAATACCGGAAATTAGGGATGAATTAATAACATGCAGCAGTGGTAGTAAAATATATGTTCTAGCCTGCTTAATCACTGGCATGGGTACTTCATCCCACCCAGAAGAGAGCTTGTTATCGAATGACATGATAATTTTTTCTAAATCGTGGTAATCAATTGTTGTGGGGGTAAACTTTTTATTTTTTCCCTCAGATAGAAACCAATCATTTTCTGAGCCAGAATTAAAATTAGATTTAGGCAGTATAAAATTATCGACCATTTGTGTATAGTAGTCGTTAAAAGACTGGCATACATGTCTTATATTATCACAGTTCAAACCCTCAATATAAGGCATGTTTTTACTCTTACAATTTAGGTTCTTAACATTGTCTCCAACTTCTTTATTAATTATGCACCACGTGGTTTTACTTACATTTTGTGATTTTTCTAGTAAGCTATCATAATATGCACGTTTTGTATTAGTGATTTCCTTTTTTAATTCTTTCTTTTTTACATTCAAAAGACCTTTTACAGTTTGGTTACTGGTATCCCTAACAGCCTGACTTAAACTTAAAACATCACTTCTCTTCATTAAAATACTTTTAGTTACCCAGCTTTCATGATTTTTCACTCTACTTTTAATCTTAGGAAAACATACGTCAAAGTTATACATAAAAATAGAAAAGAAAACATCAAATTTTTCCCCAATGGGAGCATTTAAGACATTAAACCAATTTTCACCTGATAATTTTTTACAAAAAAGGTTGATATTCTCATCTGTGAATTTCCTAGTGAAAGTAACAACATTGTTTTTACAAGGTAAGGCTTTAATATTTTTATCATAAATTTCAAGTAACTGAGCATCGTGATCAGATAATTCAGTAATTATTCCTGAGATTTTTGTTTTAACTATTGGTATATTTGTAAAAACGTTATCTATACCACTCTCCTTTGTCTTACACACTCGTGTTGGAAAATCTACTAGGGCTTTAATTTTATGCGAGACGAGAATATTCATTAATTTACGAGTAGTTTTTGTTTCTTCAAGCACATCAACATTTACATCACCAACTACTACAAAGTTTTCATATTTTTGGTTCAAAATGTCTAATAAAGTGTCAAATTTATCTAAGAACATTGAATTGTAACAAGCTTTTGGTGTTCTGTATACCCCAGCTAATACAAAAGAAAATTTTCCCGTCGTCACTTTCACAGCACAACATTCAAATACTTTATCAGATGTTAATTCTATGATATCTGGTAAAAGCAGCTGCTTAACTTTAAATTTTAAGTTCGCCAAAATCAATACACCGCCCCCACTTGTTGATTTACGAGCATAAAACGATTTTACCAGCATGTTTGTCAGGTTCACACGATTTAATTCCTCCTCTCTCATTTTGTGCTCTGTTAACACTAATAAATCAGTCTGAATTTCATCCAATAATAATGATAAAGCTGCTATTCTTGTGGGTAAGTGTTGGATATTTTGGTGCATGATAACAATTTTTTTCATATGTTTAACCTTACTATTACTATTTTTATTTATTTTATTTTGATTAAATGTTGATGTATGGCTATTAAGATTATTTTTCCCTAAGTTGTGACTCTTTTTTGAGAAAGATTGTAGTTTAAAGTATTGGAGAGTGGCTCACCTTCATTAACATTAATAGTACTACAGATACTAAAACTACTTTCAGAAGCCTCTTCACTTATAACATTAAAATGTACATTTTCTTCAGTGTTCACAATATTATTCTGAGTGTTTTTTTGTTGAGATAAACAGTCCTTCAGAGGAGTCTGCAAATTTCTGCTGTTCTTGTTCTCCGCTGAAATATTTTTTGTGGTAGTCACACGTACAGGTAGTGGTGGGTACTCTTCTAAGGACTTGAGTGGGAATTTTTCACAATCTG
Source organism: Neoaliturus tenellus (assembly GCA_030545055.2). Classification (NCBI taxonomy): domain Eukaryota; kingdom Metazoa; phylum Arthropoda; class Insecta; order Hemiptera; family Cicadellidae; genus Neoaliturus; species Neoaliturus tenellus. The sequence goes on along the minus strand of CM061532.1, from coordinate 72,935,011 downwards.
AATCTTGTTTTTTGTTGTAGTGGTTTGAGACTTGATTAACATGGCGAATAGTTTCAATTTGAATATCTTCTTTGATTCTTTTGAGGAAGACTTCGTGTGGCAATCCCTTTCTTATTACCCTAAACGATTTTTCATTATATACTATTATCGTGACTTGGGCTCCTGTGGTGTTCTGGAATTTTACTAAATTAGCTGCCAGGTGACGTATATCGATATTGTCCCTCGTACATCCCATTGGGGAACATATTAAGTGCCTCAATCCTTTTTTCTTAAAGTCATCCGTGAGATTCTTAAAAGCTGTGTCGTAGTCCTGTGGTGTTGGTTTATGGTAATACTTTAGTTTGGTAATCAAGCTGTAGATTGAAGCTTCATTCCCACTTTTCTGGAGTGATAAATGCGGGGTAAGACAATCTGCGACTGATGGCTTTCCAAACTCTTCCTTGAACACTACGGCAACACCCGCACTCATGTGTCTGTCATCTTCAAAATCGGCAGATATACAATGTGCAAATGCTGTAAGTTTATCATTGCGGTATTGCTTTATTACCTTCCTCATGTTGCCCTCTAAAACCTGTATACTCTTATCTGTAATATTCCTTTGTTTTTGTAGGCTGGAATTTTGACTAAGATTGGCTGACACATCATAGACCAGCGATGACACCTGACTTATAACTCGGCTTAAGGTGTTTGCACCTTTTCTGTTGAGATGCAAGCCATCCCTAGCAAGGCATGAGTCAGGGGCGGCTCGTGAGTTTTTTAGCGCCCGTGCAAAGACCTAATTTGCCGCCCCCATCGCTTTCCAACACCATGCTATTCACGAACACCCCCCTCCCCCCACCATCCGTTCACCAGACCCTGCTCCCTTTTTAGTAACACATGATAAAAATGACACTTACGTGCTTTACTCCAAATTCACATGCAAGCTCATAATGTTGGAAAATATTTATTTTTAAATACTTAATTTCCAAGAGTCTCTTGGAATTAAGGCTCCGGTCTACCTGAGCACAAATGACGATACCAAATGCCGCCTCGCGACCGTAGCGCTAGGCGAATTTGATGGATGCAGAGGTTTACGGGAATCGTTTTTTTAAAATTAACTAATTATTATAGAGATTGACTCTCAACTTTTTTATAAAAAGTAAAAAAAAAGGATCTCGCCTTCTCTAGTTTTAGAATTTTTAAATAAAATTTCTAATTTCAGCTATAACTGTCTAAAATCATCGGTTTTTTTCGATTTTTAACTGAAGTTTTCCACTAGTATTGATGAAACTACCAAAGTGAGATTGCCAAATTGTAAGAAAGGAAATTTAGCACCGTTATTCTTCTTTAATATGACCACCTTAGTTATAGCTCTACGCTGCATTTAGCAGAAGATAACAGGGTTCTAAAAAAACCCTTGCATTTGCATCGAGAAAAATAGATGATTTTAGACAGTTATAGCTGAAAGTATAAATTGTATTAAAAAATTCTAAAAACAGAGCCGACAAGATCCGTTTTTTAACTTTAGAAAACGTTAACAGCCAATATCTATCTTAATTGGTTAGTTTTGAAACACGTTCCCCGTAATTGATAAAGCTTGCCACTAGGGAAAAACAGACGATTTTAGACAGCTATAACTGAAATTAGAAATTTTATTTCAAAATTCTAAAACTAGAGAAAACGAGATCCTTCTTTCTACTTTTAGAAAAAGTTAAGAGTCAAATCTCTAACCTAATGAGTTAATTTTTAAACACGATTCCCGTAAACCTCTACATCCATAAAACTCGCTTAGCGCTACGGCCGCGGCCGCGAGGCGGCATTCGGGCTCAGGTAGACCGGAGCGGTTATTATAAAAACTACCATTCCCCTCTCTTTGTTTGATTTTTCAAGCACCTATCTATCTCTGACCCCCTCTTTCCGTCGCCCGGAGCGGCGCTTCGCGCCGCCCCCCAATATACGGCGCGCCCCTGGCGCCCCGTGCAGGTGCACGGGCCGCACGGGCCACGGGCCGCTACTGGCATGAGTCATCCAAAACCCTATCCAAATCAACATAGATTGCTCCATTCTGACGACATAACCATCTGATGTTTTTGTTGGCTTTCTGAAGCACTCCATGTTGCATGTCTTTCCTCCGCACTATGCTGTTTACAAAGAGGCGAGACTTGGGGAATAGTTTTTTTGCCACCAATAATAGTGATTTTATAGATCCCATGACGTCATCTGGACTTTGGCCCCTACCGAGATCATTGGTTCCAACATGAAAGAAAACAGATTTAGGTGTCTCTGTGGGCTCCATTTCCTGACCGAGCTTTTGGTTTAGCTGCATAGCTGTTACTCCTCTATAGCATTTCACGAGGCAGTTTGTCAAAGACACATACCTTACAATCGAGTCCCCAATTACAATTGTAAGGTTTTCATGGTCTCTTTTTTCAGTGTGTTTTAAATTTGGGTTTTCCCAACTGTACTTCGATTTAGTTTTGTTAAGTTTACTTTTATGTCTTTCTTGGTTGTTTTTTTCCTTCTTTGAATTAGTTCGTTTGACATGGTTTTTTTGTTCATAATGGTTATTTTTATGTGCAACAGTTTCATTGGCCTCATTTGTACAGTCTTGGCAAAGAGAATCATTTAAGTCCACCTTATTTTCGCAAGTGGTTAGAGGACTGAATCTGTTACTGAGGGGCACACTGTCACTCTTGCTTTCCTGACGACTTTGTATTTTAGTATTTTTAATTTTTACCTTTTCCCATTTACTGGAGTCACATTTCACCTTCTCACTACTATGAGACAGTAATGATTTTGTTTCCTCGGCTTTTTTATGGTTTGTTGCAATAGAAAAATTATCTTTATACAATGATCGCACAAATTCACCTGTTATTGAGACTCGGTTATTTATGACGTAGGCAATCTGACTTCGTTTTTTTGCCAAAGTCAGTTCAGTCATTGAGGGAAAGTATTTTTCCAGGTCAGGGCCATTAAATGTCTTGGCAGTATGCTGTTCAATTGCCAGTTCTGCTATAATTATAGCATAAATTCCACAGTCATAGGAATTGATTTGCTGTGGGGTTTTTGCCTCCAAGAATAGCTCCTCAACATCCCCATTATTTGAAAAAAATCTTGATATTTTCCTGGCAACTTTTAGTGCATTCTCATGATTGTAGCCTTTGATAGAATCATAGTGGTAAATAAACCCAGAAAGTCTTTCATATATCATCAAGCTCCAATGAGACCCTCCACCCACATTTTCAGCAGAGTATGTTATGTCCTCGCTATCACTAATTGGTATCAGTAGATAATCTGCACTTTGCAAATTTAATGGCTCCAATATGAATTCAAAATCATTAAACATTTTAACACCTTGACTGACGGTAGGGTTCAAACAAATAATACCACTGTTTTTTGACAGAACTGTGTCATTTATAATACTCAAATACTGCCAAAGGGTCTCATCGTACAACCAGTTTGGTCCTAATAATTCCTTTATGGCTGATGTGACTGTGCTGGTTATATGTTCACTATTGTTATCAAGTTTGATTAGTGAAGTTTTAGATTCCTTGGCTGCATCATTTATAGCTAGGGAGTCATTAAATGAGGAACTTAAAGTGTTGTTAAATGATGAAATTGAAGGGGAGTTAGTTTCTGTGCAGTCTAATGAAATGGCATTATTTATTGCAGGTTCATTTTGTTTCTTACTCGGACTAAGTAAATTTTCTGTATTAGTGCTTAATTCAGATGTGCTTATTTCTAAATCATTTATTCGTGTTTTATTTTCCAGCTCCGACCATTTCTGAAGGGATGGGGGGTAAAAAACTACAATTTTGTAGTTCAAGTTTTTTTGATTAAAATACTCTTGGAGAGATTTTTTTGACCTAAAAACTCTGCCGCTTGGTGATGTTATTTTAACATCAACTCTGCCAGCTGAGAGACCATTTTTCCTTAGAACATCTTCCCTTTTCCATCCTTTAGGTAGTGAAATATTTTTCCCTTTACCAGCCATTGTTTTTTTTATTTTTTTATTTATTTATTTATTTATTTATTTTTAAGAAAAGTCTGTAATGTTAATGTTCTATTTCTTATTATTATTTTTTTTTCTCCACACTGATATTCTTACTGTCAAATATAATAAAACTCTGATAGGTCTCAAAAAAATTTAAGTCAGATTTGTATTTGAAGGAGAATCATCATCAAATGATGAGTCAAGCCTGTGAAACAAGGAAGTCAATGGTTTGTTTACATCCTTATCACTTGCCGCTTCTTATCAGTTGGTGTAACGGCTGAGAGTTAGCTAATTTGTAAAAGACGAGCCAGCCACTAGTTGTCCCTGTAGTGATACTGTTTCTTGCTATTTCCTGTTTGCTCCCCACTTCCTGTTTTGTTGGGCGAAAAAAATAGTTTTTTGCAATAATTTAGTGTTTTATTAAATGTGAACACTTGATGAAGATGTCCTGTCTTAAAAAAAGTCAGATTTATAACAAACTTATATTAAAAAATTGTTCAGAAGTCTAAATTTAAAAGTGTGCAAAAACATGTGCTTCCAAAGGTTCTTGCAGTGAGTATATTTAAATTTATATTATTTCTTAAATTTATTAAAAGCAAAATTAAAAGTTTATGATTTAAAAGATTTTTTACATAATACTGTCCATTTTACTCACAATTCACATGTTTTTTTGGTGGTTATATACAAAATATTTCACTTTAAATACAGAGCACAAAAACTGAACTGTTGATGACCACTACAACCTGTTGCTGTTACAACCTGTACATTGGATTGCTTGTATAATTAATTGTTGCATTCCTTAAATCTTAATCGTTAAAATTGAAATTTTGTCTACACTGTACCTCCATGGTTCAACTAATATTCCCTCCTAAAGGTAGCATTCCTAAGCGACGACTCTAGCGACTCCAGTCGTACGGCTGTAGCCCATTGAAATATAAACAGTTTACAGTCCCATGCTGTAGCCGCACGACTATGACTCACACTGCTTCGCATGTAGGAATAGCACAAAAACATAGCTCCAGTCGTCGCGGCTGATACGACTAGACTGCTCATGCAAGCAGTTTAGTTGTACTGCTCGAGTTGCCTCACTAGAGCCGCTTCCGTCGCTAAAACATGCGAAGCAGTATGAGTCATAGTCGCGCGGCTACAGCATAGACCTATAAACATGTTTATATTTCTACTGGCTACAGCCGTACGACTGGAGTCGCTAGAGTCGTCGCTTAGGAATGCTACCTTAATGAAGGTAACATTTTTCTCTCCAACCATGACAAAAATCTCCAATAAAGCTCAAGGAATAGAAAAAATTCCTGGTCAAATTACAATTAGTGGGCAATTTTTTGTCTTAAAAAAAAAAAAAATAAGAAAAAATATAGCACTACTAGGTTAGATTGTTTTGGATAGTCCCAGTATTGGTTCATTGTCATAAGGAACGTTTAAAAAAGAAACACATTGTCACAATATAATATTTATATATTTTTATAACTTATCTATAGTAACATTTATAACATCTCAGGTGGTATGTACAGTCGCACAGCCTTATCACAATACAGCGGGGGGTAGGGAGGGGAGTGGGGGAGGAGGGATTGAGGGTCAGTCTGTTTTGTTGTGTTTTTCGTTGTTTTTCTCCTCCAACGTCTGCAAAAGTTCTGGCCTCGAGCCCATAAACTTCTCAAATTGCTCTGCAAAGTTGAATTGAATTAATTAAACAAATTCTGTCTCACATATTACATAAAACTAGTTTTGCTATCCTTTTTAAACTATAAATAACAAGTGAATCAATATATATAACTAAACATGACTTTCAGTTTTTATCTTATATTAATGTTACTGATCAAAAAGTTAGTTTTATAATATAAAATTTTAAAATGTTTTATAAAATCTTTCTTTATAAAAAGAATTATACCTTATTTAATTGTCATTTCAGAATTACCTCTCATATTTAGCTAGTATTTAGCTTGTGAAATTTTCTTAGCTTTTTAAATGTTTAGGACACAACAGAAAAACTGTACCGAAAGTTAAATGGGCTTGGCTAATAAGCTATCCTGTAGTTAATAGTAGTTAAGTGAAAATAGCAAAGGAGCTCGTTTTTATAAAACTATTAAAGATTGTAATCTTTTCAACTTATACTTTTCATGGCAAGCACTGTATATCCAGCTTGTATCTTAAGTATGGTATCTTAGTAATAGTATATTTCACCACTAGTCCGGAAAGTGACCCATTTTGGGGCGAGATAGTTAGTCGAGCGTGGAAAACAATATCGAGCCCCGAATTGGGCTTTCCGGACGAGTTTTGAACGATACTTTTCATCACGATGCAATAATTGGAAGTTCTAAAGGAGAATTATTTGTAACTTTTGGTCAGTAGACAAAGTAAATAAAGCCAGAATACAAAATTTAATTTGTTTTGAAGTCAGCTTGTCAGTTGATTCAGAATCGGATTATTAAAACCTTGAGTTGTTGCTATACGGGATGTACCGTTAGGAATTGTTTTCCTTGGACTAAAAGTAATGTTTACATACAGAAAAAACAGCTGACGGTGACTAGTTTCATCTGTTTGGATATTGACGACTTTCGAAGGCCACAGCTGTATGGAAAGTAGCTACTTTCGAATACAGAGTGATGAAAAATATCAGGCAATTTATGAGATTTTATTATTATTATTTTTTTTACATTCAGAAATCAAAGTAATGCTTTTTTTAGATTTGTTACCTACAATAGGAAAGTCTCTTATTAAACCAAAGAAAAAAATTCATTTTGGGTAATTTTATGGTAGTATAAATGAGAACTATCGTTAATGCCTTTTTTAAAAGGTATTTTTATAAATTTTATCCTGTATCCCAACATAAAATTTTGGATGAATCTGCCCTACTATGATTAGAATATTAATATTAAATAATTAGGTCATATAATTATAGTATGAATTGGATAATATCATTGAGTATTATCAAATCATGTAAGCCCAATGTTTTCCAAAATGTATCTGCTTTCCTCCCACAAGCCTACCGCAGCTGTTTGAATGCATTTGCTTTCTTATGCGATGGTCCTTTTAACAGCAGAAGGAGTCCTAGCATAATCAATATTTAATTCTTCTCCATAAACTTTTGCCTCGTGTTTTAAACAAGAAAGTAGTGTAATTAAAAAGTGGCAATTCATAATCAGAAGCAAACACAAACTTAATCCACCCGGTGAATTGATTATTTGTCCTTACCGTGAGATATGTAACCGTCCTCATCTTTTGGTATCTGTTGGCTCATAGCTTCTGCTTCCTCTGCACTCATTTGAAGGACTAGTTTCAAAACTGACACCACCTAAAAAACAGACAAAACATACAAAAATCAAACGCCTAGTATTTTTATAAACATAACAAACTAACTTGTATTGCAGCAGTTTTGTCATTACTGAGTGAATTTGTTATTGACATCATATTTGATTTTTCTTGTATGGTATGCTTTGAGAAACTGACTCGCCTACGGTATATTTTTGTTTGGGATCTGACTTTAAAATTCATCTGAAGGTACAACAAAGACTGTAACTAAATAAACCTTTTTTCTTTTATGTCTTTGAACAGCTATTTCTTAGGTAAGGCCCATGAAAGAGAAGGCAAGTTTCCTCACAAACTATCGAACATACTCGACAAATTTGACCTGAAGTTGGACCCAACATGTTGGGTGTTTTCCACACACTGTCAGACTTGACTGTGTTTCAGTTGGGCGGTGCTGTCAAACCAAGCATCCCACCCGACAAATCCGCCGAAGCATGTTGGAATGGAGCGCCCAGACTGTCGAATATGTTGGACGAGCAGCCGTGTCTCAATATGTTCGCCAAACATATTCTACAGTGTGTGGAGGGCTTAACTTATTAATTATTTTTTTATACTAACCTTATTGCGGGTAAGGCGGTAATCATCCCCACACAACTCAAACGCTAAGGAGACCATCTCATGCTGGCTTGTTGAGCGTTCGACCATCAACACTGCTAGCAAGTACTCTGACAAGTCTACCTGCAAGCATAAGAATTCAAGATTCAAGATATTTACAGTAGACTCCCTCATAACCGGCCTCCTTTTAACCGGTCTCCGCTTTAACCGGCCTACCCGGCTAGAAAAACAACATCTTTTTAACCGGCCATTTTTTATCTCAACATCGCTTTAACCGGCTGTGGTTCGCCGGAAACGTTGTTTTCTTATCTACTGTTTCATTCAATTCAACGTTAGCCTATATCATGCTGTATTGACCTTCTCAAACCAATTAAAATGAACTGTCCTCAACGAAAGTGTATGCCACCGGAAGTGAAAGCGTTTGGACCTGCTATCCAGAACACAAAATAAGGAAACAAATCATTATTAGTTTAGTTTAGTCGTGGATCTCTTTGTGTGTCGGATGTTAGCTATAAATTATATAGAGTAACAAAAGAGTTGTTTCTTCAAGTCATAATTGCAGTTAGGCTATTTAGGTTGGTGTTTTTAAAAGTACATCGGTTTAACCGGCCAAATCGTTATCCGGCCGAGGCCTGGTCCCGAGGTGGCCGGTTAAGAGGGAGTCTACTGTATTGTCTCATTCAAACGTGTTTGATAATGTACAATGACATATGTAAATGAACAGGTGACTTGTCATGTTTGCTTAAAACTAAATCTAAGGTATAAACAAAAAAGACTTTGAGGGGTTTGGACCGCCTGCTCTAAAAAAGCGTTTATCTACTCTATAACAAAAATGTCACTGGCGTTGATACAAGAAAAAGAGTGAAAACATCCAGAATTATACATAAAAAAACCATGGAACTATCCCCTAATCCCTAATAACTCTCCTACATCATAGTACTCTTTTTGTATTAGAAAATCTTTCACAACAGCTTTGAACTTTTTTATATTAAGTAATTTAACATTATCCAGTAATTTGTTATAGAATTTTAAATGGATATAGTGAGGAGCACTTTCAAATAAGTTTTCCTACCACTGCATGGAAATAATCGCATTGCCACACCTGTAACCCTTATGCAAAACAGTTCATTTCCGGTTTCCGTTTCTTTCCCGCTCTAGAGCGGCAATGATTCTTTACCGCACGCTAGATCAAACAGCAACTATAAATCAGCTGTTATTAAAACCATGCTACAGCTGTTATTCATTGTTGTTGTTTAGTAATTGCTTCTTTTTTAGTTTGAGGTTATGTTTGATAGTTAACATTATCTTCCAACAGAAACAAATAAAAAATAATCTAAATGACATTTTGTATACAATAAAACATGTAACAATTATGTTGGTAGGAAAAAATCTTGTGTGTATTACGAGCGCAAATAGTCATTGCCGCCCTCGAATTGTTTGGCCGCATTCAGCTAACACTTCGTGCGGCCATCTACAATTCTCGAGTGGCAATGACTACTTAACGCTCTTATTACACAAATAGCTATTTACCGATGAATTGGGTACTGCAGTTGATTTCTACGTCTTGTGTTGTATGCATGAATATGTTGCTCCTTTAAAAATATATTGTTTTGTTTATGAACAAAAATTAGACATAATAACGAGTTTGAATCAGAATCAATGATTTTAGATGTCGGTTCATAAATTTTACACTAGATGTATTTTGGTTCTAGACTTATTGCTAAGTTCTAGTTCTAGATTTTTAAGCTTCTTGTATATTTTGATATTATTTTTAAAACATCAAAAGCAAATGTTTAAAAAAAACTGTCATAAATGTACTTCTTATTATAGCACTTTTTCTATTTTCGCAGTTTAAATAGGATGTGATAACCGTTTGACTTTCTACAACAAGCATCAAATCTAAAGTAATCCCTTTAAAGTTTTTAGTATAAATGTTCAATATGATTTTTGCTCAATTTCAGTGCATTTTCTTGACTACGCCTCACTTTAAAAAACTTTTTTTCAATCTGGTTTACAATTATGGAGTAATTAAAACTTTTTAATGTTTTTGACCTGTTACATATGATTATCTCAACGATAATTATTACCATAACTTGAATGCAAAATGTGGAAAAAATCTTTGTATCAGGAAAATTCTTCACCCCCTTGTATACTTACTTATCGTTTGAACCATGTTGACTCCACAGGGAATTATGTGGCGTGTCAATCTCATTCCATTTTCATAATGACTTGAGGTAATATTAGGTATATAAGATTATTCTAACGTTTAAATACCTTTTCTGCTGGATTGATGGATAAAAAGTCTGCTTAAATGTTCTGATCTGTTATAACAGATCAGAAAGTTATTTAAAAACATACGTAATCTTGTACAATGACATGCCAGAGTGAAAAGGAGATTTGCTTGTAAAAATATTGTGTCCAATTGTTATCTGCGTAAGAATGTTGTATGAAGATACAGGTTTAAAGATTATAGTTTTCATTATTAAAGAACTGAACAGGATTATGCCATGACTAATAAGGACTTACAAATAAATGGTGATCTGTTAGTCACACATTCATCAGTAGTCAATATAACATTTTGACATGGTTTGTTATCGTTGTCAAAGTCATGTCAAAAGTTTGTGTATGATGTAACGGGATTTAATTCCTGGGTTAAACAAAGCCAGCCTGGACTCATAAGTCAAAGATTATTGTTGCATTTCAAAGTTTAACATTATCAACATAAAATAAGTCATTTTAAGTCATAAAATAAGTCATGAAACCTATATCATAAAATAGTCATTTTGCTGTTACTGACTTTGAAGCCCTAATTTTATGAGATTTTACAATGTTTTAGAAGAAACAGCCTTTTTAAAGGAGAGTATTAAGTATTTTTCTAAAAAACTAGCTTGAGTTTCAGTTCCGATATCAGATGTAATACAGCTATGAACTGTAAAATATGTCATATCTGGAAAGCTGTAGAGGCAATTACCTGGTTGTTCTTATCAGGGCTGAGCAAGTTGAAGATATCCACGAGAGCTGGTTCTGTAGGCGATACGCCGAGTCGTTCAGCAAATGTTGAACAGTCTACTCTCTGTTCATCCTTGAGCATTTCGGGATCCTCTGACACTAACTGGTCTTCCATATGGTTTCGTGTTAACCTGCCAATTAATAAATAAACCACCATTAAAAAACAAATCACATAAGTTACCAAAAAAGCTAAAAGAAGCACATTTCTCAACAAATAAACCATAGTTTTAAATCCCAGATATTTTTCCTCCAATTAAAAATTGTTTAAAACTAACTTGTTTAAAGTTAAGAATACCCATAGCTTTTTTCCCAGTGAGATTTTCAAATTAACATTTTATTGTTGAGTTTTTACAACAAAGGAAATTATGTTTCCACCATTTGAGGGCTGATTTGTAGAGCAATTTGTGAAACTCAGGAAAAAGTTGACGTTAATATTTTATGATTCTTTGAATTTAACCACTTCCAGTCATATGCGATTTTAAACACCACACCAAATAACATAACAACAGTATGGAGTGAAGACTGACCCGAGCCGGACCCTGCTCTTGAGTATCCGCAGGACGCTGGAGCTCCGGGGGATGCTCAGCTCCGAGGCCTTGGCCACCATCTGGCAGTCGTCGTAGGTGTACTCGACAGTGGGGACGCCGAGCGCTCGCGCCATCAGCTGCCGCACGTTATCTGCGTACAGCTTCGGATCTCGCTTCTCCGCCTCGCTCGGCTTGTACACCGGCAGGAACTCTATCTCGCAGTTGCTGTGCGGCTGCACCAGTGTCAGCCACATCAGTTTCAGTCTGTAACCGTCATCGCACGTTGTAGTCTACTAGTCTACAATTACGCTGCTTATGTGGTCGCATTCACTTTTGTTGAAGTAAGTTCAAATTATTTAATTGAGAATAATAACCCCGGTCCGTGGATAAGTATAAAGTAGTAAAAAATTTTAATTAACTAGGACTGATTCAAATTCCAAATACTTAAAATACACATAACAAAGTTTTATGGATAAAAAACAAACTTTTTTATAAATGATATTAATTTAGAAACTAAAATAGTATTACTTTGTTATATACAACATTTTAGGCGGTTTCTAGTTTTCCCTGGGAGTGTATAGGAGTGTATAGGAGTGTAAATAAGAATTTTAGTTCTTTTTTTAATGTTTGAAGTCATTACAAAGCTTCTTTCACTGGCCAGTTCTTTAAAACATTTCATGATCTGCATCATGTATAAAATTTCCTTCCTGACATGAAATATGAACCCATCTTTAATTGCTACTGAATAAAATTAAGAGAAATGAAATGGTAATCACAGGCGAAATGCAAAGTTTCTTTTAAATTGGAGCTCAATCAATTCCTCTATTAGTTCTATCTAATATTGAAACTTCAAATAGAATCAATTTCTAATAACCTATGTTAAAAGGATTTTCTTGTTATATCATTGATATCAGAATATACAGTATGTTGTAATAATTTGTCTTATATACTTCAGAGATTTCAACTATAAATGATTATATACTGACGCGCCGGGCCCCTGCCAGGTCCAGGTGACAGTGTCCAGCTTGTTGGGGTACCGCAAAATCACCGGCTGCACCGGCACACCCGGATAGAACGCTCCGGGCTTGAACGTGATCAGACACGACCGGTTGGTGCACGTCCCCTCTGGGAAGATCAGCAACTGAAACATGTGAGCGACTTGCTTTACAGTACTACACTGGCATTTAATGAATAAACTTTTAAGATTGTCAAACTTAAATAAGGGATTAATCAAACTTCTTGAGAGGTTTCGTCTTTCATATTATTAGTAGGTTATGGGAAAGTGCACTGAGGAAGCAGAATCTTTGTTATGGATAGTGAAAGACAATAGTATTAAGTTAATAAACTTGATAAAGTTGCTTAGCTAAACTTTTAGAGAAAGCATTTAATTCAACTATCATGCATACTGATAGTGTACTCTTTTACTGAATGAATTCTATAATCAAGACAGCCTTTTAAAAGGAAACCTGACAAATAACTTTGACTTTATCAATTGGCTTTGTTATCAAATTAGTATTGCAAAAATCTCTATGCAAAAATGTTATTCAATGCAGTCATTGAATAACAGTCATTTGAATAACTCAGTCTCAGTAGACTGAGTGCTATGTGAAACACATACATGGCAGAACAAAATATTTCATCAGTAAAGTACCTGAGACCAGTCAAGTGGTGAGGTTGCTCGGTCGATGATCTTCTGGATAGTGTTTTGGCGGGAGTGAGGGTCGTCACGCCACACATACACAGGCTGGGTGAAGTTGATGAGCTCTGGAAAACACAATGACACTATCAGTCTCCAATGATATTAACTTGCTCAAAGTATTTTTTATATGATTGTTTTTTTATTGCCAATGTGTTCTTACAATTATTTCAATTTTGATATCTCTTAGCTGTACAGAAGCATATAGCTTTATCCAATATAATGCAATACCGCAAATGATTAATGGTGACGGACTGATCTGACATAACTGTTTTTTTCTTTTTTCCAGGAGCCAGTTTATATTTCATTAAAGGAGCCAGTTTATATTTCATTAACAAGAAACCGTTGATAAAATGTGAACCTCAATTCCTATGTTATATTTTCTTCTGACTGATAGTCTTTTTAATTATTTGATTGTTGGCCAATTATAGAATTATGTTTATTACCTGTACCAAGGGCGTCGTATTTTGAGTGGCGAGTATATCAAGCGGAAAACCACAGGTAGAAAAAAGTCAAATGGCATTTGAAGGAAATTCTTTCCTTCAGCAGGGAGACCTTCCTGTATGTGGTTATGAGTGTAAACTATGGACCTATGGACAATTTAACCCAAGCAGAATCATGTAGCTGTTGCAACTCATTGGAGAATTCAACACAATAATGATATGAGTTTTAGCATTAGAAAAATTTCTTAAATTTTAACACTTTTTACTATTCCAAGTTTTTAAGGAGACTTCGCTATGGCAAAGTCTACATGATAGAAAATTGTTACGTTCTTCCTAAAAAGTCATAAAGATTGGTAATAAGGTTAGTAAAAGTTGAAAAAACAAATTTTTGGGTGGGGTCAAGAAATAAAAAAAGTACAAATGTCTGTTTATAAGGTTTTAGCTATAACTAGCTGAACTACGCATTTTTGTTGCATTTTGCATGCGATAACTTGTTAAATATTTTGACACTGACCACCAAACACCCTGCATGTACAGTGTAGAAGGAATGTTGTTTTTATGATAGAAATGCACACTCTTATATTGTTTGTAAAGGATATACATATGGAATGGAATAGCAACGGAGTGAATATTCTCCTTTGGGATAACATCTTTTTAATATATTGGAGAGGTCTTGTACTTATCAGAGCTGCACAGAAGAGTTTTCCCACCATCCCCGCAAATACCATTTGACCCTTTTTCTACATGCTCAATAGACATGCCGCTCACAAGGCGTACTTGCACTTATAAGAAGATAATTTTTAAAATGTGAAAAAAATGTTTCCCTCTACACTATCCTGCTTATAAATTACAGATACTGATGGACCAATCAGAGAAGCCAAATGAAGTCAATATTACAGTTCAAGTTAGTCAGTACTGTGTAATAAGGAATTCAAACCAATGACAGGTCACTGATGTGGTTCTGAACATTCTGAAGTCTAAAATTAATTATGGAATCAAAAATAATTTTATTGTTTTCCCACAATTTTTATACTGTTTTGTCAAATCTAAATTTTTCTACAATTTTATGCCAATCTATGTGATTAACCAGTTCAATTTTAAATTTAAAAAATAAACAATAGACTATATATTATTAGTTTGTACTATCCTAGACGGGTAATATTTTGATTGCTGACATTTGTTAAAAGTATATGGTTACCTACAGCTTGGGTAGAGATAGATGTGTACCTTTTCATTTACCACCAAAAAAATGTAAAAAGTGCCTAACAATTTAAAATGATAGTTTATATTTTCCTTTAAACTACATGAATGTTGTTTTATTTTCTTTTGATTACACAATACACATATTATATAGTGATGTGAAATATTGACTTTTTTCTTATTGACAAATAATTGATAAGTCTAACTTATTAGGCTACACTAGCAAATAGCATTGTGCTCTCCTACAAGCGATAAGACGCTAGTTATTGATCATTAGCTCTTGGTTAGTCTTGGTATAACAATCAATTTGACAAATGTCAATAAAAAAAGCTTCACGCTCCATCGTGGTTCAACTTTGAATGACACAATGTACTTTTTCTTTTAGTTTTGATTTCTTATATGGTGACTAAATAAGGCCAGTCGTTGCAAAGCCGGGAATAGGGGTTGTCAGTTCTCAAAAATTAGTCAACAAATTTTTATAGTACACTTTTGTAAAGTATGTAATTAGTTGTGAATATTAGTTAAATTGTCGGACACTTTGAGGCATTTGTTTAGAATATAGTAGTTTAAACAGAAGTCAAAACTGACATTTTCTAGAGGTCGATTGGAAAACTAAACAAAATACGAGTAGACAAAATTACAGTTGTGAAAGCATTACGATATACCATATGTCTTATAGAGTAATAACGATAAGAAAAATTAAATACCTACTTTAAAATCTGGCAAATTATATATAGATTACATTCATAATACTAGTCAGGAGATTGACTAAAATATTAGTTAAATACAAAGCAATGAAAACTATCTGATGATAAAATCAAGGGCAAATTAGGTAAATTACTTAAACCTACACAAATAAGTCTACTAGTTTTATAACCTAGAAACATACATCTAACTTGCAACCAGACTAAAAATGTTTGGGTGGACTAGAAATATTATACAGCATTAAAACATTTATTGGATTTCAAATTTTCAAAAAAGTCTCAACAAACGATAAGGGTATTTTGTAACAGTTATAATGTAATTAATAATGAACATTTATACTTTGTCATCACTGAAAATTTTTTGTGACATTATTTTTTATCACAATTCTATTTAGAATCTTATTTTATATTACAATAAATGTTGAAATTTTAACTTCAGAACTGACTTAAACACATTCACTACAAATAATAAATTCAAATTTAAAACTAAGGCTTGTACCCTTTGTGATAAATCTCTAGTCAATTGACAATTAAGAGTATGGTCAACGTGACTATACTTTAAATAAAGAAACAAATAATACTTAATCCTAAGCTTTAAACTACCAAACTGTATAAGTTTTAATATTATTCAGCAATAATAATTTAAAATTTTGGCAGTGTCTGGGAAAAATGTTCAAGCTATCTTTTTCCATTATATAGGCCTACAGCAAAAAATATACAAAGTATTATGATATTTCGGAAATAAACACTACCCTCCATCATTGGTCCATTCACTTATATAATTAATGCTATAATAAATGTGTTTTATTTAAAATAAATTCATAAGTCATTAGAATTTTTAAGAGTACAAAAGTTAAAGAAGTTATTTACAACAAAGCCTATATAACTTCTCCCAGTAATAACTTATATGTTCTTGAAAGTAGCATATGATAATTCTAGGAAAAAAATAATAGACTGAACTAAACCATGTAGGTTTCAATAAAAAAGAAAACTGTATAAACAAGCTGACATATTGATTTATTTTTAGTTTCATTTACTCATATTGGTATTTCTCTCTCAATTTTATGAGAGCTTTTAACGTTACAGATTACATAAACTGATGAAAAGATTAATGCCGTATGAAGTTGTGAGGATTAATTATTACAAAGAATATTTTAATTTCAAAACGTGTGTAATCGTTAACATTGATTTGTATGTTGCACTTTAGTACTCTACTATTGTATAATGATAGTACTGTATTTTATTAGTTTTAATAAACTTATCATCCATATTACAACTTATTCTTTTTTAAAATGTAATAACTAATCATTCATTTAATGTATACTATAAAATATTCTTTTCTAGTTGATAACTAAGGCCACATCTATACTAAAGTTTGAGTCGCGCCGTTTGGCACGATACAAAAATGTGCATCGACTGGATGCATAGGATTGTAATGGCAGTGCCTATACGAGCGACAATGTTGTATACATTATTACATTTAGAAACCCATATATCCTAACTGCCCCCTATTGTATGGCGCTACAACGGCACAACTAAAACTCCAGTATAGACGGAGCCTAAAATGTAAAAATGTTATGACCATAAAGTTTTTTTTTTTTTTATTTTTATAAAAGGTAAGAAAGACAACATATTCTTTGAATACTGAAATTTTCCTCATATAGGAAACAAAAATATTAATTTAGTCCCGCCACCATAGAAACAACAAGTGAAAAACACCTACTGCCCATGAAAGGTTGCAGCCCGCTCTCTCTCCGTACAATGATGGAAGGAAATCCGGTGACATAGCAGATACCGGCATCAAAAAAGGTGGAGTGGGGGGCGATGACGAGAATGGGGGCCTCGTGGCGGGGGGCTTGCTTGCCCCGGACGGAGTACCTCATGCCCCCCGCGTAGTACGTCCAGTAGCCCAGCAACGTCACCATCTCTCGCACCTTGCTGCAAAACGTCACCCGGTCCGTACAAGCTGCATTGTGTAGTTGGATGAAGGGAAGGATAATAGCAGTTGGTTAAGGATGAGTAGCAGATTAAGTTTATGTAGTTGAGATGAGCTACCTTTAATACTTATAATTATACCGAGTTTTTAACTCATGAAAACGGTTTTTAGTATTAACTCTACAACATGGTTTACCATGACTGAAAAGCCGGCATTTAATGTCGTATGGCAAGATTATTGGGGGAGAAATCGGTTAAACCATTGAAATCTCTAAATGAATTACATATTTAATTAAACCCAAACAGTACAAAATTGGATTTCAGAGAATTAAAATTTAAATTAAGTAAAACAATAAATGTTAAAAGAGATAGTAACTCAATATTAAAACTTTTATTTGTATTACACAATAAAAAACCCTTCATTCATTGATAATAATAGGATAATCATCAGAATTGAAAATTTTGTTCAAAGGGTCAATATGAAACAACAACGTCATTTGTAAAACAAAAAAATTATGTTAAAAATACATAAAATAAATTAACTTCACTTTTAGTTGAATCAAGAAAACATTTTTGTAATAGTCTGAAGAATGTGAAAAATAAACAACGAATGTGAAAGTATTATAAATAACCGTTTATTACCACAGTACAGTCTTTTTATTGATTAGAAAATATACGGTACCCATATTATCCTTGGGCATTTAAGCTTTTTCAAAGCTTGCCTTAACCCGGGTAATTAAATGGAAAGCAACATGATCTCATACTCTACTTTGTTTGTTTTTTGGAGTTATAACTTGGAGAAAAACTTCACTACAAATTTGCGTGAGAATTTGCTAAGAACTAATACAAACACAGTTTAAATATGTATTAAAGAGTTACAATCAACATGATCAGTAAAATTACAGAAGCTATGAGAGAATACTGTACTTATTTACAGAATTAAAATGTTGAACATTCTAAGTTTTTATTTGGGTACCGATTTTTTATAACTATTCAAAAACCTCTCTGTTTTTCATAAAGTTATTTTTAATCATTCTAATCCTATCAACAAAACTTTGGTTGTTATGCATTTCATGCTCAATTCAAATACATACTCATGCATATATCAACGACAATAACGGCTCAAGCATACCGTAACCATAGATAACTTGGAACAGTTGAGCCAGATTTGGCTACTGATGGTGGGATATTTCAGTGGCACTAGCACATTTTAGGAGTGGTGTAATGGTGAGCTGTGGCTTGGTTCATTAGGTGTCTATTATAGCACAGAAAACCAATCCTTAACACTGTGTATGTTTACAGCAAAAAAATGTTATTTCAATAACAGTTGTGGATTATTTGAAAAAAAAATTAGTGTTGCCTCCCCTATGAGAGTAGGGAATATGCTTATTAACCTATCAAATCAAATCAAGTAACCTACGGTTTTGGTTAATTTTAATTGAACTCTAATAAACATGAATTACCATACAGACTACACAGAGTAGAGGTCAATATACCATTTATTTGTAATAAAGATAACAGTTTTAATAATTAACGGTCATCGCCCGTCGCCCGTCGAAACTCAGCGGATACAGCTCCATCCGTGGTGATCAAGTAGAGCGCTAGGCGGATGGCGCAAAACATGTATACTTTTTAAATTGCTATTTCCTCTAAGTTGATCATCTGATTTACGGGGTTGCTGTAAGTAACTTAAAGTATAGTACTAAAAATTTAACAATTAAAACGTTTTTATTTATTTTTTATCCACCAACTATAAAATTGAACAGTTTAAATAGTAAAAATCTAACTATTATTTTTCCTTTTCATTTAAAGAACAATTCATTATAATTATGTACATATTTAGAGGCCCATAATAAACCAAATTATTCTTGCGTCTTTGTTCTTCTACTGTTTTAGACCAATTACCTCGTGTGTAATATAAATCGCTAACCCTATACTAATACACGGTTGAAACATTACATTCTAGGTAACTACTGAACTGATGTTAATGATTTTTGTGTCATATTAAAGGGAATAATGCGTACGTTTGCAGGATTTCTGTCAAATTCGACATTTACCCATTGGGTTAAATTCTATAGCCCTTCAAAATTTTGGCTTATTCAATATTTTTCAGCTTTTAAAAATCAGCTCTGAAAAGTTTGTTGTTTTAATAACCTCATTTTCAACATATTGTATATTTATTTCCCTAGTGTAGCACGACAATTTACCCATAGTATTTTATTACTGTGGACCTCATACTAAGGGGACGTAAAGCTTTTTGAATAAAAACTTATTTGAAATGACCAATATAATTTTACGGGTGTTTTATATACTACGTACCAAAAGAAAAATTCAAGTTAACGAGGTACAACGATTAAGCAGGTTCTCTGTAATAATATAATATATATGTATATATGTCATATGTAATAACATAATATATGTTGTGGTAAAAGATTTAACATACATAAATTTGGAATTAATAAAAATATTAAAATATAGTTTTACAGTATTTACAATTGAGGAGCTGGGTGGAATAAGAGCACTTTTACAAAACAGTAGTTTTGAGAAAAATGAGTTTGAAAGTTTTACTTACTTGAAAACACAGTTTTTACTATAGTGTGCTATTAAAGCCCCCTAATAAACCTTGGTTAACTATTCTAATATCATTATATGTAAGTTTTACCTTTTTTTCTTGTATACTTATATTAATAAAAAGAAAAATCCAAAGAAGTAAAAGTGCCCTTTTTTCCTAAAACGGGATTAGAAATAATAAAACACTTACAAAAGTACAGCAAACACTTTTATTTAAGTCAAATTCAGTCTAAAACATCATATAATATAAAAAATTGTCAAAAAACTTTAAAATATTAAAGATTATTAAAGAGAAAAGCTAAATCATTGAGCTGGGACCAACTCTTCAAAACGAAATTTCAATAAAATCTACATTACATTTCTTTCAAACCAAGCTTTACCAGTTGCGTCTAAAATGGCATTAAATCTTTTATTAAATATTTTTATCACCAATACCCCAGAATGATTGAAAAAAATTGCCCTGTTCAGCAATAGGTTTATTTTGAAAACAGTTTTTCAGACAACACTTTTGTGTGGATTTAAATTTTTTTTTGCTTCTACTACAAACTCTTAGTGTTTTGATAGGACTCACCCTTGTCTTTTTTCTTCTTGGTAACATTTCTCTTCCACAAAGACTCATTTTTTAACTTTCGATAACCTATGTTTCTTTCCTTCAAAGACCGATCAGAAAGTTCAGTTGTTTCAGTATCACTAAACCAACTTTCACCTTCACTTGAACTGCTATTACTCATTTTAATGATTGACAATTACTTAAAATATATTCCAACACAAAGAATTAACTAAAAACCAGTTGATTTTAACTTTAAAGTACACCACACGACTCAACCACCTGTGTGATTCACCGGCACCGCGCGATGACTGGAAGAAGGGCACTTAAGTTTCTCCACAAAAACACGTGTAGATCAGCTGATGTTGCAGATATCAATGTAGTTCCTGCAGGATCCAATAGATGGAAGCATAAGCTATCAAATAAAGCAATCTCCGGAAAAAGGGCACTTTGGACTAAGTGCCCTTCTTCCACCCAGCTCCTCAATTACTGATTGTTCATTTATATTTCATAGTCCTAAGGTCATATCTCTACAGTAAGATCTAGGAACCTGCAAGGCTAAAATTTGATTTTGAATAAAACTAAACAATATTTTAAAGTAATCAAATTGGCTTACAGCTAACACTTTTATTATAAAACAAAAGATTAAGGCCCAACATGTTACATTTAATGACTTTACAATCTTGAGAAACCTGTTGTACTTAAGAAAATTTATTGTTTTGAAGTAAAATAGACAATTTTTCAAATGATTCAATTATTTGAGAGGGAGTGGTGACAGAGAAATTTGAGAAGGTGATCTTAAAAATCAAATAACATTTATAGACAATATGACTTAAATTATAGATCATGGATGGCAATGTCAGCTGAGGTTCGCTTTATATTGTAAGAAGAACATTTAATTGTTTTCATCTAGTAAATTGAAGGGTAATGGGGGAGAGGGTAAGGACTGTTACAGTAGTATTTAAACAAAATTCATTAACTATGTTTAAAAAAATCCAAGCAAGTATGGAAAATGTTAATACTTTAAGTCAGGAATCTATCTCTACCCAAGATGTACTAAAATAACAACACCATTTCCATCAACCAACTACTCAATCCCAACAAACCATGCACCCAACAATGTCTAATATTACCCCACAATGATTTTGAAGCCAAGAACAATTGGGACAATTTACAACCTACTCTCTGGTTAAGCTTTGATCAACTACAGTAGTAGTAATCATAGTCTATGTAACTCTGCATACTTCTGATTACAGGAAATCCAAGGGCCATTTCCGCCTTGGAGACTATGGAGGCATCCTCCATGTAGACCATGGGAAGGACGTCAAAGAAGGACGAGTGAGGAGCCAAGACAAGCACCGGGGCTCGGAACCGCGACGCCTTGGAACCCTTCACTCCCAACCAGTGGAACCCCACGCAGAACATGATGGAGCGCATGACCCTAGCACACATGCGCCGCACGCTCCTGGGTGTGTTAGTTTTGTGGTTAGGTTAGGTTAGTTATGTTATGTCAGGGCATGTTTGCACTGGATGCATGCTCGTATTTGTACAATCATTAATGTAGAATTTCACTAAGACACCAAATGTGCTTCGAAAGCAATTTTTTTTTAAGAGTGTAGAAATCAAAAGTTTGCTCAGAATTTTTTTGTTTTGAGAATAATTACAACACACTCACCACGTGCTTCTTCAGCTTTTGTACATGCGTGCGTGCAGTGTAAACATGCCCTTGGGTTATGTTATGTTAGTAGAGTAAGCACTTCTATTCACATAGGAATAATTGCCTATTACTAGTATAGATAGTTTAAGCTGAACCGCACCCCCGCGGAAGCGCACCCGACCTTTGGAAACGTGCTTGCCCAAGGCGCTCCACGGGAGGGGCTCACCAACGCTCTCAGGAGTTCAGAACAAAAAAACAAACTTGTGGAACCAGCCATTTAATTTAACCCAAAGTTAACAGCAAAATTTAACAACAGCAAAAACAGAGCAAAATCGGGAACATCAAAGGTCCACAGTGATAAATTTGATAACAAAAGATTTTTACCAGAAGTCAATGTCACCAAGGTTGGCCAACCAGAATATCGATATTCAAAATTCAAAAACAACGGTAATTAAAAATTCTCCCTTTCTGAAACTTTAACTTTGAAATTGGCATTGATAAATTAAATCAATAAATAAATAACAACAAATAAATTTCAATAAATAAACATCAATTTACAAACACAAAATACACAAAAGAATTGGCGTGCCGAATTTTGAGGTTGACAAAAATTAATTCCACCCGGAGACCTGTGGCTCAGGGCGGGCTCCTAATAGGAAATTAACCTAACATAGAGACTACAAATAAATAAATAAATACTGTCACACATAAATAACAAAATATCACAGTTCATTGGTGGAGTGGCATATCACAGTAGTTCGTTTATGGCGTCATGGCACTGGAAAGAAGAGCGTCGGCCTGCAGCTCCAGCAAGTGGGGACCAAGGCCATGTATGTCCCCTAGGTGGGCAGGCGGACGGACCAGGCCGGAACCATCATCTGCATGGCATTGTCGGTGGGACCAAGTCCCCAGCTGGACCCTGGTAAACCCCAAAATTTGCCAATATTTTTTCATTTAAGACACATTCAGTAGGCAATTAGTGTCAACAGTGCAAAAGGTAAAATTGCCACAAAAAATATCCACTGTTCCAGTTTGGACAATTTGCCACTACTAACCACAAATACTGACTTTTCAGTTTTAATCAATTTTACAAATTTTCATGAAAATTGTGACAGAAAAACATTTTAAGTGTGACATACAGTTTTACTTTGACTGGAGAAATTACAGCAAAAAAGAAATGAGATAGGCTATAGGCCTACTCAGAAAATCTCTAAACAGGGGGGTGTGAGTACAGCAAAATACTTGAGGCATGAAAAACAGTTAAACTACATCTTAATATTAATTCTACAGCTAAAATGAACAGGTTGAAAACATTTGACCAGTTTTAAAGCATAAAATAATTCCATTTTTAACATCACAACAAAATTTCAGTTTTGGCGGACATTGCCCTTCTATTTGGCTCATATCTCAAAAAGTTACTGACCGAATTTAAAAATTTTACCTTTAAAAGTTGGGCCAAAAGTGAGGCTTCAAAATAAAATATAAACCAGAACTTAACTCCAAGGCTACTTTATTGTGGACCTAAGATTACCTGACGCTTTACCCCCAAACTGGTGTGCTACCAACAGTAAAAGCTAGGCCTAATTCATTAATTATGAACCAAAATTGATAAAACTTTACATAGGCCTAGCTCAGGGCCTTAGGCCACTTTGAGAACCCACAAACCCTAGTAAACTAAACAGGAAAATGAGTTATAAAAGGAAAACTTTGGCAGCATCACCATTTAGGCTATGAGCCTATTTTGACTCTACAACTTACAATATCCCCATCAGACCACTGGGTGGCCAATATAAAGTTGCACTGAGCAATAACAAACAATATTTAATGCAAAACAAACACTGAAACATCTTAATTATTACAGGAACTTGAAAAACATGTGTTCAGCTCACTAACAAAAATTGAACTCTGAGAGCAAAAGCGTGGATGGCCCAAAATGCAGTCTCAAAAGGAGAACAAAATTGATTGCTTTGCTTGAAACAATGAAACAAAATTTACAGAACACTGGTTCTGGCCTAAAACAGTATTTTTCAGAAGACTGGTCATTTTTGCAACGTGGTCGTCTGACCAAATCCAATTGCATCGAACATATTTCTGAATTAAACTGGAAAATTCTCGTGACTCACCCAAAATGATGCGTTGGGAGGTTTAAATCACCGCATTACAGCACAAAAATCACTGGTAGAAAAATATCTGAATTGGTGTCGTTTCTTTTGAAACGCCGAGAAAATTTGTACGTCTTGCGGTGACAGTTCACCACGGCACCTATGATCTTTTTCAGGACGTTGCGTCACAGCTGGTGAAAAGAAGAAAAACAACACCGAATATTCCAGAATGACAGCATACAGAAAACACTAACCAGGAAAAAAAAACAACACTATAACAAATGAGACGTGACATCACACATGGTGGGCAAAACGTCACGGCTCAACCTCCCCCTCCAAAAAGGGAACCACCCGGCAAAACAAAGTAAACAACCTCTCCCCAAAACTAGAACACTCACACCAGGAACGCTCAGGACAGTCTGAAAGCGGGGGAGTCACGTTTTCCCAAAACCAGGGGACTACTCACCCAAAGTTTTTTTGTGCAGGCCTGCAAAAGAGAAACAGGGAAAAACCAGAACAGAGTGAAGGGGACAGAAAGGTGATCAGGCTTCCTGGCCCTGCACACTTCCCGCACAGACTTCCGAGCTACTTAAGGATTTCCGCGGTAAGGCTTAAGATGACTAATGTGCACCTTCCGCAAAACCTTTCCGGTCTGAGGATCTCCCAGCCGGGCCGTCACAGGAGTGAGGAACTCCAAGATGCGGTGGGGACCTGTCCACCTGTAACACAGCTTGGCGGCTCTCCTGTCAACAGCCGAACTGGCCGGATGAGCCTTGCAGAAAACCAGATCCCCCACCTGGAAGGGGTTGTCAACTCTACCTCGGTTGTATTTCCTCCTCACAAGTTCTCTAGCCCTAATGAGATTACGCCTGGCCGCTTGCCAAGTTTCCTTGACATCGGGCGTACCAGGCGGTGGCAGAAGGTCGCCAATCCTCCAAACATTTGCCAAGGGGTTGTTTGGTTTGAAGCCAAACATCAACTCGAAAGGAACCGCCTTGTGACTCTCATGGGTAGCAGTGTTGAAAGCGAATTGGATCCAAGGGAGCTCTTGATCCCAGGTGGTCTGTCTTTCAGCATGGAAAGCGATGAGAGCGGAACGAAGATTTCGGTTGAACCTCTCAGCATGAGAAGGCTGTGGGTAGTAAGGGGATGTGGTCACATGGCGGATACCGTGCCCAAAGCACATTCTTTTGAAAAGATGCGAAACAAATTGGGTTCCGTTATCGGAAACTATGGTGGCGGGAATCCCAAAGTGTTGGAACAGTTGGGTTCGAAGTACCTGAACGGTGAGCTGTGCAGTGGCATTCCTTAAGGGAAAAAGCCAGCAGAACTTGGAGAAGGCATCCACACAAACAAGCAGGAAATTGTATTCCGACTTGCTACGTGGGAGAGGCCCAACATAGTCGATGAAAACCTTCTCCAGAGGTCTCTCCGCCACCTCAGATGACAACAACCCTAACTTGGTATTCTGAGCGGGCTTACTGAGCGAGCACGTTTGGCAAGAACGCACCCGCCCCGCAATGTCCCGGTCCATACCCTTCCAGATGAACAGTTCTCTAATCTTGGAGATGGTCTTGTGGATCCCTAAATGCCCACCCACAGGGGAAGAATGAAAATACTCAAAGACCATCGGAATAAGAAGACTTGGCAGCACAATTTTAGGTTTACCCTGATGCCGAGCTCGACAGCAGAGGGCCCCCTGGGACAGAAAATAAGGGGGGTGGACTCCCCCATTCTGGAGCTCACCAATGATTTTAGCCAGCTCAGGATCGTTTAACTGGTGGGGAATGATATCCGAAAAGGCCAGAGGAAATTCCAGAAGCACGGCACATTCCGTCTGCTCCGGATCAGAAAGATGGTCGTCGGGGGAATGATACATCCTAGAAAGGGTGTCTGCAATGACATTCTGAGTGCCTCGTACGTGTTGGACGGTAAACTTAAGGGACGAAATTTGCACCACCCAACGACCAATTTTCCCGAGCTGGCGAGGGTGCGCGAGAAGCCATGAGAGTGCCTGGTTGTCGGTCTCCAGCAAAAATTCCTTATGTTCAAGGAACCTTCGGAACTTGTTTACACCAAAGACAACAGCCAGACACTCCAGCTCGTATACAGAAGAACTTTTCTTCTCGCAAGATGTCAAAGTTCGAGAGGCGAAAGCGATAGGCTGCCTAACACCATCTACTTCTTGGGACAACACGGCCGCAATGGCTTGTGAGGAGGCATCCGTCTGCAAAATGAACCTATGACTGAAATCCGGCATCGCCAACACAGGAGGTTGCATCACAGCCTCCTTCAAGAGCTCAAAGGACGTCCGCTGCACTTCACCCCACTCAAACTTGGCACCTTTCTTCCTGAGTGCATTCAAAGGTGCGGCCAACTCCGCAACATTGGGGATGAAGCGTCGATAGAAATTCACCATGCCAACAAACCTAGCAATGCCTTTGGCGTCCTTGGGCGGAGGAAACTCCCGGATGGCTTGAGTCCTAGCGGGATCTATGCGGACGCCCTTGGAGGAGACCAGATGGCCCAAGAAAGAAATTTCGGCTTGAGCGAAACTAACTTTGTCCGGGTTCACGGTAAGGCCAGCCCTACGCAAACGAGTCATAACTTCCTCCAGATGAACAAGGTGGTCCTCAAAACTCTCACTGTAAACAAGAAGGTCGTCCAAGTAATTGAACACAAACTTGAACTTCACATCGTGAAAAATGGAATCAAGAAGTCGGGTGAGGGTTTGAGCTCCCACAGCTAAGCCCATGGGGACTCGTGTGAACTGGTACAAGTTCCACGGAACACAGAAGGCAGTGAGAGGTCGGGACTCCACCTTCAATGGAATTTGGTGATAAGCCTGATTGAGATCAAAAACAGAGAAATACTTGGCCTTACCGAACCAGTCGAAGGCAGAATGCAGGTCGGGGAGAGGGACGGAGTCGATTTCAATCTTGGCGTTGAGCTTGCGATAATCAATGACCATACGAGACTTTCCATTTGGTTTCGGGACAAGAAACGCTGGACTGGCCTAGCTGGAATTGGAAGGTTCGATGACCCCATTTTTGAGCAGGTCATCAATGATGCCTCTGAGAGATTCCATTTTGGGTGGAGCTAACTTGTACGGATGAGAACGTACAGGACGAGTGTCCGTGAGACGAATTTCATATTCCAGCAGATTGGTAGCCCCCAACCTTGGCGTAAGCACCTCAGGGAAAAGCTTGCAAAGATCCCTGATAGCCTCAGCCTCCGTCGGAGCTAGATGCCCTAGAGGATCGGTCTTGGTACCATTCTCTGTCTCAGGCTCTACAGCAGCAGCGGCACTCAAGACCTCATCAGCAAAAGGAATGGACACTCGTCTGGAAAACCGAAAGTAACACTGACCTCGACCTAAATCCAAAATTAGGCCAGTGTGTTTGATGAAATCCGCTCCCAGGATGATTGGAAAGCAAAGGTCCTTAGCCACAAGAAAGCTCCACACCAAGGAAAAATGCTCAATCTTTATTTTGATTTGAGCTTCGCAATTGATGACAAGAGGTGATTTAGAAGCAGTCCAGCATATAGAAGAGTTTGGCTCAGTCTGCCTGATGAAACCCCCAGAAAATAATTCTTCATAAAACGCAAGGGAGATTAGACAACGGGCGGCTCCAGAATCCACAAGGGCCTTCTGCACCGTGTCTCCAGCTAAGATATTCAGGCGAGGGCAGACTGAGCGTGCCGCTTTGACCCCCATCGAGGCAACCCCACGCATCCCCCGCAACAGAGGTTCCTTCTCAACAAAATCAGATCTAACTACCTCTTTGAACCCCTCTTGCAGCATTCCACTAGAAGTCTTAGAAAAAATCTTAACATCATCTTTTACTTTATTCCCCGAGGACTCCCGTGACAAGAACCCCCGGGTCCTCACAAGTTTTTTGGAAGGTTAGCATTCCTTCTTCCTTGTTGACAGTCACGTCTGACGTGACCAATACCACCGCATCCCCAACAGGTAGGAACACGCCTCTGCTGCTCATTGGTGGGAGACGCGAGGGATACCCCGACAGAAGCCGCCGCGACACCGGGTCCGCTCCGGGGAAGATGCCCCAGGGACTGGGCCCTTTGAGAATCAGCGGCCTGGACAGTGCGTGAAAGGATGGACAACCTATCCAGGTCCGCGAAGGAAGATGGTCTTGGAGCGAAAACCAGCCGGGATCTCTCCCCAGCATTGAGACCCACGAGAATGATGTCCACCAGCTGAGTCTCGGTAAGGTCCAACCGCAACACTCGCCCCACCATGCGGATGTCATTGGCAAACTGGCTGAGGGACTCGTTGGGTGCCTGCGGGCGGAAAACTTTCTCAACCTTCAGTCTTTCCATGACTTGAAAAGGGACGAAGAAATTCAACACATCAGCATGAAAGAAATCAAAGCTCGTTTGGCGCTTGAGGCAGTCTACCAATCTGTCACTCAACGGCTTCCTGCAAAGCGGAGCAAGAAGCTCCAACAGCATGATATCGGAGATGCCAAGATGTTCCTTAATTCTCAAAACCTTTTCCAGGAACTTGATCAGTGCCTCCACATCCAGTCCGTCAACTGGTCGAAGGTCCTGCAAGGCGGAGGAGAGAGGATGAGGCAATTTCGCAAAGGCACCGCAAAAACCCTTTTGCGACGCATCCGCAACGGAAGCCACCGGGGTGGCGACAGACGCCGCGGGAGCGAGGAACAGGGCAGGCACCCGCAACACTCCATCCATCCCGTGGACCACCTCCTGGGCAGCCGCAGTAGGAACGGAGGCCACGGATCCCCCGACCGGTCCAGCCCCCACAACACCAGTCTCCCCCCCAGCAGACCCCGCCGCAGCGCGCTCGAGAGCTTCCACGGCACTCTTCACAACACCAGCAGACCGCAGGCGGTCAATGACTTGTTCAAATTCAGCACACCTACCCTCCACCCAGGTCTTATCCGTCGGCTCAAGATCCGGGACCCCGGCCAACAGACTCAACCTGGTTTGCCAGTGGAGCAGCTGAGTGAGGAGCGAGACTTTTGACCTGCCCGAGGGCAACTCACTCCAGCCCTCAAGCTCACCACTCAACTCCTCCACCCGCTCCCTACACACTTCCAACTCATCCTCCGACTTGAGGCCAACAGGCCAACTTTGAGCCTGTCCAAGAATGCCTCGGACCTGACTTCGCACACTTCTCACATCTGGAGCAGGGGCCTCCCCACGTGACAGAACCTCAAAAATCAGCTCACCCTTCCGCAGGTGTTCCGGGACAATTCCCGACATCGTGTCCTCAGCCAGCTGCCACACAAAGAACACAGCAACACAACACAATTGCACAAAATCCTTAACCTCCTAAGGTGTCTGGGCGAAAATTCCTACGCAACCATTTTGGGGTCCAAAAGAAGACGCTATCCCACTCGCCACACACACACTCCACCAAAATGAAGAACCACGCACACACACATACATACACTCACACACACCAAACTAACACAACTCCTCCGAGACTACACCTCAGAACCAACCACGCTCTGCTACCATCTGAACCGCACCCCCGCGGAAGCGCACCCGACCTTTGGAAACGTGCTTGCCCAAGGCGCTCCACGGGAGGGGCTCACCAACGCTCTCAGGAGTTCAGAACAAAAAAACAAACTTGTGGAACCAGCCATTTAATTTAACCCAAAGTTAACAGCAAAATTTAACAACAGCAAAAACAGAGCAAAATCGGGAACATCAAAGGTCCACAGTGATAAATTTGATAACAAAAGATTTTTACCAGAAGTCAATGTCACCAAGGTTGGCCAACCAGAATATCGATATTCAAAATTCAAAAACAACGGTAATTAAAAATTCGCCCTTTCTGAAACTTTAACTTTGAAATTGGCATTGATAAATTAAATCAATAAATAAATAACAACAAATAAATTTCAATAAATAAACATCAATTTACAAACACAAAATACACAAAAGAATTGGCGTGCCGAATTTTGAGGTTGACAAAAATTAATTCCACCCGGAGACCTGTGGCTCAGGGCGGGCTCCTAATAGGAAATTAACCTAACATAGAGACTACAAATAAATAAATAAATACTGTCACACATAAATAACAAAATATCACAGTTCATTGGTGGAGTGGCATATCACAGTAGTTCGTTTATGGCGTCATGGCACTGGAAAGAAGAGCGTCGGCCTGCAGCTCCGGCAAGTGGGGACCAAGGCCATGTATGTCCCCTAGGTGGGCAGGCGGACGGACCAGGCCGGAACCATCATCTGCATGGCATTGTCGGTGGGACCAAGTCCCCAGCTGGACCCTGGTAAACCCCAAAATTTGCCAATATTTTTTCATTTAAGACACATTCAGTAGGCAATTAGTGTCAACAGTGCAAAAGGTAAAATTGCCACAAAAAATATCCACTGTTCCAGTTTGGACAATTTGCCACTACTAACCACAAATACTGACTTTTCAGTTTTAATCAATTTTACAAATTTTCATGAAAATTGTGACAGAAAAACATTTTAAGTGTGACATACAGTTTTACTTTGACTGGAGAAATTACAGCAAAAAAGAAATGAGATAGGCTATAGGCCTACTCAGAAAATCTCTAAACAGGGGGGTGTGAGTACAGCAAAATACTTGAGGCATGAAAAACAGTTAAACTACATCTTAATATTAATTCTACAGCTAAAATGAACAGGTTGAAAACATTTGACCAGTTTTAAAGCATAAAATAATTCCATTTTTAACATCACAACAAAATTTCAGTTTTGGCGGACATTGCCCTTCTATTTGGCTCATATCTCAAAAAGTTACTGACCGAATTTAAAAATTTTACCTTTAAAAGTTGGGCCAAAAGTGAGGCTTCAAAATAAAATATAAACCAGAACTTAACTCCAAGGCTACTTTATTGTGGACCTAAGATTACCTGACGCTTTACCCCCAAACTGGTGTGCTACCAACAGTAAAAGCTAGGCCTAATTCATTAATTATGAACCAAAATTGATAAAACTTTACATAGGCCTAGCTCAGGGCCTTAGGCCACTTTGAGAACCCACAAACCCTAGTAAACTAAACAGGAAAATGAGTTATAAAAGGAAAACTTTGGCAGCATCACCATTTAGGCTATGAGCCTATTTTGACTCTACAACTTACAATATCCCCATCAGACCACTGGGTGGCCAATATAAAGTTGCACTGAGCAATAACAAACAATATTTAATGCAAAACAAACACTGAAACATCTTAATTATTACAGGAACTTGAAAAACATGTGTTCAGCTCACTAACAAAAATTGAACTCTGAGAGCAAAAGCGTGGATGGCCCAAAATGCAGTCTCAAAAGGAGAACAAAATTGATTGCTTTGCTTGAAACAATGAAACAAAATTTACAGAACACTGGTTCTGGCCTAAAACAGTATTTTTCAGAAGACTGGTCATTTTTGCAACGTGGTCGTCTGACCAAATCCAATTGCATCGAACATATTTCTGAATTAAACTGGAAAATTCTCGTGACTCACCCAAAATGATGCGTTGGGAGGTTTAAATCACCGCATTACAGCACAAAAATCACTGGTAGAAAAATATCTGAATTGGTGTCGTTTCTTTTGAAACGCCGAGAAAATTTGTACGTCTTGCGGTGACAGTTCACCACGGCACCTATGATCTTTTACAGGACGTTGCGTCACAGCTGGTGAAAAGAAGAAAAACAACACCGAATATTCCAGAATGACAGCATACAGAAAACACTAACCAGGAAAAAAAAAACAACACTATAACAGAGACGTGACATCACACATGGTGGGCAAAACGTCACGGCTCAAAGCACTGAAAATATACAAATAATATTATGCAACATGAAAAAGCCATAGCTCATGCTGAACCTCATGCAATGAAAGCAAAATGCAGTTAGTTGTCCAAAGTACACCATTGAAGGTTACAATAAAATATAATGGGACATTATAAGTGTATTTTTTCGTCATGAATTTTTGGTCCAAAAGCGTTCAGGGCAAAAAAGAAATCCATTAAAAATCTTAAAAGTTAAAAGTATTACATTATTTATCTTTGCTAAAACCCCAGTTAAGGACGCTGTAGACATTGATTATATACACTATCGTCAATAAACTTCTCATCCAATTTGTTTGATACTGAAATTTGGACAGGTTCATGATTGCCGCAACAGAGGTGGTACAATGAATGTTGTAATTATTCCTCTGGGATTACAGTGCTGACAAAATGATCACAACAAAAACAGAATTTGTAATTATAAAACTTTCCATGCAAGGTTAAGATGAATGATAGAACATATGTCACTTGTACTTCATGTGCGCCACTTTAGACCGTGCTACCACAAATCTGTTTAAAATACGCCTATGCAATGAGAAGTCAATTCACTCTAGTGTATGAGTCATGCTGTAGATAAAAAGTTAATATTTTTCCAATTTCCCACATAGACTATAACGTAAAAAGACAGCGATTAAACTAAAGACAGTACCAGGGGGACCGAGCTTATCCACGGTAAAATTATTACTTTCGTTTCTCATACAAAGCTCGTTCCCTCCGCTCACTCGCCCTCTTTCTTTTTAAGACGAGCTCGTTTGCTTCGCTCACTCACCAGGCCAAAGGATGCTGCACTTTGGTATAATTTTCCTAAACCACAAATTAAAGATTGGTTTATATCTACAGTTATCAGCTGATTTTTGTTCAATTTAAAAATCTCCATAAGGATAACATGGGAGCTTTGAAGGGCTCTAGCGCAAAAACCGGATTTTTCCCATCTATGGGACCAGCTCCAATCGATTTCTCGTGGCCATAACCCCCATTTTTAACAAAAAAATCAAAAATCCTTGGAGCGAAAAAAAAAGTTTGCTCGTGCAAACATTGCTTGTTTTAGAGTATAAGTACCAGGAGGACCGAGCTTATGCTTGGTAAAATTATAATTTCATTTCTCACTAAAAGCTCGTTCCCCCTAAAAACCCTTGGAGCAAAAACAAATTTTTCCCGTACAAACATTGCTTGTTTTAGGGTATAAGATATAAGATTTATATCAAGCTTTGAATTATTTTTGAAAATTCAAAGATTTTGAAAAGAGGCATATAAATAGATGTTTAGACAAATTGAAAACAAAAGGAATAAAGATTTAGTTGGCCATGGTAAATAAAGTATTAATAAGAAACAAGTTGTTTATATTTAAATGAAAAATATATTTTCATAAATTGCATGCCAATGAAAAATGTAATATTTATGTCAAAGACTTTATTTGATAACAATATTTACTTATAATTCTAATATTATAAATCGATTCGGTTGAGCAAATAATGGTTGAAACAACTTCGAACAGCCACACTATTTTGGTATCATAATTATTTGCTTAATCCATTAGTTCCCAGGAAACAACAATAATGATATTGATTTGACGAAGAGTAAATTCTTTGTGTAGTTTGATAATGAATTTAATGTTTCCATTAAAATTATCTTTATCATACAAATTGTTATAAGTGACAGAATATTTCAAGAGAATTGTCTTCTTAATGTCAACTGGTTACTGACCCAAAATAAAGTGTTTTGTCAATATAATTTTACGCTTATTGGTACCTTAATAGGCATAGTACAAAAATGTTTTGCCCAAAGCTCAGGACAATCAGAATTAATTGTCAAATCAAAAACTGTAACAAGGTTTATTTTCTGCCCAAATACAAAAAATATGTTGGTTCAGTTAAAACTTATAATGGACAAAAAAGAAAATTGTAGTATACGCAAATATTTAACATCAGAGCTTTCACATCTCAGTCCACTGCCCCAGGTTCGGTTTGTTTCTCTATTTTTCACATTCATGAAATAGATATGTAATCAGTGCTTTAGCCTACTGTCTATATAAGGTTGGTTGGATATGAATCAAATTTAATCTGAATTGTAGTTCAGACCAATGTCATAAGAGAATAGCAGGAGGATTTAGGTCGCCATTTGTGCTAACTTTTGGAGTAGGGGTTAGGCTTTCCAGTGCACTAAAGAACATTCCCAGATCTGTGATTTTGAAGGAACTACTGTACATAATTCAAAAGAGGTGCATTTAAAAAGCTAATTAATATAGTGTTTTAATTTGTTTGTATGCAAGGGCAGGCAGATTGTTCCATAATTTTGCGATTTGACAAAAAAGGTGGGCTACCATTTGATTGACATGATGTATGGTTGTTTGACGAATTTGTCAACTATTTTAAAATTAAATAATATCTAATGGTGGCCCCCCGATAATTTGTATTGTTTAAGCCCCCAAAAATGTTTATTAACTAAAAGAATACCATATCTAAAAAGTTTCCTTATCAAAGACATTTGTGATGGTTTGATTGTTAATGGCTGGGAAAATTACTACCTTACTTTCTAACAGTCTTCAAGTATCATGAGATAAAATATATATATATTGTCAAATAATACATAAACTAATGTGGTAACGAGAAATCCTTCTCCCCTAATAACTTTGCCTCAACTGGTATGAATCGTCAGGCAAAATATAACTTGCTTGTAACTTTATTTTTCAAACGATGTATTAACAAATAACTTTGTAAATACATTAATCGTGGTTCCACCTTTATTAATTTATAATTTTTTTTTATATAAAATCAACTCTTATATTACAATAAATAGGTATTGCACAGAAACATTTTAACCTACAAGTAGACTTACCGGCGCCATGGCGAGAGAGGTCTTTCTTGGAGGTCTTTCTCCGAGACGCCGAACAGGCCGATGCAGGCAAGCAGCCACGCCAGTATCAGCAGCCCCATGATGATGGCCAAGCGCACCGGCAGCACCACCACTGTCAGGATACCGGCCTGCATCAACACAGCACTGTTAGTTCAGGCGTCCTAACAGACCAGCCACGCCAGTATCAGCAGCCACATGATGACGGCCAAGCACACCGGCAGCACCATCACTGTCAGGATACCGGCCTGCATCAACACAGCACTGTTAGTTCAGGCGTCCTAACAGACCAGCCACGCCAGTATCAGCAGCCACATGATGACGGCCAAGCACACCGGCAGCACCATCACTGTCAGGATACCGGCCTGCATCAACACAGCACTATTAGTTCAGGCGTCCTAACAGACCAGCCACGCCAGTATCAGCAGCCACATGATGACGGCCAAGCACACCGGCAGCACCATCACTGTCAGGATACCGGCCTACAACAACACAGCACTGTTAGTTCAGGTGTCCTAACAGACCAGCCATGCCAGTATCAGCAGCCACATGATGACGGCCAAGCACACCGGCAGCACCATCACTGTCAGGATACCGGCCTACAACAACACAGCACTGTTAGTTCAGGTGTCCTAACAGACCAGCCACGCCAGTATCAGCAGCCACATGATGACGGCCAAGCACACCGGCAGCACCATCACTGTCAGGATACCGGCCTACAACAACACAGCACTGTTAGTTCAGGTGTCCTAACAGACCAGCCATGCCAGTATCAGCAGTCCCATGATGACGGCCAAGCACACCGGCAGCACCATCACTGTCAGGATACCGGCCTACAAAAACACAGCACTGTTAGTTCAGGCGTCCTAACAGGCCAGCCACGCCAGTATCAGCAGCCCCATGATGACAGCAAAGTGCACAGGCAGCACCACCACTGTCAGGATACCGGCCTACAACAACACAGCACTGTTAGTTCAGGTGTCCTAACAGACCAGCCACGCCAGTATCAGCAGCCCCATGATGACGGCCAAGCACACCGGCAGCACCATCACTGTCAGGATACCGGCCTGCATCAACACAGCACTGTTAGTTCAGGTGTCCTAACAGACCAGCCACGCCAGTATCAGCAGCCCCATGATGACGGCCAAGCACACCGGCAGCACCATCATTGTCAGGATACCGGCCTGCATCAACACAGCACTGTTAGTTCAGGCGTCCTAACAGACCAGCCACGCCAGTATCAGCAGCCACATGATGACGGCCAAGCACACCGGCAGCACCATCACTGTCAGGATACCGGCCTGCATCAACACAGCACTGTTAGTTCAGGCGTCCTAACAGACCAGCCACGCCAGTATCAGCAGCCACATGATGACGGCCAAGCACACCAGCAGCACCATCACTGTCAGGATACCGGCCTGCATCAACACAGCACTGTTAGTTCAGGCGTCCTAACAGACCAGCCACGCCAGTATCAGCAGCCACATGATGACGGCCAAGCACACCGGCAGCACCATCACTGTCAGGATACCGGCCTACAAAAACACAGCACTGTTAGTTCAGGCGTCCTAACAGGCCAGCCACGCCAGTATCAGCAGCCCCATGATGACGGCAAAGTGCACCGGCAGCACCACCACTGTCAGGATACCGGCCTACAACAACACAGCACTGTTAGTTCAGGTGTCCTAACAGACCAGCCACGCCAGTATCAGCAGCCCCATGATGACGGCCAAGCACACCGGCAGCACCATCACTGTCAGGATACCGGCCTGCATCAACACAGCACTGTTAGTTCAGGTGTCCTAACAGACCAGCCACGCCAGTATCAGCAGCCCCATGATGACGGCCAAGCACACCGGCAGCACCATCACTGTCAGGATACCGGCCTGCATCAACACAGCACTGTTAGTTCAGGTGTCCTAACAGACCAGCCACGCCAGTATCAGCAGCCACATGATGACGGCCAAGCACACCGGCAGCACCATCACTGTCAGGATACTGGCCTGCATCAACACAGCACTGTTAGTTCAGGTGTCCTAACAGACCAGCCACGCCAGTATCAGCAGCCCCATGATGACGGCCAAGCACACCGGCAGCACCATCACTGTCAGGATACCGGCCTGCATCAACACAGCACTGTTAGTTCAGGCATCCTAACAGACCATCTGTTTGGCAAATGTCTTGTGAATGAGGTGGCCATTTATTTGAGAAAAGCCAAAATATCGTTTTCCGATTATTTAATTTCACTCACACCTCCACTCCTCCAGAACATAGATCAAACTAGCAGGTAGTGAGTTTCTAGTGCAAGAACTTTTGAACTTTCTTTTCCAGTGTTCTAGAGCTCGGTTCTGTCTATTCAAGTCGACTGAGCAGTGTTAATGGGAAAAAAAACACCAAATGTGTAAACACCCATTTGTTCATGTACGCCACTGCATGAATATAGGCGGAGAAAAAACCGCCTGCTGCAGTGGCAGTGGGCGGATGCACAAGACACTGCACGCGGAGAAATAGACAAACTGACATTTGTCCGCCCAGTGTGTAAGCTTCCACCTTCCATTTAAATCAATGCATTACTGCTGATTGGGCGGGGACGGTATCCTATCCACCTCGGTAAAAACCGCTTATTGTGAAAGTGGCCTTAGAATATATAGTCATTACTTAACTATTTAAACTATTGATACAGTGATATCGAAGGATACTCTAATGTGTTGGAGCATCTCTTATGAATTCCTGCATAATTCACATTTAACAGCTACTGTATCAATGAACTCCTGTGTCATATTATAAAAACGTAAATCGTTCTTCTTGAATTAAACCATTTTTCAAAAGAATAAAATGACCATAGTAGGATTCCCGAAAATGGTCCGATGAGAGTCGATACATTCTTGCCAAATTTATTCTGAAACACATTTTTATACTATATTAAACATGGTAAACATCACAAAAAATTACAACATTGTAGAGCGAGAGGGGGTGAGGGGGGACACAGCTGTTAAAATTTCCTTCACACTATTTTCGTGCATCTTACTATAATTTTCATCGTTACGTACATTCTTAGATCAAAAACAACCAATCAAACATAACCCGTGAAATGACCAAAAGAACTATAGAATGCATGATTATAAAGTAACTCTTGAAAAAATACAAATTTTTTCTGACCACATGTTTTCCTAGTGGCAAAGATCATGAAAAATATGCAATTAGAATCAAATGAATTATTTTTTTGCATAACCGGTATTATAGGTTGTGTGCCAGCTTTGTAATAACCTTTGCTAGGTTCATTTATTTTTAAAGGTTAAGTGATTCAATGTTATCAAATGTTCAGCATTCTACAGGGCGATGGACTAAGAGGAGACAAAGCAAATGAAACGAGGAAACTTGGCGCTAGCACCTGCAATTGTTGAATTCTTAACTCTTTTCACAAGTGTCTCTGATTGCTTGGATAGCTTTGAAGGCGCTACGGAATATCGGACGTCATGTTTACAATGAATTGTTCCCATTGGCAAAAAATATGTTATGTGACGCTTTTGAATGATACGTTTTGCATAGTTTTTAATATTTAGGGATTTAAAAAGGAGATATTTTTTCAAATAACTATTGTAGGTTTTACTTCATAAAAATGTTTTTTTCTTCGACTGCATGGGAATACAGTAATCACATTGCCACGCCTGTAAACCGTATGCAAACAGTCCATTTCCGGTTTCCGTTTTATTCCCGCACACTAAATATAATAGCAATTTAACGTCAGATGTTGTTACAAACCCTGCCACAGCTGTTTTTGTCATTGTTGTCGCTTAGTAGGCTACTTGCCGCTTTTTTAGTTTGAAGTTTTAAGGTCTAATAGTTAACAGTGTGTTCCAACAAAAAAAAAAAAAACAAAAAAAAAACAAAAAAAAAAACAAACATATCCTAAATGTAATTTTGTATAAAACATTTTTACCGTTGCAATTATGGTGGTATGAAAAATCTTGGGTGTATTACGAGCACAAATAGTCATTGCCACTCTCGAATGTTTACAATTCTCGAGTGGCAATGACGTATACTTTGCGATCTTAATGCACAAATAGCTATTTCATACGTCTGTCCCACAAAGCGCTTGTTTTCTCACTCGATACGCGTCATAAAACAGGTGATTTATCGTATTAATTTTACTTTGCCCTCTGTTGACTTACTTTGAGCAATAAAGTGTTTCAAATTCAGAACACAAAACATTAATAAAACAGTATTCAAAAGCCGGCAGTGTAACGTTGTTTAAGCACGAATTAAATTGGCTACACTGTATATAAACATGATGGCCTATTTTCGTAGTCGGCGTTTTCGATCGAGAATCGACATACCGTAAATCAAATTTCTCTATTTTTATTTGGTAACATTTGATAAATTGTAATTGGCAAAGTCAATACATCAGTCACCTTAACTGGTCACTCTGACAAAATAGCATTGAATTTACAAAACATAAAATTAAAATTAGGCCTAATAGAGAAAGAACCATAAAGAAAGCTAAGATAACTTATGTAATATTTTAGTGATAACAATAATAAACGAATAAGTCACATATAAACACAACAAGTACTTTAGTAACATGATAAAATATGAAAAAATAGCAATGGTTAAAATTAACCAGCTTAAGGTGAGACTGTGATGAGTACACAAAATAAACAACAATGAAAGTGACTTTAGTGATTTAAGTGAATTATTAACCCCTGACGAGCTTGCAGAGACTGCTAAAACAGTGTAGTTAAATATCTCCTACCAGTACCTGAAAAAACGAAGGAATTTTTAACTAATTGCAGGAGCATCATTTAGACAATCATAAATCTTATGAGTTATTGAAGAAATATTCAAATGGTCAAAATATAGTTGAAGGAATTTAAAATTCCACTAGGTCAAATTTTCTGTTTAAAACTTATGGGAAGAAATAAACGTAACTAGTGTACACGTTGCTAGAAATCGATCAATTTAGTGTGTGTATTGAAAAAATTAAACTTCATACATATAATTTTTACTGTTAACGTTCTTAAAATTCAATTTGTATCTAGTGTATTCTCTTTGATTTAACATAACATCTACTTTGATAGAACGAAAATCAAATATTGTGATTATCCGTAATCACCCAAAACTTCACTAAGTTTTAAATGCTCAACTGAATCCCAATTTTATCCTCATCAATTTCAGGCAGAAACAAGGCCAAGCCCTATCCAACGACACTATAAACTTGAAAATCGGCTGAAAATTTTAG
The DNA here is from genome assembly GCA_030545055.2 of Neoaliturus tenellus. Classification (NCBI taxonomy): domain Eukaryota; kingdom Metazoa; phylum Arthropoda; class Insecta; order Hemiptera; family Cicadellidae; genus Neoaliturus; species Neoaliturus tenellus. The sequence continues at coordinate 72,894,875 of CM061532.1, read as the reverse complement.
GAGTAGTTCTAATTACAAAAAAGTTCTTAGAGTATGAAATAACTATAGATGCTATTAGATCAAAATATTTCCTCTTAGGTACTTTGGAACGACGGCAAATCAACAAAGATATTTAACTAAAAATAGATCAATGTTAACTTAGTAAACAAATTTGGACTTAGACATTTATACGTGTGGATTCCGCTTTCCCATAGCTTTGAATCCTACTAGCAATATAATTAAAGAAATTACATAGAATAAAAACTGATTAAACGGGAACGGCAGCGTATGGATTCCCTTGTAACCCCTGACTGACCGACAAAGGAACGTCCTAACCTCCTAGTTGATCAATGAGAAAAACTGAAAGAGAAACTCTATTTTTGATCAATACTCTACCAAACGATTTATGAAGAATATCAAAGAAAGGTTTCACTGAACCTAAAGATTTGGTCCCTAGAACGACTTGTTCTATATTCGAGAGTTTCTAGCGTCTACAGGATGTGGACAAATAATAGCTGACAAACAGCTATTACACCAACACTTGCTTTTATTTCGGCTTTAAAATCATTAACAAAGAATTGCAGATATGGATTCCTGGTTTGCCGGGTGAACCCGTTATGCAGGGTAGCGGTGGTCAGCAGCAGTTGGCGATTACAGGTACCGATTACGTACAAGGAAGCCTGGCAAGGTCGATTAGCTGTTCGGTCTCGTGTTGTATAACAAGTTCTCTCTGCCACTGCCAAGGCCGCCTCCCCGACCACGGGACCGGTCACGTTCGCCGGTTACTCTACTGTACCCCGGGGGCTAACAGGTGATTTTGGACTCATTGTGTAAGAGATATTGGGTTACTTTATATTATTTACATTATTCGGGCACTATCATGTCGAAGAATGAAGTAGCCTATTTGTAAAACATCAAACTATGGATAAGGAAAATTAGTCTAAGAGGTAGGCCTACTGTTAGATAGAACAGCAATTCATTTCAATATCAACAAATTGCACATAAAATTAAGTGAAATACAAAATTGGTCCACAAAATATAAGAATTTGTTTTGGTATTATCGCATTTTAAACCAGTAGATTAGAATTAATTTTGGCTTAAAATTGAGATTGAAAATTGTTATGATGACCGAAAATTCATCAAATATTTACTATCACTATATAACTATCTTGAGACAAGGGCCTCACATAGCGGGTATTTAATCTGAATATGAATAAGATATGAGTGTAGGATGATTGTGACGCGATCTTGTAGTCTTGTTACTGACTAGGCCGACATTCTCCTTAGACAGGAGAATTAATAGCCCAACAGCCAATGGTATCTAGGGACCTACAGTTTTAACGTGGGGTCCGAACCAGAATTTCGTCCTCAAATGTAGGAATTTTTCTAATTGTGAGGATGGGCTTTACGAATGAACTCTAGTATTCACTAGTGCGGACGTTAATTCCCACTAGACCCACTAGGGAATATCGCATCCACAAGCCATAGCTTATAACTATCCACATTCGTGACCTCCAAGTAGCTGGATTACAGGACGACGCCACCAAACCCCAAGTGTCCAACTTTTAGAGATTACTCCGGTCTTACTCAAAGAGATCTACTTTTTGTTTTAGTGTTTATCTTTTTACATATACTGACTCAGGTGCTCTATACCGCAGAATTTATTTTTCTTATTCTAAAACCTGGTGGCTGGCTAAATTAGCCATACGATATACACACACTCAAAGTTTAACGCAATTCCCGTAGATTCTGTATGTTAAATCCTGACTCCGAGACCCATCGTTAATGTGCTGGAACAAACGAATAAACGAATAAAGCAATGGCGAAGAAGAGATTAACTATGGGTTAATGTAGTTGCATGTTGTCATCCGACAAAACTTAAAACTTTCAAGTTAGGAAAAACTACAATTTTCTGTAGGTGCTATTAAATACATTTCTTCCTTCTTTTTTATTTTTTTGGCATTTTGCGACTTGGACGTCGTTTTCCGTGACACGTTTCTGTAGGAAACTGCTTTGTCGCCAAACACATTATACTAACGACCTTATTAACAGGCTTTCTAAAAAACTGGCCTGACCACAAATTGGAGGAAAACTGCGAACAGGGTTTACTAAAAGAGTGGTCAATGAGTTACTCATCTCACTAACTAAGTGACGTTAACGACGTTCGCAAAGTGCTTGGTGGTTGGTAATAGATTAAATATAAAGTATTGGATGTTAACCCGACAAGTAATAATCTTAACAATATGAAAACCCATTAAATTCATATACTATTTCACATCAATGCTTTACTTGAAATACTTAAAACCCACAACAGCTAAATTTACCTAACCAGAACCACACAACTTGGATTTATAAAAAAATGTTAAAACTTGCTTTATTAAATAATTTATTATCCACTTGTGCAAGTTGAAAACGTAAAAAACCGAATGTAATGATAGGTGAGATTCCCTATTTAAGCACTACTTTGATATTCATATGAGGTTTCATGAGTAAATCTTGCAGTTTAATATTCTCTAGTTTTCAAAACTATTTTGAGATGAGAGAATTGCATAAAAATCAACATAATCAATATAAAAAATACCTATTATCTTTAAGCTAACGACCGACTAAGTTTAGATCAACCGAGGAACAGAAGATCAAGGTCAACTATTACCCGGCAATCATTCGCTTATACTGATAACCCTTCAAATCTTTTTGTGTTCAATTGTGACACGATTATGATGGATTACTTTGTTGGTAAACCTTCAACGTTAAAAGCAGAGTTGTATTTTGTGGATCTTTAGTACTTTAGTATGTTCTGTGGAGAATAGAATAAAAAGGTTTTACAATATTAATTAGACCTTGAATATTCAAAATTGTTTTCTTAATATAAATATTTTAAATGAGGAGATGGAATTGAAAAGATGGCGAAATAGGCCTAGAGCAAAGAAGTTCCGATGTGGAGTTTTCATTAAGTACCCACCAACAACGACAATAGCATTCTCAGTTATTGCTAATTTCTTATTGGCAAAACCGTTTCTATTTCAATGGATGATTTTATGGAACCCTGGAACCCATGGTGAAAATCTGTAAAATATTCAAGCCCACAAAAAGAAAAATTTTATTTTAGGTAATTTATTTGTTGATTTTTGTTTTAAATATGACATGATGAACTGGGTTTGACGAGGTGCAAATGAGTCACTGACCTTGACATTGAAGTTATTACCTGCAATTAAATAGTTCTTACTTATTTGACTTCCTTAAATGAATGTAATCGATCATTTTGGCTTCATGTTGTCATTTTGTCTTCAAAATATACGCTAATATACTTGGAGATGAACAACGCATATTGTATTTTCCACACTATGTTTAGAATAATTAGTAAGCTAGATTCTGTATAAGCTCGTAACGAGGGTAATTAATTAAACGTTTCGGTTTCTCTTTAAATCTTTTAGTGACAAAAACCATGCATGGCGTAAAGGGTTGCTAAATGTTAAGTTTCAGATTACCATGTGGCCCTAGATTACATAGTGAACATAGATTAAGTTTGGACAACACTTTTAACAGATTTAGATACCTAACGATATCAAATAAAAAATGTATTTTAAATGACGACATAATATTATTTACACGATTGGAACAGTTTCATAGGTTACTGGTACATTTTAAGTTTCATAGGTTGAATGTTCAACACGGATCGTGCGTAGGCTACTGTCCACGGTTGCAACACGCACTCAGTTGAATTCTGCGCGGCCTGCAGTATCGCAACATGGCAACCCAATAACGGGCCTGCATTTAAATGAGTTTGCAAAAGCGATTGTGAAATAGATACACAATTCGCAATAAAATTGGACGGAAATCAATAGTTTTGCGTTTGAAATTTATATTCGAATATAGCCTATAGACAAAGTGAAAATTGTTGAGATATATTTTCTTATTAATTTTTACTTTTTATATAGACATTTTCACTATTTTCATAATTATTGATATAAAAATGGGATTTACAATGATACATCAAATACACTGAAAATAATTAATCAATGTTTGAAAATGAAAAAAATTGATTTATTTTCATTGTGACATACAGACTATCTGTAACCTGAAAATCGGCCGTCGGTTTAAAAATTTCAGATAGTCGTTTAAAATGTTCGAAACTTACACTAAAAGACTAAAAGCTATAAGTAGGTATAAAGTAAGACAAAAGCCAAACATGATAAATACGTCAATATAAATAATTTCCATGAAACAGAACAGGACTATTGATAAATCTATAACAAAACATCCAAAACAATGGGTTTCTAAAGGAGTTTTTTATAAATCTCTTTGCTTTTTAACCCCAATCTGCTTTTTCGAGATGTCAATAGCCTTTTTCAAGAAATATCTTTCAATAAACGTCTAATTTTCATTTTGCGGCGTTATAAGGAATTTTCCGAGGGATACCATATTTTTCCTATCATCTAGGGCTCATAAGAAATCCATTGTACCAAAACGGCCACGATCCGTCCAGTAGTTCTCTCTCTAGACCCTTAAATGCACTCTTTTATTATATAAGAAGATTTGGCCGGACGTTTTATGTTAACATTTTATTTCAATGCAGTAATTATAAAATAAGTTAAATTTCTATTTTTTCTCAAACGATTTAATAATGTTATTTGTTATTTGTATAATTTGTCGCATTACACATTAAATTCTCCGCCATGAAGAACTTACATTTTTATTTTAATTTAGCGCATATTGTAAACACACAAGTGATCAGCTAACTTTAGTTTCTCTTGATCGGATGCAGTTGAGTTGCATATCCGGCACGCTGCACACCCGGTTGCCGTGACCGCCTTACAGTGTGGCCCACACCGGACTGACACCCGATACTGGCACGGGGGTCGGGGAACCGACCTTGGTCATCAAACCGTCCTTGAAACTTGAAACTGAGGTTAGTTCATTGTAATATCGGTCTAAAATGTATTTTAACACAGATCAGTGTTACAGTTGTACTATGGGAATAGATTGTGATAAAATTATTGCAAATACGTTTCAAGTTAGGTGCACTACATATTCCTAAAATTTATGTTGCCTTTAAAAAATGTTAAAATGTGTATATTTTATTTATTTTATAAAATACTACACAATGTGTTCGAATAATAGTTGAAGATTTTGCGTGGGTACTAAAAAAATTGCAATAGTTTGAAAAGTTGCCTTCCATAAAATAGACCTATACATTTTTCTGTAAAACAAAAATCGGCATGGCTTAAAATCAGGTAACTAATAGAAAAGTCCTAAAATGCGAGCTAAAAAACTACAAGAGTAAAAAAAAGAATAACAAACGGTTCATAAAAACGTAAGGAAATTACAAATACGTAAAAAAAATTAATTTGTTATTCATATGTGACTAAGTTTTTTTTGTTTAACTTAAAAATTGTATTTTGTTGATTATATCGCAAGTTTTCTTTCTATAAATACACGTTGACACAAATTCCACTTTAAAGCGATTTTAACATTTTAAAAAAATCAGTTTTTCAAGACATTAAGAATTTAAAATTAAAATCTTTATCAGAAATTTATATAAGTTTAACATTTCCCAAATGTTATTTCAACTCAATCTTTTGAAAATAAAATATAGTTCTGACATCCATCTCATTTCGTGACGATCCATTACATAGATGAATGTCTAAGGGCACGGATGACGGGGGACGTTATTTAACTAAGGAGGAGAGGGTAAATAAAAAACCTGTTTACTGTAAATATTAACAAATAACATCGATTATATTAAGACGAGAATGATGGATCACAAATGGACGCCAATAAAAAACATCAATCAAGGACCCATCAATATTGAGGGCGTTCACAAGCATCCACCGCAAAGCGGTTTGTTTACGTTTTTGCCTATCACGTGATAGATCCACAAATAAAGTATCTGGGATTTGTCACGTGCTAGGCAAAAACGTAAACAAACCGCTTTGCGGTGGATGCTTGTGAACGCACTCATTGTTGACACCGCGTGGGACGAAACCACGTAAAACCGTCCCTGCCTTACAGCAAACGTCCGGTAGCTAATTAAAAAGTACCTAATAATGAAAAAGATCGAACTGTCACAAGTTCAATAATAATTGCTGGATTCTCTTGATTCGACATTAAAAGTTTTGTTAATTATGGTTTAAATTTCATAATAATGTTAGGCAGGGCCGCATTTAGCCAAACGGCGCCCCTAGGCACATAAAACAGTTGCACCCTCCCTGCCGCAATACCGGCCACGAAATATAAATAAAGTCACGATTATTTTTTACCGATACGTTTAGTTTGAAAATGACGGCCACTTAAAATCCAAATATCTCAAAACCGGTAAATTGTATCAAAATTTCACAAGAGACAAAAAAGTTGACAGTTTTATTAAATTAACTAACGATACCAATATTCTACAGATCTAACCACGAATAACGGAGTTATGTACTGCGGCGACACGGCTCGGACGGGCATCCTGGCACGTCCCGCAGTTTTTTTTTTTTTTTTTTTTTTTTTTTTTTTAGCGGTTGTGCGTACTCGCACATATTCTGTGGTGGTACCAGCGGACACCCGGCGCGGCGTCCAGGCCATCCGCACTTTCCGTCAAAACCATTCAACCATCAACCATTTTAACAACTTAATTTACTATTGCGAACTGGGTAGAACGACGAAAATAACGTACCACCCGTCTCGGAGAGCCGTCACGGTCGGTACGGTAGCTCGGAAATGTCCTGAGATTCCTTCTACCGAATTTGCAAAACGATGCGGTGGGAATCGTCCGGGAGTGTCCGTTGCCTGCCGTTTATCGCCCTAGTTCGCGCACTCTTATGAGTTCAATGTTCAAAAACTTTAAAAAATTGCGGTACCGCCCATCCGTCCGTGCCGTGCCGCCGTTGTGGGGGCGTAGCGTATTGTAGTTTTTCAATAAAATAACCTTAATTAGCATGAATTAAAAGAAAAATTGAGTGTTTTATACAGAAAAATCTGAATAGCTCCGTTACTTTTATTAAATCCGTATCTTTGTATCATTGGTTGTATAATTTATTTTGTTAACTTTTTTGTCTCCTGTAAAATATTGTTTAACTTTACAGGGTTTGAAATATCTGAGTTAATTTTTGTAATGGTGACAATTTTTTTTTAAATATTAAAAAAATATTTTACCCTGAAAATGAACATTGGTGTGATAAAATGCAATGTCAAATATTGAATTAATATAGTGATCCGTTACGGGTATAAAACTTAAGTGTCAAAAACTAAGTGGCGGATAGAGACTAAACAGAGCAGAAAAAAATTTACTAAACATTTTAGATTTTTATTTTGATATGTAGAATACAATAAGCAGTCAGTGACGAGGTTTAATGACATACCGTATACACAAATATATATTGTGATATTTTAAATAAATCAAATCCTCTAAAATGTATTAGTGTCGTATAATACTAAGCAGAAATTGGCATATAACCTGTCACTGTTACTTCAATTCTGCAATCTTCTTCCCGTCTTTAAAAATTCAATCTTGAAGTGAAACATTGACAATACCATATTGTATTGAAAGAATGTAACCACGGTTATTCAATACGGTTATATTCTTTCGTAACGTGGTTACATATATGAAAGTGTATGTAACCACGGGGTTTAAATAAATAATAACTATTCGTACGGTCGAAACTTTATTTCGAGTAGGCCTACGATTTGTTTCGTTTGGCCGCGCCGCGCCGCAAAGCAACGCAGAAAGGTCTGCACGAGCCTTGCGTTGCGTCGCCCTATTTCGCAGGCGTTTACACGACAATAGTTAAGCGTGTGAATAGGCCTAAAAAAAAATCCCTTTTTAACTCCTCGAAATTTTGCGCCCCCTAAAATTTTGCGCCCTAGGCCTGGGCCTAGTGGGCCTAGCGGGAAATGCGGTACTGATGTTAGGGGTAGCTCATTTTCTCTGCTCATTCCGCCGTTAAGATTAGTTCAGTAGCTCTTTCGCCTTTCAGAACATCAAAAGATGAGAATGATGAATTCTATTGTATACTTCTATAAAAATTTTGGTTTAGCCGAAAATCTGTGTCCACAAGGATATCATAGGGAATGTCAAGGTAAATGGGTGGACTAACTGACCAACATGAAAATGGTCTTCGCCCGTCTCTTGTATAACGGTTTTAATCCAAAATGTATAGTGACCATCATTCGAGAAGTCTTGAATTTGTAATGAGCAAAGAAATCAACAAACAAACACAATGCGGATTTGTTTACCTTACTGTATCATAAGATTCAAATATTACAGGAAAAAGAAGTACGGACGCAACAAATAATTCAAGAAAGAAGTCCAAGACAGTTGACAATTGTAAGGCAACATTACTGAGGGCAAGAAGCAGTAGAGGACAGCAGCCGTGTCCTTATCGGTGTCGTCCTTGCACCCATCTCCTCCAGGGCCGCAGCCTCCTGGATCTGTCTCCCCGGAGTGCTCGGTGCATTTCCCCGACCCAGTTGCAAAGGCTGAGGCTGGGGGCTGGGGGCTGGGCGTAGGCACGGTATACGGCCGGTGACCGGTGACTATGTAAGGTGCAGGACCAAGGACGGACCGGAAGTGGGCCAAGGTGACGGCCGCGACCCGTGACATGACATCAGCGACGACGAGGAAGTCGAGGATCGGACGGGAGCGTAGAAGACACTGGCTTGTAGCATCAATCACACCAGGGTGGCTGATGGCCGCCGTGGAATCGCTCCGTCAGAATCGATCAGTAGCGAGAAATTCATTTTTGATCAAATGTGATAAAATTAAAAAAAAAAAAAAAACGATTATGGCATTCTAGTTTGTAAAATTTTTTTATCGAGGGGTTATTCAAAATTCGGACTTAACATTATTTTAAATTTTGCAATGTTAATACATTGTTTAAAACGTAGAAGGATTGATTTTGACTGGTTATGGCTAGACAGTCCTAAAAGTCAAACATGATCAAGTATTTTGAAAAATCTTATTTTCTGATAAAACTGTATCAGGCTGAAAACATGACACTTGATGATCGACTTGATCAGGCTTTGGTCAAGTCTAAAAAATATCAGTTAAAAAAAATCATCACGCATGAAAACGTTTTCTTACCAGAATTCACATGTCAAAGTCAAATCCGCCAAGAATAATTTAACTAGCAAACTCATCCCATTTGATCAAGGCGTGTTACACTTGATCAGATTTAATAAAATTTTATGATTTTTACTAAGAGCCTTTAGCAATAGAATATTTTATGAAATACGGGCTGAACCTTATGAAAAGATCAAATGGAGCAATTATTACAGTCGTTTTGGGGGAGAGGTGGCAGTTGCGCTCACAATGCATTTTTTTTTTAACTATAATATTTAAACACAACAATTTTATTTTCTAGAGTAAAAGCACTATCATGACCTGGAAATTCTTAAGTCTTGGCCAAAAATTCTTTATTAAGGAGTTTTCTTATATACATTTTAATGTTTCTTTCAAAGAGCAATCTTTTGCTTTACTTTTTATACGTTAAAGCGGAAAAATAGTCATGTGTTTCGTAGGGAAATTAATTTTGGTCTCGTTATGAATTATTGTGTTATTGTAAGAAAATATAGTACTCTACTAATGATCCATATACCAAAACATTACTCAGATTGCATAGGCTAAGGACGTACACTTATGTACATTATATAAACTGAAGATAGCAAGGGATATTATTAATAATAATCAGGGAAGTACAGTACAGTGAAAACAAAAAAATAATAAATCTGGATTACAACCTGTTTTGCATAATATATTTAGTTTTTTAGTATAGTTTATAAAAATAGTGAAGAATATCTTAATGTAATTTTTCAATCACACAAACAACAACAAAATGCAGAAAAATGGCAATTCATATGCTTACAAAAATAATTGTCAGTAAAACAGATCGCTTGTAGATCTTATTCTACCAAATGTGCTGATACATGCTGAACTTTGAACTGCAAACATTTGTTAAGACAGGACAGAAGCGTTTGCATTGCACGTGGAGTTGGTGGCAGCGAGTGAGTCAGAGAGTGAACGGGGTACACGCAGTTTGCAAACCAGCACAATGAACGTATGAATCTGCACGTCACGAGAAGATTCTAGATGAAAAGCTACATCTCATCACCTGCACATCATGCTAAGCAAACGGATTTCTCCGACGAAGCGAAACCCTCTAGTGCTACTATAAAACGATCACAATAAAATCACCTACCGTACCTCTTTGCTTCATAAAGGTACCTACTGGGGTTCTCATAATGTGAAGTGTACGGACTCTAACGTATAATCATAAATGCAGCGTTTGAAAAGGCATAATCTTGAAGGTAATTTTACTTCAATATCTTGTATGATCAATGCAAGTTAGCGTTTTCATTTACAAGTTCATTTACTTATAACTTAAAAATAAACTGAGAAACGAACTTTGGATCAAAACTGTTCGCTAAACCGCTAATTTGAAATGTCCCGCATATGATCACAATGACAAATGATCACAACGTTTTTTGGCGGTCGGCCGGTGACCTCTTATGGCCGGAACCTTCAGACCACAAAGCTAAGGTGAGCCCCGGAGTGCTGAGTACATGTAGTTGGGCGCTGCGACCGTCGTCTGCGTCACTGGCCTTCGGTTTCCCCGACTCATTGTTACCAACCGCCTACAAATAGGTCAAACATTTGCGTGCGTGTGGCTGTTTGCTGTGAGCCAAACACAAACACAGTGTCACTGAGCCGCCACTGCGTTATCTTGAAATCAAACAGATTTATGTAAAATTCCGAGTTGTCAGTGCAGTCTAGTTAATTTATGTCCAAGATTAAAAAGAACTAAAATGGGCTCCTTCTACAAATGTAAATCCCACAGCTTTAATTTTATTAAAATTATATTAATGTCTTATAAAAGGTATCTTTAATTGAGCAAGGAAGTAATACGAAAGCTGACCATTTGCAATCAAATTTGCCATTATTACCAGAGACTTATTCACCGTCCCTTTAACGTAAGGAACATAAAACTTTGTATTTGTAAGACAGAAAAATACTATGTTGGAAAATATTTATGGTGTTTATATTTATTAATAACCATATTAATTGACCAATTTATACATCGTCTTTAGTCGAATCGAATTATTGTAGTCTTCTATTGTAATATCTAGTACCAGGAGGACCGAACGTTGCTCGGTGAAATATTAGTAAATTTAAATATCAGAATAAACTTTATTGACATTTAATATGCAGTACATAAACAGCTGTTACATTTCTTTTTGAAGTTCTGAATGTACTTCTTGTTTATATGTTGTTAATTCGTTGCCAACATGGCAACCCATAAGCCCAATGTTAAAATTTTGTAATTTTAAACTTTAATTTTTAGCAAAATTAGATTTTCCCTGGGGGCGAGACCCATCTCAATCGTATTTTTAAGGTAAAACTAAGTTTATTCCAAAATTTGAAGGAAATCGTCGGAGCCGTTTTTGAGATAATTGTGCAAGCAAGCAAACAAGCAAACAAGCAAACATTGCTCGTATAAGAGTATAGGATATCCTATACTCTTATACGAGCAATGTTTGCTTGTTTGCTTGCTTGCTTGCTTGCACAATTATCTCAAAAACGGCTCCGACGATTTCCTTCAAATTTTGGAATATGGGGGTTTTGGCCACCAGAAATCGATTGGAGCTGGTCCCATAGCTGGGAAAAATCCGGTTTTCGCGCTAGAGCCCTTCAAAGATCCCATGTTATCCTTATGGAAATTTTTTAACTGAACAAAAATCAGCTGATAACTGTAGATAAAATAAACCAATGTGTTACATCTTTAACCTGTGGTTTTAGGAAAATCATACCAATGTGCAGCAAACCTTCCGCCTGGCGAGTGAGCGGAGCGAACGAGCTTTGTGTGAGAAACGAAAGTAATAATTTTACAGAGCTTAAGCTCGGTCCCCCTGGTACTATATATAATACGTGATGCCCTTTTTTTTGTTAACACTACTCCTCCCTTATTTCTGGACCAATTTTAAAGTTTGATGTGTCAAAAGAATGGTCTCAGTTAGTATTTTTGCAATAAGGTTTTAGATTTTTGATATTTTAATTCTGAAGCTCACGGGAAGCCCTCAAAGTTCATTTTTTGTCCATAAGATTTAACATGGGGAACAAATTGTTATTGAATTTCAAACTAAAACAGCTGCTGATGGTAAAACAGACAAACACATGTTAAAATCTATCTGAATGCTGAATGGAAGCAATTGAACTGGTACGGTAGTGAAATATCAACACAGTTCCATACTTTAATTCAAGGACTGTCTATTGTGTGGGATAAATTGTACGTTTTACTTTTTTCTCAAATTTAGCAGGTAGAGTTTGCTTGAATTTTTATTTATGTGTATTTGGGCACACAAATAAGTTTAGTAATTTAACCCAAAAAATCATTCTCCTGATGCACAACAAGTTTGGAACAAGTTTGGAAATTGAAATTTTTTATGTGGGTCTTAAGAGTTATCAGATTGCTATCGAAACAACAAAGAAATACAATAAAAATTAAAATAGAACACTAAATGTTTGCGCATTGGTTTTCAAGCTGCTGTGAACTAGGAAAAGGGATAGTTGGTATAATTACCTTGAACCGTAATGTGATTATATAAAAAAATTAATGCAGAATGCTAGACACATATTTAAAAAAACCTGTTTAAAAGAGGCAACATTTCAAAGTTTTTTTATCTCCAGTATTATGATAAGCTTATTGCAAAAATGGTGTGTATAAGGACAACATTTTAACCAAAATGTAAATGCCGCATCAAACCAAAATGGACACACAAAAAAATTAGATTTTCTTAATTTTTTTGATTTCTTTATTTAAATTTTGTAATACCATGAAAAGATGATTTATTTTGTTATAAATAGTAATAGTGTGGGCTCTTTCACGATGTCGACGACTACCTTATACAGTTCTAGAAGAACAGCCACAGAGGGTCCTGCATAGCTCATACAGAACCGAGGAGTTGCAATGAAATATTTATTTTTCTTCTGTTGTCATTTACGTTTTATGTGTGATGACCTATCTAGATCAAACATCTGTGAATGCATTCTAAATTTTATAGGAGTTCTTAGGCAGAGGCTCTAAGACGAATCGGCATAAGAACAAGAACCATCTTGTAATCCTAGCTAAATTTAAACCTAAAAGAACAACCCAAAATCTCAATACTATCACATTGGGAAGTTGGAGAATTAGTAATGAAGATCGATTGATGAAATACCAATATGGTGTAATCTAATTTTCTCTACAATTTAATTTTCATTCAAAGTAACTTGGTAAATTTCCATGGAGCAATGTTTGATCACCAAGTACTCTGGTAAATGCAGCGCATTGCGCTGCACGGGCCCCCTAGTGACGAATTAATCTACGATCGAATAGGTTTTTTTTCAAACAATGTTTTTTTGATTTTCTAGCATTTTGTATTGTAAAATAACCTCTCCTCAAGAAAAGTTACTTTTGTTTTGGAGATTTGCTGAATGCGTTAACCAATAATAAGTGTGATTTTTCTTTAGGCTTATACGTATAAAAAGGCTTGTATATAATGTTCTTACTCTGCCAGTTCACTTCATGAACTCACACGGTGTTAGCATAACTGTGGAATTACTCATTCGAGCCACCAAGTACAATAATGCGCGAAATGGACTTCTGTTTGAATGTACCCCGTGCTAAACGTGGGATACATATTGAATGCATTAAACTTTAGTAAAATGTACTTTGGTACTTTTCTATACCTATATATTTAGTTTTTAACAATATTAATCAAGCTAAATTCGTCAGCTATATAAAAATAAACTTTTATACTGAAACTCCTTGTATTTATCAATACAGTAGACCCACACACAACAAGTAACCTATTGTAGCGACCTAGGCAGTACCATTGACTATAGAAGTAGCGTTCAATAGTCAATGATTGTACTCTTCGCAACTCGACCTATCCCTGTACAGTTTGGAAGCAAACAAGCCGAGGTCACTCCATCACGTGTGCAACCAACATTTATTTATTTGTCTTGCGAGGGGCTTCAATCGATCGGGCCGATCAGCTGATCAGATGGTCGGCGAGTTCTACCGGCCGGTCCGATCGCCTTTCTATTCTGGGTTTAAACCACTTTTACTTTTCAAGACACAATTTCCTCGTCCAGGCTGATCAGGAATTTTTGAGGGGTTAACATTGAGATGCAAATGGCACATTCGTTATGAAACTCCGCTTAATGTTGCTTTGACATTTTGAATTCTTATGTTGGTTTAGGAGCGGATAGTATTGTTTCAGGAATTTTTATTCAGACTTTAAACTCAAGGATAAAAGTATAGAATCAGGGTTTTATTGTTATTATAACGTTACGAATGAGAATTAATTGGCGGTTACAACACGATGAATATAACAGATCACAAAGTTCATTTTGTAATGTAACAGTAATTGGTATTTTGTAACTAAAACAACAACAAGAGTGAATGATTCAATGGTCTACAAATTGTTGGTGCAAATTTAATCTGATGTTGAGTTGTATCGAATAGATTTTAAGGTTATGAGGTTCTAGAGAAAAATGATGTTAAGAACTGAAATCTACCTTTAGAGCAAATAAAATAACACAAATATCCTATACTCCAAAAATGTTTTGCATGAAGAGACTTCACTGATAAGTTACTAATAGTACAGAAGAATATTTATACGACTAACATTTATAACGACCCTAATGCATGAACAACAAACAAATAATGTAATCTGGCGATTCAATTTCTTATGACTCGACGCTTCTTCAGCGCGCAGGAAAGTGAGGCTCAGGCTAGGAAGTCGGAAGGAGAAGAAAGCGAAATCTGGCGGCGCCACAGTGAACTTGTGCTTTCACCGCAGCCACAGCTGACTGGGGACTACAAGACAACAACAGGGAACAGGGCGAGCGCCAGCAGTGACAGAGCGTGATTGTTGTGTTTAGTCCAGTGATTACGCGTTAAAGTGGTTATGTTAATACTAATGCCATCTGTTTAAACATAATTCTCGTTGCGGAACCCATAAATTTTTCACTAAAGGTTTGAAAACTCCCGGGTCGAAGCTTTAATGTTTTCCAAAAGCGATGGCGATTAGGGGCTGAGTGCGGTAGTAACACTCATCCACAAAAGTATAATTTTATATGTGAAGCCAATAAAAGCCACAGTTAGTTGCAACTTAAATGGCAAATAGTTTTTATAAAAAAATATGTATATATTTAAAACAATTTTAAGGTTAGGCCGAATTTTTATTAATAGAAAATCTCTTCAAAGTGTGTTTTATCCCTCCCACCACCACTTTCAACTTTTTACATAAAGTTATGTAGACAAACTTTAAACTGGAGGACGGGTAAATGAAAATCAATGCGATCAAATATAATGTGTAGGCCTAAAGCCGCGTCTGCACTATGGCCGTACATGTTCGACGAACAGGCTCTGACGAGCCTTTGTTTGTTTGTTGGGATTTTTATACAATACAAATAAGATTGCCAGTAATTGTTCGTGAGAAATGGTTGTTAAGCGTTTGTCTTACAAGTTCGTCACAAATGTTCGTCTAGTGTGGACGCGGGTTAAGGAGAATCTGTATACAAAGAGCAAATTTATAGGCCTGTTAAGTCGGCATCTGCTACGCGGCGACACGCTGCACGCAGCTGCTACGCCACGCGAAAACCAACCAATGCTTTCAAATGAGAGCTTACACTCTACAGTAGCGCCATCCCTGCCACGCCTCTGCCACTGTAGTGTGTAAGCTCCCATTAAAAGCATTGGTTGGTTTTCGCGTGGTGTGGCAGTCGCGTGCAGTGTGCCGCCGAGTAGCAGATGCGCCACTTCAATATGTCAGGCCCTGTATAAGCTATTTCGATCACATTCTATGTAAACAAATGCGTTCGATTAACAAAACCTTGGAATGTTTTGCTATATAAGGTTGATTAAAAGTTCGTTAGGCTTTCTCCTACTTAATTTATAAAGTAATAAACTAACCATAAATATTTATGATGATCAGGTATATTAAAGGGCCCTTAAGGTGTATTAAGGCTGCAAGGTGTGTGAAAAGCCTAGCGATATCATCGAACACC
This sequence comes from Neoaliturus tenellus, assembly GCA_030545055.2. Lineage (NCBI taxonomy): Eukaryota > Metazoa > Arthropoda > Insecta > Hemiptera > Cicadellidae > Neoaliturus > Neoaliturus tenellus. Next base: position 72,878,863 of record CM061532.1, on the reverse strand, counting down.
AGCATGATAATTTTATTTATAACACAAATTCAATTCTGCAATATAGAGGGCCACGATCTGTTGACCAAAACTCTTTACATCTCAACCAACCCAACAGTTACTTTACGTTATTTAATTGTACAGTTTGACAAGAAGTTAGTTTTATTTACAGTTAGCACATTTGAAACAAATCGAGAGGTTCATCCAGGTAGGCTGTGGGCGAAAGTAGCCTGCAGGCTTGTGTAGTGGTGACAGTGATTGGCCGACAATAGACATGCGGTACAATAATCCCTGGGCGCCGTTTCCTACTGTACACTTTCTATCTATTCATAGAGTGGCGAAACTACTTCGATTTATTATGGTCTAATATGTAGAACAAGGTGATTGCCCTTTCATTTCCATTTGATAACCAATGTCATGACTGAAATAATTACGTCAACAAATATATTGTTCATTTCATTTTCTTGAAACACCGACGCGACACACTCTATGGTGCGTATTTTAAGATGAAAATACTGAAGGGTGAGTGAGATGGATCGGTGTTGATTTGTTAGTGACAAAAGATTATTGTTAATACATTATGATAAAACTAGTAATAAAACCATTACCAAAATAAGTTAATACTCCATTTGTGACATCAGATATTAAGAGTCATCTTTACTTTACCCCTGTGCCAGTAGCCCATTGTTGGGCAGTCGGCAATGTTAATCATACGGCTTTTAATGCAAAACATGGTATTTTATTCCCCTGTTTTGGACGCCGTTTTTCGACCGATTTTTTTTAAACTTGGTAAGTGTTTAACTGAATAGTTATATTAGGTCCCTCATACCTCGAAATTTTGAATATTTAACAAATATTACTCTCTGTGACGTCGCAAAGTAACTCGATTTTCCTTAGTAATATTTCAAAATTTAGTAGACCTAAAATTTTCGAAATTTCGAGGTATGAGGGACCTAATATAACTATTCAACTAAACACTTACCAAGTTTAAATACAATCGGTTGAAAAACGGCTTCCGAAACAGGGGAATAAAATACCATGTTTTGCATTAAAAGCCGTATAGTTAACATTGCCGACTGCCCAACAATGGGCTACTGGCCCAGGGGTGAAGATGACTCTTAACTCTTCAAACTCCCAGGATTTATTTTTATAATACAGGTAAGATTGTACAATCAATTAATTTAATGATTGCATGACAATTTGTATAAAATATACATTACAGAAATAATACTTTTTATTTTTCATTTTCCATCGCTCATTTTAGCACTTTACCAAAGCCAAAACTGCCACCCCCACAAGTTGGCCGAAAAATCATTGCCACGGGATAGATTTATGTCAAAGCTTGTAAGATTTTAAATGTTGTGGCTCTGTTTCGTAGTTATTAGAACAGTGTAAGGAAGTTCAATGAATGAATGAGGTGGGGATGCGACAGTTAACAGCATTAGCAAGTGCTAAACTGACACTGAGAAGTGTTGTCATATATGAAATTATTGTTTTTAATCGAATACATAACTGAGTCAAAATCAAAGCACCTCAAGTCAAATAGCAAGCCAAATCGCCATCTCCCTTGCCAAATCATAAAACTGAAACTGACCCGATGATACAACCTTGTGGAACACCCGCTGCTCTGGACCAGACCATCCGAGCTGGTGACGGTGACCTCGACAACTCATGAGCCTTTGACACTTCACGGTCGAACTCGGAAGGTCCTTTCTTCCAGTCAAGACCATGCGGTGATAAATCATCCTTTACACTTATCACTTGTCACTGTCCCAGCAGCGCCCTACCATATAGGCGAAGTAGGAGATCGCCTAGGGCGCCGAGGGTCAGGGGGCGCCATCGCGGCGGGCACCAGCGACGTAAAGAGCGCCCACAATCGGCAGAAAAGAATTCCTCCAGTTATGTGTCCCAATGCTAGTTATATTTGGATAGTTATACCATTGTGCCTCCTTTCTTTCTTGCGAGAGAAAAATAAACAACAGACAATGAATTGAAATTACAGTTTCAAGCAAGTTTAAGTTTAGCGAACTGTGTGAGGAAGCAAAGTGCGCAAAGCTAATAAAGCATCGATTTTATATTAATTTTAGCCTCACGGACATTAAATCTTTCAGAATTAATTCTGAGTAGGATACTCGGACATGTGTTGTAATGAATAACAGACGACATTGTAACCACGAATTTTATAAAATGGAGTTTCTCGTTAGTTTGGCTAGCAAATTGATTTAAAAAATTTCTAAAGTTAACAATGAGAAATTCTGAAAAATCTGTTCTTAGAAAAAACTCTTTAATAAACCAATGAAATACAAACTAATATTGTATCTAATACAGTAAGTAAATTTGTGTCAAAGATTGAAAAGCTATTCTCAGAAATGTTATTTTCAGGATCAAGTAGACATGTTACAGCGATTAGATTAATTAATTGGTGTGACAAGGAAATAATTACCAAAGTAAGAAAGGTGATTTAGGAGGAGATAAAAGAAGTAAGTTAGAGAGAGAGAAAATAAAAAGTTAACTAAAACAAACGAGAGGGTGGGAAAGAGAGGGGAATGGAGGGGGCAGGAGAAAGAAAGCTTAGCCTTCTCCTCGGAGCCGGTCGTCCTAGGTGGCGTTGTGCAAGATCAGGGTCAGTAAACACAACACGCGGTGGCTGTCGTCGGTTGCCATGGTGACGTGGTTGCGGGACCCGCCGCCGCGGCGTTGGCGTCGTCACGTGATCGATAAAGGTCGGCCACCATACCAACCACCCGACCCTGCGACGTGGCCTACCACCACGCAGGCACCGGCACGGGTCAGGGATGAAGAGGGTGTGCAACAAAAACATGTAAAGCCACAGAGAAGCAAAATAGAAGTCTTTTATACAGATAAATAGTCTAAATGGATGGAGAAAAGGGCGGCATTTCCAGACTAAATAACGTCCGCACTGGCCGAACATTCGCGGCGCATTGTTCCGTTGACACAAAAATAAAAAAAATTAAAAACTCACGAATAAACCATGTAATTTAGATTAGAAATAAGTACCAACCAACAAACATACTTCCAGTGCGGATGTGGCTTTAAAATCTCGGCGAATATATAGGAAAATATTAGTGTACAACTGTATTGAAGTATGCCTGTCACGAAGTTTTCCTTTTATTGGTTTAATGATTCGCATTTCCTTGCCATTGGAAGATCTAAACACGAAATTCTGTAACTTAAAAGTATTATTTTAACAAATAGAATCCTTGTAAAAATTAATTCTAATGTGCAATACCGGTCAAATGATTTTAGGGAGAGAAGAAATATTTTTTTACGCACACAGGGGCCAACCTGTGATGTTGGACTCGGACAAAAAATCCAGTAGATTATGCACTAAAAAAATCCCCTTTCACTTTTGGACTAATTCAAAATTGTTTATTTTTAATACGAGTATACAACATAGTATTGACTAACCTTTCGTTATTAAATAACAAAAAAATACTTAGGCCTACTTGATTGAATAAGTTTGTGCTTGGCCTTGATGCTGGTTTGATTTTTAGCTGCTTGTTGTCTTCGTCGCAGTGCTTTGCCTTATTTTAAATTGGAGTTTTTGGAGGTGTAGAGTAAATATTGTAAACTTATATGCATATTATATATTGATTATTTTCGTTTGTAAACGTTCAACAATTTTACCTTCAGTGTGTGTTTGAACCTAAGTAGAGGATGAAACCGATGACCTCAAAATAGCGACGAGTTTGCACAAAAACACCAACTCAGCGCAACGCAAACTGGCGATCACAGCAAATCATGGGCAGTGACACTCGCCTCAACAATGTGAAACCAATCCATTTTGTGCCATCTATTCAGCTTTGACATATAAGGTTGTTCCAACAACCACATGCGGTCCGGTCAGGCTCGTTGCTTTTGAAGGTAATTTAGAACATTTTGGATTGGCCAAAATGTTTGCCCACACGTGGAGTGTTAGTCATCGATAATTTTTGCAGTTAATTAGCCGTGCGTCCAGGTAGTCTACAGTGGGTATCGTGCAATTCGATCAGCTGAGCCAAGGTTGGGCCGTGGGCACGTGGTCGCGCGCGTGACAGAAGTCCTGCAACCGTAATGGAAGCCCTACTGCAAACGTTTGTTGTTGTTCCGAAAAACAAGTAATGGCTTGATTCTTGTTTTTATTTTAAACTATAAAATACACAAGAAGGAATTAGAAGAGGAATAAAATTATAGTAAAACAAAATGCAAGCGAGAGGCTGAGAAAAACAAAAACTTTGGAATAATAGTGAGTTAGTCATAGTTTGTAAAATATTTGCCAGACACAATCTAAATAAAAGTATTAAAAGAAACTGGTATAAGATGATATTTTGTTTTGGAAATTCTTAAATATTGTTAAACGATGTACATGAGGAATAAACAGTTATGGTACTACATTATTATCATCATAAATTTTAATTTTATAACATTAAAAATTCTTACGGGACTTCGAAGCATAGCTCGAGGTTTCCGAATATTTACAGTGGAATAATATAAAGCTTGTTTAATCCAAGGCATTTATAAACTTTTTAAGTCCGAATATGAATGTTTTACAATTATATACAGCCACAAATAAAAAAGGTTTAAATATGAATCAAAATATTTGTAAAAAATCAGACCACATTTAACAAAATATTCGTTATATTAACATTTACTTCGTTAAAATTCAAATAATACAAATTTTAACAATTAAGAAGTGTAGGGACAGCCAATGGTTATGGAAATCAGGTTCTTTATTTGTTCAAATGCTTTAAATCTAATCCTCACAAAAACGCACCTTGGACCTTATAAAAAACAATTTTGAGTAAAACTATAGGTACAAATGTGGCAACAATGTATTGACTCTCATCGGACTACTTTCGTGAATCCTACTATAGTTAAGTTATTACAATAAAATATATGCATAAAATAACATTTATAATTTAAGATATAATAATTTTTGCTGTTATATCGTACAAACCAACTAAACTACAAAATATCAAAATTGGTACTGGCCAAAGGAAAAGCATAACTGCTTTCCCAGGTCTGCTGTAAAACCTTTTTGTGTTCCGTACGTTATTTGAAACATTAAAACTAAAACGGAAGTCAAGTTAAGATAAATAAACGGTATCAGTTTACTGACACATACTTTCTCCCAACAATATAAAAAAGGTGTTAAAAGCTCCAAACATTAATGTCTTGATGACTCAGTCATGTAGCTACCAGCTGAGCAACGCTCGTTTGACCCTACGTGCGTCTGTGACTTTTAACAACCTACTGCGTTTACTGCTAAACGAAAAATTGAATTTTCTCCGCAACCACTTGACGTAGAGCAATAATTTAAAATAATGGATTATTTAGTTTTTTGAGCTTGATTTAATGGTGATAAGTAAAATTTATTTCGAGACAACAGCTATTTTGAAAATTCAAAAAATTGATTTTTTAAACACTTTTTACTCCATAACTTTTGAACGCGCATTTTCTCGGAGATGCGGGTGGTGTCATTTTATTCAACATTTTAAGGTCAATAAACCACAAAATTTTAATCCAAATCGTTAGAGCCGTTTTTGAGAAATTTTGATTTTTGACGATTTTTGAGGGTTTTTGGGGGTAAACCACCCTTAAAAATAAAAAATTTAAAATAATGAAAAAAACGCCTGGAATTATCGTGGGTTTGGACCTAAGTACCAAATTTCACCAAAATCGGACCATTGGGGCATTCTCTAGCTCTGTATACATCCAGACACACACACACACACACACAAACACACACACACACACACACACACACACACACACACACACACACACACACACACACACAGACATCACTCCGAAAACCACTTTTTTGGACTCAGGGGGAACCAAAATGGATAAATCCACCAACAACTCAAATTCGAAAATTTTGACGAAAACAATACTTTCTCCATATACTATGGTATAGGGGGAGAAAGTAAAAAATTATTATCTTTACCATCACACAGCTGATTAAATAAGCGCCTGAAGCATTTTGCTACGGGTACGATATTTATTGTAACGACACCATATTACTTTGTTTTACATTTTTAATATTAGTTAATAACAAGACATTAGACAATTATCAAATTATCAATTATCAATCAAGGTAAAATCAACCTTATGCAACCATAAATGTTGCAACCCTGGAATACTTTTGAATTCCTTACTGTTTCTAACATATTAAGACAATCTTCAACTCAAACGAGAATAATATTGTTTAGTGCAGCATTGGTAACACTTGCAGGTAACAAAGAGTAACATGTCGATTTTTTAACCGTTGTAGGCTTTACTCGGTGGTGACAACCAGGTTGCCGCCGAACTGGCACCATTTCTCTTATGGGATCTAGCTCACCTGTCTATAGAGACTACAGTCATATTGACAGAATGTCTTTTGCTAAACTACTCAAGTGTTACAATAGGAAACGGAAGTGACATTGCCATTATAGTAGGCTACACGGGTGTTGCAGAGGTTCACGTCTCACGAATTTGCCGAGGCAATTTTCTTCCGGTTCTCGTTTGAACGTGAGCCAAAGTAATTTGTTTGAGTAAATACTCGTTTTGTTCTGTACCACAGTCACTTCTTGTAGTGGTAATGACTTCCTGTAACAAAGTGCCAATAATTTCTCTCCAGCTTATTAGGTAACTGAAGAGTATGACAAAAGTTATTTAAACAAACCCCTGATATTCACATGGTAGCCTACGGTGTAGTGCCCGTTTGCTGGAAGTGCTTTATAGTGATTTCACTATGCCCAAATCAGGCCTTCCATTCAATATTTTATGTTTATTGTATTGTAAAATGCGCTTGTGTGTTTTTTCATTCTGGAATTAGGGTAAAACAAAGTCATTGCAGTGAATATTTTAAGAAGTGCCTGAAGCCCTGAAGCCGGGGTCATCTACGCGGGATATAGGCCTATCTTTAATTGATAAGGAACAGATTTTTAGACCCTAAAATAATTGGCTCGTGAATAGGACACGTCAATAATGTAATGTATAACGTGTTTATAAGACTATGGTTAAAGCCATCACATACGTAAGACATGAACCGATATTTCCTCGCTAAAAGTAGGCTTAATAGGACTTTCATGTCAGTGTGTTTCTTCAATTGTATAAGGAAATAATCAAGCACTCCTTCCAAGGGAAATCCTTAATCTATATAATTTAAAAGGACTCGGCGTACCTATCTAGAATACGACAAGCTTACAGTCAATTTTAAGTAAAAGGAAATATGTGACTGAAGCTATTATTAAGAGAGTATGGACAGAAAATGTTCCGTAAGACTATAATTTGATAGTGGTAGGGCCTAATTGTTTTTTTATTTTCGGGATTTTTGGTATCTTCAGTGTATTATTTTCATTTGTTTGAATTAAACTGAAACAAAAGGCTACTCATAAATCCAAATTAAATTTCAACCGTCTCTTTGCGGCCACAGATGGTTGTAGCCAGCAGCGTCGCTGTGCCTCTCAGGAAGGCGAAGAACAATCCGCCACTGGGCGGTGAAAGTAAGAGAGTGCGACCCAGAGGCCTACTTGCCGGACGGACAACAGAAGACAACGGTACATGATGTGGAACAACGAAGAGCCGCCGGGGATGGGGCTGAGGCTGGTGAGCCGCTACTTCTGGACGATCCATCAAGCAGTAGATGACAGTGGCGCGAAGTATCTGCCACCTCGGCGCGGATTCGGCGGAATCACCAGTGGTATAGCAGGAAAACTTTCAGAGCGAGAATGCTTTACAATTGTTTATACTGTATGAAACATTTAATTTATCTCTTAAGTATTGACAATTTGAGAATCAAGACAGATTTTTCAAGTTGATGAGTAGAAGACCCAGAAATTACGTTCCTGCATGAAACAGGGGTAGAAAAATCTCCCCCCAGGCCACTTTACGAGCTGTAACAGACTCTGAAAAGTTTCCGAACTTTTACTTTTAAAAATGCCTTCATCGCCTATAACCCTGTCTGATTTTTCCCTTCATAAAAATAATTTTTATAACGTTGTAAAAGTGTTTTTAGAATTTGGTCGAGACCGATGGGATTAGTTTTAAATTAAATGTGTTAAACATCATTTGGATTTGATTTAGTGAAATGTACGAAGGAGCCCGAGCTTATGCTTGGTAAAATTACCAAGCGTCACTTTCCTTTCTTGAAAAAATCTCGTTCGCTCCGCTCACTCGCAAGGCGCAGGATGTTCACTTTGGTATGCATTGGTTGAACCACAGATTAAGGTGTAATACATTAGTTTGTATATAACAATGTATCTAGAACACACCCTCAAAGAACTTGATAGAGCCCCTCAAAGTTTCCATGTTATCCTTATGGTTATTTTTTGTAGCTACTAATTTGAAAAGAAACAGCTGATAATTGTATGCATCAAGAAATTTAGAATCAGAAGGAGATAGGTGACATCAACAAAAGCAATAACAAAATTTATGACGTCAAAGATAAAGCACTTAAAATATTCAAAGCAAACCACTCATGTGTCAAGATAAACAACATGACGTCAGAGGTGCAGGACCGCTTCAATCAGCTGTTCTACTATAAACATATTTTCCCAGCAGTAGGACCAACACTGCAATATTCAACCAAAAACTCCTTGGACAGAAACATTTTGGCCCTTATATTTAATCATTGTTTTCTAGTATACGATTTACATAGTTATTTTCTTATTTTAAATTTATTTAAAGAAAGTTTTATCATTAATTGATCATCAGATAGTGATTTTGTTGATTATCAAAGTTTTGATTGTAGACAAAATTCAAATTTCGATAGCTTTTGTTAGTTTTGAAGAGATAAACGAAACTGGCTTGGTAGCTGAGTGGTTATAGTGCTCGCCTTTGAATCCAAAGGTTGCCGGTTCGATCCTGAGAACAGTTAGTAGCTTTTTAAATGTTCGATTCCGATCCCAGTTGCCATTTTTGTCATTGGGCTATTAATTAATAATGCTTTCTTACAACTGGTCGATGTGGTAAACACCTCTTCGGTGAGCCCCTCCATTAAACACTGGGCTGCTGGACGACAAGGGATTCCAGCCATGCTTGATTATTCTTGATTTTTTTCGCGTTCTTGATTGGAGGCACGTCGACAAACGAATGCTTAATGGGGATGGCTGGTGTGTTGTTGCTTGGTGTTTAGGACGATTTAGTCGAGGCTGGTGCGTAAAGGTGGTTCTTCACAATCTTATTGACCTTCGGAGGGTATGTTGGACTACCTCCTTAGAAATGTCTATGGGCTTGTTCGGCGATTTCAGAGTTTTCAAGAAAAATGCCGGAATCGTTCCCCACGGCTCCATTATCAGGCCGATGACCTTTAGCTTTCTAAGACATACTGTTCCTTGAAACAGGGTACCTTGGGGTCGTAGATGGCTTGTTTTTCTTGATGTACTATCTCGGGTTGATCCGCCTTGTCTTCGAACCGAACGGTTGGATCAAGAATCACCCCCTTTCTGGTTAGTTTGTCGAAGGCCAAAATATCAGCACGACGATGGGACTCGTCTTCCTCTAAACAGTGTACTTCCTCAAATACTTCAAGCCCCTGTACTCTCAGGGCACCAGCCAGTGTGCGTTGAATCCAGCGGTGTATTTCGTTCCATAGGAGTTTAACAAATTTTCAACCTTTGCTGAAGATGTGAGTAACAAGACTGGGGTTTGGACCGTTCCCCGTCAAAACGTAAAAAATACCACTGGCGTAGATACACCCAAAATAAAAAATAACAAAATAAACATATTGAATTTGAAGCTTAACATATTTAATCTTACCATGAGTTCACTAGAAGAATCGCTTTTGTGCACATTGTTTTTACTGTAGAAAATACTGTAGAAGATAGTTTTCGGTGATGAAGACTCTTAAATAAAATAAGAGACACCTACAAGATACGAGGGTACAGGGCCATACTGGATATCAGGTGAAACCCCACTCACATTCGCTTGCTATAGAGCCTCAACGAATCCATTAACTGTACCATTGTGAAGAAATAGCGCATAGAAGGAAAAATTCTGGCCTCTTAGTCTCGGTAAAAATAAAAAGAGAGATATGGTACATCAATGATGTATAATTATTTTTAGCCTGATTCCTCCTGTATGGATTATATAGATGTACATAATCGTAACAGACTGCATATCAATAACCAACGAGACATAAAGTGTGTTTTACAACATAAGTAAATCTTACGATAAATGCTAATAAGTACTCATTATGAAATCCTGACTTTGCTAATACAAATTGTAATTTGTTGATTCTGATAATTAATTATGCCTTGTGCCTTGCCTCAACCGCACAGCCCTCCAAGATGAAAGTGGCGCACGGGAGGCTTGTTATGCATATGCTCTGAGTAGGCCTATCCAGGAATTTGTACCTGGGGAACCCATTAACATGTCCAGGGGAAGAGATAGAGAAAGCGATCCTTAGAGAAATAGCTTTAGGTACGGTAGTAGGAGGGCGAAAAGGTCTCCTATATGGTCTTTAGAGAATTTACTTTTCTTCCCATATTTGTAGATACCGGTATTGCAATTGCTTGCGATATATATCAACGCAAATTATGAAGTTTCCTTCATAGCACGCCTAAAAACGTAAATTCAAAATTTGATTTTTTATTTTTTTGTCAACGGTTTTGGTCCCATAATCCCGGTTTCTAGGGTCATAATCCCTAAGCACGCCTCTTCTTTCTTTTCATGATGATGTACCGTATTTGGATTTTAAGGCTTGTTTACACAAACTAGTGCTACTTGTGAATGTTAAAAGATATGCTTTTCGCCCTCAAACCGGAAGAATTTTCACATATTGCCTTAACATATTCTTACAGAATAATCGTGATATAACTAATTTCACATGGGACTCACTTTGATTTTCTCATAGGTAGTGGTGAGCTCGAGGTGGTGCACGAAGGGGTTGAGAAGGTCCTTGTTGGTCTCGGACAGGGGGTTGGTCCTGTCCCCCGCGAGACAACCCCCGTTCATCATCGCGCGGAAACGGAAACACAAACACTGGACACAACTGCGACGGAACCGGAAGGAACTACCCGCACCTCATCACGAGGGTGCCAAACGTCAAACTGCCGCGAAGTTTGTAGTTGCCGCGTCTGCGGTGAGAGAGTACACTAGTGACGCCGCGAGGCGGACCTCCTTGGAACTAACTGGCCTGGGAGCGCTACCGTGCACAGAATCTGCTTTACCACCGAACTGGAATACACTTGAAATTTTCATGGTCCATGGTTGAAAACATGAAAAGAGTGAGGATAACCTCAATTCAAAACATTTTGTTTGTTTACAGCCCATATGATTTTGTTGGAAATCAGCTTATTTGTGTAAACTATAGCTAAAGTTGAGACGAAACTCTTTGGATTACGTTTTTAAGCAACCATTAATACATGATATAAACTGTTTCCCGTCGATTTCATATTTTTGAGGTCAAATCTTTACTTATGGGAGTAATTTTCTAGGATTTTGTTTTATATTTTATATATACGTTTTAAAATCGTAATTTTTAACATTGTTCTTATGGGTTGATATTTTGGTAACGAAATAACAAATAAAAGTAAACAAGAATAAAGATTAATTTTAAGCAATTTTTTTGACAGCTGTTAACTGTGAAGAGTCTTGTGTAAATTTACCATGACACTATAACAAACGAGAATTAAAATCAAGGATCAAGGCTCAGTTAACCTGGTACTGGTAGAAACACAAGAAAAAAAACAGATGTCTCAGTTATGCCAAAATTTTAAATAAATTTTACCCAGAACTATTATTTGGATCCAGATAAACTGGTTTTTTCAGGTGGCGATCTCTAGTACTTAATTTGTAAGTTTCTTGGGTCCACATCAACTAAAATTTTATGTTGATTATGTAGTGACAGAGATATATTTTATTTTCAATGTGACTTTAAAATTCATATGAATTAGCAGTTAAGTTAAAATTCACATTTAAAATCTTGTTGTCTATTCGAAGAATAGGCTCTAGAGTGACTCTTATTGCAAATGTAATGTCCGACGATTACTCTCGATAGAAGTCACAGATCGGTCTCAAATTTCAGTCGAATATTCTTTATGCAATTTTTAAAACTAAGTTCGTTGTTGAAAACATTTGGTTGGATATTAATAAAATAAACCTAAAATATAACTTTTTAATTTTCCCCATAAGAAATGCATTGGAGGCATTTTTAATCGTCGGTTCTTTGTTGAGTGGAGCTCCTATACTACACTCTGGCTTTTTATTTACACGTACTCCTCCGGAACGGCTGGAGTGATCCTCAAGAAATTTTGCTTGGTCATAGTAACCATTAATGGGAATGTATAAATCTGAAATGGTCTAAATCGGACATAAGGGTTCTGCCCTACGGCCCTTTAAAGTTACCATGTTATTTTGATAGGAGACATATTTTATTTGGTTTGTTTACTGTGTGTATATTATACAGCTGTTAGGTGTTAGCTGTTTGTGAATACAGTAGTTTTATGTTAAATTTTTGTTTTGTTTATTTTAGTGGTTTGTTTACCTTTGTACGTGAATGAAATACCACGTTTACGGAGAGGAGGTGCAAATCTTGGACGACGCACCATTTAATATCTTGTAAACATTGATAATAACACGCCGCAGCAAACCTGCGTACTCAAAAATAATTAGAGTATTACAGACTTGTGGCGAGTAAGCGAAGTGAACAACCTAAATCTGGCGACGAGTGTGCAGCGAATGAGCTGACAAAAAAGATGAGTGAGCGCAGCGAACGAACTAAACCCTGACGGCGAGTGAGCGTAGCGAACGAGCTCACTTGAATTACCTATAAAACATTTGCTATTATTTATTTAAAAAAATAGTCGCTCCGCTCAATATTGCAAGCAGACAACTGCATTGTATACCTAATGCAGTTATGAAATGATTCATGATCAGCTGGTTCATGAAATGAAAAGTAATGTTTTCTTTTTCTAGCAATTTTTATGATATTTTAGAAAATATCGAAGCTTATATTTGCTAGAATCAGTGTTTTAAAGTAATTTAAGGTATGTTTTATATATACAAAGTTACATTAAAATGAAGAGTTTTAAATTTGAAGAGAAAACTTACATTACATAGTTACCCCAATTATTGAGGTTAGTTATTGAGACACAAGTTAAAATGTCAAAACATTCCGTTATTTATTTCTTTTTACAAACATTGATATTTGCTAAAATTGTTTGCTTGTCAGTAGAGTCTAAAAATGAACAGCTTAGCACAGAATATAATGCTTATCATTGTAAAGAAATTGAACTACATTGGGTTTATTTTGAAATAGCCAATGATAAATTTAAAATTGACAGAGCTTTAGAAAATACAAACTACAGGTTTAAAAAGAATCGCTGGAGAGTGTTATGGAAATTTTCAACTAACAGAATTAAGTACTCATATATAATTTTAGTGACATTCATACTTTTGAGCGGAGATATAGAGCAAAATCCAGGGCCAGATGCAGGAAATTTGTTACAAGAATGCCCTATGTGTCACAAATATTTTAGAAGAGTGGAGTCTCATATCAAAGCATCACACAAATATGATGTACCAAATGAAAGTGTTTGTTCTCGTGATTCGAATAAGAAACCACGAAAAAGCATTTTGAATAGTGTCAAAAATAAGGTTGAGAACGAAACTTACGAAAAATGGTACAGACTAGGAGATGAAGAGTTACAATTATGGGTAGACAGTTATTTAGATCTAGCGGAAAATATCAACTTCATGAATGCGACAGTGGGTAATTTAATTCTAAATGAAAACGACATGGAAACAATAAAAGATATGACTAAGCAGCTTAACATTTTAGAGTTTACATTTATTCCAATGAATAACAGAAAAAATACATGTAAGGATCCTCTCTCCCCAAATTTTCATTGGTCTCTATTGATCTTCAGTAGAAATGAATCATTTTTTTATCACTTAGACTCGCTTTCTCCATTTAATCATTCATGTGTTTCCAACTTTGTATGTAATATAAATAAAACCTTGTCTAACGAGAATGAATATGAAATTATTGAGGTTAACTGCAAAGCGCAAAAAAATTATGTGGAATGTGGGGCACACGTATTGCATAATACTCATGTTGCCTCAAATTGCATTCAAAACAATCAAAAAATCAACAATAACAAAAAGTTTTTGGATGATTTTTCTGTGACCAAGATATACAACCAAATTGAGTTAGTGAGAAGGGAGAATATCTCTCGCAATGTCAGAAATGTAAAGCCCAGAATCCAAAATGAGAATAAAGAAGACGTTGTAAATGTGGAAATTGAACAACAATCTTTTACAGTTTCCACAACAATTTCGCAAAGCGATGATGCGTTAGAATCAATCAATGACACTCAGGTAGTAGATCTTGTAACATTAAAAAAAGCCAATTTAGAACGTTGTAAAATTTGTGGAAAAAGTTTTAAAAGTAGAAAAGGTATTAGTACACATATTGCAAAGTCTCATCAAGAAATTCAAAGGGGAAAGTTAGTTAAAAAATATGAAACAGAAAACAATGTAGGTCTGAGTACTATATGCACGGATAATATAGATGACAGTAATGAGTTAGATTTTTCTGAAGGGAATAATAAAAATCCAAGCATTCTTGAAAAACAGTACGATGAGTGGTTAAACATCTTTAAAGAAAGTCTGGATCCTAAGATTTTTGACTCTAAACTATCTGAGTTCCTTGAATTTTTAGTTAAATCAATTGACATTTTACCAGGCCCTAAACACCCTGCAAAAAAATTTTACGAAATAAGAAAAAAGAAAAAAGATGTAAAAATGTCAAGAAATTGTAAAGAATCAAGTAACCCGATTAGAAAAACTATAAATGACCGAAAAAAAACGAAAAGAAAAATATAACTATCAAATTATTCAATATGAATACTATAACACAAGACGAAAAGCAATAAGAAAAGTTATGGAGGATAGTTGCAAAGGATGTCAAATTGACCTCACTGAAATTTATGATCATTTTCATGAGCGTTTTTCTCATGAAAATACATATATGTTACAAGAGTATAAAGAACCAAACAAGGACGTTTTATTTGAAAATAATATGAATTACACTGATAAAATAACAGTAAAAGACATATTGAATGCGATGAATAAAATAAAGATTGACACAGCATGTGGCCCTGATCGTGTCATAATGAGGTCAATAAAAAACGAGAAAGTTCCTGAAATACTATCTTATATTTTCACTTTCATGCATCAAAAGAATATTGTTCCATCAATATTGAAGAAAGGAAGAACTATTCTTTTGCATAAAGGGGGTGACAATAGAAACATAAATAACTGGAGGCCCGTTTCTATTTGCTCAGTTATAAGAAGAATTTACGAAAAGATAATAGACAAAAGATTGAAGAGTTATATAAAGTTCAATCCATTTCAACAAGGTTTTATTTCAACACCTGGTACATACGTGAATGCTAACATTCTTAACTCTGTATTAATATCCGCCAAAAAAAATGAAAAAGATTGTAGCATACTATTTTTAGACGTGACAAAAGCATATGATAACATTAGCCATAGTCATCTTGAATCTTCTCTGCGAAGTTTACCAATTCCAGACAAACTTAGGGATACAATATGTGAGTTACAAAAAGAGAATGTTACACAGGTGGAAACAGTCAAGGGAAAAACCAAAATTATACCCCTGAAACGTGGTGTATTTCAAGGAGCACCCTTATCACCAACCTTGTATAACATTAGTGTTGACCATATACTTGATACTATGAGCGAAGAAGGAATAAAATCAGAATACGGATATAAAGTTGATGAAAATTTGCCAGCAATAACAATTCTTGGTTTTGCGGATGACACGGTCATTATTGGTAAAAATAAAGAAGCTGTTATAAATCTATACAACATGATTCTGCCATTATTCGAGGAAATTGGTCTACAAATTAACAACTCTAAAACAAACATAATACATATTGAAAAAGGAAAATTGAAACCAACTGAATTTACTTTGGGTGGAGTCCTGCTGCAGTCTCTAAATTATGGAGAAAAAGTTAAATATTTAGGCATTAATTTTGAAAATGAAATTGTGGCTGACAAAAGTAAAATAATTAAAACCATGAATGAAAAAGTTGAAAAAGTTACATCAACCCCATATTTAAAAACAGACCAAAAATTTTACGTTTTAAATAAATGTGTTTGGCCAACATTGGTGTATCCTTTGCAGACAGCCCCTTTAACTAAACTTACTAAAGATTTTCTAGATGATGTGGACAAAATTATCAGGTC
This sequence comes from Neoaliturus tenellus, assembly GCA_030545055.2. NCBI lineage: Eukaryota > Metazoa > Arthropoda > Insecta > Hemiptera > Cicadellidae > Neoaliturus > Neoaliturus tenellus. Next base: position 72,862,678 of record CM061532.1, on the reverse strand, counting down.
AGCAAGTAAGGAAATTTTTGAGTTACCAGGCGATATACCCAATGCAATGATATATGCCCCAAAAAATAAAAAAGGGCTGGGCATGTTCAGGGCATCATGGGAGGCCCCATTGCAACATATAAATTGCTGTAAAATTCTTTGTGACGTAAACAATCCTTATATTACAACATTTCGGAATTTTCAACAAGAAATAATAAATTGCCTGAGAAGATTGGGATTGAATGACTGTTTAATCGATTTGGAAAATCTCAATACAACAAAACTAAGGGAAACCCTTCAGGAAGATCAATACAAACAATGGTGCTCTCTTAGACAAAAAGGTCGAGGGGTAGTTTTATTTCAAGAATATCCACCAGCAAATTTAAATTTAAACAAAATGAAAGGTCTAACTTGCTCTGAATATAAAGATTATTTGAAAATGGTGGGAGACGTTGCCCCTGTAAGAGCTACCCACGGCAGATCCAAGGACGGTAACCGGTGTAGGCATTGCCCTACCACCGAGAACTACATTTTTGAATCAATGCCTCATGTCCTTGGAGTCTGCCCATTTGGGGAGCTCTTACGAAACAAAAGGCACCATACTATTAGAAGCATCCTTCCAAGAGCTCTAGAAGAAAACAACTTTGAGGTTTACGAAGAAGTAAAGGGTATAGCGGAAAATGGCTCCTTGAGAAGAGTAGACATTTTAGCTATTGACAGGAACAACCAGAAAGCATTCATAATTGACCCGACCATCAGGTATGAAACAGGTGAAGAACAACCGGAAAAAGTTGATAAAGAGAAAAAAGACATATATATTCCAACCATTAAATACTTTAAAGAAAAATACCAGTGCAAATCAATTGAAGTTATAGGTTTATTCATCGGTTGTCGTGGAACATTATCAAAATTTTTCTGTGAATTTGCACATAAATTTAAAGTAAAAAAGAAAACTCTATTGGAAATATCAACAACCACAGTAAAATTGTCTATTGCTATACTAAGGAACCATTTATATACAAGAAGTTTCGAAGAAAATTGAAAATATGTGTAAATTTAAGAGATGTTTTAGTAATTTATTTATTTATTTTAGTATTTTTAACAATATTTGTATTAGCAACCTTTGTGTAAGCAACTTCGATGGAAGAAGGTGTTAATTTATTTTAATAAATTATCTTTATATATTTATATAGTTTAAATTTTGGCAACGTCTTTGTAAGTCTTAACAAACAGGACTGAGACGTTCTGATTGGTCTTTTGACCGGCTCAATTCCAGTCCAGTTCAAAGTCTAAATTATTGGATCCAGAACGGAGAACGGGTGCGGATTGAAGTAGTCTCATAAACCAAGTTCCTAATTTGGAGGTTATGTGGTTATGTCAATTGTCAAATTGGCGGCTCTGATTAGAGCAACGAAAAGCCAACTACAATGTACTAAACAGTAAACTTATTAATATATCTTATCTTTGAAAGTGGGTACATAAAGTAAAATTTGAACAGTAAGTACATTGCTTTATTTCTTGACGTTAACATCTTTTGGTAGGAAAAGCCCTTTAGGACCAGTTTCAGTTTTAAATTCATTACGCATGTTGTGTATCAACATTACATTTCACCAATTCATTACATTTTGGATTTTAGTGCGTACACTAAAAGTAGTTAGTCCTTAAAAGCAGTATAAATCATAAATTATAGAAGAATACCTTAAAGGCTATGTTTATATCATTCCTGTAACTTTAATAAGTCAGACTTTTATATATTTTTTTATTAAGAGTGATTTTAATTGTTTTTAAAACCATTACAAAGTGGAATTAAGTTTTTTAAATGAGACAGTCCCTAATGCAAAAGTTTAAATTTCTTCTTCAAATAGACGCTTACGATAGGTACGAGCGTAATCCTAATAATAAATGTTGGTCAACCTTTTAAAGCACCCTCTAAAAATAAATTAAAGGTTAAGGCGGCGAATAAAGAAATTACTTTTTTAATCACCATTCGCACACGCGCTAGATCATAAGCTTTAAAATGACACCTCCGTCTTAAAAATCGGTTATGTAGGTATAGAGATAAAGGAATGTAACAGACAAAACCCTTATTGATAATAATGAATGAGAATGAGATTGTTTATTACCAGAAAGCAAGGAAAGAGTAAGAAGAAAGAGTACCTGCGGGCCGAGCATTTGCTCGGTATTATTCCACGTAAAATTTTTCGTAGTAATACTGTACAGTATCAGTAAAAGTCAGTGCGCCAAGATGTCAAATGCAAAAAGGTTTGTTTCTATTTAAGGCTGCGGTCTACCCCAACCAAAACAAAAACAACAACAATGCCGAATATGCTGGCCTCGCGGCCGTAGCGCTAGGCGAGTTTGATGGCTGCAGAGGTTTACGGGGATCGTGTTTCAGAATTAACCAATTAAGATAGAGATTGACTCTTAACTTTTTCTAAAAGTACAAAAAAGGATCTCGTCGGCTATCTTTTTAGAATTTTCAAATAAAATTTCTAATTTCAGTTATAATTGTGTAAAATTATCTGTTTTTGAATTTTATAGATGCAGAGGTTTACGGGGATCGTGTTTTAAAAATAACCAATTAAGATAGAGATTGGCTCTTAACTTTTTCTAAAAGTAGAAAAAAGGATCTAGTCCGCTATCTTTTTAGAATTTTAAAATAAAATTTCTAATTTCAGCTATACCGGTCTAAAATCATCTGTTTTTCTCGATTTTTAACTGAAGTTTTCTATTGGTTTTAATGAACTAATTACAAAATTGTAACAGACGAAAACTAGTACCGTTATTCTTCTTTAATATGACACCTTATTTATAGCTCTAGGCTTCATTTGGCAGAAGATAACACGATTCTAAAAAACCCTTGCATTTGGGTGCGCGCCAGGGGTAGACCGCAGCCTTAAGACGAGCTCGTTCGATCCACTCACTCGAGTTCACGACGAGCTCGTTTGTTCCGCTCACTCGCCTTTCAGACGGTTTCAGAGTGGGCTACATGTGCTGGACTCTGTAATACATTTTAGTGAATTTCCCTATAAGAATACGCTATTACTGTAGTAGCCACGGTAAGACCTAAGCACGGGACCATGATACTTTTTTGTTTTGAGGTCTGTAGAAGCTAAAAACACCGCTCGGTCAAATAGAGCCATATAGCCTATATATTTATTTTTATCCCAGAACTAAATTATTTGCAAAGTTTGAATAAAATCGTTCAAGTAGTTTTTGACATCTGTGTGCAAACATTCAATATATATACATACAAATATACCTTACCCGTATTAGAGATAACCCAATGGCTTATATTTTATCAACTCACATAATGAACTATGTGTTATTTTGATCCTGGATTAAAATTATTTTTACATACAAAAAAAACCACAACAAACCAATGACTTACCGGAACTTATCGTATACTCTTACGTATAAAGGATATTTTCTGAAAGAAAAAAAAAATACAACGACAACCTCGTTCCATGAAATTCCCTTTCCAAGTGGAAATTTTATTTTTATTTCCTTTCCATTTTCACTTTGGCTGGCTTTGGCCTGAATCTCAAAAATATACAGGGTGTTTCAGAACTCCCTGACAATATTTTAGGGCATTGTTTCTGGGTTAGAAACATATCTAAATATCATATTTAAAGTGTCTGGAAGTCTTTAGTTACTCACACAGCCGCCATTTTGTTTTTTTTCACATAGTAATTTTTATTTCCGTAACGAATGGTTGTATTAATTTTATATTTGGCATGAATCTTTATTATACCAATGTACATTTCCAGGAAAAAAAATTAAATTTTTCCACTGTATATTTTTTAAATGGTGGTCATTTTACATTTTCAAACGCAAATATCTCAAAATCGAAAAATTTTATAAAAATTTTACTCGGCACAAAAAAGTTGACATATTAAATTATCTAACCAATGGTACCAAGTTTGTAAAGATCTGACAAGAAATAACGGAGTTATTGTGATTTTTCTCCATAAAGACATTGATTTTGCTGTTAAATGGCCTTAATTTGCATTGATTTTATTAAATATATCAACTTTTTTGTGTCTTTAAAATTTTTATAAAATTTTCCGATTTTGAGATATTTGCGTTTGAAAATTTTAAATGGCCGCCATTTTGAAAATATACAGCGGAAAAAAATAGTTTTTTCCTGTAAATGTACATTGGTATAATAAAGATTCATGCCAAATATGAATTTAATACAATCATCCGTTACGGAAATAAAAACTACTATGTGAAAAAAATGGCGGCTGTGTAAGTAACTAAAGACTTACGGACAATTTAAATATGATATTTAGATGTTTCCAACCCAGAAACAATGCCCTAAAATATTGTCAGGGAGTTCTGAAACACCCTGTATAACTATTATTGACCTTACAGTTCGAGTTAATTAAGGTAAAAGAAGTTACTCAATTAGAGCGGTATTTTTTTTTTTTTATTTTCTTTCAAAATAAACACAGACAAAAGGACCTGTAGATTGGGATGTAATCAGAGAGAGAATAAAATATGAAAGTAGCCTAGTTATGGAGAGAGAACGAGAGGAAGTTAGAGTGGGTGGTGGGGAGATTTGTTGACGTCATGGTTACAATGACGTCATCTATATTGAATTTCCTCCGCCCCTCCCCCCGTCATACTGTCAGGTAATCCATTTTGGCTTTGAACAATGAGATTTGTATCACCGACCTCTCTGTGCCCCTGTCTGTCAATTTGACACAACTAAATGTAATAAAGGTTTTAAACGGCTCTTTTTATATGAAGATATTATTAATAATAACTAGCAACGAACATGAGTAGTTGACGGAGTTTATTAGTTCAGTTATTAAAGTGAAAAATGTGTCGTTTTGTTCAGTGCTTGTTTTTTATTTTTATGCTTTTTATACAGTTAAATGATATTTAAATAAAGAAATATGTTTTTGTAAAAACTTGCTGGCAAAATGAGATGATTTGTATCATGTTAAATGAGAAGCAAACAGTTATAATGAGACATGTAGCGGTTTTAATGTCATTAATTGGATTTTAAAATAAATAATGAAAGAAATATTAATTTAATTACGTTCAGTTTAGACATAAGCTCTTTAGAAATGTACTAGATCTTCTGAACCTCATTAAAACAGCTATAATTAGTGAGCTACAGCTACAGTAGAATTTCTGCTCTAATTTGTTTTTAATTTCTCGCTATTTGTATTAATCTTTTTAGGATTGTTTTCCATACATGTTGGTGGTATAAACTCTGAAGGACATTAAATTGATTTATTATATCCAATGGATCGTATCCTATTGCCACACGAGATAAAGGTTTCTTGTTGTAGGTGGCAGGAAATTAATCTTTTTCTATAATTGTAACCTCTTCTTGCATAGTGTCTATATAGACACTAAGCAAGAAGAGGTTACGATATTAGCGATTATTACGAATGTTATAATATTAGCACAAAAAATTCTTCTCGTCACCTCAACTATTGGATGAACTAATGTGATTTGTTGTGAATAAATATACAACACAATCTAAATAGAATACGAGAATTATGGTGAAGGATAGTCATGCATGAAGGATATCATAAATTTTCTGAAAAGCATTTTGAAGGAAATCCAAAGGAAGAGAGGGATTCTTTTGCTATGATCTAAAGCTATGCAAATGTATGCAAACGAGAAAAGTAGAGACACGGTATGGATAAATCATTTACAGACAGGAAGGTTTGCAAAGACATTGTAGATTTATAATTTTATGTTTTGTTAATTCCAACGAACAAAATTAGATTAAGTGTCATGGAGTGTGCTACAATCATATTAATGAATATCACACTGACTTACTTTTAATTGAAGTTTAATCTTTACTTTTAATCTGATGTTGCAAGTTGACTTGATTTTGCTTACTCGGCCACGGTAATTTTATCCTTGAGGCCCACGCCCGGAGGGAACGCAGTGTGCTCCATTTGGACTACAAACCGACTGAAACGAAAAACATTGACAATTCTACCGGAACTCGGATGATGGCAATGATATTTCTATCCTGCTCTACCGGATGCTACGGGAAAGTAAGTTTTAATATATACGCTGCTCAATATAATGTCTTTGGGATCTCCGAACACCACGTAAAATATTGTTTATTGTAAAAATCATTTAAACGTGATTTTGGTGTAAGACACATGGGATTTGTAGTAGGCCTAAGACAGTTACATTTTAAAATGGGATATATAATTTTATTTGAAATGATAGGACATAAATCTTGCTTTTCAATTTCAGGCTGTAATCACCTGCCAGACGCGTATAAACTTACCAGTTAAGCCGCGCCCGCACTGACCAAACATGTTCGCTGAACAGTGTTCTGCCGAACTTTTGTTTGTTTGTTGATATCTATTTCTTATGTAAATCATATGGCTAATAATTGTTCGTTGGAAATGTTCGTTAATTTTTTGTGTTTGCCGTGAATGTTCGGCCAGTGTGGACGCGGCTTTATGTGTTACACATACGGTGTACGATTTTCTATCATTTAAACTTGTGCGGAACGAAATAATCAATAGTAAAAATTCCCATAAATGTATACTGTAAATGAAAATGAAAATGAAATTACTTTAATTGAAACGCGAATGAACTATGAGAGATAACTATGCACATGATTAATTGAACAATAAATACGCAATTGAAGATGAAGAACAATGTATTGATAATTTTCAATAAAGAACATATTGAAATCGGTGACGGGTTATTCGCGATGTATCGTATGAGTGACGTGTTGTTTTGTTTGAACCAAGATTGTCTCATTAACATTTTAATGAGAAAAATAATTTAATCAAGGATATGTGTTGGATTTATTTGATTTTTTTATTTGATTTTTGATTTATTTGATTTATTTGATTATTGGATTTATTTGGATTTATTGGAGTGTTGATTTCGTGTTTGCTGTAAGTATTTTGATCTAACTGTTATTAAATTTAATTTTTCTTTTTAACATAGGAGTACTATAAAAAAGGTAAGCTTAGAACACAAATCTACGTTTTACGATGGACATTTAAACCAATTAAATAGTTCTTTTTTAAAGTTCTCGGTCTATGATGAGGATTTACATGCGGTAGGGTGCCAATCCATTGTTCGCCTTCATTTTCCAAGCGGCAATACTGATGCTCCACATATTTTGCCTATGCTGCCATTGAAGGCTGAATCTTTCTAAATTGAATACCTGTCGATTTGGTGAAGAACAGAAAACAAACTGATTTAAATATATTGTCTACTAGCTTTTTCTCTTGGCCTTGCTCGCGTTACTCACCGTCAGGTTTAGCTCGTTTGCTACGCTCACTCGCCGCCATGCTCACCCGCCGTTGGGTTTAGCTCATTTTATATATAGGAAATCGCTTGGAATTTTTCATTGAATTCGTTTCTTAAAAACAAAAAAATAATTAATAAAATATATTTTTACATTTATTGACAAAATTTCTTTATATTACGTAAAAACTTTTGTTTTTAATAAAAAGTATCCATGTTACCGCTGATACCTCCAAGAAAATGAATACAAAGTTTTATGATGATCGGTTGAGTAGTTTGCGTGTGAAAGAGCAACAAACAAATGGACATTAACATTTATAATATAAGTAGGGATGGAATAGAAAATGACTGAAATAAAAATGATATAATAAAGGCAAAACGGGTACTTCCATAAAATATAACTTATCTAGTTTTTAATTCAGACATTGTTTTTTTATTAACTCGATGATCCAGTTTGTTATCTTATCAAGAGATCACCGGGTTTTGGTTATTCAAGAGGTGTAGACATTATACTCTCTGAAAACTCTCTGATCTATCTCAAGTTTCAACTGAATCAACGTCCCTCACAGATGGACTTTAAAATATTATCTGAGACTAAAGGCATCAAGACGGCAATCATGTGAGTGCACGATTTATTTTTGGGGCAAAGTTTTCCCAAATACCCAAATAATTAAAAAAAAAGTAACAAAATTTTCATTTACCGTATTGAAAATTAATGAAACCTTATATTAGAAGTTAAATTCTGTCTTCATTATTTCACCAATAATACTTGATTACTGAAAAGAGAACATCAGTTTACTACTAACAAGTCACCCTGTCAATAGAAAATCTCGCGCCCCCCTCTCCCCTCCCCCCAAACCGCACCAACGAATGAAGCCTTATAGACGTAATCTGATCCGCATGTTTGCGGTTGTGGATTTTATGCGGATTTCAATCACAAACATCAACTAGAGATATTATTGTAACAGATTGGCTGGTGGAATGATTCACCGAACGTCAATGGCCTGTCAGAGCGATACTTTCAGCGGTCGGCGACCCTCCGCTGACTGACACTTTATTCTTGATCGAAATTGAAAGTTATTTTTAGACCAAAACATTTGGTTCCAACGAGTATTTCTTGTAACATGAGTGGTCATATATTCGCTCTTCCAGCCTTGTTAGGTAGTATTAGATGCTCAGAAAAAAATTAAAGGATTTATTAAAGGATTTATTATATTACCTTTGGATATACGACGAATCTTTTAGCTCTAGCTGGTATAGTGCTTGCCTTTGAATCCAAAGGTTAGCGGTTCGATCCTGAGAAAAGTCAGTAGCTTTTTAAATGTTCGATTCCGGATCCAATTGCCAATTGTCATTGGGTTATTAATTAATTATGCTTTCTTTTAAGTGGTCAATGGTAGATAGGAACACGACCAGGGTTTGAACCGTTCCAGTCAAAAAGTTTATGCTTTTAGAGTAGAAACACACACAAAATTAATTTATCGCTGTAAATTCATTTTTTAAAAGGCATTTTGTAAAAGAAATTGGTTTATTGGATTTGAAAAAAGCTTCGCTGTGACCAGGAATTGAACTTATGTCAACTGCAAAACACAGAAAGCTTTCTCCACCTATGTTTGTATGCACTTATTGTAATTTTGGTTACTATCGCAATCCAGCGGATTGTGGCAGAAACACTCAGTTAAGTACGTACTGGTGCTATCACAAACTGTTTGAGTTGCTCTTTTATTAAATATATTATTATAACAGTAACGCTAGTGTAATATAAAACGTTAAACCTCAAACATTCATTTTGAAAATCCCGTGAAAACCCCGTGTTTGAACATGATATCATAGATATGGAATTGTTGAATTTTATCTTATAGTTAGTCGTGTTTAAGGGAGTATAAAAAATGTAATATTTTTTGTATATCTCTTTGGCATAAAATTATTCAGTCATGCAGTTAAAATACCATTATTTTCAATACCTAACAATACCAAACATTCGATTGATCTCATATTTTCTGAGAAATGTTATAAATAATGCCCGAACTAAGTGGAGGAGTACTGAGTAGGGTAATGCAATGAGGTGAATCATGACGCGAATGTTGCATAAATCGTTTTTGAATGGAATAACACGAAATCATTATGTAAATTCCGCGTGGGTGTGACAAGAATAACTCGAGGGGGTGGGAACGGATGGGGGTAGGTGGTGTTACCATGGCGTCCACCTACCTGTGTCTTTGAACCCCCTCCATTAAATCTACCCCCCACCAGTCGTCTAAATACAGATATATTTATACATCTGATACTCTTGTTTGTACAACGAGAGCTTCGGTTTTCAAAAATACATTACCTTTCCTAGAAAATATTGTCCTTTGCGATAGTTATTTAGTTCAATTCTCCAGTTGAAATATGATATTTGCCTTTATAAATAATCTCCTTTATTTGAAGCTCTATGGTGGAACGACTTGCTATTTTACTCCGACCTCATTCCTGTGCTATTTCTTGATACTTTGTACTCCTCACTCATTTAAATCATTTATCATTTATTTTAATTGCTGCCCAAAATAATGAATTTTTCAACTCTTTTTAATTATATATTTATGTATTAAAATTAATATATTTTTAATTAGTTAAGATAAATAAGGTTTTTGTAAAAGATAACAATAAAAAGGGTTTTGTTTTATTAAAATAGTATTGTTTTAATTGTAAGGTTTATTTTTATTGAATTCAGAACCAATCAAACCTAACAAATAGCTTGTACGTCTGAACCTCTTAACAGAAATCCCCGTTTAACATAGGGGGGGTTAAGCAATAGAAAAAAAGATCTTACCAAGTAGAACTGCTTTTTTTCGTGAGCTATGAAAACAATGAAGTTCTTGTCATGTACCTTATGGTTGGGCGTCGGTGTGGCCCTCATAAGCGAACATATAACAAACATAACATTTTCTTACGTGCTCGCTGGTGCTAGTTATTAATTTCAATCAGCGTCCTCTTCTTATATTTTTCTCCTGCTTTTTTCTTCTAAGCTCAACTGATCTTGCCAAATGATCTTTTCGTGATAACATGGAGAAGGGAACCACTAAGGAAACCAAAAGGGAACCAGTCACTCCATGTCATTAGTCGAATTAATTCAAAGCTTGCGAAAACATACGAAAAAGAGCTAACGACCCGAAAAGATGAGAAATTGCACAAATTATGTCACACTACTGCAGAAAAAATCTGCCCAACCCCACAGAAATTCGGTTTTAAATTATTATTTCTCTGTTGTTTTCCATAGATACCAAATTTGGGTTTGCTAATCATGCGTAAAAATGTTTTTTGAATACTGTATATTTTTATAATAAACGTATTTTCAAAATTATTTTACTCTAACTATAACCATTGTAATTAATCTATACTTATTTAATGCACAAAGGGGCGGTTTCTTAAAGCAAGTTTAAACCTAAAATCAAGTTTAAATCAACATTTTCCATACGTTTAACATTGAATTAAACTAAATTTAAGTTAAACGGGTTTGGAGAAACCGGCCCTAAGAGTTTTTTGCTAAGAAAACTCCTCCTACAATTTTCAACCGATTTTCAAGTTTTTTTTGTGTGTCATTGGATAGGGCTCGGCCTGGTTTTGTTTCCCCAAAAACTAATGAGAATCGAACTTAAAGGCGCTATCCATCATTTAAATTTGAAATTTTCCCATTAGAATAATATTGGGATTGGGTCGAGATTTTAAGCATGTGTTAATGTACAGTGATAATGTACAGTGACTAAATAGGTGTAGTTATTTAATTACAATATTGGATCAAACGTTTATTAATTTATTGGTTATTAATTTTTGTGTTTTATTTAGTTTTATTTTTCTACTAGGAAGCGAACAAAAGATTACGTGATTCATGACTGACTCCAACTCAAGCCAAAAACTGAAACTGACTTCATTCTATGGTATTTTTTGTGAACTTATAGTTTTGTACAATAAATAGGGATGAGTGTCAGTGCAAACGAATCTCAATCTTTAATCACAAATCACAATCATTCCAGTGTTTGTTAAACAGTATTATTATTCTTGTGGGGAGAGGGGGCACGGTGCAAGTTTAAATTTGTACATTGAAGAGAAGGTAATGTAGTTCTGGATTTAAAATAAAGAGGCTGCAGTAAAATCCGACTCAACAAAGTGACAAATATTAACTTCATAAAAAGCACTCAATTCCTATTATCTTTGAGCCTTGTATCTACAGAGAATATTGAATTAGTGAGGGCTATTGATTGGATTATGTTTTACTTTACAGTGTAGTACTGTTACATACTAAATAACTAAATTCATTTTGTAACATAAAACACACAAAATTATTTGTTTGACTACGTAAAAACTTTGTATGGACGTCCAAAGCTGTCTACGACATAGCTCTCTTTATGGAGATCTCTTTATGACTTTGAAACAAGGAAAGACCAAGTAACATAGCACTGTATGATTGAATGCCTCAGGTTCTGAACAATTAGTCACAAACTAAACCTCAAAAGGTTACATGTTGGATGTTAGTGCACTTTAAAGATTTATTTGTATAACTCTAGTAGTCACAGTTAGATCTAAGTCCGCGGGACCATATTACGTTTTCGTTTTGAGGTCCCCAAAAATGAAAAAAAATAAAAACATCGTTGGTTCATATTCAAAAATTTATTTTTCGTGTACCTGTGCAAATGATAACTTTGGAACAGAATTTCCTATTATGCTGAAATTTGGTGCAGGTGTGTAAGGCAGCTTTTAAATGAACGCAAACAAGAATTATCGGACCTTGGAAACAGGGTTTTGTGGGGTTTAAAAAAGTCAAATTGGGGTTTTTATTTTATTTTTTAACAAGTTAAACCAGTTCAAAGAGCTTAAAACATATTGAGTACATCTAGTATTTTGAATTTGTTTACTTACCTTGTACGATCTTGGAGAAAATTTAAAAATACTTTTTTCATTTATCAAGGAGAATCGACAAAACCTTCTACATTGCTTATTTATAAATGGTATAGCTTGATAAAGTTTTGTATGTATATTCACTTGATATTTTAGTATAGGCCTATAATCTTATTTGCTTACAAAACTTATATGACAGCAAACGTACATACTCACCCCCATGTTTTTATGGGTAAATAAACAATAGTCAAATTCCACTGGAAATTCGGTGTGTACACAGTTCTGTTGCGTATGTGGTATTTTAGTTTAAAGTTTGATCACTAACCATTGTTACTGGGTTAACAACAACTGTTTGATGTAGATTTTTGGAATTGTCCTCCTCTAATTATTGAGTCTTTTAATTTAATATGCATATACACCTTCGTTTACATTTAATGTTTACTGCTTACTCCTGGTGAGCCGTTATTTTAAAGAGACAAAAAACCTTTCGTATTGTTTAAAAAATATATTTTAATTATATAAAAATGCAATGCGGCATTTGGTTACTGAGTTTATAAAAAATCAAGCCTTCCCTCCACTATTGTACCACGATATATTGTAAGCAAAACTCCAATATTGTACTATTAAATTAACTCTTAATTGGTTCGTATGGCAGATAATTTTTAAAATTGTATTAAAATCAATAATGTGGAGCCAAGTATTTTTAACAGTTTAAAGTTAAAACATGTTTATACGGCACTCGGAATAAGTGTGAACCGAAAAGGTTAAAATAAGAGCGTAAAGGTCAAGGAGACGCACCACTGAAATAGTTGGCAACAGGAATAGGCCTGCATTCTTATCTGGTACATAAAACTAAACATTTTATTCCTTTTAAAGTCCAACTCCCGAGAGTTTGTCCTAAAAGATTAGAATTTATACAAGAGGAGGCATTTTACTAAGCTATAGATCTTATATTTCACTTAATAAAGGACAAATAATCTACATTCGGGACGATGGTAAAAAACAATCAAAGGCATAAATTACGATGTATGAAAATGTAGGGCGAAATTACGCTCGTAGAAATTAGGAAAATACGGCTTTATTATGGATTTACCTTAAAACTCTTTTACGTTTGCCAATTGTATTAACCAAATTTTATTTAAAACTGTTGATGAGTAATCACCCTTTTCTTACTAAAACTGTTTTTTTCTTTTCTTTTGAGCGCCGAGGGAACTCGGTTTACAGTTTATCTTGAAAATACCAAAAACTATCTGTCAGATGTGTATACAATTTAATGTGCTTTACACAGAAGAAATTAATTTAATTTTTAAAACTGGTTGCTGGCTAAATGGGCTGTACGATATATACCAAATCTTGCTCAGACTGAATGACATTGATCTTGATCAAAACTAACCTTCATTATACTTTCATGAACAGGGTGATACAGGGAAATGGACGATTTTAAAGTAAATAATTCTTAACAAACCTTCAAATTAATGCATATTTATTTACACCAAATCAAAGCAAATTTTTTGTCATTTCAATTAACATAGCTCACTACCTGCCATTTAAATTATTTTTGAAAAATATTGTCTTAATTTCGAGTGCAGGTATCACCCTAACATCCCCATCACACGGATTAACATCTCTGTAGAGATGGCAGCAATTTCTTGAATGTCTGCATTCTTCAGCTTCACCAAATTTCGTGGTTTGGGATTGTAGACACAACTAACTCTTAAGATAAGCCTAAAAAAAATTCATATTTTTCCTGCACCGACCATCCATATGTTTGCCTATGTTTCCATATTTTTCACTTTTGGCAATGTTCTTTGGCCTCCTCGATCTTACAATTTATCAATGTGTGACTTTTTCCTGTAGATGTACTAAACGAGCTATGTCTATAACCACGAAATTTGGAGTATTGTAAGAAAGCAATAATTTTAGAAATTCCTGCCACCCATGGAAAGATGTTAGTCCTTGTGATAGTGGTGTTGAGAGGAGACCAGAACGCTAAATGAAGAACATCATATTGACGACATTATTTTTCTCAACTAACTGAAATGGCAGATAATAAGCTTTGTTAACTAAAATGACAAATAATGAGCTTTAATTTTTTGTTAAATAAACATACAACATTTTTTAAAGTGGCTGAATGTTATTTCATTAAAAACCGCCCATGTCCCTTGTGTCACCCTGTATTTGTCACTCGTTACAGTTAAGGTAGGGCCTATGTATAGCTACAAATATCCTATGAAAATATAATACAATACCAGGCTTATAACCTTTTTGTTAGTGCAATAAAGGAAAGGGATCTCACACTTTAAAAACCAATGGCATCCCTCCAAAAAGCGTGAGTAACCTAGACAATCTCTTATATTAATCAAATAATTTTATAACCAGTCATTTTATAACCAGCGAATGAAAAAAAGTAACGATGAACGCAATATTCTGTTGTAAAATTAGCAATTTAAAATGTAACGAAACAAACAAGGATAAAGATACACATTCATATCCTCTTTCTATCACATTTATTTGCTATTTATATACAATAAAAATGTTCACAAAGTGAGACGTACAAAAATATATACATTTTCTAATGCTGTACAATATATACATTTTACTTACATTGAGTGAAATAATGCTTTAGTACTAATATTCTAATATATTTATTTATAGCTTTTTAATTGAGTTCGTATTAGGTCGAACGCAATGAAGATGAGCCAAATAGGATTCTACATGCTTCCTTTGCTATTTATAAAGGCTATGCTTCATTCTGTTTGATCCCAACTGTGAAATAAATTTATATCACATTAAAGAATTAAACTAACTTAAATATTTATTTACTTCTTTAAAATGAAAATCTACTAATTAGATGCATTTAAATATAACGAGCTATCCCTCCGTCAACAGAAATAGTTTCATTTGTGCAATGATAAAATATGTATGCATTTCAGTTGTAATAAAAAAACATGCTGAACGATAATACTATTATCTCAAATGTTGTAGTAACAAAATTTGTATGACTATTAAAAAAATTTTAACCGATAGTAAAAAATAAAACTGAGGGTTAAAAAAGGGGTTGCAAACTCCTTCTTTTTACATGAATAAATGGAACATCCTCAAAATAGTCCATAGTCAGCAGTTGGTGTTTTCCAAGCAAAGTGAATCGCTTTCACTCTTTTGTTCCGACTACCAGGTCGCTATTCTATCTCATAATCGGAAATTGAAATATTTTTAAATTTGTTATAGTTAACTTTCAAATAAACAAAACTATTTTTATAAATTCAAGTTTTCTATTGATTTATGAAGGCATTTTCTACAATAAGGACAATTTTTTAACGTGACTCAAAGATGTGTAAGGACTCAAGATGTGTAAAACGTCTAACATGCTAGCATTGCGTCTCTTAAAATGTTTTAAGGGTGTTAACGACTTACTTTTTATATACATTACATTATTTAATAAAACAGTCTATGAATTAAATAACTACTTACTATAGAATAAACATAATTTATGCTCTAACTTCTCAATTCTACATATATATGGAGACATAAATACTTTGTACAAAATATGATATGGTCTATATAATTTGACAGTGTTTTAGGCTTTATTAGTATAAATATTTATCGTAAAAACTTTTATAAATATTCAGAAATAGATTGTTCCCAAACTGTAAACTAATTTTAAAAAGAGGCAGTATTTTAAGAAATGCAGATGTGATAGGGATTAAAGGAGTTAAATGTATATTTTCAAGTGTTTATTTTTTGGGTTTTATTGATGTGGAATAAGTTTAGGTGTTTCTATTTTAAGACATTTTAGAAAATTAATTTAATACAGCGATTAGTGGTCATAATATCAGTACTTGCTGCATCAACTTTTACAGTGAGTATTTCTAATACTTTGTCAATAATTATTCCACATCGGAAGACATATTTATTTCATATTAAAATAATACTGATTCAGGTACATTATTGTCACACAGTGTATATAGTACAGGTTATAAAATTACAATAAAATAGAAAGTCATTATGGTGCTAAGAAATAGTCTGAAATACCCCATAAAAAAGTATTTAATCATAACTTTATTTATTTAATCCTACTAAGTCTCTGTGTAGGTTAGAAAAAACTAATATTTCTTTATCAAATTGTATAATTCTAGAAAAATAAATTAAATTAATGTAAATTTATTTTGTAATGTGCACATTGCAAAAATCATCAGTGCTTTTATTTTTTATTCCTTATTTTCTGGAGTTTTCATGTTTTAAAATTATTTTCGTATTTAAAACTTGTGTAAAAACTGAAAAATGATAAAAGTAGTTTTCAATTTGTTATTTAATTGCTCGTTATGTAATCCATTTGCAAGATTAGAAAGTTACAAATATAAAAAATTAAAAAGGATTTCTAACATTCATAATAACTGTGCTAATTTTGACCGTTGCTAAAATAGTCGCACAAGTGACTAGAACTCCTTATAAAATCACACGATACAAAAAGGTGTGATTCCCAAATAATTTATGGCTATCCAGGATTTATGTCTATCCTGTAAAACAAAGTCGAAATTTCCTACTTCTCCTTCAACTTGAGGTAGTCACACATCTCTTCACATGCCTACATAAAGCTATCATTAAGTTTTACTTTTCAAAATTATAATATATATTCTATAAAAACTATTAGGCATTCCAACATCTTCAGGCGGGGGCTCCATTCAAGAGGGATGATCAAACGTAAAAAATTTGACAAGGTGTATGATAGTTCCTCAGCATATTTTCTAGACTGTGGAAGATATTTAGAAGTTATATGTCTGTATTTATAAGTTGAACGATTCGAAGAGGAGAAAAATCCTTATAAATGAGAGTAGGTACCGTACTAATGAAACTTGATTTCAATTTCGAACAAGGAACTCTTGAAGGAAGTGTTTGTTTAAATTCGAACTTTCACAGTAGATTTTTTACATAATTTGTAGATGTCTTTTCGTTGGTGAAGTTATTCTAACTATTAATAAACTAATAATCCGTAAATGAATTTACTATAAGAAAATGCATTGGAGGCTGTTTTATTTGTTCGCATCTAACGTCTATACGCCAGACATAGAGTAAGCATTTTGAAACATATTTCCTGCTGCAGTAGTACTAAACAAAATACAACTCGTTATTTCACAAATATATTTTTATAAACGATTTTTAACCCCCGTTATTAGTCGTATAAATCTTTGTAACCAAGTGCTTAAAGGAATTAACCTTACATTGCAAAATAAGTTAAAACTTACATCATCCCTTATGCCTGGGACCCCCTCTAAACCCACACCAACATCACCCCTTGTGCCTGGAACCCCCTCTAAGCCCACACCTACGTCCTCTACAAATGGTCACCTACGTCACACTCCCCCATCCCTCCCTGAACACCTCACGACGCGGGCCCCGCCGCCCCCGCCACCTCCGCCTCCTCCGTCTCCCTCTCTCATCCGCTCTCCGGACTGTCCGGCGTGGCGTTGTCGCAGCTGTTGATCCAGTCCCACACCCGCGACGTCATCAGCTGCTGATCCACCGTCGTCTCGAGGCCGTAGCTGCTCAGCAGCTTCCGCAGCCTCGCCTTGCTCTCGTCGGCCAGTGAACGCAGCTCGTCCCCCGCCTCCAGGTGCAGGTACAGTTCCGCCGAGTTGTGCCGCTCCAGTCGCTCCGGCGGCGCCTGGGCACTCGGCTTGTCCTTGTCCTTGTCTCTGTCCACCAGCCACGAGTCCTTCAGGTATTTACTCACCTGGAAATCATAACACTTGTTATGGTTTCCTTTGTAGAACCTTACCAATAAACTTAAACAAATGTACACTACATCTCGAAATTTTTTTAAATTAAATATCATTCTTAGTTTATTTTTACCTTAAAGAGTACGTAAACAACATCACGTGGTCATAATCAGTCAATCAATTTATGATAAACAAAAACGTTATAAAGAGCATTGTTTGTAAATAACATAAATGTAAACACTGCATATTACTAACATTGTAAATATAACCCCGAAAATACAACTTTATAGTTAATATTTTTAATGTCAAAAGCCTAGTTTCGCATTATGATAAAAAACGTTGTTCATCACTCGGAGCAAAAGTGTCTTTTTGATGCTTAATCGTTTTGAAAAACTCGGTTGCGCCTCGTTTTTAAAACACGATTGCTCACCAAAAAGACCCACTTTTGCTTCTAGTGATGAAAACTACTATTATGTGACTTTTGATTTTTTAACCCTATCCTTTTTTCCTAGCATCCATTTGACAACTTCAATGTTTCCAACTTTTTCCAATCACTACACTAAATTAATAATGATTTCAAAGATTAATTGTTTTAGAGACTTCTTTATGTCAAGGTACACCTATTAATCAACCACCTAATCACTGTATCTCCACTACCACTCTATTACCCACCAAATACAAAAAATTCTATGAAAACAAGTTTAAAACAATTTTAAATTCACCGGTCAAATAGTTAAAGTGAATTAATGATTAATAATGTTCCCCATTTAACTTTACAACCACTTGTGTTTTAAGTTGGTTTGTAACAAAAGTAGTAACAGTCTTGACAATTGCGATGTCATATACACACGTAGTACAACATTAAAAATAGTGTTTGAAGTTATAATGTAAGACAGAAAAATAAACGGGGCCAACAGCTAGTTAAAGTAATAAAAGTCACGAGCCAAGTAGTAATGCGTGCGGCGTGTACACACTGGAGTGCATAGAACACTGTCTGACTGACTCATCACTCAATAAATATCAACATCGTAAAGTCAAAAGCGGACACGCGAGTCCCTCTTTGAACTTGGAGGTCCAACACAAACGTAGTAATGGTCTCCGCAAGTACTAGACCGTATAAATAGAATTTCTATAATTAGACAGATTTGTAAAATTCGCACATCAGAAAGGCAGTAAACTCTGCCTTACAAATGTACATGTGTACAAATGTACAATATTAGAAAATATATCATACTTGAAGAATGATCTCGTGCATTCCTGTTGTCCAAGAAAGATCTTTATAGTATTGAAATTCAATTTCATGATTAGAGATTAAAGCTAATTTTTATCTTTACTACATTAGTACATTTATATAATTGAAGTACAATTTTTCCATATTACCATAACGGGTAAGAGTTAAAATCGTCTTCTATCAATCGTTGAATGTTTAAAAAAATTTTAACATGGTTTGCCACTCCCATCAGTGATTTAAAACATAAGTTTATTTCGGCAACATTAAAGGTTATGCAGGGTGGCGGAGTGACAACAACATGTTTTTTCCTCTATCGACTGTAGAAATGTAACCTACCTCGGTGACCGGCGCCCGCTTGTCCGGCTTGGCCTCCCAGAGACGGCGGAACAGCCGCTGCAGCCGGGGCGTGAACCGCTTCAACTGGTTCGGAACCTGCAACCAGCACAAACTTTGGTAAGCAAACTGTGAACGAATGTATAGACAATAGGTTAACTAGCACAATATCTTAATTGTTGTATTTAATGGATTTGTTACACTTATAACATTAATACAATCGGAGAGATTGAAGGGTTACCTTGGTTGATCGGCGCCGCTGCCACAGACTGAACGCCCGGTACTCGGGGTCCGTCAGGTCCGCGCTCTTCCACGGCGGGCACCCTGCGGATCCAACAGACTGCTTGAATACGCATGTACAAAAGTACAGTAATATACTGGTTGAATAATTGTAGCTCTCGTTAACATTCTTTAACATTTCAACCTGATTTTGACCGTAACCAAGATCCAAAATTAATAAACAAATTAAATTACTCACAAATCATCTCTATATTGTTGGCCATAGGACGAGCCGATCACGAATGATTAGGGGCCTATGACTATGACTGAATTGTCTCTCTAAATTTTTTTCTATCTGTGCCAGAGACAATTCAATATAGGGTTTTTACTGAGAAGACATTATCTGGTGGGAAAGATTCCCAAACCTATCAACTTTTGTGTCTTACACAAACGACTCCGTTAAACGAAGTAAGAAACTTGTAAATAAATTATAAAGTTGGTCATAATGTAAGTTGTAAGTTTGTTTTTAATTGTTTGTAATTTTAACGTTACAAGGTTAAGTAAATCAGAAAACACACACACATTATATGATCAATGGTTCAATCAGTATTTAAATAAGTATTGAAATGGATCGGGGTTGACCGCAGTGTTTCCGCTGAACGAGAACGACCGATCTGTATCAAGAGCGACCGAGAGTGAGGCGGCTCGTAGCGGTCTGGGTCTGATGATGTTGACACTGGAGACAATCGATAGTCTCTAGGTCTCCATCCAATAAGGCAAACAACTCTCGATATAGCAATGGAACTTGGCAATACACTGTCTAGTCGATGAATCTAAGAGGGTAGAAATCGTTTTATCTAATCGGCTAAATGTCTATAAACTGCCCCGTATTGTTACTATACAATTTCAAAATTTGTGTGTCGGTAGTGTTTCAATGTGTTTCGTTATTCATTTTTATTAATTAGGAACTGTGTAAAAATTGTAATTTTTCTATACTAAAGGTTAATTAAATCATCCAAGAAATAAAATTAAATAATATATTTTCAGTAGCCTAACCTTTAGCTATTTATACAACTCAATGTTTTACTATAAATTGAAATACAGTCATAATAGTTGAAATATAACATAAATAAACATAAGTAGTTGAAACCTAAATAGTTAAAAAAGAACTATTACTTAAGAATGTATTTGAAAGTTCAATTACTCTAGTTTTAAGAAAGGTGGTGATTGAATCAATTTTGATGAATTATTTAACCTGAAATTTGAATTGATTTTAAACCAATAATGTGGTATAATCCAAATTTAAAATAGTTTTGCTTACCGGTGAGACAAACGAAGAGGACAATGCCGACTTGCCAACAGTCAGAGGCAGGTCTGCAGAGGAATCT
Organism: Neoaliturus tenellus; assembly: GCA_030545055.2. Lineage (NCBI taxonomy): Eukaryota > Metazoa > Arthropoda > Insecta > Hemiptera > Cicadellidae > Neoaliturus > Neoaliturus tenellus. The sequence continues at coordinate 72,841,682 of CM061532.1, read as the reverse complement.
CTCGTTCTTGACCGCCTCGCACACCTCCGGCGGCAGGAACTGATGCCACGTGCACTTCACCTTGTTCACCAACAGGCCTGCCAACACGACAAATACACTTGCCAACAGTCAGAGGCAGGTCTTCAGAGGAATCTCTCGTTCTTGACCGCCTCGCACACCTCCGGCGGCAGGAACTGATGCCACGTGCACTTCACCTTGTTCACCAACAGGCCTGCCAACACGACAAATGATTATACACTTGCCAACAGTCAGAGGCAGGTCTTCAGAGGAATCTCTCGTTCTTGACCGCCTCGCACACCTCCGGCGGCTGGAACTGATGCCACGTGCACTTCACCTTGTTCACCAACAGGCCTGCCAACACGACAAATACACTTGCCAACAGTCAGAGGCAGGTCTTCAGAGGAATCTCTCGTTCTTGACCGCCTCGCACACCTCCGGCGGCAGGAACTGATGCCACGTGCACTTCACCTTGTTCACCAACAGGCCTGCCAACACGACAAATACACTTGCCAACAGTCAGAGGCAGGTCTTCAGAGGAATCTCTCGTTCTTGACCGCCTCGCACACCTCCGGCGGCAGGAACTGATGCCACGTGCACTTCACCTTGTTCACCAACAGGCCTGCCAAAACACGTCAAAAAATGATTATACACTTGCCAACAGTCAGAGGCAGGTCTTCAGAGGAATCTCTCGTTCTTGACCGCCTCGCACACCTCCGGCGGCAGGAACTGATGCCACGTGCACTTCACCTTGTTCACCAACAGGCCTGCCAACACGACAAATACACTTGCCAACAGTCAGAGGCAGGTCTTCAGAGGAATCTCTCGTTCTTGACCGCCTCGCACACCTCCGGCGGCAGGAACTGATGCCACGTGCACTTCACCTTGTTCACCAACAGGCCTGCCAAAACACGTCAAAAAATGATTATACACTTGCCAACAGTCAGAGGCAGGTCTTCAGAGGAATCTCTCGTTCTTGACCGCTTCGCACACCTCCGGCGGCAGGAACTGATGCCACGTGCACTTCACCTTGTTCACCAACAGGCCTGCCAACACGACAAATACACTTGCCAACAGTCAGAGGCAGGTCTTCAGAGGAATCTCTCGTTCTTGACCGCCTCGCACACCTCCGGCGGCAGGAACTGATGCCACGTGCACTTCACCTTGTTCACCAACAAGCCTGCCAACATGACAAATACACTTGCCAACAGTCAGAGGCAGGTCTTCAGAGGAATCTCTCGTTCTTGACCGCCTCGCACACCTCCGGCGGCAGGAACTGATGCCACGTGCACTTCACCTTGTTCACCAACAAGCCTGCCAACACGACAAATACACTTGCCAACAGTCAGAGGCAGGTCTTCAGAGGAATCTCTCGTTCTTGACCGCCTCGCACACCTCCGGCGGCAGGAACTGATGCCACGTGCACTTCACCTTGTTCACCAACAAGCCTGCCAACACGACAAATACACTTGCCAACAGTCAGAGGCAGGTCTTCAGAGGAATCTCTCGTTCTTGACCGCCTCGCACACCTCCGGCGGCAGGAACTGATGCCACGTGCACTTCACCTTGTTCACCAACAGGCCTGCCAACACGTCAAAAAATGATTATGCACTTCCCAACAGTCAGAGGCAGGTCTTCAGAGGAATCTCTCGTTCTTGACCGCCTCGCACACCTCCGGCGGCAGGAACTGATGCCACGTGCACTTCACCTTGTTCACCAACAGGCCTGCCAACACGACAAATACACTTGCCAACAGTCAGAGGCAGGTCTTCAGAGGAATCTCTCGTTCTTGACCGCCTCGCACACCTCCGGCGGCAGGAACTGATGCCACGTGCACTTCACCTTGTTCACCAACAGGCCTGCCAACACGACAAATACACTTGCCAACAGTCAGAGGCAGGTCTTCAGAGGAATCTCTCGTTCTTGACCGCCTCGCACACCTCCGGCGGCAGGAACTGATGCCACGTGCACTTCACCTTGTTCACCAACAGGCCTGCCAACACGACAAATACACTTGCCAACAGTCAGAGGCAGGTCTTCAGAGGAATCTCTCGTTCTTGACCGCCTCGCACACCTCCGGCGGCAGGAACTGATGCCACGTGCACTTCACCTTGTTCACCAACAGGCCTGCCAACACGACAAATGATTATACACTTGCCAACAGTCAGAGGCAGGTCTGCAGAGGAATCTCTCGTTCTTGACCGCCTCGCACACCTCCGGCGGCAGGAACTGATGCCACGTGCACTTCACCTTGTTCACCAACAGGCCTGCTAACACGACAAATACACTTGCCAACAGTCAGAGGCAGGTCTTCAGAGGAATCTCTCGTTCTTGATCGCCTCGCACACCTCCGGCGGCAGGAACTGATGCCACGTGCACTTCACCTTGTTCACCAAAAAGCCTGCCAACATGACAAATACACTTGCCAACAGTCAGAGGCAGGTCTTCAGAGGAATCTCTCGTTCTTGACCGCCTCGCACACCTCCGGCGGCAGGAACTGATGCCACGTGCACTTCACCTTGTTCACCAACAGGCCTGCCAACACGACAAATACACTTGCCAACAGTCAGAGGCAGGTCTTCAGAGGAATCTCTCGTTCTTGACCGCCTCGCACACCTCCGGCGGCAGGAACTGATGCCACGTGCACTTCACCTTGTTCACCAACAGGCCTGCCAACACGACAAATACACTTGCCAACAGTCAGAGGCAGGTCTTCAGAGGAATCTCTCGTTCTTGACCGCCTCGCACACCTCCGGCGGCAGGAACTGATGCCACGTGCACTTCACCTTGTTCACCAACAGGCCTGCCAAAACACGTCAAAAAATGATTATACACTTGCCAACAGTCAGAGGCAGGTCTGCAGAGGAATCTCTCGTTCTTGACCGCCTCGCACACCTCCGGCGGCAGGAACTGATGCCACGTGCACTTCACCTTGTTCACCAACAGGCCTGCCAACACGACAAATACACTTGCCAACAGTCAGAGGCAGGTCTTCAGAGGAATCTCTCGTTCTTGATCGCCTCGCACACCTCCGGCGGCAGGAACTGATGCCACGTGCACTTCACCTTGTTCACCAAAAAGCCTGCCAACATGACAATTCTAAGTCTACATTTTTTAAATAAAGTTCTATATGTAATTAAATTATTTCCCCCCTGAAATTCGCCCTTAAATCTTTCTTGCGTGTAAAACCATTTTAATATACGTTTTAATATCTTTAGTATGATGTCTATTTCATCGTTCCTTTTTTTATCCACTCCTACGGATTATAATCTGTTCTAAATTGTTTTCTGTCTTATTTTATTACGTTGTTATTTTATTAAATTCTATTTTATTCTTATACTGAACTATGTTCAAAATTTATATCCTTTCTAGTGCTATGTGCAAAAATGGTATCCTTTAAAAGATAACAATCAACACAATTTTGTCTAAAACTTAACTAAGCTTTATTTTAAAATTAAATAAAATATAAAAAATAACATTGACAAAAGTAAAACTTATTGAAAATGAATTTATTTATTTGTTTATTTTTTGTGGGCTTCACTTATGAAGACACAAATTAAAACACAGTTAAATTTAGGGAAAATGATAACTTAAGAAGTTATTGTAATAAATGTTATACTAATTATAGCAAAAAATTCAATTGTTTTAAGATAGCTTAAAAATATTCTGCTCATAAACTTTTTAAACTAATTCCATTACTTTTCATGTTTATAATAAAATAACCTCGCGAGGCTTTTAGTTAATGTTTGATATAAAGTATTGATATTAATCTATAAAACATCGAATTTATTGATAATAAGTTACAGTGTAACATAAAATTGTAAAAATGGGCCAGGATATTAAACACGTAAGTGATTGCGTAATATTCCCTTTAGCGTTGAAAGCAAAGCGATCGCGTAACTCGTGGAGTAGCAATTACATTTAACATGCCACTTTAAACTCCGCCGGCCACGTGTATTGGAGTTGGACGCCGGCCATCCACAACAACGTGCACGGCGCTGGCAGATTACTGGACAGATAATTGATTGTTTGATTAATCATATTGCTTAAACTGTACAAATTGCATTTGCTTATTAATGTTGATTATGATTTACTCTCACCACATTAGGAAAGCTAGTATTATGTAGATTGATCGAATATGGAGAAGATTACATCAGATAATTAATCTTTTGAGTAAGTAGTGTAAAATCTGACATAAAGTTTATTAAATTTTTAGTTAACATCATTAAGTCTTTTTGGTCATCCATAAACCTAATAAAAATTATCAAACCTAAATAATTTTTTGATGTTCCAATTCTTGAAACAGAGCTTATGATCGATGTCAGGCGTGCGAAAGTAATCTTGCGTGGGTAACCTTGTTACTCTCCTTGTTAGCAAGATCATAATGTTTTATTTGAGCGCACTTATAACATACTAGGGGCTTGTAGGGGCAAAGGCCCCTAAAAATCCAAATGATGATGTTATCTCAAAAGTTAAGTTTCAATTCATCACCTAGTTGCACAATTATTATATTTCTTCTCAAGCTGTACTGTAAATTAACACGGTTGGATTTTCTTCTAAATATTACTTAATCTTGACGAATATTTTTTAGTGGTAACAAATCAGTAACTCGTTAATATTCTCCCTTGCATTAAACAATACAGAAGTTGTTTGTGGAAAAAATTTGTTTTGCTCTATTAGAGTGCCCGATGCAATAAAATTAGTGTTGACCTTAAACATGTACACATAATTAGTTCGTAACTCAAGTGAATACAGTAGTTTAATGCAACGTAACAAATTGGTTATTATTTCATTATTACTGTACATTTAGGCCCTCTGTGCCGCCCACTCCCCCCCCCCCACACTTGCCATGTCCCTCGTCCCCTTTCGTGATCCGTGCTTCCTGTACCCCATATGCCCCCATGACCCGAGTACCCCCCATGCCCCCGAACCCCTGGTGCTCCCCATGTCAGTGTGACCCCCATTTATCTGTGGCCCACATACCCGCCGTTCTTAACCGAGGTCCTCGTGCCCTCTTTGTCCACCATTCCTCCTCTGTGTATCCCATGTCCAACTAACCAAAGTGCCTCCAACGTCTCTCTTGTGCCCAATACCAATGCCGCCTTGCCCCCCCATACCTACATGCTCCCATACCTACCGTTCTTCACCGTGCTTCCTATGACCCCTAAAGCCTCCCTCGTTCCCCCGTTCCCCTCTCGTTACCCATGCTCCTTGTACCCCCTATGCCCCCATGGCCCGAGTACCCCCGTGCCCCGTACCCCCGTTCCACTATTCTCCAATGCCTCTGTGCCCCCTTTCCCAAGCTCACATGCTCGATGTTCTTTCTTGAGGCCCCGGTGCTCTCTATGTCTCCCATTCCCCCCTTACCCCCATCCCCAGCTACCCCCAGTGCCAACGACGTCTCTAGTGCACCTCGTGAAGACATGCCCATACTTCAGTCTCCTATATAATTGTGCCTTCATGACCGCCATTCCTCCCCGTGCCGCCCATATCCCCGTTCCCCGATGCCTGCCGTTCCTCCCCGTGCTCCCTATGTTGCCCCAAGCCTCCCATGTGTCTGACCTCTCGTGACCCGTTCTACCCATAGAACTATAAACATGGAACGCCGGGTCAAGCAGCAAACAGAGGCGGAAAACGGGCGGGAGTCAAGCGGCTCCACGGAGTCCCCCCACCACTACCCGGGGGACAGACGCAAATCGGCGATTCATGCCGGCGTACAAGCGTTCATTAACACGCTCCTGCAGCTCACAGCCTCGATAAACATACAACTAAACTTATATATTTGCAATCTGGAAGAACTAAGGATTACAACGGTGTAAACTACTTTAGGATTGGTATAGTGTATTACAATTTTAACAATACAAAATACAATGAAATTTAATACTGTGAAAATGAAAAAGTTACTAAGCGTAAACTTTTTTTTTGGGTCAGAAACAAACTCAAAGCGGGAAAGTTGTAGGTAATGAGTTGATTCGTATTACTTGATAGACCAATCTAGGATAAAATGCTCAGTGTTTTCATAATCGCATTGTTAATGAGTCCGGCGAGGTCGCGCCGTCGGGCCGCCCAGCTCAGTTCCCTGCTCTTGGGTATTTATTTTGAATTAACGTTTTAAGATGTTATTCCTAGTCTACATTGAATTAACTAAGGTCATAAATATATTTTAAGTTACATAGTTAGCCAACAGATTAGTGTATTTAAATAATTTTCACTGTATTTCGCAATAAAAGTTATTTTAACAGTTATTTAATGGACAATACCCATACAACGTGTCCCATTATGAAGTATGGGCCTACAACTTTGCAATAATAAATCGCTTTTTAGCCATATTAAACCTTTTAAAAGTAACTTCCAAGTGCCAAATACGCAGTAGATAATTTATACAAAAATAAATTAACAAGCCTCCTACCCTCGTAAGTCACGTTCCCATAAGTCACGTTAGGGGGGGGGGGGGGTAGGAGTTAATAAGAATAAAACATCAACGGCCAATATATTCTTATCTCCCAAAAAACCCCTACCCAACAATAAATTCATTAATAATTAAATTAATAGTTATATTATTTGTAAAATAACCGTATCCTAGGGCCATCCAACTTTTTTTGCAGTTAATTAATAATAAGATGCCTGAAAAAGGGTTATTTTGATAGAATAAAGCATGTATATTTTATACTCTTATTGCAAGTTTAAGAATTTAACTTAATCTTTGAAGATCAAAACTTCAAGTGCAATAAACACTTACTTACAATTATAACTCAAATAGAAAGGTAAGCTAAATAAGCTATTAGGTTCATACCCTAAATATAGAATTAACTATTCTTCTTTCTAATTTTTATTAATTCATCTAACATTATAATAATTAACACTATGATAATTAGTGGAATATTATCACTTTTAACATGATACATCACTTACCAAATTATACAAGATATAATTTCTTCTGGTCCAATTAGTTATAAAATTTATTTCAACTACTGGTTGCCAGTTAATCGTTCTACATGGTAAGTTTTAAGCTAGACCTTATTATTGTAGCAATTATGGTTATATTAAAAGCAAACGTATGAAATATTACTCAAAAACAAAAACAATATCCGTAAAATGGCCCACAAAAGTGGTTAATAACGTTATAAAGTTGTAAACTTATATTTTTAGGCACCAGGTGTTTTTAATACTAGTAACTTGAATACTAAACAATAAATAATCACATTAAATATAGGCCTATCAAACTTGTTAAACTCGTAAATTATGTTTCTCAGAGTAATCAATCTTCAACACAACACATTTAAATTTTAGTTTCTAAATACAATAAATCAGAATGCACTTCCACTCTTAAATGCAAAAACATTTAAAGTGTTTAGGCTATTTTTTTTGTAAAATTTTTTGAATTATTCAGTTTGAAAAAATATTTAATAGCTTAAAATTTTTAAAGAAAGTTGATTTTAAAAAATCATCTCTTTAGTGATGAATGCCTACACGAATGTCACAATATCCAATAAATTTATGATGAGGCCTCTTTTAACAGTATGTTTTTGCATAGGTAAAAAACCCTTATTAAAAATTGTCCAACAAATTATTGCGATTTCCCTTGTTGGGTGGACTTATTTTGAGAATAAGTCTAAAACGGTTTTAGTTCGTCAGTAGTGTCTTTTGGCCACTCCTGGCCCAGTTCAAGGTAGGCGGTTGGAAGTGGCAGGTGTGGGGTTGGAAGTGTGGGGTGGGGGTGACAGTGATGGATGGGTTTGGGAAGTGGGTCAAGGTCATCCGGAGGGGGTTTTAAAAAAGTGGGAGCCGCAGGGGCTCGGTGGGGGTTTTGGGAGGGGCGGCGCCGGGCCGCGGGAGGTTATCGTTTATTTTTAAAATTAAATTAAAATAATAGTTGCATGATAGGAGAGCTCCTAGGTGTTTACAGTGCGAGTCGATACAGTAGAATGAGACATGTGTCCAAGGAAGAACGATCATATAAACCCGGTAATATAGTGAATAAGAATAATTGGATAGCGTCGTCAATAGGTGTAACAAGATTGAAATGTTGATACTGCAGCATGTCAGTTAAGACAGCGTGCAAAACAGTATCAGTACAGTATGCAGTGTTGCACAGGCTAGGTTTTGCAAAGTACAACGGGTGAAAACTGTAGTATTTCTTAAGCTTAGCCAATGTAGTACGCGGTTTGGAAACTGTGGAGTTAGATTGTTTCTGTAAAATATGTTTTGTGCGTAAAAGCTTTAGTTGTAAAGAGTGCGAAGCCATAATAATATATGAAGGGGAGATGTGTACTCTCCGACAATCGGCGAGTATATGACCGGCGCCCGCGAGTGTGCCTGAATATATAGAGACTAATTAGCATAATAAGTGCAAACATATGTTAGAGTAAAAAAGTGTAAGTAAAAAAGTGTTAGACTAGGTGTTAGAGACTTGCGGATAGTTGTTCACTGTTGCCCTATCGCCACTATAATGACGCGCGCGCGGTACCGATGCCCGTTATATGGGGGTTGTGCGGCCCCCCCCCTCTTCCCCTTCCCCAACCCCTCCCCCTGAGAGGATGACATAAAAGAACAGAACTTCGGAGAGCTCAGTTATTTGTCGGGCGGCGCCGCGAAAGGTTGTAGCAGGGGGAAACATATAGGCGAAAAAAAAAATTATTGGTAGCCGCAGAAGTTACTTAATCATTCAGGTGCAGGATTGCAAGTAATGTTCCGTGCATGAATAAGTAGGAATACAATTGTGAATTGTACAGGTAAATCTTGTACTGTAGCAATAACTATAATATTAGACGGTTGTAAAGTGTTTGACCTGCTGGTGTGCAAGAAATATCCCGTTTACAACTAAGTAGGATTACAATTGCCAATTGGACAGGTAAATCTTGTATTGTAGCAACAAGTATAATAGTAGACCGTTGTAAGGTGTATCACCTGCAGGTGTGCAGGAAATGCCCTGTGCACAAATATAAAGACTAATTAGCATATTAAGTGCAAACACATTTTAGAGTAACAAGCGTTAGTTATAAAAGCGCAAGAGACTAACGGATAGTACCTCACCCGACCGATTCCGCCACCGAAATGGCGCGCGCGCGGCGGCAACCCCCCTTTTTATGCGATCGATGAGTCACGTGCGACGCCCCTCCAACCCCCTCCCCGAGAAAACCGCATAAAAGAGCGAGGTTTGGGAGAGCTCGGTTATTTGTCAGTCGGCTGCGGCTACGGTGACAAGAGTCGGAGGAAGAGACGGATAGTTTAAGAAAAGTATCGGTAATAGCGGAAGTTAATTAATTAACTATTCAGTTGTAGGATTGCAAGTATTGGCCTGTGGATAAGCAAGTGGGTCTGCAACTGTGATTGAACAGGTAACTACCGTATCATAGCAATAATTGTAATATTAGACGGTTGTAAAGTGTATAAGGTGCAGGTGTGCAAGAAATGGTCCGTGCACGATGAAGTAGGATTACAATAGCCATCTGTACGGCTTAATCTTATGCTGTAGTGATAACTATAATAGTACCCAGTTGTAAATTGTCTAACCTGCAGGTGAGCAAGAAATGTCTCTCGTAGTGTACCAATAATTATAATAGTAGATGGTTAGCAAGTGTATTATCTGCAGGCGTGAAAGAAATGTCTCGTGTAATGTAGCAATAAGTATAATGGTAGACGGGTGTAAGGTGTATTACCTGCAGACGTGCAGGAAACATAGCGTGCACTATTGCACAGGTAAATCCCGTAGTGTAGCACTAATTATATTAATATGACCGAGAAGTAGCGGTTAGAGTTTAAGTGTTGTTAAAGTAAGAGAGTAATTTGCATATTAAGGAGGAAACAGGTGTGTAAGAATGGAACCTGCAATTAATCAGTGTGAGTTTCCTGCACACGATGTTAATTAGCATATTTTAGTAAAAAAAAAAAAAAAAAAAAAAAAAAAAATGGAAACTCGACACGAAAATAAAATTAAGATATATAAAATAACTGGTATAGTGTTAAGAAATAGTGTAAAAATAATAAAAATGTTAAAATAAATAGTGTGTTAAAGTACTATGTGGTATGAACTCACGGATTGGTTGTTTACCGTTGGGGTGTCAGCTCCCTATATGGGAGGCGCGCGAGCTTCCCGTCGTTTATATACATGCGGATGGTTACTCATGCATGACCCCCCCCCCCCGACCGGACCGGAAACCGGAAGCCCCCCCCCCCGCCGCCGCCGCCCCCGCCCCCTCCCACAGGCTGCGTGTACCGGCGATTAATTTCCGTTGGAACTATAATTAAGCGCCGGAAGAGGGCAGATAACAAACTGCGATAGTTATGCTGTCACGCACGCGACGGGGAAAACTGCGCATGTAGCTGTCAGCGGATGTACTTGTCAGCGGATGTAATTAGATGTTATCTAATGCTAATTAAGAGGCACAAGGCTCCACCTGCGTTAGGGGCGACCCACATGTAACAAAGCACATCCGTTGGGGATTTTCCACTGACCTTACTGGAAAGTTCCGCGCCCCTCAAACCCCTCCAGGCCCCCCACCACTTTGTGAGCCGAGAACCTCTTTGGCGACTATCGCTGAGTTAGTTCGGAACAATTCGTCGGACGCGATGGTTGTTCCGAACTCAGAGGGCAACTCAAATGTATAAGCGGCCGATATATATTTGAGTTACTCTTGTTGTTAGGCTATTATTATTTAATATTAGTTGTGTGTGTGTGTGTGTGTCTATGGTTTTATGTAAAGTGTTATTTGGTTTTACTCTTAAGATGTGTTAGTTTTAAGGTTTAACTTGCGCATTGCGATGTTAGCATTAAGGTGTGTTATGGTATTATTTATGTTTAAAAAATGTGTTTTTAATTTTAAGTATTGGTTTATGGTGTGTGTGTGTGTGTGTGTGTGTGTGTGTGTGTGTGTGTGTGTGTGTGTGTGTGTGTGTGTGTGTGTGTGTATCTATGTTTGTGTTTGTTTATCTGTGTACTAATAATTTTTTACATTTCACAGCTAGCTGTTAGGATGGGTAGATTAAATTTAAATTTAAATGTAACTTTAAGAAGTTGGATTGAACTTCATTAAATATGGGTGGGACATGCGCGTTGTGCCGTAGGTAGCGCATATTTCTATTGTTTTTGATTTTTGTTTTTTTAATTTTGGTCAGGCAAAAATATGTTTGGGCGGGTTTAGATTAAGGGTGGGAGGTTAGAGTTGCGTCTTGCACTAGCTGTTCCAGTGTCCCTAACTACCACATGGTCAAGCCCAGTGCCAAATGGCCCGAGACTGGCCGCCCGTATCACAGCTCACCAAACTGGATCGCCAAAGTGCGTGCGGGCAAAAAAAATTGGGATCCCTCGTAAGACGTAACTTTTTGGGTTGGGATTGGGAGTGTTTGAGGAACACAGGGTGGTGGAGACGGTCCTGGCCGCCTCCATCACCTTGGATCATTATTATTTTTTGGTGACCTTGACCTCAATCCACTCATGCATAACCCCCCCCCCCTTCCGACGTCACAACGTCTTGACCTTGACCTTGACCTTGAACTTGACGAGCCCCCCCCCTCCCCCCCCCGCCAGCCAAGTGCTAACAAATTTACTTATAACTTGAGAACGGTTTGCCAGAATAGGGCAAGCGATACATCATTGGAAAGCTCTAATTAGGAGTAATATTGTAGTAAAGACGGAATTAAATTATTTTCTTTTAATAAAACTTTATTATTAAAAGAAACCCCCACTCATTGACTTGCCTATATAAGAGTGTCGTGGTGAAATGAAAGATTAGTAAACATAGCATCTCCAATTTTAGTTGATGATAGACCCACCTTTGGTGTATATTGGCGTAACAGTGATCTGTTATGGCTATGGGTGGAGGCATATGTGGAGTATTTGCAATTGGAAGAAAATATAGGCTTTAATCATTACTTTTCAGCTTTAGTCTTAACCTACTATTTTTAACATCTCACTAAAAATCTTACCGTCCCCCCTCCCCACTACAACTGGGAGGTTATAAAAAGGGAGCAGTAGAGAATCTTTTCATTTCGCTGCTAAATTTCAAAGAGTAAACATCAACAAGATGCATCAATGTGAAATTTGCTTAGAAACCTTTCATGATAATATTCTACTAGAAATACACAAAGAGTTATTCCATAATAATAATGAAGATGTAACAGAAACCGAATATGAAGATTTAAAACTATATGGAGAAGAACAACAAGAAGAACAACAAGAAGAATCATTAGCAGGACCCTCGAATGCTATACCAAGTTTAAAAGTATATGCTTTAGAAGGTAAAGTAGTAATGCACCACAAAATTCAAAATGAAAAATTGAAATTGGAGCAGTTTTTTAAGGAAGTGCGTACAATTGCAAGGAGAACACTCACAGAAGAATTAAGAAGACTAAACTTCATTAAATTTAGCATATTACTACATGCTATGTTTATTAATGTAGAAGGAGAAATGTCACCAAGAGGATTCATAACAAAAAACGAGACCATCATGGCAAGTTCAGATATTAATTCAATAGTTGAAGATTGTTTAGAAGAGATATTAACAAAAATTCAAGAACATGAAGGCAGAGGATCTGGTTGGAGTTTGGTTAGTATTGAGGGTATGGATATCAGAGTTCATAAACACGGCTACGGATTAAGGGGTAGCAGTTATATTCCGCTCCCAAAGAAAATTTCAGACACCAAATCGTGCATAAATGTTCAAAATGAAGATATGGAATGTTTTAGATATGCAATGACGGCAAAATTTGTACCACCTCACCATGCAGATAGACCCAGTCAAGAATATGAAACACACAGATATAAATATAATTTCAAAGGATTGACTTACCCAGTGGCTTTAAAGGACATCTCAAAGTTTGAAAAACAAAACCCTGGAACATCTGTCAATGTTTTCGGTTTGGACAGTTCAAATAAAGTGTTTCCATTGCGTGTGGTAAAGAATGAATTACCGGATCATAGGGACTTGCTATTACTTACAAGAGGTGATGTTTCACACTATGTATGGATCAAAAAGTTTGAAACTCTTGTTAATAACCAACTGTGTAAAACTAGACATAAGAAGATAATTTGCAAACGATGTTTCAATTTTCAACAAGAAAGAAGAAATGGAAAAGAATGGTTACAAGAGCATAAAAAACTATGTAACAACAACTATGAAGCAAAAATAATGTTACCATCACCAGATAAGGCCGAGCTAAAATTTGAGAAGATATCTCATCAGTACCGTATTCCCATTGTTGTTTATGCGGATTTTGAATCTACACTTGTTCCTATTGAAAATAATGATGATGAAGCCAAGAAAAGTGTTAAGTACCAAATGCATGATCCAAACAGTTTTTGTTTATTAATTAAATCTACACTGTCAGAAGATCATTTAAATAAATATGATCTAACTTCAAAACCTGTCATATATCGCGGTGAAAATGCTTCTAAAATTTTCCTTGACCACTTATATTCGATAGCAGAAAATGTACAAAAATTGTATAGTGATATTGTACCAATGATACCGATGGATGAAGAAGAAGAGATTCAGTATGAAAATTCGACCCATTGTTATTTATGTAAAAATGAATATACTTTGGAAAATCACAAGGTACGTGATCATGACCATCTAACAGGTTATTATAGAGGTGCCGCATGTAACAGATGTAATATTAACTATCAAATTCGCAACTTTATACCTGTAATTTTGCATAACCTTAGTGGTTATGATGCACATTTTATTATACCGGAATTGGGACGAGATGATGGAAAAATCGATGTGATAGCGGAAACTACTGAAAAGTTTATTAGTTTTAGTAAAACAATTGGAAATATGAAGTTACGTTTTCTAGACTCTTACCGTTTTATGCCATCTAGCTTGAGTAAACTTACTGAAAACTTAAAGAAAGAAAATTTAATAGAAACAATGAAGATTGTAAGTAAAGATAAATTGGATTTGGTTCTCCGCAAAGGTGTTTTTCCCTATGATTACATCGATTGTTTGGAAAAATTTGAAGAAACATCACTTCCGCCAAGAGAAGCCTTCAAGAGTAAGTTGTATGAAGAGGACATCAGTGAAGAGGACTATCAACACGCTTGTAAAGTATGGAATGAACTAGGAATGACAACATTGGGAGAATATTCCGACTTTTATGTTAAATTAGATGTGACTTTACTTTGTGACATAATGGAAGAATTTAGAGATACCTGTTTTGAAGCATATGGATTGGACCCACTTCATTCTTATACATCACCTGGACTAGCATGGCAAGCTATGCTGAAAGAAACAAAGTGTAGGCTTGAACTTATTACAGATATTGATATGGTTTTGATGATAGAGTCAGGTGTTCGTGGAGGATTGACACAAAGTGTAACTAGACATGTAAAAGCCAATAACAAATATCTCCCAAACTTCGATGCGTCACAACCAACAACATTCTTAGGTTATTTTGACGCAAATAACCTTTATGGATGGGCTATGTCAAATCCTCTTCCATATGGTAATTTTAAGTGGGCGAACCCAGATTCGATAGGCAATATAATGGACATACCCAAAGATGGAGACATTGGTTACATTTTGGATGTGGACTTTGAATATCCTGAACAACTGCATGACCACCACTACGATTTACCACTATTGCCAAAGACGGAAATATCACCAACTGGTAGATGGCCCAAATTAATGATGACGTTAACCAACAAGTCAAGATATGTAGCTCATTATTGGACAATACAGCAAGCAATAGAACTGGGATTGAAAATAACAAGAATCAATAGAGCAATACAATTTAATCAATCTTGTTGGTTAAAACCATACATCGACAACAACACAAGAAGAAGGACTGCAGCAACATCCGCTTTTCAAAAGGACTTTTTCAAATTAATGAATAATTCAATATTTGGCAAAACGTTGGAAAACAAAAGAAAACATAAAGATGTAAAATTAGTTAGCAATCCGGCAAAATTGCAAAAATTAGTACAAAAACCAAACTTTGGAACGAGTATAATTATTAACGAGAATCTTGTAGCTGTTACCATGAACAAAATCTCAATAACAATGGATCGTCCTCTATATGTGGGAATGTCTATTTTGGATATTTCTAAAACCCACATGTATGACTTTCACTACAACAAGATGGTGAAGTTTTATGGAAGAGAAAACATCGGGATAGCATATATGGATACAGATGCTTTCATTTATTGGATAAGAACAGAAGACATGTATGAAGATCTACATACTTTTGTATATACTACTGACTTTGACTTTTCAGATTATCCTAAAGATCATCCCAACTATGACTACAATAGAAATAAAAAGGTGTTGGGCAAGTTTAAAGACGAAACAAATGGTGTACCAATGGAAGAAGTTGTCGCTTTAATGTCCAAACTGTACTCATTCCAACTGTACATCAGTGAAAAGGATGAACATCAAGTGGTGAAGAAAGCCAAAGGCATCAAGACTTCATATCTAAAGAAGAAAGTACAGTTTGACCAATATAAGAGATGTTTATTTGAAAATGTGGAAACAACCGCAACATTCAACACCATCAGAAGCTACAACCATATACTGTATAGTGTAAAACAAACAAAGTGGGCATTAAGTTATAAGGATGATAAACGCCACATTCTTGAAAATAACATCAACACATTGCCATTCGGCCACTATTCCCTAATCCCTATTGATCAGTAAACCTTTTCTTCGTCCTTTACCTTCTTCCTTTTTCCTTTCGTAAAGAAGAGGGGACATGACAAGCCCAATGTCATGTTCCCTCTTTTTTACACCAACGTAAAATGGCCTTGACCTATATCCTAACCGTATATAAAAGAGGATAAACCATTCTAGAGATCAGTATCTTTACAAGCGATGTAAAAGACACAACTGAAGATGGAAGACTTAAAAAATAAAATTGTAAATGAACTTCATAAGCCAGCAAGAAGAAAATTCCCTAGAAGAAGTACAGTTATAAAAGGAATGAATGATCTTTTCCAAGCCGATCTCATTGAAATGATACCACATAGTAAGTTGAATAAAGGATTCAAATACATTTTAGCAATTATAGACTGTTTTACTAAAGTGGCTGATGCCTTACCGCTAAAGGACAAGACTGGTAAAAGTGTTACAAAAGCTATGGAAACGGCTATACAAAGAAATAAATTCAACATCAAACATCTACAAACTGATGATGGGAAAGAGTATTTTAACAAAGAATTTGCAGCTTTAATGAAGAAGTATAAAATAAATCATTATTCTACAAATTCTGAAGTTAAAGCTTCAATAATAGAAAGATTCAATAGAACATTAAAAGGAGCAATGTATAAAACATTTTCCAAACGAGGATCATATGTTTGGTATGATATCTTACCGCAACTTATAAAAGAATATAACAACAAGTATCATCGAACCATTGGTATGAAGCCTATTCAAGTAAATAGCAGTAATGCTAAGGTGGTATTAAAACGTATTAGGAATAATACAGCTCCTAAACGTGAAAAAATGCAGCCTAAAACATTTAAAGTTGATGATAAAGTTCGTATAAGTAAGTACAAAGGAGTATTTAGTAAAAGATATCTGCCAAACTGGACTAATGAAGTGTTTACAATCTATAAAGTGCAACCAACAATACCTGAAACTTACATCTTAAAGGACAACAAGGGTGAATTACTCGAAGGTGGATTCTACGGACATGAGTTGTTAAAATCATCAGTCGGCGATGTATATCTTGTTGAAAAAATTTTACAAAGAAAAAAGGATAAGGTTAAAGTACGTTGGTTGGGATTTGATAAAAGTGAAGACTCTTGGATCCCTACAAAAGACTTGGTGTAGCAATTTTTCAACTCATTACGTGTTTAACCTTTAGACAAGATGGAGATTGTGCAACAAAAGGATCGATTTTTTATTAATAATATTGATGAATTAACAGTTGACAACGACAAGTTAAATCATGGAAAACATGGTGAACTACTGCCAAACACAATAAGATGTTTAATAACTGGACCGTCAAATTGTGGAAAGACGAATGTGGTTTTTAACTTAATAACAAATCCTAAAGGATTACGTTTCAACAACATTTATATCTTTTCCAAATCTTTGCAACAACCCAAATACCAATTATTGGATAAGGTACTCGCAAGTGTGCCTGAAGTTAATTTCTACAAGTTTAATGCTAGTGAAACTATAATGGAGCCAAACGAGGCTAAACCATTTTCTATATTTATATTCGATGATGTATCTTGTGAAAATCATGACACTATTAGAAGTTATTTTGCCATGGGGAGACATTATAATATTGATAGCATTTATATTGGCCAAACTTACAGCAAAATTCCAAAACAACTAATAAGAGATAATGCAAATCTACTTATTATCTTCAAGCAGGATGAAACAAATTTAAAGCACATATATAATGATCATGTAAATGCAGACATGTCATTTGATAAATTTAAAGAAATGTGTGGCAAAGCATGGGCTGAAAAATATGGATTTCTTGTTATTATGAAAGAAGAAGCTATAAAAAATGGAAGATATCGTATAGGATTGGATAAATTTGTATTAATCCATTGAACGATTAATGATACGTTTAGTAATAGATTGGACCTCGCAGCGTAAACATGGTGAACCAAGAAAAACTATTAAAAGAAATAAAATCACTGAGTGACTCGATTAGACTTAAAAATCGAGCATTAAGAATGGGTTTGAATGAAAGAGAAGAATTCCTGGAGACTACATTTAAGCCTATTACAGAACCTTTAAAACAGATAACAGAAACTATTGGTAAACCTCATTATGAAGGAGATGTTTTGCTACCTGTTTCCAAATTTGAAGTAAAGAGTTTAAAAAAGGAAGAAGATGATGATTCTTACACAAGTGATAGTGAAGTTTCTCAAAAAGAAGAAGAAGAAACAAGAGAAGAAGAACCAGAAATAAATGTTCAAAAAGAAGAAGAACAAGAACAACATATACCTGAAGCAGAACAATCAATTCCAAATCTAACAAAATTAAGTAGTGATATATTGCAACAAGGACCTCTTGGAAGAAAGTATATCATGAAGATGTTACATGAAATAAAAGCAAACCCAAAACTACACAAGTCACATGTATATGGAGCGAGAATTGATGGAAATGAATTAAAAATAGGAGATTCAAAAGTACATTTGACTGAAGATGATGACATTGTTATTGGTGAGCATAAATATAAAGGAACAAAAGGATTATTTGAACTGATTTTTAAAAATATACCTATAAAATATACGGTACAAGATTTAAATACTTTTAAAGAAATTTTTCAAAATACTAATGCTCATAAGAAGAATTACTCCAAAGATTCAATGATAAATAGAACACGCGCAACTAAATATACAGTTGTAATAAAAAGATTGTTTCCGCTGAGAAAACTACCAACATTACGAACTGCGCCCGCTTTGAAGAAACCGCTAAAGAGGAAGTCTTTATCACTTATGGACTTATCACTTATGGATGAATATGGTAAAAAGAAAAAAGGAGAAACTTCGACGTCTGGTAAAGGTTTAATGAAAAACCTATATAATACAAATGTGATTTACTATAATGATATAAATAAATTGGTTGATAGAATGAGACTATTACATGAAGCCATGGAAGCTGGTCATACAGGCTTAAATAATGAATGGGTGGCTTTAGTTGACGAACTTCGAAATCGTGGAATAGTTGTATAAATCATCACGGATATATAAGAGAGCTGTGAGCATACAGTGGATCAGTTCAATCATGAGCGTCGACAAGTTTGGACGGTACTCCGGGCTAGGAGTACAAGGAGGAGAAAACAGAAAAAGAAGTGGATTGCCGCAAACACCTGAAGGTGACTATGATATGAGTAACAAACGTTTAAAATTTGTTAAAGACCCAGAAGAAGATACTGATGGAGCAAATTTAAAAACAGTAAAAGAAGCAACTTCAACATCATTGAAATTAAACAAGAATACTTACGATGTTAAATCACATAGAATAATTCATGTTGGTAAACCAACTGACAGTTCTGATGCAATTAATAAAGAGTATTTATCATCTGAACTTTCAAATACTTTAAAATTACAATGGGGTAATAATTTAAAAGATGGACAGACATATGATGCTGGAAATCATAGAATAACCAACGTGGCAAATCCAAAAAATGATAAAGATTCAGTTAATAAA
Organism: Neoaliturus tenellus; assembly: GCA_030545055.2. NCBI lineage: Eukaryota > Metazoa > Arthropoda > Insecta > Hemiptera > Cicadellidae > Neoaliturus > Neoaliturus tenellus. The sequence goes on along the minus strand of CM061532.1, from coordinate 72,822,573 downwards.
GAATATTTACATTCTATAATACCGGAAAAGACTCAACGCGGATTTTCTTTTTATAAATTTATAATAAATGACATTGGATACCCAAAGGAAGATGGGGATGCTGTTAACCTGAAATACATCAAGGACAACTGTATTTTACAAGATGGTGATGAAATCGATTGTCATGGGAAAGTGTTGTCAAATGTAAAGTTCGCTTCTCAACCAAAAGACGCTGTTACTATGGAACAGTTATCTAAAGAATTAAAAAGGGGAACATCGAATTTTGTAAAACATGAAGATGCCGTGCTAAAGCGAGGAGATACATTTATACATGGAAATGAAAAGTTTGATTTAATGCAAGGAAATAATGATGAATGGGATGCAGGACATAAAACAATAACAAATGGAAGATTTGGTATAAAAGATACAGATGTACCTCTAATGGTGCAAACATTAATTGCGAGTGGTGGTACATTAGGTACATACAATGGTCGTAATAGAAGAATAAAAGATATTTATCCTGGTTATGAAGATGATGATTGTGTTACATTGAGACAAACAATAACTTGGGATAAACACTTTGGGACCAAATATGATGCAAAGATGAAGAAAATAATTAATATTTTACCAGGAGAAGATTTAAATGATGCTGCTACTATTGGACAAGTCATAACAACGTCGAAAAGTGATTCGACTGCTTACACGTGTAATGATAAACGTATTATGCAGTTACACGATCCCCAACATCCAAAAGATGCTGTAACTTTAGACTGTTTAATAAGAATAGTGGGCAATTTACTTATCGATACCCACAATCATATAGCTAGTACAACGAGTCATGTGATGATTCAACCCGATGAACGAGAAGCTTGGATTAAAAATAGAATTATAAATCAGTATATAATTAATTTGAATAATTAAGTATTTAAATATAAAAATTGTGCATGTGTTATTCATTTATGTAAAGCAGCTCGTGGAGTAAACACGCTGGTTATATAAGACGACATAATGAAGACCGCAATGCTCAGTCGTCGTCAAGACAGCGGCAAGAAAGGACGTGGTATAACATCAGCTGCGTTATCCCTGCTAAGACGGATTCCTGTTGGTGCTGTTCTAAATCGAGCAATAGACGCTTTACCATACGAATTTCATCTGCCCGGAGGCTATCAATATTGTGGACCCGGAACTAAGTTGGCAAAACGTTTAGCAAGAGGAGATCCTGGAATTAATAAATTAGATCAAGCTTGCAAAGAACACGATATAGCGTATTCCAAGTTTGCAGATTCAACAAATAGATCAATAGCGGATAGAGCGCTAGCGGAAAAAGCTTGGCAAAGGGTTAAATCAAGTGACGCCAGTATTGCGGAAAAAGCAGCAGCTTGGGCAGTGACAACAGCCATGAAGACGAAAGCTAAGTTTGGTGGTGGAAGACGACGCGGGAGAAAACCTAGTAAAAAAGAAGCTGCAAAAAGAGGCGGGAACATCAAAAGAAGACGTCGCACTAACCCTAAAAGGAAAGTCAAGAAAACATCCATATGGTCAATGGTAAAAAACGGATCGGGTCTTTACTTAAGACCGTACCGTGTGTATTAAATGAGAAGAATAAATTGATAATTCCAAATGAAGCATTAACAAACTATCAACTGTCAAAATATGTGAAATGTTTAAGAATACCATTCTTCAGAGGAGTTTTTATGAAAGATACATTACCAAATAGAGTGTGGAAAAATGAAACTGGAATAGTAAACTTAGACTCTAATTATGGACCAGGTACTCATTGGGTATGTTATAAAAAACTTGGAGAAAATGTTTACTACTTTGATAGTTTTGGAAATTTACCGCCACCAAAAGAACTTCAACATTATTTTCGGGACTCCAAGAATATATTCTACAACTACAAAAGAGAACAACCTAGCAATACAGAAATATGCGGACATTTATGTTTAGAGTTCCTAGCGAAGAGCGTCAGTCAGCTTTAAGATGTCATCGTATACAGTGTCGCTGAGCGGAAATTCGTCAACATTGAAAAGTACACTTTTCCCAGCGTTACGTTTATCTACGGACAAACTATGGGAAGCAGCATTATTGGATTTGACTACATACAATTCAATTCCCAATGTTACAGAAGGGAAAAATAATTTACTACATTATTATGAGAGTAAAGATGAAAAAGGAAATTATTCACAATTGAAAATAATTCCATTATCTACAGGAGCATATGAAATAGACGATATAAACCAAGTATTACAAAAAAAGCTTGGAGAAGAAAATATTTCTATAAAAGGTAATAATAATACATTAAAAGCAGAAATAACTTCAAAGTATTATATAGATTTTAGCTTAGACCACTCAATCGGCAATTTGCTCGGATTTTCAAAGAAGAAAGGAATTTTAGCTCCTGGAAATGATTATACTGGCGATACAACAGTAACAATATTAAAGGTGAACAGTATTGATGTAACGTATAATATTATACACGGATCATATAGAGATGGAGTAAATCAACACATATTACATACATTTTACCCCACAGTAGCTCCTGGTTTTAAAATAGTTGAGAAGCCACAAAACCTGATATACCTACCGTTAAACACCAGTTTCATTTCAGACATCGTACTGAACATATTGGATCAAGACGGCATTAGTGTTGACTTTAGAGGAGAAACAATAACTATACGGTTACATATCAGAGCAGCAACATAAAGTCAACATGGGATTATCATTTAAACCACAACGGAAGAGTCGGGAGCTCAGTAGCTCCTCAACATTCGACGAGTTAACACCGGACAACATACGCTTCCTACAAAAGATCGGACTAAAACTTGCCAACCATGGATATACTGGATATAGCGCAAGGACCGACATTCGACGAAACCCTATGGGAGAAGGAATATCACACTCACAACCCTTACACTTCATCAAAATTAAATAATAATGATGAAATAAGGATTCCCATTCAACAACAAGATATCTACACATTACCATGTGAAAGTTATTTATATATCGAAGGAAGAGTAACAACATTGGATGGAAAATCTGGTTCAACTGTTCCTTTTATAAATAACCCTATGGCATATCTGTTTGATGAAATTAGATATGAGATATCTGGAGTAACAGTTGATTCAACAAAAAAAGTTGGTATATCAACAACTTTGAAAGGATTGACTTCAATAACACCCCATGAAAAGAATTCTTTAATCTCGGCTGGATGGGTGACTCCTGATAAAGACACTATTACTCCTAATTCAAAAGGTTACTTTGATTTTAATGTGCCTTTACGATTGCTTTTGGGATTCGCAGAAGATTACAAGAGAATAATAATAAATGTAAAGCAAGAACTGGTACTGCTCAGATCTTCAACGAATAAGGATGTAATACAAGCGCCAAGTGGAACAAAAGATGCCGATTTGGAATGGCAACTTCAATTGGATAAAGTTGTATAGAGAGTACCACATGTCAGATTGGCGGATGAACATCGAGTATTATTATTGAAAAAATTAAAATCTGACCGTGATATTGTAATACCATTTAGAAGTTGGGAATTTCATGAATACCCCATATTGCCTCAAACAGAAAGACAAACATGGACTGTTAAAACCTCTACTTATTTAGAACGAGCAAGGTACATAATAGTCGGTTTTCAGACTAAACGAAAAGATGTTATAACTGCGCACGCTGGTCAATTTGACCATTGCAAGATAAAGAATTGCAAAGTTTTTCTAAACTCTCAGTTCTTTCCATATGACAGTTTAAATGTTTCATTTGACAAGAAACGTTATTCCATTCTATATGACATGTATGCAAGATTTCAATCGTCATATTATGGTAAGACAAATACACCACTACTATCACCAGAACAATTTTATTCAAAAGCTCCAATTGTTGTAATCGATTGTTCAAAACAAAATGAATCTGTGAAATCTTCAAGTGTAGATATAAAAATTGAAATGGAATTTGAAGATAAAATACCAGATGGTACTTCAGCATACTGTTTAATTCTACATGACAAAATAGTTACTTACACACCGCTGACAGGAATTGTGAAGAATGTACTTTAAAAAAGATTAATACAACATCTGCACGATTTGTAAGGTTTTTACAAAAGATCAACAATATCTAGGTCATCTGCGAGTATAAAAGCGAGAAAGAAGAGCTGGAAATTCATTTCATCTTTGATTGTCGTATGGGTAACATCGTCCGCAAGATGAGTTCTGCTACATCAAGTGCTAATGAAGAAACTACACCTCTTATGGCTGACAATAGTTTGGATATAGAAAGACAAGTTGAACAGGAAATGGAAGAGTTCCTCAAGTTTAAACATAAGAAGACAGACGAAGAGGAAGTTGAAAAAGAAACGAAGAAAAGGAAAATTGAAGATAACATTTCTACCAACATCTTAATGGAGGTATTTCTTAGAATATTTTATCCTATTTCTTCTTGTATGACAAAGACTGTGTCTGCTGGAGTAATGAAATCATTGGATTACTCTCCAACTGTTATTTTGAATCACGGATCTAAAATGGTAACCTTCACTGAATCTTCTTGGGAATCTTTTATGAAACATATACATCTTTTGGAATGCTATTTGAGTAACAATACGTTTGGAAGAAAAACAAAACTAGGTTTGTTCGAATCAAATATTGAAATCGATATTGTTAAACAACGTGGTCAACAACTAGTTCGATTTAGAGATTTAACTAAATATAATATAAAAATACATTTGACAAAAGAAGAGTTTTACGCTTTAACTTGTGCTACTGGTCCTATAAAAAGATATTTAAAACAGCTAATATTCTCAAGTACAATTATCAAAGATTATTTAACTGATGCATTGGATAGACAACCATATGTTCCAATCCTATACGGTCCAGTAGATACTTCAATCTTCAATAGGATCCCGCATGAAGTAGAGATGTGGAGACAGTTACACCACAATCAAACCAACTTTAATTTAGATGAAGAAAAAAAGCAAGAAAACAAGGAAAACGAATCACGTTTCAACAATCAACAATCAACAACAAATTAAACAGACAAAGAATATTTTAAGTAAGAAGAAGAAGAATGTTGGAGTATAAAAGGCTGTCAATCCGCATTGACATACCAGTTGTCTACTGAACGTCATCATGGATAAACGAGTTTCATTCTCTAAGAAGACGGAAATAATGGAAGTAAAGCGAGGTATCATAGAGTTTCAGGCATTCCGTGGTAATGATGGAAATTTTATAATTAAAGAGTTAGTGGTACTAGATATGATAACATCTGTTGTTTATCATTTTTTATTCATGCCTCCTTTGCCGTTCAACAGATTAACAACCAAAGCTAAAGTAACAAACAAATGGTTGATGAAACATTTTCATAATCTAACATGGGATGAAGGTTTTATAACCTACAATATGATGCCACACATTATGAATCATTTCTGCAAAGAGTTCAAAACTATTTTTACAAGAGGATTGGAAAAAGCAAATTGGATACAAGCATATACAAACCATGAAGTGATAAATGTGCAAATGGAGAAAGATTTTTATTGCTACTTTGCTAACATCTGTATTGCATCTAAAAACTTTAAACATCGGCAGTCTCAATGTGCTTTAAAGAACGCATATCGTTTGAATGTCTATCTCCAGCAAAGTGGTGGGGGAAGCGATGGGTATAAAAGCGAGAGCGGCACTATGACAATGCATGAGTATTACTCTAACCTCCGAGGAGTCAACACCTCTGACGCGCAAGCACAAGAAGAAGAAGACGAACAATAGTAAGAAAAAATAATGGCATCGCAAACTTTTCTACAGTCGCTTGTTGATCAATTCAACAAACATTCTAAATCTACAATACTACCGACTAAGAAATGTTCAGAATTGAAAGAAGAAAAACATTACATTATTCACACTATTAAGAAGATGGAAACATCAGTTGGAGACGCCATCAATTGCACATTGAGTGAAGCACCCTACACACCTGGTGATGAACCGAAATTTCAAGTATTTCTTCCCAAACGCTTCGTTCAACTGCTGCAGAATGAAGATTTACGACTGATTCACCCCGGCGCACTCTATTTGGCATCCCACGGTCCTAGTGGAACCAACTCTACTGAACTTACACTTCATGTTATGCCTACTAGCAACTAGTCTGTAGTTTATATATACTGTTGTACATGTGTGTAACTGATTTTAAATAAATAAAAAATTAAAATGAAAAAAAATAATAAGAAAAGGCAACATATCGATAGTGTTTCTGCACTATCGATATGTTGCTTTTTTTTTAAAACACGTTTGGATGACCTTGACCTAGTTTCGAGGGTATATAAAGGCCGTAATTTTCTTGAGGATCTCATCAGTCTACGACTACCTTTCGTGCTGTACACATCTCTGTTGGCTCTCCAGTTATTACGAATAACAACATGTCTCTTAAGGTTAAGTGTGCATCATATGATACCACCACCATTACAACTTTTGAAGAACTCGACGATTTTATTAATGAACTGCGAGTGTTACTTGCCGGTGGTTATCGTTTAAATATTGATGTTTACGCTAACAACATGAGGATGTTTCCTAAACAGAAGTTCTGCAACGAAGAAGTATTCGTTTCCACACAACCTTCAACTACAACACCATCTACTCAAAGTAATGTTAAGTTCCAGAAATATTACTAATGTTAAATAATATCAAGTGGTCGCTGTAGCATCTATAAAAGGACCGTGTAACCTAACAGAATCATCATTTGCTCTCCAACTGACGCAGCGAAAACAACTACTAATACCATGTTGTACAGAATGATGATTGAATTCAATGGAAAAATCTACGGAAAAGACTATCAAAGTGTAGAACAAATGACGTCCGATCTTCAAGTATTGACTAAAGAGGGATTCCAACCAAAATTAATTCTAAAATTTCCTGAAGTACATCCACTCTCCACTGAAGATCTCATTGCCATGGCTAAAGAAGAAAAAGAAAAATACAAACAAGATGTAAAGAAAGAAAAAGAAAATGAAAACTCAGTATCTTAAATAAATACATCTTACACTTGTAAGATGATCTTTTTTAAAACTCCATTTGGATGACCTTGAGATTACCCCCACCACTTTTCCTAGTCTATAAAACACGCTATCCTACACTATACAACTTCATTTCTTGCCAATACTTAGAAGCGCCAACATGGAAGAGAAGAAAAACGAGGACGCACCGCGCTACTGTTGTGAACAAAAATGCACCGATTTAGGAAGATGGATGGTAGACGGATTAGCTTGTACAAAGTGTGAATTCTTCGGATCCTGTTACTGCAAATGCAAGACAAAGCAACTACCACCACCGGAATTGCGAACCATCAAAATTTATAAATCACGATACTTCCACACTTGCTGTCCCCAGAGGTGTATCAAATTTCATCCGGAAAAACTTGTCAATTGTCGAGAGTGCAATGCATATTATAAAGACCACTTTTGTACATGCATCATAAGTGCGTGCAAGTACAGATCAGATTGGTCTACTGATCCTGTTGAAGCTTCAGATGTATAGCTGTAGTCACTGAATGCAGCCCTTTTTTAAAACTCCATTTGATTGACCTTGAGATTACCCCCACCACTTATTTTTTACAACATATATTCTACGGATCATTCGATACGCTTCTCATTCTTATTTCATTACTCGCACTGAGAACAACATGGATGATAAATTCATTTCCTTTCAACATTTAATTACCGACAGAGAAGAGATGGAAGAACTATTCCAAAACTTACTCACACTCATTGATAACTATCCTTTAAGATGGATCAACATCACAGTGCAATACGTCAATCCTACCAAAATATTTTCATCCTCATCATCATCTTCTGCCACCTCCATGTCTTCATCGTCGCAAAGTGCAGAGGAAGAGGAACAGACAACTAATGGTGTTAAAATTGTTGAATTAAACGACGAGGAACAAGAAATGCAAGCTCTGGTTAAATATAAATTTAATATTTAATTTACAAACATTATTAGTATTCCTAACTTAAAAATACAACTAATGGTTATCTTAGTACACCTCCTACTACCTACCCGAACGGCGTTTTGCTGCGAAATGCGCTGGCCAACGATTCGCATGGGGGTATATCACCCTTCCCCCACCACGCCACCACCCCTCCACTTCCCCCACCACGCCACCACCCCTCCACTTCCCCCTCCACCGCCCTTGCCCGCATATAAGCGAGCCGCTGACTGACGCTCGCCATTTGTTTCCCGACTCCCGTACGATGAACAACGATCCGCTAGCACTAATGAAATCTACTTTTGTAATTAGAACAAGACATGATTTAAAAGATATAATGGAAACTTTAGAAGATATTATAGACAAATTCCACTGCATCACTATGAATTTGGAACTTGCTTACGGTTGTCCAACATGCGATAGAATTGAGACTGAAGATGAAGATAGTTTGCTAAAACTCACTCCTGCATCCTCCAAAACTACACCGACAGCTGACGACGACGTTTGATCGGACACACAACTGTTTTTTTTTTAACCCCCCACCACTTTCCAGTAAATATGCTCTGTCCTCATCTTCGTTTCTCATTTCATCGCCAACTTTCCGACCGTCAACACCGCTCCCGTTTCACCTACAGAAATTAAAACAAGCACACAAACATGATGGATGATTTTTCACTTAAAACACAATTGGAAGAGGACAGACTCAAACTAGAGATCAACAGGCTGCAATTGGAAACGGAAAATCAACAAGGGATGGTTCGCCTGCTGCAACTGTTCAAATGCGTACTGTGCATGTTGTGCGTCTACCTTCTCTTCGCCACCACCTTCGGCGTCTACCACTCCCTCACCAGTGGACGGCACTCCAACACCTCTCTGCACAAGAACACGACTTTGATTTAATTTTAAAAATAAACTAAAACCTCCCGCGGCCCGGCGCCGCCCCTCCCAAAACCCCCACCGAGCCCCTGCGGCTCCCACTTTTTTAAAACCCCCTCCGGATGACCTTGACCCACTTCCCAAACCCATCCATCACTGTCACCCCCACCCCACACTTCCAACCCCACACCTGCCACTTCCAACCGCTGACCTTGAACTGGGCCAGGAGTGGCCAAAAGACACTACTTTCGTCAATTTAATGATTAGGCTATGTTTAATTTATATATGAAAGTAAAAGGTATCACGGAAGACATTGCATTAATAATTATTTAGCTACTGAAAATCTAGTAATTATATTAGGATTATTAATAAGTCGTTTTGATCATGAATTAATTCCAATATTCCAATACCCAACAAAACAGCTCTATCCATGTTTTTTTTAGTTTCCATTTTCTTGTCTGTGTTTAATTCTTTTGATTTGAGAGGGTAAAAAGTAGCCCAAAACTCATGGTATTGACAGTTATTTAACAACCTAATATCTATTTTACTATAGGCATTCTCAATAAGTAGTTATAATAACGACTTAGCTCTAAATAAGAATAAAAACAGCTAAAAATCAAGCGTCGCCCATTGAAATATACGGGACAGTGGCGCGTCGAGCCCCGGGTAGTGGTGGGGGAAGCCGTGCCGACTTCGGCTCGTTCTGCCAGCGTTGACCCAGCGTTCCATGTATATATTTCTATGGTGCTACCTGTACCCCCTATGCCTTGGCAGAATGGGGTGGTACCCCATGCCCCATACCCCCTATGCCTCTGTGACCATCATTCACTTGTGCTCACATGTCCACCGTTCTACCTTGATGTCCCCGTGCTCTCTATGTCCCTCATTCCTCCCCCATGCCCCCTATGTGCCCTCAAGTCTCTCCCATGCCCTCATCTCATAACCTGTACTTCCTGTACCTCCTATGATGCTCGCCAATCCTTCCCGTGACGCCCATATCCCCGTTCCCCGATTCCTGCCGTTCCTCCCCTTACCCCCTATGTCATCTCAAGCCTCCCCAGTGCCCCCCTCTTCCTACTCCCGTACTTAATGTAACCCTATTCCTCGCGGCCTGAGTACCTCCCATGCCACCGTACCCCCTATGCCTCTGTGCCCCCTATTCTCTTGTGCTCACATGTCCGCCATGTCGAAGCCTCCGTGCTCTCTATGTCCCCTATTCCTCCCCCGTGCCCCCTATCTCCCCCAAGCCTCCCGTGCCCCCCTCTCGCGACCCGTGCTTCCTGTACCCTCTATGCCTCGCCGCCCGAGTACCCCCCATACCCCTTATACCTCTGTGACCCCCATTCTCCTGTGCTCACATGTCGTTCTTCCTTGATGCCCCCGTGGCTCTCTATGTCCCCCATTCCTCTCCCGTGCCCCCCATTGACCCCCAAGTTTCCCTCATGCCCTCATCTCATCATCGGTGCTTCCTGTACCCCCTATGTCCCCGTGGCCCGATTATCCCCATGCCCCGTACCCCCGTGCCTCCATGCCTCTGTGCCCCCCCCCCCCATTTTCCCGAGGCCCAGTGCTCTCATTGTCCCCCGTTCCTCCCCCTTAACCCCCTGCCCAACTACCCCCTTTGCCACCGACGGCTCTAGTGCCCCTTGTGGCTCCATGCCCCTCGTGGCCCCCATACCCCCATGCCCCCTTACCTGTCGTTCCTCCCCGTGTCCAGAATGTCCACTCATGCCTCCACCGAGGCCCCCATGCCCCCCAACCCCTGTACCACTGACACCCCTCATGCCTCCCAACCCCCAACAGTCACTTGAGTCTAACAACGTTCCTTGTACTATGATTGTAGTCTATTTCGTCTATTCGTTCAATGAAGTAGAACAATGTTTGACATATTGTTCGTTTTTGCACACTGCATACATGAAAAGCTCCCCGTATTTATGTATTAATGGGCAATTATTGATTCCGTACGACCTGTGTAAGGAAAGAAGTAGAGAATGTATAAAACAAAATATTCCTCATACGGAGGCTATGCAATGTTAGTAGTTTACATAATATGATTTAGTCAAAAATAAACAATCACTAACAACAAATCAACTCTAACCACTAAATAGCTAATATATAAAGCAGTAACGTAATATCCTAATGACATGCACTAAATGAAGCCATTTTATTAACTATTATATCAACCATACACGGCTAAGTCACTTTTAACAGCGATATATTCAGCACACAAAATCATAATGACATAGCTTTTGAAGAGAGAAATCTACCGTGGATCCGTAAGTTTTCCTTCACTATTGGTGTTTTCTCTTTTTTATAGTGCATTGCAAATTTTAAAACGTTATAGTTAAATATGGTTATCTTAACTTAAAATATCAGTGTAATAACAGCTGAGTTTATGATAAGAATTATTCGCTGGATCATCTGCTTAATCACACGTGTAGATGCAAAAATCTTCTTCCCATTAGATTAACATTGGAACTTTAAGGTCCAATGGGGCGAAGCCCAGGTAACTTTTGACGATTCTGGTATTTTTCCTTGCGTCCTTGCCCCTCAGGCTTTAAAATGAGCTATCATACATTACCCTATCTTTCTTTTAACTCGAGATATTTCGTGGGGACCGATTCACTTACGGAATTATATATATAGATTTTAAAATAAATATCTATTAATATAGATGAGCTTAACAGTTAAATTCTCGACAAAGGGAGGCAGTTTTCAGGTTTTATGAGTTGTTTTAAATCTTAGGGATTTACTGTTTAGTGATTTTTTACAGAACACACCATCATCCACATAGACACCAGAGGATCACCAAAATCGTCCTTACACTTAGAGGTATACCTCCTAAAGAGGTATACAAAATAATCGTCCCACGCACTTCCGCAGCATGATTTAATCTTTTAAGGTATTGTAAAAATGATCAACTGCAAAAGTGTGCGTGTATACTTTTGCAACCAGTTTAGACATAAGGAAAAGGACGGCGCTCCGGCTCTCTCTTCTTCCATCAACTGCAGATGACGTTGGTGCAGCACACTCACCTTCCTTCCGGGTCTCGCCGAAGTCGCACAGCTTGATGGTGCTGAGGTCCGCGGCGAACACGAGGATGTTCTCCAGTTTGATGTCCCGGTGTACGAGTTGCTTGGAGTGCAGGAACTCCAGCGCCGAGCACAGCTGACGCGCCACCTTCTTGCACGAAGTCTCGGGGACTCCGCCGGCCCGCACCACGCCGCTCAGGTCCCCCAGCGGGGCGTACTCCTGCGCGAATACCCAGCAGTTGGATGCCTTGAACCCCACCGGGTAGGAGCACAAGATGTTGGGGTGCGGACTCAAGTGGTAGCTGTAGTGGAACTCCCGGTAAAAATCTCTGTAATAAAAGAATGAATGAGTAATAATAATGATAATAAGGCTTATAACGGAGGGAGATCAGCAATTAACTAATAATTCTCCTCGTCTAAGAGGCCTGCACTTTTTATTTACCATGCAAGTGGATCAAGGCTTAACGTGACTTCTGTAACAAGGGAGAAGCCGAAAGGTATTTTTTATCCCCGAGCCGGGATTTGAACCCCCGCTGTGGTGATAACCCAGACCTCTACCTCTGAGCTTGATAAGTTATGTATATTAATAAGTTGTATAAAGTCGTACTAACGTACTAAAATGCTCTGTAATCATGAAATTGTCTTTTCAACTACGTTCTGTCAACTAAGGGTTAGAAGTAACTTCAAATAAAGCTATTTTTAAAATGTAAATGCTAAATAAAGCGTGTTTTTTGAATGGGTCAAAACTTTAAACATTCTTAACATTAAGAACGTTAAGAATGTGAATTCAAGAAAGTTTTCAGCCCAAAAATATCCAGAAGTGTGTTGAAATTGATTTTACGATCTAGGTGGTCAGACGAGGCTGGTTCCCTAGCTATCCTTAAAAATCATTATAAACTAAAAAATAAAATATTCCTAGACCTGGGCGAAAAGTCTCAAGGTTTGATCTATTCCTTCTACTCAAAGATTGTGTTAATTAGAATCTATTAGGCCTATCTTTCCACTTCAATGAGTTCTGTAAAAATGAAATGTGGCTAAGAATCTTGTTAGTCAAATATATTGTAGTGTAAAAGATATTCAAATAAAGTAAATCCACCGAAAGGATGGGAGTGTTCTCACTTGAGCGTGGTGAGCTCCTCGTGGATCATCTTGAGCACGACGCAGGTGCCGGTCTGCTTGTGGGTGGCGAGAACTATCTTGGCGAAACAGCCCTCCCCCAGCTCACGGTCCACGTCGTACTCGGACTCCAGGTCGACCTCGGGCAGGGGACACTCCTGGATGCGGTGCAGGCTGCTCTCCTTGGCTCTCTCCGCCTTCATCCTGACGCACACACACGCACAAACACGCTTAGTAATGAGGAGAAGATGGCATAATGTTGACACAGCAGAATATTAGATGGTAAAACAGTTCAAATTTGTCCTACCATTTATTAAAATGTAAACAAGTTTTCTAATAGGTTTCTTTTGAGGTTCAGAAATATTTATGTTGAACATGATGTTGAAGTCTATATTAGTAGAGTATATAGATGGATTAAGGAGAATAATTATGTACAAGAGCATATTTAGTCTACACTTTATCAAGAATGATGGTGAAACCATTCAGGGCGTGTTAGAACAGATAATATATTAACAGGTAAGCTTGTTTCGTTTCCTCCTTTTTCCTCTGCTCCTGTGCATCGTTGGAGAAATCCGCGCATACCGTTAGAAAGGTTTAGTTCTGTAGATGAGTGGAATGTCATTATAATTTACATTGGACTATAGGGCTACACCCCACAGGCTTCCAAAGTTCCAATGTTAATCTTATGGAGGAAGGAGAATTTATTGAATCATTAGACAGCTGTTGTAGAAAAAACTGCTAGTAAAACAGCAAGAACATATGTTTCAGCTATAAAATTATTTAAAGATCTTGGATCCAGATCAACTGAAATTTTGGCCGAATTTTGATCAGGAGGCAATTTCTAGTTTTATTCATTTAGCAAGGATTTAAAAAACACCTTTTCCTCCACCTACTATCTAAAGCCGTATTTTACTCCTTGGAATAGAGTAGTAAAGTACTAATTTCTATCCCATGTGACTTGAGTACTTAATTGTTCTACCTAGGGAAAACTCAAATCTTTTCGTACCACGGGGCTAAAGTTAGTTACATAAGAATAACATTAAAAGAAACATTAAAAAAAAAAACATGAGCCACAGTCAGCTGTAGCTTGTATTTGTTTTGTTACTAATTGTTGACTAATAGCAGCTGTAGCTGGTGCTCAGTGCTCACCTGCTGACCATTCTGTAAGCACAGTGAGCAACATCTCTAGTACTAGAGATGGTCGTGGCAGTGCACGTGTTTGTTTACATTTTGCTATGGTAGGCTATTAACCTAAGAAGTACAAAACATAAGTGTAAAACTTTTGACCAGGCTTAAATTATATTTTGTTTTTTCGTGTTCTTTAAAAATGATATAGCCTACCTTGTGTGTGTGTGTTTTTTGTTATGTTGATGTGCCTGATCCACCACACAAAAATCAAGTAAGTATTTAAACTACTGTTGTGAAGACACCACTACTAACGAGTTAATTTTATATCGAAAGGTCGAAAAGCCAACTAATAGGATTACTAAGATAGTGAGTTAGAAGCCGCTTATGAATGTTGTGTTTAAGATACAATGATACAATCAACCATCAGGTGATTCTTAGTACCTCTGTATAAGCTAGACAAATAGTTGAGACCTTATCAAGAATATCTGAAAGTCTTATATATGTGCGGAAAGGAACGATATTTTTTAACATTTATAAATATATACTTAAGAACCAGTTATCACTAACATTATTCTTAAAGACTCCCGGTATAAGGCTACTAGTAACTCTTCAGTGTTAAACTTGATAGTAAGTGTTTTACTCGCCTGGAAGTAAAACCGAAAGTAAACATTCTCCATCTAGTTAATCAGCAAAGCGAAACGCTTGACAACAGAGCAATAATATAAACCACCAACTAGTTATAGCGGTATTTGCAAGTGACGCGGTGCCGTTATGCCGCTATTATGTTTAGCAGCTTCGCACTACTCGGCCAGTTTACTGCTCAGTAGCGTTTCACCAGTTTCCTGTATTAACCAGACTGTAAACTTGGCTAAAGATAGAACTGTGTTTGGATGATAGTCCAGTCGGGGGCGACCGTCCGCAACTTTCCCGCCGTTAATATAGCGACCGCTCCCGCGATATTGCTTGCATCGGACGATCACTTATTGTTTTGGTAATAGGTTGTGGCGTTGGTATTTTATTCCGTTGTATTCAACCCGGCAACTACAAGTGTGTATTCAACCTGCATTTGCTTATAGATTTACAACAGAAAGCAAGATTGAGCTTTCTGCCGAAAGTCTATACATCGTATGATATATTTATAGTTATAGTTTTCCACTTACATTCCTAATAAACTTGGGTATACATTTGAATCACGTAATCTGAGCACATGTATAAGTGGTTTTAAATTACTTTACTTATAAATACTTAAATAATAAATAGTATGAATGAATTAAGAATCAAATTATTTTATTGCATTGTTTTTTTTTTTTTTTTGTTCATACATTGTTTTTATGAATCGCACAATTTGAGCATATGTATAAGCGGGTTTAGATTAGTTTATGACTTAAATTGAAATAGAATGAATGAATGAATAAATTAAGAATGAAACTGTTACAATTATAAAATCGCAATTATTCTTATATTGCAATTATTGAAATTGTTTTATTACTCTAAATAGAGTATACAAATAGTTACACTTTTTAAACTACGCATCACTTCGTAATTTTAAAAATACTGTTTATTATTTCTCAACGATGCAAGTTTTACCTGAAACACGTGTCAGTAGTGTATATGCGTACTTGCATAATTTAATATTAAAAGCTAAGAAATATGATGATTTTACTTCCAATACAAGTAACTTAAGTGCTTTGGAAATTTTATTTTACTCGTAACTGTTTGAGATAAATGCCCCGCTTTAATTTAAAAAAGAGGGTTCATTTAATTAAATTTGCTTTTATGTACGACAAGACTGCTGAACAGTGAACTAACTCACTCGAATTTTTTCCTCAACTTATTTGAGTCAAAGCATCGACTACTTTATGGTGTGAGGACAGATCCGTGGAAAGCTACAGAGATCCAAAATATTCTCTTTTGAAAATATGGCATAACACTTTGAACGTAAAACATAAGCTTTTAAAAAGATTTAAAAAAAAATCACTAATGGATTACAATTGATGGGTTAGATTTACCAACCTTGGAATCAATCGAACACATTAAAATTCACTATAAATTATTAAAAAGTACCAGGGAGACCAAGCTTATGCTCTGTAAAATCATTACTTTTGTTTGTCACACAAAGCTCTTTCGTTTCGCTCTCTCGCCAGACCGAAGAGAGCTGCACTTTGGAATAATTTTCCTAAACTACAGGTTAAAGACATTCGTTAATTTTATCTACACTTATTAGCTAATTTTTGTTAAATTTGAAAATCTCAATAAGGCTAACCATGGGATCTT
The DNA here is from genome assembly GCA_030545055.2 of Neoaliturus tenellus. Taxonomy (NCBI): domain Eukaryota; kingdom Metazoa; phylum Arthropoda; class Insecta; order Hemiptera; family Cicadellidae; genus Neoaliturus; species Neoaliturus tenellus. The sequence goes on along the minus strand of CM061532.1, from coordinate 72,806,203 downwards.
TGAAGTGCTCTAGGAAGAAACCCGGATTTTTCCCAGCCACGGGACCAGTTCCAATCGATTCCTTGTAGCCAAAACCTCCTTATTCATACAAAAATAAAAAATCCTTAGAGAGAAAAAAATTTCCCGTTCAAACTTTGCTTTTAGGTTGTTACCATTGTTTATTAATTATTGTTGTTAGTTAACTCTATTCTGTTATTTTCGTTGCTGTCCACGAGTGGTAGGCTTCAAAGTCTTGAGAAGTTTACGGTCGCCGAGCGACATTGTTATGTTTTCTGCTGGTTAAATATTGACGCACGAGCTCCGAGTTACCGCAAGTTGTTAAGTAAACTTGGAATGACGGCTCAAGAGTTGTACCCGGAGTTCGAGCTGAACTTGTTAACTACTTTCGCATTGCAGCAGTGACTTATTTCATGAAAAATAAGATGGCTAATAATATGTTTTGTATGTACTAATCAAAATTATGTAATTCTTCCGCAGAAAATCTTACCTTGGATGTTAAACAAGATTAGAAGAGTATGTAAATTAATTAAGATCCTTACAACAGTAAACACTTATATTTGCATAATTTAAAATATTGTGAGACATTTTAACTTTAGTATTTATAATAATATTAGTATACGTATAAAAATCTATTTAAAAAACTTTTTTAATAATACATGTGACATATCGTAGTAAAGTTCAGTTAGTAAGCTCAGCTAGTAAGGAATTACAGGATATACTATAACTTTTTTTTTATAATGGCCACCATTTTGAAAATGTTGGAGATATTTAAACTCAGCAGATTTTCGCCATAATATTTTTTAGACCTTTAAAATTATGCATAATATTGTGTATGTTTACATTTGAAAATACTGAAATTTAAATGTGACCAATAGGCTTTTGAATACCATATATTTGTATACATCTAAAATATATTTTAACGATGTTTCTTGAGGGCACTTTAGTAAAAAATAATTTTGTTTGGTGGTTATAGGACCAAGAACTTGTCTGTTTTGCAATTCATTTTGGACACTGTACGAGATTTACCCTGCACATACAATAATAATTTTAATAACATTAATATTTTCATGAATTCAACAGATGACTATGGTTTTTTAATTACCTTTATGGTTTCACAAGTTATCTAGAATTTTGGTTTTCGAAATTTGGTATCAACATTCATGCCATCTTTAACATAAACGTCAATGAAAAATAATATTTAAAACAGTTTTATCGACCTTTTACCAAGAGTAGACAATCTTAAATAATAAAATCAGTTTACTGAGAATGTCAGACTTAGTCAAACAATTTTAAAACCATAATCTTTGATAATTTACGCTTTACTTCAAAGCAGATTTTTAAAAAACTTTGATCCCTAATAAATTAATCCTAATATTAAACAAGTTTGAGATTTTTTAAATCTGACTTTCACACCTTCTTACATACTTTTAATGTAAATATTTTAAAATGTGTATAAATTGTTTAAAAATAGTGCGATAGCAGTAAAAACACCTTTATTTTAAGTAAAAGTCTTATAACATGATAAAATTTAACTTTTTTTATCACATTTTAAAACAATATTAATTTTTTAACTTTATTTTTACAAGCGTATGTTTTACAACAAACCTACATGTCTTCAATTTTATGTTTTAATCATTACAAGCAATATATGTTATGACATTGCACGGTAAATTGTAAAAATGAAATATTGATTAAAGAACTAAAATTAACTCAAATATAACTTTCCGTTATAAATAAAAAAAAATAATAAAAACTTAAAGGTACTGAAACTTTCCAAAAGTATTCACTGTTTGTAGATACCTAAACAATATGTAGTACTAGTTTTAAGGATTTACATATCCAATAAAACCAAAATAAAAAGTGGTTTAAGGACATGCATGGTTGCATATGTAACTAATTGTTAATTCTCTGTATTAATTTTCGCATGCATCAAGCACAATGTATTTTTATTGTTACATTATTGTTTCTGTTGAATCCAAGCATATTTTGATTTGTTTCAGTTTCACTACAATTATTGTCATCTTTTATTTTGATGAATATGTTTGCTGTAAGTACATTTATGTCTTTTGTTAAGTTACATTTATATTTTAGTTGCACCGTATGCATGAAATTGTATTATAAATAGGTTTGGCATGTGCATCCACCACCTAGATGTAAACATTAATGTAAAACTCCATTGTAAATGGTGATTGCCGCAAATGTTTAAATAAAGAAATTCATAATATATTATATACATCTCATCTAGAATTAAACAAAATATGGACAGTATATACCGAGATTTTCTTTAACACGTATTTTATTTAAAGATTTTCTTTATTTGGTTTTACCGAATTTTTTAATGATTAAATAAAACATACATTGCAGACATTGGAAGTATTGCCATAAATGTTTTACACTTTATATTAGACTCAGCATTGTTTCATCTGATAATGGGCAATAGAATGGAACGTTTGGAAGATGTATTCTTACTTCTGATTTATGACTTGCAATATAACCGGCTGGACATTCTACTTTATTTTCATTCAGTGAATCAATAAACAAACTTAAACGCAGTTCAATAAAAAAATCTTAGTTTTAGTATTCATATCATATAATACTCAATGTTTATCTGCTTTCCAATCCAACGCTGAAATGTTTTCATCTCAGACCTTTTCAAATAACAGTTGGATTCGATTAATTGACTTTTAAGTTTCAGACGATCCTGAACCAAACAAAACTGTAGTTCAACTCTGTTATTTATGAAAATTATTATTAAATTTGTGTCTGGTTATCACTGAAAATTTAATATTTTGATTAATTCAAAACTATTACTTGGACGCATGAGACAAATTTCAAAAGTTATTCTGTTAGATTTTACTGAACAAGAATGTGACACGTTAAAACAAATTTTACTTAGTTTTTTGTCTTCAATTACTTTAATGATAAGTGTAAATAAAATAAATGAGACAAATTTTCATTATTTCACTATAATAAAAAAATACTATGATATAAAAATTTAAACTTGTTAGGCTTTATAATAATTTTTTCAAATTTTTAAGATCGTTATTGTAATTGGTATTTGCATTTTAAAATGTGCCTAATGATTTTCTGCATTGCATCTTATTTCGGTAATTTTCTCTTTTTATATTTCCTTTAAAATCCTCAACTTTCCTCAAGAAATTGAGTTTAGCTTATCCGTTGTGTTTTATGCTAAAAGGTTAATACCATGTATATACATATATATCTATCTTCTTAATTAATTAGTATTTCGTGTGTTACATTCCTTTTTCTCTCGACCTACTTAACTGATTTTTAAGATTGAGGTTTCATTTTAAAGCTAATTCCATCTAGTTGTCTAGTATCAACTATGGGAAAAATAATTTTTCCATATGCTTCCAAATTACATTAAATTACAAGACGCGGTTAGAAACTTCAAAGCTTTATTAAAATCATTTTTGAAAGAAAACGTTTTTTACTCATTAGGGGAATATCTAGTATACATCAGGAATGGTAAATATCAGTAACGGTCAGTTTGATTAGTAATAAAAATTTTGTTTTATTTCATATATTAATAACGAATTAGTTTAAGGAAACACAGCAAAAGAATATGTTACCCATAGACCATAAGAAATTATTGTTGTAATACAATTGTATGATTGTCAATCTGCAACAATGGAGATTTGAATTTGAATTTAAATTTAGTGTGTATACGATTGGTGATTAAAAAAGGTCATTTCGTGTAGGGCTTCGCCCACCTAGCCTTTGATTTATTTCTAGAGAGCATTTTTTTTTATTTATTTGAAATGTTGACTAACTTTCATTGTAAGAATGTGAATTGTAACTTAACAGTTGATTACCATCATGGTTATTTTTTAAGTCAGATTGTAAAAATATAACGTTTGTCACTGCATAATTGACATAAATATTGTTTGAAAAGTCATATAATTCCTTCAAATTGTACTGTAGGTGAGTTTCTCACAAACAGAAAGAAATATATTACATTAGCGTATTCCCTATAGGGGAACTTCCCTAAATTGCGCGATTTGCGTACGGACCCCCTGGTATCGCTTTATATGAATATCAATACTCGCTAATAGAAAAACATGTTTGCTATTTATCCGGCATAGAAAGTGGGCAAAGTCGAATGAAAGTGGCTCATTTATCTAATTAAAGTTATTATTAATAATAATAATAATAATAATAATAATTATTATTATTATTATTATTTTAGTTTATACTGCACTTAAAAATTCGGTAGATACAGTAATGTAATATTTTAAAAGTTTTGTTTTTTATGTGGGTGCAAGCGGAGCCTACCGTATCAAATCTGTAGTTATCGTAGGTCTTGGTTCAAAGCACATAATTAGATAAATAATTTACTGGCCATAAACTCAACTGCTAACATTGATTTCTGCCTGAGCCTGAAAATGATGTGATGACACATCCAAACAAAGCTGAATGTATCGCTGCATATGTATTATATGAACGGTAAATAACAAACGAATATAATTTTAATTATATGTTACAACACGATAATTTACAATTGTATATGCCACAGGCTATTTATGTTTGACAATTTTTTTTAAGTTACAAAATAAATTTAATTTAAAATGCTATAATTGATCATAATATTGACGAATATTTTTCTAATGTGGCTTACCTGATGATACGCTGATTTCTGGTGGCGCTCCGACGTCACTGAACCACCGCCCGGCGGCGACGACGCTCACAGACTGTCCCCAGCGCCGCGACGCCGCCGCCGCGCCTCGCCCTCGTCCCACCCTCCCCGACGTCGGGGGGCGGAGGGTGCAGTCCGGCGATCAGCTGATCCGGCCGTCACCGAGGATGACAACGGATCAGCAACACCACCTGAGGCACCGAGGCAGCGTGCTCGTTTTACAGTGCTTACCATCGACGCGAGCAGTGTTGGTTGCTAAGTACTCTACAGCCTGAAAAATAACTGATCCTGTTTTGTCTGTTACAGTGTTTTTTTTTTTTTTTTTTAGATTTTTATGTGTACAGTCCTGGCGTGATTGTAGCCTTTTTTATATAAGTAAAACCACGATTTATCGGAGGTTTTTATACTTTTAGGCTACAAAAAGTACTGCTCACCCAAAAACCTTTTCAAATTTCAGCGAAAAAATGTATACATATCAGAGCTCACACCATTAATACTCACAGGGCAAATTCAGAGGCTTCACTCTGTCTAGCATAACAAGTGTAACTTACGTGCCATCCTGATTGATTGTCATGATTTTATATCGTGGTCTATAAATGAGTTTGGACCAATATTTTGAGGTTGAAGTATCCGACAGACTCTTCCGCAGGAGTACATGTGATTATCTTTAAAGTTCACAGTTTCCAAATGTCTTTGGTTTGTCAGGGCATGGTTTGTCTTTGGCATGGTGTAGGGTTTAATTTTTAGTTATGGCATGCGACATCGTAATCTTACAGCAAAATCGACATAACTTCTTGTCAAGGTGTTTAACCCTTAGGTAATCTAGGAGTTTCACTTGGAGACGCAACTCTTCAAACTACAAAAACAGTTCAGGCTTGAAGGTTTGTATCAATTATAAATTAGGAACAAAAATAAGCTTCATAACATTCCATATGTATCCGCTTCCCATCTTTCGCTGAATAAATTTAAAGTATAAAATTATAGCTAAAAAGGAAATTTTTAAATGTAATAAAACATGATTGAGGAATCACAGCATAGAAGAACTCGATCAGGGTATGAGTACAAATAACTCAATCTCAGCCTGCCAATCTCTGAACCAACTACCTATGAGCTAACAAAAACAGTTTCACCGCTGAATCAGATATCGAAACGTCGTGTAATTTAATGTAAAGAATCAAAAATAGAATATAGATCCCCCCTAAAAATTAAATTAAACCTAAAAATATTTTGTTTGTAGTAAACGATCTTGACTTTAAACATACCGAATGATATACGTATTTTGAAAAATAATATGGAAATAAATAAGTTATAATAGTATCATGTTAGCCCACATAATGTCTGTATACCCTCATGCATCCCTATATCTCGTATCAGCCATCGGCAGACATAATACATGCCATATCATTCTTTCATCGGGACGACTGATGGCCAGAGAGGAATTCCTCCCTGTAATCTCAGATTTTACAGTTCGATCAATTGATGGTTTAAAAGTGAACCTATCTGACATCGGCCAGTTAATTGATGATTCTGATTATAAATAAACGGTATCAGTTAACTGACACATACTTTCTCCCAACAATATAAAAAAGGTGTTAAAAGCTCCAAACACTAATGTCTTGATGACTCGGTCGGATAGCTACCAGCTGAGCAGCGCTCGTTTGACCCTACGCGCGTCTGTGACTTTTAACAACGTACTGCGTTTACCGCTAAACGAAAAATTGAATTTTCTCCGCAACCACTTGACGTAGAGCAACAATTTAAAATACTGGATTATTTAGTTTTTTGAGCTTTATTTAATGGTGGCAAGTAAAAGTTTATTTCAAGACAACAGCTATTTTGAAAATTCAAAAAATTGATTTTTGAAACACTTTTTACTCCATAACTTTTGAATGCGCATTTTCTCGAAGATGCGGATGGTGTCATTTTATTCACCACTTTAAGCTTAATTAACTACAAAATTTTAATCAAAATCGTTAGAGCCGTTTTTGAGATATTTTGATTTTTGACGATTTTTGAGGGTTTTTGGGGGTAAACTACCCTTAAAAATCAAAAATTCAAAAAAATGAAAAAAACGCCTGGAATTATCATGGGTTTGGACCTACGTACCAAATTTCACCAAAATCTGACCATTGGGGCATTCTCTAGCTCTGTATACATCCTGACACACACACACAAACACACACAAACTTGTTCGCCTATATTTGTGGGGCCTTGGGATTACACATCTATTTGTGGGGCCATGTATGTGCATTAGACAGGTATTGGGGGGCCGTATTTGTATTGTGGGGCCATACAACAAAATTTAACCTAACTTAATCTAAACTAACCTAACCTAACCTAACCTAACCTAACCTAACTTAACCTAACCTAACCTAACCTAACCTAACGATTATTGACTTTTTCGACCATAAAAAGTAGAATTTTTACTCAAAATAAAAAAAATAAATCTTTGTGGGGCCATGTGTATGGCCCCACAATTTCAGAAGGCCCCGCACTCAGGTGAAATTCACACACTTGGCCCCACAAATATTGCGGAACCTGTCCACACAAACACACACAGACATCACTCCGAAAACCACTTTTTTGGACTCAGGGGGAACCAAAATGGATAAATCCACCAACAACTCAAATTCGAAAATTTTGACGAAAACAATACTTTCTCCATATACTATGGTATAGGGGGAGAAAGTAACACTAATCATTTAAATGTGTTATCCTTAAATCATGTTAAAAAAAGAAAAAAAAGTTTCCATAAGTTCAATTTTTATTTACAAGACTTTAGTAAACATAAATAAACAATAATAAACATTAAATATACAGGGCCACTAGACGTTACCAATATATACAGGTTACTCGTCTCAGCGTCGAAAGCGATCGTGTTTAATTTAGTAGATAATAAAATCTCTTGACTTTAAACACTATCTAGATTAAACACTAACATAGCCCAATGACAAGTGGCAACTGGTCCAGTGTCTTAACTTTTAAAAAGCTACTAACTTAGAAAACATCTTGGAAAAATATAGCATGACTTTATTTCTAGATAAACTTGGTTTGTTTTTTATTGTGAATTGTGTTTAAGAATTTCAATGGCTACCTAATTACACATAGACCTAGAAGAACGCTTTTTCTGCGGGTATACTACGGGTTATTAGGGATGAACGTATAAAAGATAGGCAATCCTAATTCCTAATTTGCTTTTTGTGTACTATTACAGCAACAGAAAATATTTTGCAAACCGCCACTCTAAGACTGGTGCATAGACTTTGGTTAAAACAAACAAGTCAAGCGCCACTAAACAGCCTCCAAAGCTATTCTTATGGGAATTTAAATCATGGAAATAGGAGAAACTCTAGTACAAATTTCAATCCCGTAAGTCAAATAACTTTTAAGATACAGCGTTTTCTTGATTCGTATTAAATTGGACCATAAAAGGATAGCAATTATTTAGAAATTTGAAAGTCCTGTGGGGCGCACACATTAAGGCATTTTTCAAAACGTATTCTTTGTGAGTAAATATGAGCTAATATTGTTGCCAAGTTTCAACCCTGTGCTGCAAGTTTCGGATATTCTCTTATAGGCCTATGTGAGTGAGTGGTATTCATTCTGTGCTCGCTAGTGGTATTTGACAAATACAGGGTGTTTGGTAGACATTGTTAAACAATTTATGGGGTTATATGGGATATGCAAGTAAAATGCCACAAAAATACGCAATTAAGGCAGTTACGTATATCTCATTTCACTTCCAATAACGGCAATTTTTTAATTATCTTCAAATATTTTGACATTGCCCATAAAAATCGAGTTTTTCTCGCATTTTACCAAATTTATTGTCAATTGTTATGACTTTTTTAGAAATTACACAATAATCTTTCTATCAGAATAAATAGATTTTGTCCCAGCTATGCCCTCTTGCCTTTTGAAATCTACTTAAAAAAAAAAAACATTTCGCAAAATTTAAAAAAATTGCACTATAACTTTTTGAAGAAAAATGTATTATGCGTCAAGCTATTATAAAAACTTCCCAACATCTGAAGTTTTTAAATGATGTGCCAGAATAGAACTTACCTTTCCTGTTTTCTTAAGGTGCGTATGGCGTAAATCGGCATTTAACAAATTATTGACGTGTTTCTAATGTAATAATAATTTTTTGTGACATATCGAGACTTTTTTTAGGTTATCAGTCCAAACTCGGTCTTGTTACTAAGTACGCCTAGCTGTTGTTCGATATATCTATATATTAATACAATACATAATATATTGATACATCTTCTATAAATAATAATAATCAAGCATGTTTCATTTCCTTCTTTTTTCTCAGCTAGTGTGCATCGTAGGAGAAATCCGCGCATACCGTTGGAAAGGTATTGTGCTGTAGATGAGCAGAATTGTGTTTCAATTCACTATGGCCCCCGGGGCTACGCCCTACAGGCTTTCAAAGTTTCAATGTTAATCTAATTGGAGAAGGATAATTTATTTTAATCATTAAGACAGCTGTTGTAATAACAAATGCTAGCAAATCAGGAGAAACAGATGCTTCAGTCATAACATATTGATTTGACTAATTAGGTCAAGACGGTTCAAATCAACTGAAAAAATGTTGATTGAATTTCAACCAGAAGGCGATCTCTAGTAATTAATTAAATAGCCCAATGACAAATGACAACAGGGTCCAGTATCTTAACTTTTAAATAGCTACTAACTTTTCTTAGGATCGTACCGGCAACCTTTGGATTTAAAGGTGGATTTTATAACCACTAAGTTACGCAGTCAGTTGTTATTAGCTATTATCTTTGTATTTAATTATCATACGCTATAGAGGATGACAATTGGGTTTGGAACCCATTAAATAACTTATAAGCCACAACAGAAAAAATATACCAACGTTTAGAAATCATTACTGATTATATTAACGGATCTGTGCCACAAACTACAGGATGGCGCATTTGGGTGACAACCAACTATGAGTGAGTTCAAAATCTTAAAAAAAGCTTGGTTGGTTTATGAATTAAATTAAAGGTTTTACTTAGTAGAGTCCAATATCGCAAACTGCACTTCAAATTGTTGATTGGGGCGTTAATGGCTGGCAATTAAATTTTACATTAATATAATAAGACACATTTTTAAAAACGCATTTCAATAATTATGTTTAACACCCAACTCCAACCATTAGGCAAATAGGAGAGGTCCCTTCTAGCATATATTATCATTTTGAAGCTTAAGCAATGAGAAGTTGTTGTGGTATTTGACAGCTTGATATTTGTAGCTTGACGCGTAACAACAATTTCTTAAATAAGTTGTAAAGCACTTTTTATTAATTTTCCACAATATTGTTTTCAAGTAAATTTTACAAGTCTTTAAGAGTTCTTAACTGGGGTACACTGTAGGCCAGTTTATTCTTATAGAGAATTTTGTATTGTCTAGAAAAGTGGCAATAAGTTTGGTAATATGCAGGAAAACCCACATTTTTCTGGGCAATGTCAAATAATTAGAAGTAAAAAAAAGTAAATAAATGACTGTTTATAGAAGGTGGAGTAAGATATAACTGCATAAATTGCATACTTTTGTTGCATTTTGCATGCATAATCAACCCTAAATTTCTTACAGCATTTTTACTAAATTTTTAACAAAACACAATGACATGAAAGTAAAAAAGTATGAACTAGTAGGCGCTACCAAGAAAACAATATGTGGGAATACCTCGAGGGGCCGCCTCTACTTCCCCTAAATTCTAGATTCCCAGACGGGCCGACAAGTGATCTGAAGACAGATATTGCTTATTAACATGGACCAGCCATCAACGTGGCAGCGATGTGAATAATAAACAAGTGTTTACGTTAACATCCGACTGATAGAATTGTGGGGCAGCCTTTGAATTTGTTGTTTGCCGAGCAACATCTCTAGGAAAAGTGGTTTTGTTGATATTAAACATTATGTGTACAAAGTTGTTATGTCCACAATACTGTAACTAAAGAGAAATTATATTGTTCTTGTTTGTCAGAAATTTTTAATTTATCGCGAGTAATCTATATAGCTTTGGTCTTATGGATATGATATAATTTCATAATTGAACAATGGCATATTGCTTTACAGAATATTACATATAAAAATATATCACTCTTCACCACGTTCCAAATTTCATTATCAATTTTGAAAGCTACACTATTCGATTTAAGAATTATTTGTTTCTTAGACGCAAAATTCTTTAAGTTCTTAAATTACTGGAAACCTAACTGCAATGTGATGGGTTAAAATTTAGTGGATTGAATGCTCGGCAACATTTTTAAGTGGATGGGCCTGATTAAACAAAACTCAAAAATAGGAATATAATACGTATTGCCAGCACTTAAGTCTTAGCAATTAAATATTTTTATTTCTTACTAAATTAAAATATAAAAGTAGTTCGTGATGAAAACCAAACGCCCTTGAGAAGAATCTAAAACTAAAACGAACCATTGATATTCGCTGTCCTTTGCCTACTATTAAACCATCCCTCCTCTTGAACCAAAACCTTCTTGAACCTTAAACAATGTTCCATTCCAGTTCCAGAATAGCCGGCGCACGTTCCACGCTAGTTATTTGTGGCCCCTCGGAGTGGAGGGAACAATTGTAGAGCGGAGAGGAGCTCATTACATGAAGGGGACTCGAGCCTCCGTGTCGCAACTGGAGGTTAAAATTATAAACCTCTCTGGTAAAATTAGGCCTGTATGAGAATATACTTGGCAGGAGAGGAGCGGATCTTGCGACACCGGGCACCGACCTAGGCTGTTGACGGTGCGGCCCGTGACAACAATAGGCCGCCCGGCGACACGGGCCGACTGCTAAAGGCGGGCATAACGCATTGGCGCGGGGAGTGACTACGGAGTAATAGTAGTTTTCATTACTAGTCTCGAAAGTGACTTATTGCGGAGAGAGATTGCATGTACGCGCCAGGCGAAGTCGAGCGTGGAAAAGCCTATCGAGCCCCGCAATGGCACTTTTGAGACGAGTATTGAACATTATTTTTCATTACGATATCGAACAACTTGTATATAACATGAATATTTTTGTTTATTCAACTAAGTTTCAAGAAAAAATTCGAAACTCATGACGCTGAGTTTCTGTGCTTACGTCGAGGTACTAACGCACGGAAACTCAGCAACAGCAAATAATGCAACAGCTGATCGGCCTAATTCAACAGCCCATCGGGCTGCACCACAAAATTACATAACGGTTACTTTCCGTGCACCATATCTTCATAATCTTTTATTAGATTTAAGGCCAGGGGTAGACCGGGGTGGTCCCGGGCTCCGGTCTACCCATGGCGCGCACCCAAATGCAAGGGTTTTTTAGAATCGTGTTATCTTCTGCTAAATGAAGCCTAGAGCTATAAATAAAGTGTCAAATTAAAGAAGAATAACGGTACTAATTTCCCTCTGTTACACTTTTGTAGTTAGTTCATTAAAACCAATAGAAAACTTTAGTTAAAAATCAAGAAAAAACAGATGATTTTAGATATCTATAGCTGAAATTAGAAATTTTATTTCAAAATTCTAAAAAGATAGCCGACTTCTTCTACTTAAAAAAAGAGTTAACAGGCAATCTCTATCTTAAGTGGTTAGTTTTAAAACACGATCCTCGTAAACCTCTGCATTTACAAAACTAAAAAACAGATGATTTTAGACAGTTATTACTGAAATTAGAAATTTTATTTAAAAATTCTAAAAAGATAGCTGACTAGATCCTTTTTTCTAATTGTATAAAAAGTTAACAGCCAATCTCTATCTTAATTCCGAAACACGATCCCCGTAAACCTCTGCAGCCATCAAACTCGCCTAGAGCTACGGCCGCGAGGCGGCATTCGGCATTGTTGTTGTTTTGGCTGGGGTAGACCGCAGCCAAAAGAGCCTTAATGTATTATCGGTTCGTCCCAATGCTCACCGTGATACACTTATGTATTCAACTCAATGCATCTATTGGTCCACTTTTATCTTAAAACTTGAATAAATATTCTTAACAAGTAATTTTAAATAGCTATCGAGTGACATTTATGTAAACATACATAAGTTGTATGAATAACGACATGAGTAAGAATGTATTTATGGCAACTCAGATGTTCCACAAGTATTCAATGTTTTTGAAAAGTCTACATGTAAATCACAGAAAATAAACATACTATTGAAACCTAGACCAAAAATCAATAGTCAATCAAAATTGATGAAAGTAACTTGTAGAAAAGTCCTGAGAAATCTGTTAAGAAAAAACAAACAACTTGTATTTGTGACGCTGAAAAATAAATACCAAGACGTAGAGTGAAGTATTATTTACGCACATGGAACAATAAAAAATTTAGTTTTTAAGGTTGAATTTTAACCACCATTAAATAAAATGCACATCTATTCTATCTATTCTATATACAGTGATCCAATAACTCTTCAGGAGGATGGCCCACAAGGAGTTGGAAGAAATTCTTAAATGGAAGCATAGGTTGATATGCACATCAAATTAAAGGTCTTACTTGGCAGAGTACAATGCCGCAAACTAGACTTAAAATGGATAACCCAGACAGAAATGGTAGGCATTCAAAGTTTCCATTAAAATCATAAGGGTAGAATTAAAAAATGCAATAACTTTCTTAATACTCAACCCAACCTTTTGAAGTCGGGTTTGTGGCTAATTATTCCAAACGCAAAGACGTTTAAAATAATGTATGATGTGACAAAAGCCAAAGCATATTTCTGTAAGACTTTATTGGGGACATCCCATAGAGGATATTTATTTTGAAACTTCTTTAGCCTCTGTCACATCATCCATCATTTTAAACGTCTTTGCATTTGGAATAACTAGCCACAAACCCGACGTCAAAAGGTTGAGTAGGCCTACTAAGAAAGTTATTGCATTTTTAAATTTTACCCATATGGTTTTAATGGAAACTTTAAATGCTTACCGTTTCTGTCTGGGATATCAATTTTACGTCTAGTTTGTGGCATTGTACTCTGACAAGTAAGACCTTTAATATGATGTGCATATCAACCTATGCTTCCATTTAAGATTTACTTCCGACTCCTTGTGGGCCGTCCCCCTGAAGAGTTATTGGATCACTGAATATGTGTTAAAATAGAGTTTTATGCCCTGTAACTTTGTTCCAAGTATTGTAGCTCTATCTACATTATTTTTTAAAACATTAACTGTCTTCGGACTTTATTACCACCCTGTATATAAATCCTCCTCGGATCCCGCGTGTCATACGTGACACGTCTGCAAATTATTTTCCCCTGGCTGTACTGTGTTTAACCTTGACTTGGGAGTAGTTCTAGCATCCACCACAAGGTACCACCACATACTAGAAATACTCAGTTGGTGATTTGACTACTGTTGTCACTTCATTTGTCAACATCAAAAATGGCTGACAACCCATTTCCATAGCTACCTCGAACCTCTCAAAGTTTGGTATTTTAATGAAAATCTAGGCTAATGAGTTGAAAAAAATTAGAAGTATTATTGAATAGCTATGCTATTTAATGATAATAATGGTTTTGTATAATATTTATATTTTCTGCCATCTACAGCTGTTTGAAAACCACTGTGTCAAATGTGACACAGTGGGACTAAGGGACTTTGGAGTTGCATTATTTATTTTTTTTCCTTAGTACAATATTTTGATTTTACCTTTGAAAACTGATTCTTTTATTTAAAAAGATAAAAAAGGTTTGGATTTACATTAAAGGTTATATGCCAGTCTACCTTTTTGGAGGTTTTAGGGCTAATTTTTTTGTTTTTTCAGTAGTTTTGCGACCGAACGAATTTTGCTTTAATTTATATTTTGCAATATAAATATTATAATATTATATTATATATAATATTATATTATATATAATATTATATTATATTTTGCAATATAAATATTATAAAATATTTAACAAATATTTTGCTATAATGCGACCAAACAACCAGGCACCGATGTCGATTCCCGGGATGTTCATCAACAAATGCGCGCTTTTTCAGCGGAACAGCTTCGCATAACCACATCCAGAAATTGCTAAAAGCTTTTCCACGAACTTTAAATGTGTTTTTGTGTAATTTTAGGGGTTTTAAATATTTTCTTACATTTTTTATTTTGAAAGTTTTTAAGTCCCTTAGTCCCAATGTGTCATATTTGACACATGCGTTTATTTATACTTACAAATAAAAAATTATAAAAAAATTGTTTTGTGTTCTTTGATTTTTTTGTAACCCAAAAACCACCATTACATCAAAATTTTTTTTAAATTTGGGTGTGGGTCTGAGGAGGATAATACGTGAACCTGTTTTTGCAAACACTACTCTTCCCTTATTTCTGGACGAAATTCAATGTTGGAGATATCATGAGATTCGTCTCAGTTCGTAGTTTTGCATTAAGGTCTAAAGATCTAAAGATGTTTCATATTTGTATTCTGAAGGGTATGGGAAGCCCTTAAAGTTCGCTTTTTGTCCATAAGATTAACACGGGGAAAATAGTTTAGTAAATTTCAAATAAAACAGCTGTTTACAGTTAAATCATAAAAACAAATAGTGTAGTTATTTTAAATCAAAATTTCTCCATTACCTTAAAAAAACTCTTATAAGAAACTTGGTATGTATATTGATATTTACATCTTGAATAACATATCAAAAGTCCTCGAAAAATAAACTTGTGCTATGGCCGCCATCTTGGAAAATGGCGCCCTAAAACCAGTTTTTCTCCAATTACTCAAAAACTATCCCTCCTATAAAAAAACATTAAATGTAAAAAAATGTTCGCCAAACAAAGAGCTACAACCTTGGTCCTTAGCAATATTTCGATATTTAACCGTTTAGCGATAAAATTCAATATTTAGAAAATAAATTTGAAAATTCATTAAAAACCCCCTGATTTGCTATTAAAAATGTTTTAATAAATTATTTTAACATTTACTTTACTATTTTAATTGGAAAACTTGAATGTTCTGAATATTTTCATACCAGTAACATAAGTTTTACCTTTCCATTTATATATTTTTGTGAATTTTTTAACGTTATGCTGCTGATGTTTTCGTTGATATACTACCATAATAATCCTATACTGAGTTCATTATGGTACAAGGATTTGATTTGGAACCTATGTATGTTTTATTTACTGGAATAACATAACAATAGCCCTCGCAAAACACCTATCTTAGTAGGCAGTTATCTTAGTAAATGGATATTGAATTTTACCTAATGATTAAGACATTAAAAATATATAAGTGGATATAGGTTAATATTGCATGTAGGAAAAACAAACCCGTTTAATAAAATGAATTTTTTTATTCAAATATTATTTTATACTGTTACATAATTGCTCCAACCTCATTCATCATCAGACTGAAGTTCTACTCTGGATTCCAACATAAATATCAAAACGAAAAATCAATAAAACCAACCATGGATACAAAATAAAGTAGATTATTATGGTAGTCCAACGACATTTAAAAATATCACAGAAAATATAAATGGAAAGGTAAAAGTTATGTTGCTGGTATGAATAAACTGTTCAGAACATTCCAATTTTTTTATGAAAATAATCAAACAAATGTTAAAATAATTTATTTCAAACGTTTTTAATGGCAAATAATGTTTTTTTAACGATTTTCACATGTATCTTCTAAATATTGCATTTTATGGCTATTTAGCGTATATTTAGTTATTTTTTAAGTATATCGAAATATTGCTTAGAACAAAAGTTGTAGCTCTTTTTTTGGCAAACATTTTTTACATTTAATGTTTTTTTTTATATGATGAATAGTTTTTGAGTAATCGGAGAAAAACTGGTTTTTGGGCGCCTTTTTCCAAGATGGCGGCCAGAGTACAAGTTTATTTTTCGAGGACTATTAGTATGTTATTCCGGAAGTAAAGTTCAGTAAAAGTACCAAGTTTTACACTTATAAGAGTTTTTTAAAGTAATTTCGCTAATATGACTGGACTAAAATGTTAAAAGCTGAATAAGACTTTGAATTTTATGCAAAGGCGCAAGGTTTTTATTAAAAATTACTCTGGTAAATGCAGCGCATTGCGATGCACAGGTGCCCCTAGTTTTAAAAAATATTGCAAAATTTCTATACATAATATTCAATTTCGATAAAAATGTGGTAACCTAATCTGATAAAAATTTGTATATACTTTTATAGGACAGGCAACAATTATGTTTGCTTACAACGGACAACAAAACAGCAAACCTACAGAAAGTGTTCATTTCCATGTTGTTTATTGGGGGGAAAAAAGTTGTATCTTGATACAGTTTTGTATGTACCTTTACTAGATAGGAATTAACCTTTATTCACTTGCAACACCTCCACGGCCACAAACTTACATACTCATTCCCACGGTGTTAAGTAAAGAATAATATATATCAGAAATTGCTTAGGTAAATTAGAAATTAGAAATTCAATTTTATTTGAAGTTTATTGCGATAGGTAGCCAAACTCGTGTAGGTTTACTTGCTTTAGTATATTTAACAGTTGACTGTATGCAATAATAGTAACTAAAAAATCGCCCACTAAAAAATTCGACCAAATATTTAGTTGATCTTGAGCTAATTAATTAAAAAAAATTGTAGATAAAACAAACTTTTCTCCCTGATTTGCTATAATTTGTCATTACAACAGATGTTTCATGATAAATCAATTATCCTTCTCACATAAGATTAACATTGAAACATTCGAAGCCTGTAGGGCTTAGCCTCGGGGACCGATGTGAATTAAAATACCATTCTGCTCATCTACAAGACACTACCTTTCAAACGGTATACGTGGGATTCTTTTACGTTGCTCACAAGCTGAGAAAAAAGGAGGAAAAGAAACATGCTTGCCTATTATAGAAGACTAGAGATCGCCTCCTGATCGAAAATCGATCAAAATTTCAGTTATCTGGCCCTAAGAAGCTTAAAAAGTGTTAGAACTAAAACATCTGTTCTTCCTAATTTTCTAGCAGTTGTTTTTACAACAGCTGTCTAATAATTCATTCAATTCTTCTTTCTCCATAAGATTAACATTGGAACTTTGAAAGCCTGTGGTGCGTAGCCCTGGGGTCCGATGCGAATTAGAATTTGATTCTGCTCATCTACAGGACTATACCTTTTTAACGGTATGCTCGGATTTATCCTACGATGAACACGAGCTGAGAAAAAAGGAGGAAATGAAACATGCTTGCGTATTAATATATAGATAGTAACATAACCTTCACATTGCTAAAGAAATGGGGAACCTTATATTTAAGACTACACTGAAAGGGTTTCCAGGAAACTCCGAAACCAATAAATCTTAAAATACATCACATTTTTATAAATTTTATACATAATACATCTTACAAATTAACCGTCAATTTTGACGGGCTAGTAAAATTATATTCTCAGTATGAACATGGTAAAAAGTATAATACCATTTTTGTTTTTCAAGAAAATGTTGCTTTTAGAATAGATTATATCAGGAACAGAAAAAAACATTTGTCAATGTTCTGCACTAAGTTAATTTACAAATGGGTGCGAAATAGATACGGTCCGGCTTTACCTTTAATAGTGCCTGTCATTTAATGTTCATTTCAAGTATAGGTCTACAGTTTGATAAAGTGGTGGCCCAAAAAAATTACTCATGAAAAAAATTCAAATAAGTTGCAACACAAGTGAAGAATTTGTTGCATACATGGCAAAGCATAGAAAATGCAATAAACAATGTTGAAAAACATGTAGAACGTTTTAAAGATAAGAATTTGTTTCTTTCTTATCGGACTACTCTAAATAATAATTATCTCTTAAAATAGTGATATAGTAATAACTGTCAAACTCTGAGAATCCTTTTTTGGGCCAACGTTTACAATGGTTTTTTTTAGCGAAAGCGAGACGGGAAAAAAAATCAGTTGTAGAGTAAAATTAATTTAAATTAAAACAAAATCTTTTAAGATTTTTTCTATATATATATATATATATATATATATATATATATATATATATATATATATATATATATATATAGAAAACGCATACAGAAGGCTACACAACTCTCAAAATACTATAGAATTTCATTAAAATAAAGCAACAAATAAATCTTTTTACAGGGGAAAAGGAGTGAAATCGAGTCCTTTATTTCACACATTACTTATTAAAATGTTGCATAACTTACTGCATTCTTTAATAACATAAGCAGCAATAACTTCACATGTAATGTGGTTTGCATCAATAACTTCAATTATAAAATTATATATATATTAAATGGTAAACCTTTATTGAGGCGTGTGCTATGGGTAAACCTTTATTGATGCAGTTGCAATAAGGGTCTTTGCATTGAATTAGTGTAAGTTGGTCATTATTTACCCACGATCTTATTGCTTCATTTTTCAAGGCCTACCAACCTCTGTAAAAATACACTGATATTCTTTCTTGGATAAACCTTTATTGATGCGTGTACTTTTATGACGTTCTTTGCTCGCAAATTAAGCTATTCGACCACATTTTGACTTGATTAAATTATTATGAGGTAGACCATGGCCTTACAGCTGTGTTGTTATATAAATCTCCCCTTGTTGATGCAGCAGCAAATAAGGGTATAATAAGAAACTCAATTTTTTATAATTTATATTGATTTAATCTTGGACCTCTTCATACTGACTTCGTGGCTTCACAATTTAAACTCTACTGACATAAACGCAAATAAATTTCATCATAAAAACAGTTGGATTTAATTGCAATACCTATACACTTCAATAATAATTCAATAATATGGTACACTTATAATTATTACACAGCCAGTTAGTTATTTAAGGAACAAAAACGAATATTAACATCTGAAATAAGACTTTATTAAAATAGTATTTTAAATTACCTGGTTAGTCCGCCGGTTGATCCGACTTGTCCACAAACACTGTGGAAAAGTCGGATCAAACGGCGGACTAACCAGGTAATTTAACCTTTTATAAAGTCTATAATTGATCAGAAAACACATAAAACAATATGAAATTTATTAAATATGATTAAATAATAAAAAAGAAATATAAAACATAAAACTTTATTACTTTAACCTTTATGTAGTTCATCACGACTGTCAAAAAAATTTTATCGTTGTTCATCGTGCGGCAAAGCAGTTGTCATTTTGTGAAGGCCCTATTCACATAACCATTTATTCTGCTAAATATGTGTCCAGCAGATATCTGGTGCTTCTTCTTTACTTATTTTACTACATTTTGGTAAACACAAAACTTTTCCAACATTTTCAGAGACATAATGGATAGCCTCTGGATCACTAACTTCCTAAAATAAAAGGTTTAAGTTACCTGTTTCCGTGAGTGGTCCTATTTTGTAATGTAAGACTACGGCCATTTCGTATCCAAAGAAATATCATCAGGTCAATCCTTTAAAACGTTATTACATCTTGCAGATTTCTACAAATATTAAACACATAAATAACACTAACACAAAACACGCGACACGGAACATTTAAATAAATAACAAACAACTTTGGCCAAAGTATCGGACACGAGGCTGCGCCAAATCTTGAAACGTCCTATTAAGGTATGATAGGTCTCATGACCTATGATATATAGCACCGCCTCGCGTCCAATGCTTTGGCCAAGGGTTTTCTTTTGTTATTTACCTATTTAAATGTTCCATGTAGAGTGTTTTGGTTTGGTGTTATTTATTTTTTTTTAATATTTGACGAAATCTGCAAGATGGAATGACGTTTTAAAGGATTGCCCTCATGATATTTCTTTGAAAACGAAACGACATGAGAAAAAAGATAACTGACGGAAACAGCTGACTTATTCCTTTTATTTTCAGTGTAGTCCCCAGTTTCACGGTCCACGAAATTGTGTTAATGAGTGAAACCACAACAAAGATTTCTTTAGTTCTTTAGCCTTATCAGCAATCATATATAATAGTAAAGCCGTTTTCGACAAATTTAACAATTTAGTCCTTCAACAAGGAAATGTAACAGAAAATAACTCCTGACTTTCCTGCAAGGCTTAACTAAACACTAGTATTATGGTATAACACTCCCCACACCGTCTTTTCATTCGGTAAACCGGCTTTTTTTGTTTATTGAAACAATAACGTGTTCGCATCCAAACTTAGTTTCATATTTTATTTAACTGAGAAAACTTATCTTTTTCATTTAGCTGCTTCAGTCCACTGTGATGTAGGATTTAATTTCTAAAGCTTCCTTTTAAAACATTATAACACATATACTAAATCATTTTGCTAAAACATAATAAATAACATAAACACACGTTTAAAAAAATTAAAGTCTGCTACATTCAATCCAAATACACTTAAGAGCACCTATTTTTATGGAATGACAGAGCACTGTCAAAACTGTTTAGGTATCTTTTTCAACAAATAAACACATGTTCTGACCGCTATCACATATTTTTTTGCAGGAATTAGTCCTTTCGACTTAAAGAACGAAAAGGCATCCTGCTCGGTTTTGATAAAATCTCATAATATCAACTCATTTAAGTTCATTGTAACCTGATGTTATGTGTTATGATGGCACGATACAACAATGAGGTGGGGCACTTGAGGGAGAGAAATGGAGCGACCAGACATGCAGCAGAAAGCATAAGATAAACTTGATAAGATAAGCGGGTCCGTGCCGCGTCCTCACTGTCATCTTGGTCCACCGGAGTACCACTTATACATCCTGAATGCGTGATTGGCGGCAAGAGACAAAAATCCTATTTATTTATTGAATATACCGGGTGTCTCACGAAAGGTGTCTCAAATCGATTATAGATCCTCATTTTGTCTTACAATCTTTGTTATAAAATCATTTCCCACTAAATTGACCCCAAGGAATAATTTAAAAATATTTTTAACGTAGTATGATTTGCATGTTAATTAATCAGAACATGATAGTATGGCAGTCCCTTCATTGTTGCCATACCATTAAATTAACATGCAAGTTATATGGGAAAATGGCATTTTTACGTTACTACCACAAAACCATCAGAGATACGCTATTCAGTGGCGGCTTGCCCATAAGGACTCCCGGACGCCGCCCCCCCAACGCATCGATTAAAAAATATAAATAAATAATTTAACCAAAATAATATTATGAGTATATTTAACAGAATGACAATTGTATAGGTCATAAGTTGAAGATAGAAACAGATCGTACCGAAATAAATCCAAAATCGATGACGATTGTGTGTCTAATTCCATCGCGGCCGGCCGGTGCCGGAGCGGCGGTCGCCGGCTACGGCGTCCTAGCGCTCTTGTAAAATCAAATGGGGACGCGCATACGCGTGTGTCACTCACACAGGCACACACAACGGCTGCCAATGCAGCGCTCTGCCCGGCGCCCTAGGCTGCGCGCGCAACTGCTCCAGCCACTGCTACCAACCGAGCAGTGCCAAAAATGTGACTGTCAGTTCCCTCGCGATTCAGTCGTCCGTCTGGGTTCTGTTGTGCGTAATGTTGTACGTGTTGGTGTGCGTTGTGATGAAATAGTGAATTAATTAGATTTGTGTAGAAAGGTAAATGAGTGATAGTGAAATGGGTGACGTTGGAGATGAGCAACATTTACACCAGGTAAACCGTATATAGTAGGTAATAGAATGAATAAAAAAAACATTGAATATTACAATTACTTTGAGGAATTCGGGGCCTCCTATGGCCAATTTAGTTACTAATCAAACACAAAATCTAACAAAAAAATTAGTTTCAATCAAAAGTGTTTAGAAATTTATACAATTTGGAGAATTGGCTCTGTGGCTGTGACGTTAAAAACTCGTTTTTCTTTTACACTTGCTTGATAATATAGGTTCAGGATCGCACCTTAAACTGTTGGTAGTATTCCAGACATTAAACACTTGAATGACAAAGTTAAGAAATATAAAATTAATGACACACCCTTAAATGCGTGTATATAATTTGAATTAGGCCTACTTGGAAGGATCGACATTCGATTTGCGACATAAAATGTATAGGTCTACAAAATGTTTTGAGATGCAGATGCAGATTTTCTTTTTTGCTGGATTTCGTTTAGCAAAATACTCCCATATTGTGATGTGTCCTTTACAATCAATTTTAACATAAAACAATTGTTTGTATTAAGGCGTTCAAGTGCGATAACGAATTCAAAACTGAAGTAAAAATATAGAAACTCTCCTGAACTGGATCAATCCAGTGTGAACAATAGGGTACCTGAACCCACACGTAAACGCGGTTTGAAGACCGGAAACATATTGTCGCAAAGGAAGTGTGTGGACATCTTAACATCCGGGGTAGGTGACTGCTTGCAATTCCTAAAACACTTGTCCGCGGAAAACTATTTTAGCCTGATTTGTTTCCTGATTTCAAAAACAAATGTCACGAAAAAGAAGTAGGCCTATGCACTGAAACGGATTCATATCAACTGAATAAAATTGTAACAATTTTTTTGACAATTGCTGACGAACAGTCATCTATGTACTACACATAACTGATAACTCTGCAGTTATCAGTTATGTACAACAGAGATGACTTTTCGTCAGCAATTGTGATTCAAATTTTTATATTGCAATTCAATTCAACTTTGTGACCGAATTGTTCCTGTTTGATGGAGTAACTATATTTATTGACCGAGACATAACCGTTTTTTCTGAAGCAGACATTACTTATCGTCACTGGCGTAAATATAAATAATATAGACCTAATGATAAGAGCCCCCCCCCCGCCGTCCCTGACCACCGGCCGCCACTGACGCTATTAGTGTATATTATAAAGTTGCTCAGTTTAACAAGGGATTTAATATGATGTGCAAAATTACATGTGGTTGTAGTTAAAGTTTTTGAGTTTTGTTTATGTAAACATTTTTTTAAATATTAAATTTTGAAAATTTTATTTTTTTTTAAATGTAGTCTTGTGACATATCATTGTAAAGCTTAGCTCATTTCAAATAACTATTTTGAATCAGAAGTTATTTATGACAAATAATAAAAGAATTACAGGGTATTCTGTAAATGTTGATTTTGGCTACAAAAATGGACGCAATTTTAAAACGAATAAAGATAACTAAATTATGTTTTCACCAAAATGTTCGTATTAAAAAGACATTTCTAATAATGTATAATATGACATATGTTTGTATTAGAAATTTCCGAGATTCGAACCTGTGACCTCCAGTTTTTGAAACACCCTGTATTTATACAACGATAAAAATATTTTTTAATTATTCCTTGGTGTCAATTTAGTGGGAATTGATTTTATTTCAAGATTGTAGGACTTACTGTTGATCTATAATAGATTTGAGACACCTTACGTGAGACACCCGGTATATCTATACTTAATGCGATATGGGATATTTTTAATTAGGACTCCTCCTACAATTGTGTATCGATTTTAAAGCTTTTTGTTAAGTTGGATAGGGCGATGTCCGTGGTTATTTCAGCCAAAAAAATATGAGAATCAGAGTCAAAATAGAGGCACTATCAATGATTGAAATTTGAAATTTAATCTTTAGAATGACATTGGGATTGAGTTCAGAATTAAATTGCAAATTGAAACAGAAATGCGGGCAAATTGATGTATTTGTAGTAAATACATCGTGCTGCACTAGTACCCGTAATAACTATTTCAAAACTTGTTTAATCTTATCTCATAAGAAGGAATATTAGCGTATTTTTTACAGAGGTTGGCAGGCCTTAAAATTTTAAAAAGTATATAAGAATAGTAAGTGTTTTAATATTAAATTTTTATTTTTTATTTTACACACCCCAAATGGACGTAGCCTTTTATCCTCAGGTGTAAAAAAATACTTATTTCTACCTCCTCATATGAGTTATCTCATCTCTAATGCTTCGGTAGCAATAAAAATATATATTCCTCGATGTTTTTCTTGCATTGTTTATCTTTTGTTTAGGCTACTCTAGTTCGCGTCCTCCCTGAACACTATCAATGAGTGCCCCAGCTATTTGTTTATTTTTCCCACTGCTGTTATCAGGATACTATATCGCCGAGCCAAAGATGAGTCGGTGCGATGCTATTCGATTACGAGATGGCACATGGGAAACTCTTTTAGTATTTTAATATACCTCAACTCGCCATGTCTCGAAGTAGACAATATTGTTGGCTAGTGTAAAATGTAATAAGGGTGAATGAGAGTAACGAGCATGAGACTAATCTAATTAGACACGGTCATTTACGCTTGGTGAGAATATGGCTGAAATTTGAAATGTGGTTGTTGAATGTTTGAGTTAAAATAAAATAATAGGCTACGTTTCCCACCAGTCTGAAAGTAGGCTTTGCCATCCTGAGATCGTATTTTATGGCAAAGGCTAAGTCGTTGTTGTATAGACAATTATTGAAGGCTACAAATCATTTTGATCTGAAGAGCGAATGTTATTTCAACCATACTGCACTTATAAATAAACACTCATAAATGAATTAGATATTTGTTTATAATTACTTTTTCAGTATAAACAACTAACTGAAGATCCCATTTTAGCCTGATGGGGCATTAGTGCTATTCAAAATGCTAGTGATTTTAAAATGTCAATGATTTAAAGTGTCTACATTAAATTTGTTACTGTCCTTTAGCTTTAATTAAAAATTTTAATTCTCTTCTATCGCAGCCCCAAATTGAAAAAATGTATGAAAGCTACACGAATCAGGGCCGCAACTAGTGAGTTGGGGGCATAGGGCAAAATATTTGAAGGGGCCCCTGTCGCATGCTCACGTTTTAATGTTACAAAAATAAATTCAGGGTTGAAATTTGCACTTTGAAAAATAATTATCTTTTTTGATAAAATTATTTTGTAAGCCTACAAACAGTGTGTGGTACACGTAGAAGCTTCAAATTCTACATGCTCATGGCATGTTCGGTCAGATTAAAGGCAAACATAAAAAATTAAAAATTGGATTTTTAATATCCTTAAGACGGCATTTTTATGAACAAAATTGACATTTAAGTCTGTTCAAAATAGTGGTAGGTTGAATCGTATTTACTGGTTTTGAGTTCTGATATAAAAAAGATACATCATTATGAGATCAATGTATTTGTATATAATCAACAATTTTACTCTTGTCATATTTTACTATATACACCCCTTAAAAAAGGTCGACAACTCCCCAGGCCAATAGTTTTGGGCCATCCGATATGGATGTTTTCAAAGTATTTTTTAAGCTGCCCTAACATATTACACCCTAGAAGATTTCAATTCTACACTCACATAGCAACAAATACAAAATAATCGATATTAGGCCTATAGAGGAAAATTAACTAAATATGGAGAAAATTAAATTGGAATCCCCTATTACAAAAATGTACAACTGTGTTGTTTAAAAACTATTTTTATAGCTCTATACAGGGACCCATTGGTTCCCATCTTATAATATGTCTAAGTTAATCTGATTAAAAAATCTTTGAAACGGATCAAAATATTGTTTTTGTGTCACTATATGTGTATTTTCTCCAGAAAATTAGACTAAACCTTAAAAAAAAAAACAGGTTTTATTGATGCCCTCATTGGCAAAATTAGTAATTTAACAAAAAAATTGTTTAATTTTTCCATTTTTTTACCATTTTTTCTGTCTCTAACCTCCAGGGGTTTTTTCAATCCACAATGTATGCTTCTACTCAAGGATTCTTCTTTATCACTTTAACCTCAAATAATATCGTTAGTCACTTTTTACCAAGCGATACTTTGATTGTTTTATCATTGGGTGATCAATTAATTTTTTGGAACCACTAAGAGGATCTACAGTATATCTTATAACCATGAATACAAGCACAAGTGGTTATTGACGCAAGCATTGGACGACGACGCGACGGACGATGGTGGCTCCCAGCCCGCTGGGGTGCAGTCAATGTAACCAAACATAAAACCCAGAACAGCATTATTTTTCTAGTACCTAGTGTATATCTACAATGCTTAAAAAGAGATCTATTCATTGAATTTTTTTACTGACCTAATCCAATCTGTTAGAAAATAGTATTTATGATAATCCACACATACGTTTACTAATTTAATTTTTCGTGTAATTAATATAAGTTTCTATAACATTATTTAATGTTTTTACATATAATTGTTGCAAGTTTCATTTGAGTAGGATATTTTATACTCATTTTTGATTGCCGAGTGTAGTAACATTAAGATATATTTATGCATGCTCCTTATTTTGTTGAGGTTGGGGCCCCTTCAGGGCCCCCTCTCATTGGGGGCCTGGGGCAAAATTCTCCCTTTGCCCCCCCCTGGTGGTGACCCTAACACGAATAGTAATGGTTTGGTAAATATGATTTATGTCCCTAAGGTAATTGCACCATTTAGATGATGTTAAGAAAAATATACTGTACGAGGTAGCCCGTGCGCAAATTGCGCATTTTATGTTTCTGTATATTATTTATGTTTCTGTATGAGTGAAACTCACCTACAGTACGTGAATGTTGATTATGAAGTGACAGAGATCTATTTTTGTATACTATCTGGCTTTTAAAATTCATCTAAAGGTAATCAGCTGTTAAATTACAATTCACATTAAAGAACTTGCACTAAAAGTTGGTCAACATTTTAAAGCGCCCTCTAGAAATAAATCAAAGGTGAGGGGGTGCAAAGTGCGAAACAATATCACCTTTTTAATTCCGATTTGTCACTGTGGTATATCATCCCAAGCTTTAAAATGACACCTCAATCTTAAAAATCGGTTCAGTAGGTCAAGAGAAAAAGGGACTTAACAGACGAAACCCTTATGGAAATAAGAAGATAGATTATTGCTACCATAAATTTGCTACCGACATTGTATTTTATGATGTCAATAAAATAATTTTGATTTTATTTTAATATTAAGGGTTTTTGTTATGGTACTTGGTTTAAAGGACAAAATATTTTAAGTTATGAATAAGTTAGAAACGTGGAAAATATTATGTGTTGTTTCAATATGCATTAAAACGATAACAGTTTGATCAGTTATGAAGATTAAATACAATTTTACAATAAAAACTGGACAAAGATTTGGTGATACCTATTTAGTGTTTTTATGGTGATTTTAAGTTAATTATAATAAAACCTCAGAGTGTAGCCTATCATTTTTAAGGCGTATAAAATAGCAATGTCCAAAACTTTGATACAGTTACCTTCTGGTATGGAATTGACACTGTATGAGTGTTAAAAATATACATTTTGATGTCAATAAGAAATTTTAATTAATAAATGATTTCAAAATATCATCAGCTTCACATTTATTGCCAATTTCATAAAGAATCCATACAAGTAATTAAATTTTTATTATGAGGTTCGTATGATGAGAAAATTAAGATTTTACAATTAAAATACAAATATTTAAAAATACGTGAACTGGTCAACAACATATAAGTTAGTCTCGATCAGCAATCAGAACAATCAACTACATGTTCAACTCCCATGATCTCTGGCGGAGTGTTAGTGCTAGATCAAAATCACTTAAGAGTCTGCGGTAAGCGTTTATTAAAAAAAATAACAAAAAAAAAAGAAAATGCAGTTAGCGTATAGGTTCACTGTCTTGCTTTGTTGAGAGGAATTTTGTAAACTAGTATTCTGAGTTGAAATTGCAAAGGCACCAGTCATTTGTTTGGAAAGAAGGCATTTTTGTACGGGTTACATTTTCATAAATAGTACCGCTTTACTTTAAAGAATATTCGTGCACTTTTCTGTGGAATGAAAAAACATCATGTGGGAATTGCGTATAAGAAAGTGTTCATTTCTGTGTGTGTCATGAGTTCTGTCCAAAAAGTATTCTTAAGTTTTGTTACAAACAATGTTGTAAGTGCTGCATTATATTTTGATAACGGTTGCAATTGAACGGTAAATAAAATCACTTCTATGGTGCTCATTGACAATCATATTTAGCTGATAAAATAATCAAAAATCGAAAATGCGCCTACCAATGAAATGCAAGTTGAACTGTAAAAGTAAAAAAATGGATTTTCATTTTTGGTTTACCACTTTCCCTTCCCCCAAACACATTATTTGACTTTCTCTTACATGGAGTTTAAGATTGGTATTTGGGTTTGTTGCTGTAAATAATTTCCAAAAGGATGAGCAAAAAACGATAACTATTCTTGGGTATACAAAAAGGATTGTTTAATTCATCAAGACGTTAAAAACTCTCAGATTACTCTGTAAAATCGTTAGTAATACTCGGTTTTTAACAAAAAATTTTAATGTGCAAAGCAAATGCCTAAACTTCTGATATTTATACATTTAATTTAACCTGATAAATAGATTTTGTATGTAGAAGGAACAGGCAATAAATTTAATATATTATCTGTTACCAGTTGCGTGTTACCTGTTATATATTACGAGAAATATCAGAAACGTTCTTAGAAAATGTGAGGCCTGGTGCAAAACATTTTTGATATGCCTTTTTAACAATGATTACCGGAGATTGGCGGATATGAAATATCCGCCAGTAAAAAAGGGGGATTCGGGGGCTTTCTCGAGAAAATTTGTTAAAAATTATACTTGCAAATTCGAAATTTTAAGCACTTTGATAATGAAAAAGTTTAATCTCATTCACTCTGAAAAGGGGAGTATAAGAGCAAAACTACCATTTCGGGTTGGTATAGTTTCAAGTTCTTAATTTTTCATTTTATTTTTTGGAGGCTGAAGGAAAAACTAAAAGATTAATAAAATTACCTAGAACAAAAACAACTAAGTTTATTCTTGAAGTTACTACTTTATTGACCCAATAATGTAAAGTAGATGATATTTTGTCTGACAGGAAATAAATTAATTAGAAATTTTTAAAAGAGTTTTTCTTTGCCGTTTTTTATGGAATAGTGCATTTGTTGCTCAAAATCTAAGAATTTAATTTAAAAAGAAAGAATTTAAGAAAAAAATAATATTCGAGGTTACAGTTGGCGCAATGCGCAAACGAGCAAGGTCCTGCTTGCGGGATAACGAAGGACATTTTGAACCAAAACTGTGATTCAGTTCTAAAGGTTGTTCCTAGGAACAAGTCATTCTCATTAGTCGCTTATTTTTTAACTAAGTTATTATTAATATTTGACACCTTCGGGAAAACTTTGCAATATCGTAATGAAGCTGTAAATATTTTTTAAGTTTTTTAAGGGATTTAAGTTTTTTACTTCTACGGTTAAAATAACGTAGAAATTCATCTTTTCTCTCAATATACAGGGTGTTCGGAAAAAACGTTTCAGGAATTCAGGAGGTTATTGTTCACATCAAAATAATCAAAAAAGTTCCTATGAACATATGTCCTAAAATGCTTCGTTAACCCGCTAGCCGCCATTTTGTTTTTTACACAAAATAATTTGTATTTCCGTAATGAATCATTGTATTAAATTAATATTTGGCATGCACCTTCATCATAGCAATACCCATTTTCAAGAAAAAAATTATTTTTTTCCAATGTGTATTTTCAAAATGGCGGCCATTTTAAAATTTTAAACTAAAATATCTCAAAACCGGTAAATTTTATGAAAATTTTATTAGACACAAAAAAGTTGACGAATTTAATTATCTAACCAATGATATCAAGTTTGTAAGGATCTGACAACAAATAACGGAGTTATTGAGATTTTTCTGCATAAAAACATTGATTTTGCATTGTAATTAATGCAAATTAAGGTAATTTTAATTGAAAAATCTCAATAACTCCGTTGTTTGTTGTCAGATCCTTACAAACTTGGTACCATTGGTTAGATAATTAAATTCGTCAACTTTTTTGTGTCTAATAAAATTTTCATAAAATTTACCGGTTTTGAGATATTTTAGTTTAAAATTTTAAAATGGCCGCCATTTTGAAAATACACATTGGAAAAAAATAATTTTTTTCTTGAAAATGGGTATTGCTATGATGAAGGTGCATGCCAAATATTAATTTAATACAATGATTCATTACGGAAATACAAATTATTTTGTGTAAAAAACAAAATGGCGGCTAGCGGGTTAACGAGGCATTTTAGGACATATGTTTACAGGGACTTTTTTGCTTATTTTTATGTGGGCAATAACCTCCTGAATTCCTGAAACGTTTTTTCCGAACACCCTGTATATCTGTTCGGGTTCTTTGCCAAGGCAACGACTTAATGGACACCGGCATACATATACTATTCAAATTTACGTCTTCAGATGTTAATAAGATTTTCTCCTCTTCAGGATGACGATTTTCCCCTCTCTCATTGGAAGAAGTGAATTTGTACTTAAAATTAAAGGTCTCAATCAGTAGAGCACAATGCCACAACCCCGACAATTAAATAATAGCGATTCGAAAATGGCGGCAGTCAAACTTATTAAAGTACAATTAATTTTGGAATAACTTAAACTTAACTTAGAATGAATATTACTTTTATCTTGTGGAGGAAACGACACAGGCTAATGACACAGACGAAACCCTTACTGAATTAAGAAGATACATAGATAGATAAATAAATAATGTGCAGTTTTGTTTGTGGAAATGGACACTGCAGAGAAAAATTAATTATACCTTCCTATGCACATATTTGAAATAATAACTAAGAAATGTTGACAAACCAATTTTATTAATATAATGTCGAGTAATGTCCCACCCAACACGGAATCACATAATGAACTAGCATGCTCAAGTAGGAGTTGATTTGGAAGCAGTAGCAACACCAGATAAAACCCTAGATAAAATTGTGTAAACAAAGTGTTACATTGTTGATATGGATGGGGCGTCTCCCAAACGTCCTTGGCCGCACGCATTACAACTGGATCAACCATAATGCTCGTCATAACTATAGGGGTTTGTGTATCCATAAGAAAATAGTATTTCACAAAATATGTGAAATGTTCTTATAAAGCAATTGCTAAGAATATTGCTAAGAAAAACTCTTCAATTAAAATCTTTAAACGTCCACCAGACTTTTTGGAATGCTAAATAATGTTGTAAATGTTTACAAAATACTGCCTTTTTAGAAATTTATCAGTACCTATAAATAAAATCTCTGTATAACGTTCTAACTGTATAACCTTGTATCCGTCACGCCTTCGCTCGCGTTTGTGATTAAATTTAGATTATACGATGCAAAAAATCCTTTTGCACAAGAATTATATTGAAACTTTGATATTGTGTGGGGCGGACATTTAAAATTTATGACTTCCGGCCTGGGTAGGTTACTTCTGGTACACCCTGTACCACTGGCGCCGACTCCATGGGGCCCGCGGGGCTCGATTCCCCCCAGACCAAAACGAGTCATGTGAAAATTGGCATTCAGCTGCCGTGACTTAAAGTAAAAATGAAAGGTTTTGTAAAACTGGTATTTTATAACCTTAGTTAAATACAATTTACTACATAGAATATTTTGACATACTTAACCTTCTTCACTCAACCGAGATGGTCACGTTTACTATAAATAATCGGTGGTAATCAGGATTTAAATTCTGTCCACTGGTTGGCGCATCTCAATCTAGACAGGTGTGCTAAATTCCATTATAGAGAGATAGGATTTCTGGGGGCGTCTAACGTGGTAGTCGACAAGGAGTATGCCTAAATCACGTGTAGAAAAGTGTCAATAGTAGGCCTACTATTTGATACTTGAATACATTTAAATATAAAAAATGACATAGTATAACCCCTGTAAATTAAAACCCTCTTTAAAGTAAGTATTCTATAGTTGAATCACACATGGATGTACGGCATTTCCTTCGTATCGTTCTATAATGAGTAAACTGCCCGAGTGTTTTATTTTTAAATTTCTTTACTCCAAGTTTTGTTTCTCCGGAGTTCTCTACATCCAGAATGTTATTGGTTGGAAAGAAATTTGAAACTTTCTTGTTGTTTTAGCACCTCACCTCCGCCTTGCTGATCAATGCTAGCAAATGAAATGTAAAAGTACGTGACGTAAAATACTATTTTTCTTACCAATATTGCATTACAATTAATCTTCAGTTCGATGTAGGAATCTAGAAGAATAAGCCCAATTTGAGAATAAGCCTGAATTTTGATTCAGCAATCGTAATCGGCAACCTGTACTAGGATTTTGCGCTAGACGTGGAAATGTTGATCACGTTCACGCACACTAATCTGTGTGATCGGGGTTTATTCTTCGATAACCGATACCTTTTTAAGGATTTTTACAAGCAATTTGCTCCTTTTCGACTACCACGGTATAGGCCAAAATATCACCATTTCTCTTATGGGCTTAATCTCACCTGGCCAGATTGAGATGCACCA
The DNA here is from genome assembly GCA_030545055.2 of Neoaliturus tenellus. Taxonomy (NCBI): domain Eukaryota; kingdom Metazoa; phylum Arthropoda; class Insecta; order Hemiptera; family Cicadellidae; genus Neoaliturus; species Neoaliturus tenellus. Next base: position 72,773,432 of record CM061532.1, on the reverse strand, counting down.
AATAGTGGAACGAATTCGATCCTTAAGTTCCGTTACCGTCAACGTGACCGTTGAGTGAAGAAGGTTAAGAATGTCAAATTGTTGGGGCTAATTGTTTTCAACTATAAGTTTACTATATAAAATTTAAAGAGTGTGCAAAATGGAGACTATGCAAGATTGATTGTACTTATTTTAAGTTATGCCATTAACTGTAGATACTGTAAAAAATCAATATATTTTTTTAATCAATGGTTCCATCGTTTATATTTTACGTCAATTGTATATATTATTATGATATATCTTGATGATTTTATCCATAAGTTCTTAAAAAATGTTAGAATTATGAAACTTCTTTGACTTAATAAATGCGCCCAGAAAGTTTTATAAAAAACATAGTTTAAGTTTTAGACCTTTTACTAAATGGTAGGACAACTTCATAATATATTATTCCAAATCAAGAAAATAACGACATTTTTTCAAATAGGTTGGCTGACCTTTAAAAGAAAACTGAGACAAAAAAATGAAAAATAAAACATAAATAAAAAAGAGTTTTACATTGCTCAAAATGTTCTGCAAGTTTATCTCTGGCTAAGAATTTTTAGAAGTAATTTGTCGGTTGCTGGTCTTGAAAAAAGCGGTCAATTGGAGATAAATGTCATACTTTATTAATCATGTTGAGGTTTTAACTGTTTTTTAAATGATACCTATAAGTAACGTGGCGTCCTTTTTCTAATGTTAATTGTTCCTAATCCAAATAGCTTTCTGTTTGGCAATTTTATTCAGATAGGTGATAGGGTATAGGATATCTGGCTTTCTGCTAAGCATAAACATTTTAGTCAATTTGTTTTATAAGTAAATTTGTTCAAATGGATTATTGCTGCAAGTCTGCCTGACGAAAATTTTAGTTCTATCTTCTAATTACTTAATTTATTCCCAACCCTTAGAACTTAAAAATCAATACATAATTTTTGAGGTGAACCTAGAAGACAATACGACATTCGGTAAAGAGAGTTAAACAAAATTATTTGTTTTTGATGGAATGGCTTAGGGTTATTATTAGCACAAGCTTGTTTATTATTTTTAATAGATAAAACGCTGTTATTAAAATAAATCAAAACGAAGTTTATGTGAACTTATATTTATGTATTATCTATACTTAATTAAAATCCTATGTTTTTTATATTTTTGTGTTGGAATTCTTCCTATATTTCCAACCGATTTTCATGTTTTTGGTGTCATTGGAAAGGTTGTCATTACTTGGTCTGTAGTTGTTTCCCCAAAAAAGTATGAAAGTTAGACTTAAAATAAAAGTGCTATATCAATCACTTAAATTAAAAAATTTTCCGTTCGAATAATATGAGGATTGGGTTAAGCATTTTTAACATCTGATAATGTACAGATGTAAAAAAGTGTAGTTTTGAATGATTGCCGATAGTCACAATTGGTCGGGTGTAGAACTATATGATATAGAACTAAAAATGTATTACTTTCAGCTGTGCCATGTGATAACCAAATTAAATTGTTCAATTTTGAGCAATAAGTGCACTAGTTATTTAATAATACAACGAAATCTATCAAATTTCCTATCATTCCTTCAGACCCCTACAATAATTTTTGAAAGTCGGCGCCCATGCCATGTACATTGAAATTATCATCAATGGATAGAGTGCAACTATATTTGTAAAACATATTTGCAAAACTATTTGCAAAACATATTTGCAAAACATATTTGCAAAACATATTTGCAAAACTATATTTACAAAACCGTTTCTAAGGAAGTAACTATAAGCAAAGAGGAAATTCCGATTCAAATTAAAACCCCGGAGGCCCAAAAGTAATTTTAAAGTCCTGTGGGACGGAGCCCTAAAGAACTTAGAAAAGTATATTTGCAAAACCGTTTCTTATGGATCACCCATGAGCAAAATGAAACGTCCATGTCAAATTTCAACCCCGGAAGCCCGAAAGTAATTCTGAAGTTCAGTGGGGCGGAGCCATAAAAAACTTTGAAAACTATATTTGCAAAACGTTTCTTAGTGAGCACCCATGAGCAAATTGAAACGTTCTTGTCAAATTTCAATCCCAGAAGCCCTAAAGTAATTCTGAAGTCCAGTGGGGTGGAGCCCTAAAGGGAACTTCTCTTCAAGGCACTTTTCTTATTGAGCACCTAAGAGAAAAGAGATAACACCAAATTTCAACCCCGCAGGTTTCTTTATTTCTAGTTAAATTTGGCTATACGGATAAAATTATATTGAAATTTCTAAGGGCCTGTGGGGCGGAGCTCTGAAAGAATTTTCAAAATCGTTTCTTGGTGAACACCTAAGAGGCAAAATGAACCTATCTTCAAAGTTTCAAGTAAATCCGTTTGGTAGTTCCTGAGATTTCGGGATGAGTCAGTCAGTAATCATTCCCCGTCAATTTTAGCTTGTTCGTTATAAAACTCACTCGCCCCAATTTTATAATACATCTATAGTAGGGGACCCAGCCGCCTCTATCGTGCATAATAAGCGAGATAGTGATGCCCGAAAGATATACTCTTGAAATCGATTTTACCTATTTCTGGGGACACTAGGGGTCACCAAAACCAATATTGCCACGATGAACTCTCTTGCAAGAGTGGTTTTATATTGTGTTACAAATATGGAAATTTAAGTATTTTTTAAATGTACTTGTTGTATAATAATAGTCATAGCTCCGTTGTTTTTCGGTCTATTTTGATAACTTAAAGATAGAAAAGTTAAAACAAGTAGGAAAACAATACTATGCATTTTAAACGGTTTTATGACACCAGAAAGTAGTTAAAAAGCCTCTGAAACAAAAAAATATTGTTCCAAAACATATATTTATATTTGTTTCCAATTATGTGTACGTCATACCAATGGCTCCGATGTCACTAAATATGATTCGAATAGATAGATTAGGTAGTTTAAAACAATAATTTATGTCTCTTATAGTTTTTCCTATGAAGTACCATTTTTTAGTAAAATGTAATTTTACAAATTTTGTCAGGTCGAGGGCCGCGCTGTTGGCGGGTCTCGTCGACGTAGACCGCCGCACAGAGCAATGTTATCAAACATTCTATTGTCACTTTTAAGACTAATAATGTATACCAAGTTAATATTTAATCTAAACTGGTTTCGTTGTACCTGCTTGAACATAAATTAATTGCAATTACCCTGTTGCAGCAGACCTGCGTAGGCTTACTCAATATGTTTTTAATTGTTTCTACAATAAATTGTCATCGCCAAATTAAGTGTTTGAATTTGCAGGATTATTTTTTTTCTGCAGGGTAAAAATTTATTTGTTATTATACATAAAATGGTTTGTCGATATATATTTGAAAAAGTTCTGTGTTATGGATGCAATAACACATCCAGACTATACAAATTACTCTTTTGTGACATTATGTTGCTGAGCGTTGATAACTATTGATAACACTGAACAAAATCCATGTTACAACCTTCATACAGCCTTTAATAAAACATTCTTTAATTTAGTCAGACATGAATACTTGTAGCTTTAAAAATGAGGATCCTATTATTAATATTAAATCAAATCCCTGCAAACGGATTTAGTTTTCGATTTATTTCGATACTACATACAGTTCTCCATATCCATAATATGATTTATAATTATACTACATAAAATTACAATATTCTTGCCATAATGTATCATAATTATTCTTAATTCTATAAGGGTTTTGTCTGTTATATCCCTTTTCCTCCTTACCTAATTAACCGATTTGTAATATTGATATGGAATTTTAAATCTTAAGCCGCGTCCGCACTGGCCGAACATTCGCGGCGAACTTGTTCGGCGAACACAAAAAATGAACAAACATCCCTAACGAACAATTACCGGCCATATGATTTACATTCTAAAAGGGTAGCAACGAACAAACAAAAGTTCGGAAGAACTTTGTTCGGCGATCATGTTCGGCCAGTGCGGACGCGGCTTTATGTTCTAGCACGTGGGGTTATTTCATTTCGGGCTTCGCCCCCCCCCCCCCCCCCCCCCAGCCTTTGATTTAGTTCTAGAGGGGGCTTTAAAAAGTTGACCAAATTTTAAAAAAGATTTTAAAATAAATATTTAACTTAACAACAGATTACCCACAGATAAAATTGGAATATATATTATAAACAAATATTGTTCGTCTTTCACTGCATAATCAACACAAATATTGTTTGAAAGGCATAATTTCTTTGAATTGTACTGTAGCTGATTTTTTACAAATGGAAAGGAATACATTACAAAATGCGAATTTTGCGCACGGGTCCACTAGATTTAGCAAACTCCCCTGTGGGAAATACGCTATTACGGGACCAGGTTACTTTTTCTTTTTTAAGTCCCCAGAAAAATGCCGTTTGCTCATTTATCTATATGTCCGTGGTACTAATAACTTTCGACAGGGACCTCCGATTTTGATGAACTTTGGTATGATGTTGTAGAACAAGGTATATTTTCATGAGTTCGCGAACCAGCATTATCAGGTTATGGGAACAAGGTTTTATGGGGTTTTAAAAGGGTCAATGGGGTTTTGGCATTTTTGGATATAAGTTTTCAAAATTGAACAATGTTAACTAAAACCATTTAAAAGAGATAAAAAAAAAAAACAATTTAGTATTTTGAATTTTTAACATGGCTTAACAGGATACGTAGAAAATACAAAAATATGTTTTCCATGTTGGGGAATTAACAAAACCCTGTATCTCACTTATTTATTGACATAACTTGATCAAATTTGATATGTACATTTACTAGTTGGGTTTAACTTATATTTACTTATAGCACTCATATGGCGGTAAACCTACCTACTCAACCCCAAAACCCCTATGGGGTTTATGGGGGAAAAATATCATAATTTGATACAATTTAATTACATGCACTTATGCACTAGGAATGGATTTCCCTATATCTACTTGCAATACCCCCAAGGCAGCAAATCTACATCCTCGTTTCCATGGTGTTTATGGAGGAATAATAAAAAAAAGGAATCCTGTTGGAAATTCGCTGAGTATGCAGGTCTGCTGTGACGGGGATATTTTAAAGGTGTTAACCAAATATATTTTTTTATCATACTTTCACACAAAAAAACTAACTTTCACTATATATGCCTAGGATGGTGTGTATTCATCCATAAGTACCATCCTCATAATTAGACCAATTCGTATATGGGAGGTTGAAATTGTGGTTCGGATCCCACGTTAAAATGTAGGTCCCTAGATACCATTGGCTGTTGGGCTATGAATTAACAGTCCTGTCTAAGGAGAATGTCGGCTTTAGTCAGTAACAAGACTACAAGATCGCGCCACAATCATCCTACCTACACTCATCCCTCATTCATACTTGGCTTTAAACTACCTATTGAGTTAGGTCGCCATTTCAATAAAGGTATTAAAGGTATTAAAGGTATTGATTGATTAAACAAGGAAATCGTGTATTGACTGTTTTGAACCATCAATGCATTAAATAAATAGCTCTGTTTCGTTATCGTTCGTAATTTATTATGCTTAAATAATTCATAAAACTTTATTGAGTATCAAACAGTTTTTGATTATCGGAGTTATAGATAGTATAATTTTTTGTGCATGAATGTTTCTCCAAATATTTTAGAAGATTGATTTTATTTTCACATTTCAATTTCCTTTATTAATTGATTCTAAACGAATATTGATTATGGATTACAAGTATCCCATAAGAAAAGAATAGGTCTGTCAATAACAAGCTTCATTAGGCCTAATCGGGCCTTAAAAGAAGGGTTCTCACAACTGTGTCGTTTATATTATTACTTTAAGCTATTGTTATATGAAATATTATTCTCAAGAAACAAAACCAAAATTTTGAAAATTTTGTAAAATCGATATAGGTGTAGGCCTAATATAAACAATCGTGTTAGTTACACCAACTCAAGATCTGCTGAAGAAAGCAACAATTTTGTTATTAGAACATATAATTAAATTTTGGTATATTAATTTTATAAATATCTGTTCCCGTTTAAAGTATTGAGGGAAGATTGAAAATAAAAGACTAGAGGATAATGTAATAAACAATACAATTGCGGCGATTGAGCGTAGCGAACGAGCTTATATGAAGGGCTAAACAATTTTCAGGTTAGTATTCAATCTCAAGCGATCAATTGTGTTTATTTTTTATCTGTCAAAGTTATTAATTTACAACTAGTGCATCTGTTGCTCGATATCGTGCATTTATTTTGATACAATGCAAAAGTTACATGTAGTCCTAAATTAATGAAATCCGACTAATCCAATATTGTGAATATCGGTGGTCACCAAAAGCTACAGTTTTAAATAAATAGATGTTTAATGCTCAAACCAATCTCAATTTTATTCTAATCGGAAGATTTCAAATTTAATTTGTGGATAGCATCCTTATTGTCTGACCCTAATTTAAAAGCTTTAAGTGTCATTGCCTGCTGATATGGGTGGATTACCTAATAGTTTTGTATATGGATAAACAATTTTGTGCAGAATTGGCAAGAGTAATCAACGAAATGTCGATCTCTGGTTTCCCTTTTTTTTTATTAAAATAATATTAGTTTAAACAGTTTATAATATATCTAAATACAACTAATTAACCACTCATATTAAAGTTTTAATGAATTATGGTGTTTGCATATATAGTAAACAAATATTGTTACTATTACCAATAGTTGTTAATTTTTAAGATCTGAAAGTACCAATACAGATTGTTTAAAAAAATATATCGACAAACCATTTTTCATCTATTAATTTACTTTAAATTTGTAACCCTGCATAACAAATTGACTATCCTGCAAAAATAAACATTCAATTTGGCGATGTAAATTTATTATAGAAACAATTACACAATAACAAAAACACTTTGAGTACGCAGGTATGCTGCAACAGGGTAATTGCAACTTATGTTCAAGCAGGTACAACGAAAGCAGTTCATATAAAATATTAACTTGGTATACATTATTGTCTAAAAATGACAATAGAATTATTGGTACCGGTAACTTTGTTCTGTGTGGCGGTCTACGTCGACGAGACCCGCCAACAGCGCGGCCCTCGACCTGACAAACTTTGTGAATTTACATTTTACTCAAAAACGGCACTTCATAGGAAAAAACTATAGGAGACATAAATTGTTGTAAACTACCTAATTCATCTATTCGTATCATATTTAGTGACATCGGAGCCATTGGTATGACGTACACATAATTGGAAACAAACAAAATATATTTTGGAACAATATTTTTTGTTTCAGAGCCTTTTTAACTACTTTTCGGTGTAATAAAATCGTTTAAAATGCATTAGTCTTGTTTCCCTACTTTTTATTAACATTTCTATCTTTAAGTTATCAAAATAGACCAAAAAACAATGGAGCTATGACTTTTATTACGCAACAAGTACATTAAAAAAATCACTTAAATTTTCGCAAGAGAGTTCATCGTGGTAACACCGGTTTTGGTGACCCTTAGTGTACCCAGAAAAAGGTCGAATCGGTACCAAAAGTATATCTTTCGGGTATCACCTCAATGGCATTTTGAGGGCTTTGGTCCCCTACTAGCCTACTAGTTTTTTTATCGCCAATCTTCATTCAATAATTTTAACGAGAACAGCTTTTTACAAAATTAATATTCCTTGATTTAATCATATGTTCTAATACAAAAATGTAGCTTCCACAAGAATAACATGGTAACTTTGAAGACGTGTCGGGCGGAGCCCTGAAGGAATTTTGTAAAATCGTTTCTTAGTGAGAAACGAACCTATGTTCAAATTTTCAAGTAAATCTGTTTGGTAGTTCCCGAGATTTCGTGATGAGTCAGTGAGTTGGATTTCGCTTATTCATGGTATGTTACAATTCATTGCAGTTTACAATAAATTAATCTGATAAATTAATCATTTAACAAGACAATGAATAAAAACTCAAACATTTTCAAATGTTTTATAAGGTAATAAAACAGTTTTTACAATTATTTTTAAATATCCTTGGCTGTATAAATAAGTTAAAAACTACATGGCAATACTTTATAAACAATAGAAAACAAACTTAACAAGGGTAACATTTATTGTTTCTTACCAGGCAGCTTTGGAGCTGCTCTTGATGAGAAAATTTTTAAAAGGTGCTTCTTTACAGGGACGCTGGGGCAGATTAACCTAGCCTTAAAAAAATTGGGGGCTTCATATTCAGGTGTTATTAATTTTTTTCTATTTACGACAGCAACATTTTACCACTGCATAGGCTATGTAGGAACACACCATATATGTATTTTTGAAGACATTTTGAAATTTCAGAACCGTAACAAAGTATAGCCTATGACCTGAGTAGTGATCAGTCTGTATGAGTCTCTCTGCGGTTTGAAGCGCTTTGTCGCTGCGCCGCGCCTCCTCGTGCCGCCATTAGACAGCTAGGTCGCACATCATGTGGTCGAAAAATTCTAATGTAAAATTATCTAATTTGCAAATATTAAAACCGTATGCTATCTCATGATATTGTAGTAAAATAGACCCACCACTTAACGCAGTTAATGCAAGTCTCTGATCGTCCCTTGGAGCGTTTCGCGCAGTTGATGCATCCCTATCTACCTGGCTCAGGTCAGTTCGCGCAGTTGATGCCCGACAGCTACACCAACACGCCCGAGCCCCGCGCCACCATCCACCTGTAGACGCGACATTGTGGAGCGCCCTTATCAGTGTATGAAGTATGGTAGTACATCCAAAAACAAGTTTACAGTTCCTGAATATTTCTTAGTTTGATTGAAATGAGTGTGGTTTCTTCAAATTACAGTACTTCATTAGATGTTTAATACAGTTGCAAACAAAATAAGGTAATTAATAAACCATGTTTAAATAAATTGCATTCAAAATGCTTTCTGTAAGCTTTGCCATTTTTAAATGCTTAGCCTAAATCCACGTGGTAGCTCCTAAGTAAGGATTCTCGGACCCAGCCAAAGTGCAGGTTTGATAAAATATTTTACATACTTTACCTAAATACATTTATTATCTGTTTCTTACAATATTACAAATAAAATATTTATTAATAACTAGAGGAAATAAACCAGATTTTGGTGTTCATTAATGCAAAATATTTATCAAAAGAAATCAAAATAAAAATGTGTATATTGTATCTGGTTCGATCACAGATGGCGGGGGGCAGGGATGGGCCGAGTTTTGCTGGGGGGGGGGGGGGAGGTTCAAACAGGAACTATGCCTCAGGCCACAACAAATTTCGTCGGCAGTCCTGCTTCTTTACCCCTGTGGAGGTGACCGAGAATCATTACTCAGTCATTTAGATTTGTTTTCTAATAAATATACTAATTTTATCGTATTAAACATTATCTTTTGGAGTATTTAGGTTTGTTGCAATAATTAGGTATTGCACACATGATTTAATGATATTTTGTGTACTTAATTTTATAACCGACATTTTAACCGAACTTGTGCCTAATTATAGTAAAAGATTTTACGACATTAAATACAATAAGCCAAACAAACATTTATATAATTGGTAAGACCAACATAAGAACCCTTAAATAAGAACGTACATAAGAACATACAAGAACATAACATGAACATACATAAGAACCCTTATTAACAAAAACTAAAAACTAACTACATAAAATGACAATAATAAAAATACAGTTTTTTGCACATTATTATAATGATCAACATGTCCGGAAATACCATAACAAACTTAAAATTCATATATTAGTTTACAACTTCCGAATACAGTAAAAAACTGTATTTTAACTTCGCGCTTACAAATTTGCCAAGGTTATGCATTTAGGAGGTAAATATTCCTTTATATCTACCCGTTACTCTAAAAAAGTTTTCTACTTAGACTTTTCACCCGCATAGCAACTCAAGAAATGCCTCTTTATTTGTGCCGAGGTCTATGGCAACAACTGAAAACTTCTTTCAAGTTTTTTACCCCAATCGATACTCTCTTGGAGCCCAGCACCTGTTTTTTGTTGTAAGTTTAGCCGCTACGTTAATTCATGAGCATGTGTCACAAAGAGAGACTTTTTCCCATGTCGTCGAGGGCCTCTTTCGGTAGAGAATAATTACGTAATAGCCAATTTACTTGAGTGGATTTGTTGGTCGAAGGTAGCAGCGATCACAGCTGTCAGTGTGTAGAAATTTATAAAACAAACACATTACTGATAATACTTGAGAAGAAACTGGATACACGAAGCGTGCAGCAATAAGGGTTTTTGTACATATTGTACAGCTCGGTCATAATTTTGAGTTATTTGGTTTTTCATGTTGGCAAAATGTTCAAATCATGGTCGTGGTCTGTCTAAAAATAGACGCACCATTAAGAGCGTACGCTTTATACACGCATCAATAGAGGTTTATCCATAGCTCAGATACCCCTCATATTGCGGCCCTCTTATTGCGGCTTCAGATGCAGCAATAACTTCACATGTAATGTGGTTTGCATCAATAACTTCAATTATAAAATTATATATATATATATATATATATATATATATATATAATATCTATATATATATATATATAGAAAACGCATACAGAAGGCTACACAACTCTCAAAATACTACAGAATTTCATTAAAATAAAGCAACAAATAAATCTTTTTACAGGGGAAAAGGAGTGAAATCGAGTCCTTTATTTCACACATTACTTATTAAAATGTTGCATAACTTACTGCATTCTTTAATAACATAAGAAATTCAAACTTGCATTATAATAAATCCATTATTACACTTGTATCAAATTTTCAGTAAAATGTAATTTAAAGTTTACCTTTTAGCGAATTTCCTTTAGAAATAAGCTATTACCGTCGTTTTCATGGGAGCTGCCGTTTGTATCGATGTAGGGACACCTCTGCGATTACATAATTATATATATTATATTGTGGCTTTTTATGTGTAATTTCTGGATACGTAGTGATTATTTGTCGGTAACACATTTAAAACTGCTCAAATGACGATTTACTAAAAAATTTAACATGGGCTTATATGGGAAATAGAATTTTCAATTTTGAGTGCTTGTGAACACGATAACTAGTGCAAAAATCGTCTGATCATCATGAAATTTGGTACAGGCATGTAAAGTTAGATTCTCTTGGATGAGTTCGTTAACCAGTAAGATCGGCCCAACTTCAGTAGGGAAAGTGGGGGATTTTACCCCTCAAAAGTGGTTTTTTTCCACTTTTCTCATAGTAATTTTTATTTGATTACCTTTTAGTGTATACCATTAGATTCAGCTCGAAAAAACAAACAATTTGGTATGTTTAATTATTGCTCTACGTCCACTGGTTACCGAGATATTAGCGAATTTCCTTTAGAAATAAGCTATTACCGTCGTTTTCATGGGAGCTGCCGTTTGTATCGATGTAGGGACACCTCTGCGATTACATAATTATATATATTATATTGTGGCTTTTTATGTGTACTTTCTGGATACGTAGTGATTATTTGTCGGTAACACATTTAAAACTGCTCAAATGACGATTTACTAAAAAATTTAACATGGGCTTATATGGGAAATAGAATTTTCAATTTTGAGTGCTTGTGAACACGATAACTAGTGCAAAAATCGTCTGATCATCATGAAATTTGGTACAGGCATGTAAAGTTAGATTCTCTTGGATGAGTTCGTTAACCAGTAAGATCGGCCCAACTTCAGTAGGGAAAGTGGGGGATTTTACCCCTAAAAAGTGGTTTTTTTCCACTTTTCTCATAGTAATTTTTATTTGATTACCTTTTAGTGTATACCATTAGATTCAGCTTGAAAAAACAAACAATTTGGTATGTTTAATTATTGCTCTACGTCCACTGGTTACCGAGATATTAGCGAATTTCCTTTAGAAATAAGCTATTACCGTCGTTTTCATGGGAGCTGCCGTTTGTATCGATGTAGGGACACCTCTGCGATTACATAATTATATATATTATATTGTGGCTTTTTATGTGTAATTTCTGGATACGTAGTGATTATTTGTCGGTAACACATTTAAAACTGCTCAAATGACGATTTACTAAAAAATTTAACATGGGCTTATATGGGAAATAGAATTTTCAATTTTGAGTGCTTGTGAACACGATAACTAGTGCAAAAATCGTCTGATCATCATGAAATTTGGTACAGGCATGTAAAGTTAGATTCTCTTGGATGAGTTCGTTAACCAGTAAGATCGGCCCAACTTCAGTAGGGAAAGTGGGGGATTTTACCCCTCAAAAGTGGTTTTTTTCCACTTTTCTCATAGTAATTTTTATTTGATTACCTTTTAGTGTATACCATTAGATTCAGCTCGAAAAAACAAACAATTTGGTATGTTTAATTATTGCTCTACGTCCACTGGTTACCGAGATATTAGCGAATTTCCTTTAGAAATAAGCTATTACCGTCGTTTTCATGGGAGCTGCCGTTTGTATCGATGTAGGGACACCTCTGCGATTACATAATTATATATATTATATTGTGGCTTTTTATGTGTAATTTCTGGATACGTAGTGATTATTTGTCGGTAACACATTTAAAACTGCTCAAATGACGATTTACTAAAAAATTTAACATGGGCTTATATGGGAAATAGAATTTTCAATTTTGAGTGCTTGTGAACACGATAACTAGTGCAAAAATCGTCTGATCATCATGAAATTTGGTACAGGCATGTAAAGTTAGATTCTCTTGGATGAGTTCGTTAACCAGTAAGATCGGCCCAACTTCAGTAGGGAAAGTGGGGGATTTTACCCCTCAAAAGTGTTTTTTTTCCACTTTTCTCATAGTAATTTTTATTTGATTACCTTTTAGTGTATACCATTAGATTCAGCTCGAAAAAACAAACAATTTGGTATGTTTAATTATTGCTCTACGTCCACTGGTTACCGAGATATTAGCGAATTTCCTTTAGAAATAAGCTATTACCGTCGTTTTCATGGGAGCTGCCGTTTGTATCGATGTAGGGACACCTCTGCGATTACATAATTATATATATTATATTGTGGCTTTTTATGTGTACTTTCTGGATACGTAGTGATTATTTGTCGGTAACACATTTAAAACTGCTCAAATGACGATTTACTAAAAAATTTAACATGGGCTTATATGGGAAATAGAATTTTCAATTTTGAGTGCTTGTGAACACGATAACTAGTGCAAAAATCGTCTGATCATCATGAAATTTGGTACAGGCATGTAAAGTTAGATTCTCTTGGATGAGTTCGTTAACCAGTAAGATCGGCCCAACTTCAGTAGGGAAAGTGGGGGATTTTACCCCTCAAAAGTGGTTTTTTTCCACTTTTCTCATAGTAATTTTTATTTGATTACCTTTTAGTGTATACCATTAGATTCAGCTCGAAAAAACAAACAATTTGGTATGTTTAATTATTGCTCTACGTCCACTGGTTACCGAGATATTAGCGAATTTCCTTTAGAAATAAGCTATTACCGTCGTTTTCATGGGAGCTGCCGTTTGTATCGATGTAGGGACACCTCTGCGATTACATAATTATATATATTATATTGTGGCTTTTTATGTGTACTTTCTGGATACGTAGTGATTATTTGTCGGTAACACATTTAAAACTGCTCAAATGACGATTTACTAAAAAATTTAACATGGGCTTATATGGGAAATAGAATTTTCAATTTTGAGTGCTTGTGAACACGATAACTAGTGCAAAAATCGTCTGATCATCATGAAATTTGGTACAGGCATGTAAAGTTAGATTCTCTTGGATGAGTTCGTTAACCAGTAAGATCGGCCCAACTTCAGTAGGGAAAGTGGGGGATTTTACCCCTAAAAAGTGGTTTTTTTCCACTTTTCTCATAGTAATTTTTATTTGATTACCTTTTAGTGTATACCATTAGATTCAGCTTGAAAAAACAAACAATTTGGTATGTTTAATTATTGCTCTACGTCCACTGGTTACCGAGATATTAGCGAATTTCCTTTAGAAATAAGCTATTACCGTCGTTTTCATGGGAGCTGCCGTTTGTATCGATGTAGGGACACCTCTGCGATTACATAATTATATATATTATATTGTGGCTTTTTATGTGTAATTTCTGGATACGTAGTGATTATTTGTCGGTAACACATTTAAAACTGCTCAAATGACGATTTACTAAAAAATTTAACATGGGCTTATATGGGAAATAGAATTTTCAATTTTGAGTGCTTGTGAACACGATAACTAGTGCAAAAATCGTCTGATCATCATGAAATTTGGTACAGGCATGTAAAGTTAGATTCTCTTGGATGAGTTCGTTAACCAGTAAGATCGGCCCAACTTCAGTAGGGAAAGTGGGGGATTTTACCCCTCAAAAGTGGTTTTTTTCCACTTTTCTCATAGTAATTTTTATTTGATTACCTTTTAGTGTATACCATTAGATTCAGCTCGAAAAAACAAACAATTTGGTATGTTTAATTATTGCTCTACGTCCACTGGTTACCGAGATATTAGCGAATTTCCTTTAGAAATAAGCTATTACCGTCGTTTTCATGGGAGCTGCCGTTTGTATCGATGTAGGGACACCTCTGCGATTACATAATTATATATATTATATTGTGGCTTTTTATGTGTAATTTCTGGATACGTAGTGATTATTTGTCGGTAACACATTTAAAACTGCTCAAATGACGATTTACTAAAAAATTTAACATGGGCTTATATGGGAAATAGAATTTTCAATTTTGAGTGCTTGTGAACACGATAACTAGTGCAAAAATCGTCTGATCATCATGAAATTTGGTACAGGCATGTAAAGTTAGATTCTCTTGGATGAGTTCGTTAACCAGTAAGATCGGCCCAACTTCAGTAGGGAAAGTGGGGGATTTTACCCCTCAAAAGTGGTTTTTTTCCACTTTTCTCATAGTAATTTTTATTTGATTACCTTTTAGTGTATACCATTAGATTCAGCTCGAAAAAACAAACAATTTGGTATGTTTAATTATTGCTCTACGTCCACTGGTTACCGAGATATTAGCGAATTTCCTTTAGAAATAAGCTATTACCGTCGTTTTCATGGGAGCTGCCGTTTGTATCGATGTAGGGACACCTCTGCGATTACATAATTATATATATTATATTGTGGCTTTTTATGTGTAATTTCTGGATACGTAGTGATTATTTGTCGGTAACACATTTAAAACTGCTCAAATGACGATTTACTAAAAAATTTAACATGGGCTTATATGGGAAATAGAATTTTCAATTTTGAGTGCTTGTGAACACGATAACTAGTGCAAAAATCGTCTGATCATCATGAAATTTGGTACAGGCATGTAAAGTTAGATTCTCTTGGATGAGTTCGTTAACCAGTAAGATCGGCCCAACTTCAGTAGGGAAAGTGGGGGATTTTACCCCTCAAAAGTGGTTTTTTTCCACTTTTCTCATAGTAATTTTTATTTGATTACCTTTTAGTGTATACCATTAGATTCAGCTCGAAAAAACAAACAATTTGGTATGTTTAATTATTGCTCTACGTCCACTGGTTACCGAGATATTAGCGAATTTCCTTTAGAAATAAGCTATTACCGTCGTTTTCATGGGAGCTGCCGTTTGTATCGATGTAGGGACACCTCTGCGATTACATAATTATATATATTATATTGTGGCTTTTTATGTGTACTTTCTGGATACGTAGTGATTATTTGTCGGTAACACATTTAAAACTGCTCAAATGACGATTTACTAAAAAATTTAACATGGGCTTATATGGGAAATAGAATTTTCAATTTTGAGTGCTTGTGAACACGATAACTAGTGCAAAAATCGTCTGATCATCATGAAATTTGGTACAGGCATGTAAAGTTAGATTCTCTTGGATGAGTTCGTTAACCAGTAAGATCGGCCCAACTTCAGTAGGGAAAGTGGGGGATTTTACCCCTAAAAAGTGGTTTTTTTCCACTTTTCTCATAGTAATTTTTATTTGATTACCTTTTAGTGTATACCATTAGATTCAGCTTGAAAAAACAAACAATTTGGTATGTTTAATTATTGCTCTACGTCCACTGGTTACCGAGATATTAGCGAATTTCCTTTAGAAATAAGCTATTACCGTCGTTTTCATGGGAGCTGCCGTTTGTATCGATGTAGGGACACCTCTGCGATTACATAATTATATATATTATATTGTGGCTTTTTATGTGTAATTTCTGGATACGTAGTGATTATTTGTCGGTAACACATTTAAAACTGCTCAAATGACGATTTACTAAAAAATTTAACATGGGCTTATATGGGAAATAGAATTTTCAATTTTGAGTGCTTGTGAACACGATAACTAGTGCAAAAATCGTCTGATCATCATGAAATTTGGTACAGGCATGTAAAGTTAGATTCTCTTGGATGAGTTCGTTAACCAGTAAGATCGGCCCAACTTCAGTAGGGAAAGTGGGGGATTTTACCCCTCAAAAGTGGTTTTTTTTCCACTTTTCTCATAGTAATTTTTATTTGATTACCTTTTAGTGTATACCATTAGATTCAGCTCGAAAAAACAAACAATTTGGTATGTTTAATTATTGCTCTACGTCCACTGGTTACCGAGATATTAGCGAATTTCCTTTAGAAATAAGCTATTACCGTCGTTTTCATGGGAGCTGCCGTTTGTATCGATGTAGGGACACCTCTGCGATTACATAATTATATATATTATATTGTGGCTTTTTATGTGTAATTTCTGGATACGTAGTGATTATTTGTCGGTAACACATTTAAAACTGCTCAAATGACGATTTACTAAAAAATTTAACATGGGCTTATATGGGAAATAGAATTTTCAATTTTGAGTGCTTGTGAACACGATAACTAGTGCAAAAATCGTCTGATCATCATGAAATTTGGTACAGGCATGTAAAGTTAGATTCTCTTGGATGAGTTCGTTAACCAGTAAGATCGGCCCAACTTCAGTAGGGAAAGTGGGGGATTTTACCCCTCAAAAGTGTTTTTTTTCCACTTTTCTCATAGTAATTTTTATTTGATTACCTTTTAGTGTATACCATTAGATTCAGCTCGAAAAAACAAACAATTTGGTATGTTTAATTATTGCTCTACGTCCACTGGTTACCGAGATATTAGCGAATTTCCTTTAGAAATAAGCTATTACCGTCGTTTTCATGGAGCTGCCGTTTGTATCGATGTAGGGACACCTCTGCGATTACATAATTATATATATTATATTGTGGCTTTTTATGTGTACTTTCTGGATACGTAGTGATTATTTGTCGGTAACACATTTAAAACTGCTCAAATGACGATTTACTAAAAAATTTAACATGGGCTTATATGGGAAATAGAATTTTCAATTTTGAGTGCTTGTGAACACGATAACTAGTGCAAAAATCGTCTGATCATCATGAAATTTGGTACAGGCATGTAAAGTTAGATTCTCTTGGATGAGTTCGTTAACCAGTAAGATCGGCCCAACTTCAGTAGGGAAAGTGGGGGATTTTACCCCTCAAAAGTGGTTTTTTTCCACTTTTCTCATAGTAATTTTTATTTGATTACCTTTTAGTGTATACCATTAGATTCAGCTCGAAAAAACAAACAATTTGGTATGTTTAATTATTGCTCTACGTCCACTGGTTACCGAGATATTAGCGAATTTCCTTTAGAAATAAGCTATTACCGTCGTTTTCATGGGAGCTGCCGTTTGTATCGATGTAGGGACACCTCTGCGATTACATAATTATATATATTATATTGTGGCTTTTTATGTGTACTTTCTGGATACGTAGTGATTATTTGTCGGTAACACATTTAAAACTGCTCAAATGACGATTTACTAAAAAATTTAACATGGGCTTATATGGGAAATAGAATTTTCAATTTTGAGTGCTTGTGAACACGATAACTAGTGCAAAAATCGTCTGATCATCATGAAATTTGGTACAGGCATGTAAAGTTAGATTCTCTTGGATGAGTTCGTTAACCAGTAAGATCGGCCCAACTTCAGTAGGGAAAGTGGGGGATTTTACCCCTCAAAAGTGGTTTTTTTCCACTTTTCTCATAGTAATTTTTATTTGATTACCTTTTAGTGTATACCATTAGATTCAGCTCGAAAAAACAAACAATTTGGTATGTTTAATTATTGCTCTACGTCCACTGGTTACCGAGATATTAGCGAATTTCCTTTAGAAATAAGCTATTACCGTCGTTTTCATGGGAGCTGCCGTTTGTATCGATGTAGGGACACCTCTGCGATTACATAATTATATATATTATATTGTGGCTTTTTATGTGTACTTTCTGGATACGTAGTGATTATTTGTCGGTAACACATTTAAAACTGCTCAAATGACGATTTACTAAAAAATTTAACATGGGCTTATATGGGAAATAGAATTTTCAATTTTGAGTGCTTGTGAACACGATAACTAGTGCAAAAATCGTCTGATCATCATGAAATTTGGTACAGGCATGTAAAGTTAGATTCTCTTGGATGAGTTCGTTAACCAGTAAGATCGGCCCAACTTCAGTAGGGAAAGTGGGGGATTTTACCCCTAAAAAGTGGTTTTTTTCCACTTTTCTCATAGTAATTTTTATTTGATTACCTTTTAGTGTATACCATTAGATTCAGCTTGAAAAAACAAACAATTTGGTATGTTTAATTATTGCTCTACGTCCACTGGTTACCGAGATATTAGCGAATTTCCTTTAGAAATAAGCTATTACCGTCGTTTTCATGGGAGCTGCCGTTTGTATCGATGTAGGGACACCTCTGCGATTACATAATTATATATATTATATTGTGGCTTTTTATGTGTAATTTCTGGATACGTAGTGATTATTTGTCGGTAACACATTTAAAACTGCTCAAATGACGATTTACTAAAAAATTTAACATGGGCTTATATGGGAAATAGAATTTTCAATTTTGAGTGCTTGTGAACACGATAACTAGTGCAAAAATCGTCTGATCATCATGAAATTTGGTACAGGCATGTAAAGTTAGATTCTCTTGGATGAGTTCGTTAACCAGTAAGATCGGCCCAACTTCAGTAGGGAAAGTGGGGGATTTTACCCCTCAAAAGTGGTTTTTTTCCACTTTTCTCATAGTAATTTTTATTTGATTACCTTTTAGTGTATACCATTAGATTCAGCTCGAAAAAACAAACAATTTGGTATGTTTAATTATTGCTCTACGTCCACTGGTTACCGAGATATTAGCGAATTTCCTTTAGAAATAAGCTATTACCGTCGTTTTCATGGGAGCTGCCGTTTGTATCGATGTAGGGACACCTCTGCGATTACATAATTATATATATTATATTGTGGCTTTTTATGTGTAATTTCTGGATACGTAGTGATTATTTGTCGGTAACACATTTAAAACTGCTCAAATGACGATTTACTAAAAAATTTAACATGGGCTTATATGGGAAATAGAATTTTCAATTTTGAGTGCTTGTGAACACGATAACTAGTGCAAAAATCGTCTGATCATCATGAAATTTGGTACAGGCATGTAAAGTTAGATTCTCTTGGATGAGTTCGTTAACCAGTAAGATCGGCCCAACTTCAGTAGGGAAAGTGGGGGATTTTACCCCTCAAAAGTGGTTTTTTTCCACTTTTCTCATAGTAATTTTTATTTGATTACCTTTTAGTGTATACCATTAGATTCAGCTCGAAAAAACAAACAATTTGGTATGTTTAATTATTGCTCTACGTCCACTGGTTACCGAGATATTAGCGAATTTCCTTTAGAAATAAGCTATTACCGTCGTTTTCATGGGAGCTGCCGTTTGTATCGATGTAGGGACACCTCTGCGATTACATAATTATATATATTATATTGTGGCTTTTTATGTGTACTTTCTGGATACGTAGTGATTATTTGTCGGTAACACATTTAAAACTGCTCAAATGACGATTTACTAAAAAATTTAACATGGGCTTATATGGGAAATAGAATTTTCAATTTTGAGTGCTTGTGAACACGATAACTAGTGCAAAAATCGTCTGATCATCATGAAATTTGGTACAGGCATGTAAAGTTAGATTCTTTTGGATGAGTTCGTTAACCAGTAAGATCGGCCCAACTTCAGTAGGGAAAGTGGGGGATTTTACCCCTAAAAAGTGGGTTTTTTCCACTTTTCTCATAGTAATTTTTATTTGATTACCTTTTAGTGTATACCATTAGATTCAGCTTGAAAAAACAAACAATTTGGTATGTTTAATTATTGCTCTACGTCCACTGGTTACCGAGATATTAGCGAATTTCCTTTAGAAATAAGCTATTACCGTCGTTTTCATGGGAGCTGCCGTTTGTATCGATGTAGGGACACCTCTGCGATTACATAATTATATATATTATATTGTGGCTTTTTATGTGTAATTTCTGGATACTTAGTGATTATTTGTCGGTAACACATTTAAAACTGCTCAAATGACGATTTACTAAAAAATTTAACATGGGCTTATATGGGAAATAGAATTTTCAATTTTGAGTGCTTGTGAACACGATAACTAGTGCAAAAATCGTCTGATCATCATGAAATTTGGTACAGGCATGTAAAGTTAGATTCTCTTGGATGAGTTCGTTAACCAGTAAGATCGGCCCAACTTCAGTAGGGAAAGTGGGGGATTTTACCCCTCAAAAGTGGTTTTTTTCCACTTTTCTCATAGTAATTTTTATTTGATTACCTTTTAGTGTATACCATTAGATTCAGCTCGAAAAAACAAACAATTTGGTATGTTTAATTATTGCTCTACGTCCACTGGTTACCGAGATATTAGCGAATTTCCTTTAGAAATAAGCTATTACCGTCGTTTTCATGGGAGCTGCCGTTTGTATCGATGTAGGGACACCTCTGCGATTACATAATTATATATATTATATTGTGGCTTTTTATGTGTACTTTCTGGATACGTAGTGATTATTTGTCGGTAACACATTTAAAACTGCTCAAATGACGATTTACTAAAAAATTTAACATGGGCTTATATGGGAAATAGAATTTTCAATTTTGAGTGCTTGTGAACACGATAACTAGTGCAAAAATCGTCTGATCATCATGAAATTTGGTACAGGCATGTAAAGTTAGATTCTTTTGGATGAGTTCGTTAACCAGTAAGATCGGCCCAACTTCAGTAGGGAAAGTGGGGGATTTTACCCCTAAAAAGTGGGTTTTTTCCACTTTTCTCATAGTAATTTTTATTTGATTACCTTTTAGTGTATACCATTAGATTCAGCTTGAAAAAACAAACAATTTGGTATGTTTAATTATTGCTCTACGTCCACTGGTTACCGAGATATTAGCGAATTTCCTTTAGAAATAAGCTATTACCGTCGTTTTCATGGAGCTGCCGTTTGTATCGATGTAGGGACACCTCTGCGATTACATAATTATATATATTATATTGTGGCTTTTTATGTGTAATTTCTGGATACTTAGTGATTATTTGTCGGTAACACATTTAAAACTGCTCAAATGACGATTTACTAAAAAATTTAACATGGGCTTATATGGGAAATAGAATTTTCAATTTTGAGTGCTTGTGAACACGATAACTAGTGCAAAAATCGTCTGATCATCATGAAATTTGGTACAGGCATGTAAAGTTAGATTCTCTTGGATGAGTTCGTTAACCAGTAAGATCGGCCCAACTTCAGTAGGGAAAGTGGGGGATTTTACCCCTCAAAAGTGGTTTTTTTCCACTTTTCTCATAGTAATTTTTATTTGATTACCTTTTAGTGTATACCATTAGATTCAGCTCGAAAAAACAAACAATTTGGTATGTTTAATTATTGCTCTACGTCCACTGGTTACCGAGATATTAGCGAATTTCCTTTAGAAATAAGCTATTACCGTCGTTTTCATGGGAGCTGCCGTTTGTATCGATGTAGGGACACCTCTGCGATTACATAATTATATATATTATATTGTGGCTTTTTATGTGTACTTTCTGGATACGTAGTGATTATTTGTCGGTAACACATTTAAAACTGCTCAAATGACGATTTACTGAAAAATTTAACATGGGCTTATATGGGAAATAGAATTTTCAATTTTGAGTGCTTGTGAACACGATAACTAGTGCAAAAATCGTCTGATCATCATGAAATTTGGTACAGGCATGTAAAGTTAGATTCTCTTGGATGAGTTCGTTAACCAGTAAGATCGGCCCAACTTCAGTAGGGAAAGTGGGGGATTTTACCCCTCAAAAGTGGTTTTTTTCCACTTTTCTCATAGTAATTTTTATTTGATTACCTTTTAGTGTATACCATTAGATTCAGCTCGAAAAAACAAACAATTTGGTATGTTTAATTATTGCTCTACGTCCACTGGTTACCGAGATATTAGCGAATTTCCTTTAGAAATAAGCTATTACCGTCGTTTTCATGGGAGCTGCCGTTTGTATCGATGTAGGGACACCTCTGCGATTACATAATTATATATATTATATTGTGGCTTTTTATGTGTACTTTCTGGATACGTAGTGATTATTTGTCGGTAACACATTTAAAACTGCTCAAATGACGATTTACTAAAAAATTTAACATGGGCTTATATGGGAAATAGAATTTTCAATTTTGAGTGCTTGTGAACACGATAACTAGTGCAAAAATCGTCTGATCATCATGAAATTTGGTACAGGCATGTAAAGTTAGATTCTTTTGGATGAGTTCGTTAACCAGTAAGATCGGCCCAACTTCAGTAGGGAAAGTGGGGGATTTTACCCCTAAAAAGTGGGTTTTTTCCACTTTTCTCATAGTAATTTTTATTTGATTACCTTTTAGTGTATACCATTAGATTCAGCTTGAAAAAACAAACAATTTGGTATGTTTAATTATTGCTCTACGTCCACTGGTTACCGAGATATTAGCGAATTTCCTTTAGAAATAAGCTATTACCGTCGTTTTCATGGGAGCTGCCGTTTGTATCGATGTAGGGACACCTCTGCGATTACATAATTATATATATTATATTGTGGCTTTTTATGTGTAATTTCTGGATACTTAGTGATTATTTGTCGGTAACACATTTAAAACTGCTCAAATGACGATTTACTAAAAAATTTAACATGGGCTTATATGGGAAATAGAATTTTCAATTTTGAGTGCTTGTGAACACGATAACTAGTGCAAAAATCGTCTGATCATCATGAAATTTGGTACAGGCATGTAAAGTTAGATTCTCTTGGATGAGTTCGTTAACCAGTAAGATCGGCCCAACTTCAGTAGGGAAAGTGGGGGATTTTACCCCTAAAAAGTGGTTTTTTTCCACTTTTCTCATAGTAATTTTTATTTGATTACCTTTTAGTGTATACCATTAGATTCAGCTTGAAAAAACAAACAATTTGGTATGTTTAATTATTGCTCTACGTCCACTGGTTACCGAGATATTAGCGAATTTCCTTTAGAAATAAGCTATTACCGTCGTTTTCATGGGAGCTGCCGTTTGTATCGATGTAGGGACACCTCTGCGATTACATAATTATATATATTATATTGTGGCTTTTTATGTGTACTTTCTGGATACGTAGTGATTATTTGTCGGTAACACATTTAAAACTGCTCAAATGACGATTTACTAAAAAATTTAACATGGGCTTATATGGGAAATAGAATTTTCAATTTTGAGTGCTTGTGAACACGATAACTAGTGCAAAAATCGTCTGATCATCATGAAATTTGGTACAGGCATGTAAAGTTAGATTCTCTTGGATGAGTTCGTTAACCAGTAAGATCGGCCCAACTTCAGTAGGGAAAGTGGGGGATTTTACCCCTCAAAAGTGGTTTTTTTCCACTTTTCTCATAGTAATTTTTATTTGATTACCTTTTAGTGTATACCATTAGATTCAGCTCGAAAAAACAAACAATTTGGTATGTTTAATTATTGCTCTACGTCCACTGGTTACCGAGATATTAGCGAATTTCCTTTAGAAATAAGCTATTACCGTCGTTTTCATGGGAGCTGCCGTTTGTATCGATGTAGGGACACCTCTGCGATTACATAATTATATATATTATATTGTGGCTTTTTATGTGTACTTTCTGGATACGTAGTGATTATTTGTCGGTAACACATTTAAAACTGCTCAAATGACGATTTACTAAAAAATTTAACATGGGCTTATATGGGAAATAGAATTTTCAATTTTGAGTGCTTGTGAACACGATAACTAGTGCAAAAATCGTCTGATCATCATGAAATTTGGTACAGGCATGTAAAGTTAGATTCTCTTGGATGAGTTCGTTAACCAGTAAGATCGGCCCAACTTCAGTAGGGAAAGTGGGGGATTTTACCCCTCAAAAGTGGTTTTTTTTCCACTTTTCTCATAGTAATTTTTATTTTATTACCTTTTAGTGTATACCATTAGATTCAGCTCGAAAAAACAAACAATTTGGTATGTTTAATTATTGCTCTACGTCCACTGGTTACCGAGATATTAGCGAATTTCCTTTAGAAATAAGCTATTACCGTCGTTTTCATGGGAGCTGCCGTTGGTATCGATGTTAACCAGTAAGATCGGTATCGAAAAAAATGTTTGATCATCATGAAATTTGATATCACTCATATGTAAAGACTTATAGTGTGTGTTTAAATGTGTTATGTACACTTATGTAAAGATTGCCATTGGAAATTCGCTAAGTACGCAGGTCTGCTGCGACGGGGGTATTAATTTTTAATACTTACACTGATAGTTCCAAATTATATATTTTCCAGACATATACTGATGACATAACTCCATGATTCAATCATGGAGTTAATTTTGTCTGGCAAACAAAACCCCAGTCTTAATGGATGATTTGGAATTAAACTCTTCTACAACGAATTAAGTGATTGAAATAAACTTTAAACGGTGGTGGAAACAACCTGGTAAAATTAAGGATTAATAGCAAAAGATTATCCGCAGGACCAGCCGACTCATCTTATATCTCATCTAATCCCGGCTCGAGGCTTCAGACGTTAAACTACACAAACAAAAATTGGGGAACTCCTAATCTTGGAGAGGCACGTCGGTTTTGGAGAACAATCAAATCTTATTAATATTGTCACATGAAAAATAAATTACATAATTTCTAATCAGTTATATATACTTACCTTTAATGAATACCTTTATTGAAATGGCGACCTAACGAAATAGGTCGCCATTTCAATAAAATTTCATACTTGGCGCGTTTAAGCCAAGTATGAATGAGAGAAGGGGGTAGGATGAAGTGTGAGTTGACACTGAATCCCCTTCAATGATGAGTATGTTTAAAATACATCTACGCTAAGACTTTCTTTACAAAGACATAATCTAGCCGACGAATAAAAGAATAAGTTAATAGTTATTTATGTATTAAGAGTGTAAAGTACGTCATTGCCACTCGAGAATTGTAGATGTGGTGATTCGACAACAACCAAAAAATTCGAGAGTGGCAATGATTATTTGCGCTCGTAATACACACAAGATTTTTCCTACCAACATCATTGCAACGGATTAAATTGTTTTATTGTATACAAAAAGTCATGTAGATTATGTTTGATTTAACCATAAAACACTCCGTTAACTATCAAACATAACCTCAAACTTAAAAAAGGAATCAATTATTTTAAACGACAACAATGACCAACAGCTGTGGCATGGTTTGTAATAACAGCTGACTTTAAAAATGCTGTTTGAATTAGCGTGCGGCAAAGAACATTGCCGCTCTACAGCGGAAAATAAATGGAAACCAGAAATTAACTGTTTTGCGTAGTGTTTTCAGGTTTGGAAATGTGATTAACTTTGTAGTGGCAGAAAAAAGAAATTTATTATCATGTATTTAACAAGCGTGTATTACTTGCATTCTAGTTGTGGTACTGCCAGTTCGGATTATAACATATAAGGAAATTTTCACTCTTTAAGCTGTAAGTTCTGTTCTACGAAGGAATTAAGATAGAACAAACATCCGCAACAAAGGGGATATCAAAACTGTCGTGGAATGTAAGAATTTCACAACACAAGTCATCAAAACAACCGGGGATTTCTGGAGATAATGAGTGACGCCGAAGCACTTTATTGCGGAGCCCGGTTGATTGCTGTCTCATTTGAGGCAATTCTCGAACAAAGTCTGTCAACGGATAGTATAATACAACGTATAACTTTTTATATTATTAGGAAAAAGTTGGGAACAGTGAAACTTTAGGGAAATTTTTTACTGCGTAATATCCGTATAGAAGCAAGTGAAACATGTGTTCACGATATACATACTTTCACCCCAAGTTCACTCAAGAATGGATGCTGAATTACGGAATTACTGCCTTAATCAACCAATCGCGTTTGAGTGGAGTCCACCACTCCAGGCCACCAGGCCGAAGGTCGCGGGTTCTATTCTAGGACACGTCCAGCGCCGCCGCTCCGTCTGTCTCATCCACGACGGAAATAGACTCCATAAGTCGTGTAACTGGCCGTTTTTAGCAACCGTGATCCAGTAAGAACAAACCCCACTTGTTTAACAGATTCCACGACTAAATCTGAGTATTTGTTGGTAAACAGAAGTGATCTGAAAAATACATGGTGTGTGTTGGAGCTGTGTTTACGAACTATTTCAAACTCCAGGAGAGGGATAAAGAGATTTAGCAAGAGATATTATATTGTATTTCCTTAAAACCGTATATAATAAGATAAAATGGTTGGTTTTTAGTTTATAAATTAAAATAATAAAAAAAAACAACCTGCGATCTAAACTAACCTAATAGGCCTACATGAGGGGTTGATCAACTCAACCAAGGGTTGGTGACCTTTTCCGAGCGATGTCCCCAGATTCTTCAGGTGACTTCGTGCCCTTTCCTCGTGAATTCTGTGCTTTTATCATACCGGATTTGCATTTAGAGTATAAATGCAATAGTAAGTTTTGGTATTTTTTTTAAACGTTATCTCTTTATTTCTGTAATAACTGTTGAAAACCACGCTTTGGCTAAATTACTTGAAACTTTTGTAAATATAAATGCGACTCGTGAAAGATGAAATCAACAACATTGTTTATATGAAATCTCTGGCCATGATTAATGAGGTCACACATTTCCGATGCAATAACAATTTGACTGCTACTCAACGCGATTTGTCAATTTGTTATTTATGTAATTAATAAAGGGTCTGCTTGTTGTATGACTTATTAACTTTCATTTCCATCTATTATAGACAGTATAGTTCAACGTGTTATGTATACCAAACTATTATTTCAGCAAACATAAAAAATCGCTAAAAATATTAAAAAATGTTATTTATAACTAATGACAAACTTAATCTTAAACAAGAAGCGGATGTGTTACGATGACCCATCAGTGAAGACAAAAATAGATTTATAACTACAACTACGCATAAAATACTCTTCCAGTACTTTTATACCAGTAGTGAGCAGACACTGGCCTCAAAGATATCTTTGAATATACAATTTGAATGTACAATTTTGCCGAAGGGACATAATTAGGATTTAAAAAATTTGGACCCAAAACTAGGTAACTTAATATCTCACCGTCTTAAAATAATATAATTACATGATTTTTAACATATATATTTTGTTTATAGGATAGTAATATGTTTTGGGTTAAAATAATAGCAACAAAGTGTGTTAAAGTGATATTTCACGAGGCGGTGACGCATTAGTGGCCAACTCACTCCGCGCTCCACTGCACGCTAGACAAAATAAAACTAAATTACAAAAACCTCTGACAAGGAACAAAACAAATAAAGAGCTTTGCCTGGCATAAACAACAACCGTAACATGATGGCCGACGGGAAACACGGAGGATGCAATACGTAGATGAATGGTCGGTCGTTAGTGTGTGGCGGGAAAATTCCTACCCTCGCCCCGAGCACGGCGTAGCCCTCCTGCGGGTGGCACGGTGACTTTCCTCACGACAGTTAAGAATTGGGAAAAGTATTAAGAAATTAATAAATGTGATTGTAGGATTTGGATTGTCCTAGTATTTTGCAGTTCATTTTAATGCATTGTAGTGTCAAGCATTAAAAGGCCAATGAGGTATAAAACACAAAAGTGCACCATAATTTATAAGACTATACGAAACAAGGCAAGTGTTTAGTCCACGAAAAGAATATAATACATAATCATATACTATAAAACGAGCACTGCCTGAAGGGATGTGTGTTCCACGATCTCGAAATCTAGCGGGTATATTTTGCTTAAATTTTGCATTTAAGAGTGTTTTGGCCCAAAAATAAGTTTAGAAACAGCCTCAACACCAGGAAAAATCGAATTTGATCTAAAATTAAGTTTAAAAATAGTATTTTTTGCATTGGCCTTAAATGGGTTGCTATTTTGGTAACGAAAAACAACGAAAGGTACAAAAATAAAGGAACATTGATGTAAACAGTCATTTTGAAACAGCTGTTAACTGTGAAGAGTTATAGTTGGATGGTTGTTAGTGGAAATATAATAGCTCTATTTCCATGACACTATAACAAAAATGA
Organism: Neoaliturus tenellus; assembly: GCA_030545055.2. Classification (NCBI taxonomy): domain Eukaryota; kingdom Metazoa; phylum Arthropoda; class Insecta; order Hemiptera; family Cicadellidae; genus Neoaliturus; species Neoaliturus tenellus. The sequence continues at coordinate 72,745,090 of CM061532.1, read as the reverse complement.
ATTGAAACCAACGAGCAAGGCTCTTTTAACATAGATAGTGTTAAATCTTTATGCGAACTCTGAAGTATTATGAAAACTAGGTATAGTTTTATATCTAATTGTTACATACCTAACTAGATCTAGAACTTTTTAATAGATAAATTCACTTAACTATGCAATTGAATATTGCATTTTGGTAAAAAAAGATGCACTTCAAACTTGTGTTTCATAAATTTAATCATGTAAAAAATTGTTTTATGGAAACATTTGTTTTCATAAATTCTATTACATGCTACGTATATTTCTTTAATTTGTAATGCAAAGTCCAATGTAGTTAATCTTTTTCGCTGTGAATGATCAATGTATTTCGCATGAACCAGGGACGTCACACGAGTGATTTTCATCGACACGTCACGTGACATGATGATGGCACTGCCTAACGAACTATTCGCTAAATCCATCAATCACTGCACGTTTGTCCGCATCCAACAGCTGATCGGTCTCCATATCTCTCTATATCCGTCCCCCTCGTGCGTCATTCCCGGCTTACAACATCTTGTTGTGTTCCTTTATATATACTAGTCTAGTTTCAAACGCATCAGATACCCGTTTTGTTGTTAATCTTTGTGATCACTCTCTTCAACCGTTTAAAAAATTGAAAGCTTTAAAAATTGCTGTTGTGGCTGCCAAGTTGTGTACCTTCATTAGTTTTTGCAGTCTAGGAACTCAAGTGTGATCTGATCTGAAATTTGATAGAAATTAGTTAGTGGGGAATTAAATTTAAATAAGAATTAACAAAAAAACACAGATTGGTCACATACCTTGAAATTATAGGCTGATATACTAAAGAAATCAAATATTAAGACAAACAAACAAAATGATAAATGCCAACAATTTAAAGAACAATGGGGAATCAGTTTGATAATTATCAGCTGATGTATAAAATATATTTCATCCCGGACAAGTAGAAAGATAATTTTACTATACATTCCCCTCCTAGCAAAACATAATATTTCAAAAAATATTAAGGGTGATTTTCTCTTGAACTTATTCTGATGTAATCTTTATCTTCACTGAACCGCTCTCCAGAACGAACGATTTCATGGCAGTATTTTCTTGAGTCATTTCTTGAGAGTTTGATTCACTATCCTGTTTCTTTTTATAAGACTCTGGTGAATGCAAGAATGTTTCATTTGATTGTATAACTTCACCTGCTGGAGCTAAGCGTCTGGAGCTCACTGTTGTTTCTCTCCCATCAGCAAATATTACGTGGGAGTATTCAGATTACCTTCGAGTAGAGTTACTTTTTCAACAATGGGTTTGTACTTTGAGTGCCTACTGGTCACTTCAAAAGAACAGGACCGGGATTCATAAGCCACGAAGGAGTGGTCTTCCCATTACTAGATATTCGGGAAAAGAAGAATAGGCCTAATCTCTCATGAGGTGTCGTATTTGTGGATGTGCATTTGTGGAAGTGATCGAACTGAGTTTAGAGATTCTTGGTTAACTTTTTTCCAGTCGGAGTGGGGGAGGTTTTGCTTCTCAGAGCTAACTCAATTGTTTTCCAAACGACATCAACACATCTTTCAGCCTGGCCGTTTCCTTGCTTGTTATGCTGTAAAGCGACTAGTAGTAACTCGTTGTCGTTACCCCAAACGTCATAAAAGTTACCATGTTATTCTTATGAAAGAAAGATTTTAGTGGTGAACACCTGATTAAATTTATCTACAGGGTTAGGCAAAAGTCTGGACACCCCCAGTTAACTTTTTAACGCGTTGCAGTAGGAAAACCAAACTCGGCACATGATTACAACATTAAAATCTGCACTTTTTCATCAACTACACAACTTTGCTACACAACCTAGTAGCAGAAATGAACTAGTAGGTTCAATTCTGAAATAATTCCAGATATTCTCAATTCTAAAAAAGCTAATTTCCGATTTAATTTCAACAAATGTCAATTTACCTTTTTCGAATTTTAAAAGGGCTGCCATTTTGGTTAGAGATGAGATATCGACATCCGGTTTGTGCCATTCAATTTCTCTTGATAAACCGTTTAAAATGAGGGGTCACTCGATAGGAGTTTACATTTGAAAATTTGGGGCTGCCCCCAAAATACCCCATTTTGGGGGCAGGGTCAAAGTTGTGTAGTTGATGAAAAAGTGCAGTTTTTGATGTTGTAAACATGTGCCGAGTTTGGTTTTCCTACTGCAACGCGTTAAAAAGTTAACTGGGGATGTCCAGACTTATACTTGCTTGCCCATCTCAAATTTTGAAATGGCTGCCATTTTGGTTAGAAGCGAGATATCGACATCCGGTTTGTGCCATTTAATTTCTCTTGATACACCGTTTGTAATGAGGGGTCACTCGATAGGGGTTTACATTTGAAAATTTGGGGCTGCCCCCAAAATACCCCATTTTAGGGGCAGGGGCAAAGTTGTGTAGTTGATGAAAAAGTGCAGATTTTGATGTTGTAAACATGTGCCGAGTTTGGTTTTCCTACTGCAACGCGTTAAAAAGTTAACTGGGGGTGTCCAGACTTTTGCCTAACCCTGTATATATTAATAGGCAAACATGTTTCTTTTCCTCCTTTTTTCTCAGCTTGTGGGCATCGTAGGAGAAATCCGCGCATACCATTACAAAGGTAAAGTCCTGTAGATGAGCAGATTCACACTTTAATTCGCATTAGCTCCCAGGGCTATGCCCTACAGGCTTTCAAAATTTCAATGTTAATCTTATGGGAGAAGAATAATTGATCGAATCATTACACAGCTGTTGTAATAAAAAATTCTAGCGAGTCAGGAAGAACAGATGTTTCAGTTATAAAACATTTTAAAACTATTTAGCTCAAGATCAACTGAATCTTTGGTCGAATTTCGACCAGTGGGAGATCACTACTTAATATTAACTAGTATACATAGTGCTCGAAATCGAGCAATTTATTTTAATACAAATGTTACTTTTAGCTCTAAATCAATGACATCCGACCAATCCAATATTGTGAATATCTATAATCACCAAAAACTACACGTATTTACAGCTGATTATTAACAGATGTTTAAAATGCTTTATTCAATCCCAATGTTATTTTATTTTATTTTATTTTTTAATGGGAAATTTTGAGATTTCAATGTTGTATAGCGCCTTTATTTTCTGTCCGATAATCATCAGTTTTTGGCGGAAACAACTACAGACCAAGCCCTATCCAACGACACCAAAAACTTGAAAATCGGTTGAAAATTGTAGGAGGAGTTCTCAAGACAAAAATACCTTAGCGTATTAAATAAGTATAGATTTATAAACAGCAGTTCTCATTTGACGTTTTGAGGGAATATTGGTAATGAAAAAAAGTTAAAGGATATAGACTTGTGGCGAGTGAACTTAGCAAACGAGCTCACCTGGACTGTTCTCATTGAAGTATTGAGGGGATATTGGTGATAAAAAAAAAAACTAAAGGATATTGTAGGCTCGAATCGAGTGACCGGAGCGAACGAGCTAAACATGGCGGCGAGTGAGCGTTTAAAAAACAATCTCACCTGAAGAGAAAAAAAATTACTCGCGGTGGCATTGCAATTTAAGCACCGTTGCGAAGCACGGACAAGTCAGCTAGTTTATTATAAAAGAAACATAACCCATGCTGAATTAATGATTCGTTGTTTCTGAAAAGCTTCATCACCATAAGAATGATAGAGAGGATAAATGGGCCAGTTTCTGGTTTATCGTTGCATAGCGATTGGTTCTAACGATAGCCTTGTGGATGCGACACTGGATCCGATCCAACTAGATGAATGACTTAGTATTTTATTTCAATAGTCCATACAGGTTGTTATTATGGGCACCATTTTGAAGCTTAAATGTAATATTATAGCTGCAACCAAGTAAGTTACACAGCATGTGTGGCTTAAATCAAGGGTTCCGAAGCTAGACTCGTGTCATTTTAACTTAAATGTATTAACCCTTTTGCGTGATACTTTTATGATGCTACGTGATACAAGATGAAGAGGTATATAAATGGTTCTTGTTTACTTTTATTTAAATAAATTATCGAAAGTTGTCAAGTAAAATGTAAATCAAGTTGACTGATCAAAAATGTGTTTAACGGTTTAACGTGAAGAACTTATCTCATAGATATGAAACTTATGTATGCTTGCTCAGCTATGTATCAGTGCTTTTCTATGGAAAAATGCCAGAGTGGGCCTATTTAATACAATGCTGCTAAATCTAAGAGACAGTTTGTTTGATCTGCTCACTTGCGATCTTTTCACCAATTCTCCTATCAAATTCAAATACAAATTCTTTATTGCATAAACACAACATGTTGTCGTTGGGCAATGTTTAAAAAAAAAACAATCGGGAAGATCATTCGATGAGATCTCTCGTTTTTCATTGCTGAATCAACAGAATGCCGGCCAATATTTGAATAAATTTGCCAATCAGGATTATTATAGATTGAGAATATCTTCGGTTTAAAAAGTGTGTAAATGGAGTTACGTGATTAGTTACCCTTGTTTTTAAACAAGTACCGGGTTGACCGACTCTCGCTCGTTGGTTTTAATCCACTTTTGTTATAGTATTATAGTAAAGAGGCTACTAAGTTTAATCCTCGACCATACAAATATTTTCGAAACTGACTGATGTTTCAAAACCAATACTCAATAGTAGTGTTTTTGTTCATTATGTTTTATTTTTGTTTGCGTATTTTTGTTATTTCGTTACAATAATGGCAACCCAAAAGATCAATGTTAAAAATTGCAATTTTCAAAATCCTTTTTTTAACAATAAAAACAAATGTTTTGAGTTGAGGATTTTTAAAAGTTTATTTTTTGGTCAAAATCTATATTATAGGGAAGCCTGTTTCTTTCCCTCCTTTTTTCTTAGCTTACGTGCATCGAAGGAGAAATCTGTTCATACCGAAAAAAGGAAGTGTCCTGCAGATAAGCAGAATCCCCCAGGGCTACGATCTACAGGCTTTCAATGTTTCAATTATGGAGGAAAGATAATTGAATAAATCATTGGCCAGCTCATTTAATAACAAATAATAGAAAAAGGACAACAGATGTTTAATTTAAAAGTTAACCATTTTGGTACAGATCAAATTAATGTTTGGTTGAGTTTCGATCCTTGATATTCTAAAATCCAATTTTAAAAATCATACGAAAACAACCCCCTTAATTTTTTACAAATAATATAGTGACTCGTTTACTGCCCTTCAGCCCTACCTATGTGCCAAATACCCCCGTCGCAGCAGACCTGCGTACTCAGCGAATTTCCAAAGGATCTTTAGATTGTTTATTTTCCCCATAAACACCATAGTAATGAGTATGTAGGTTTGCTGCCATTGGATATTGTTAGAAAATGTTAGTTTTGTTAAAAAATGTAATAGGTAATGTAAATATCAAATTGTATCAATATTGGACACTTTTAAATTTTCCCTATAAACCCCATGGGGGTGAGTATGTAGGTTTGCCGCCATATGGGTGTTGAAAGCAAATATCAGTTAAATGCTACCTAGTGAATGTACATACCAAATTGTATCAAGTTATTCTAATAAATAAGCGAGATCTGGGGTTTTGCTGATTTCCCATAAGATTAACATTGGAAACCTATTTTTAGCTTTTCTCCGTAACCTGTTAAGCCAAGTTAAAAATTCACAATACAAAATTGTTTATTTATTTAAGCTCTTTTAAATGGTTTCAGTTAAAATTGTCGAATTTTAAAAATTAAGGTCCAAAAATGCCTAAAACCCATTTTTTACCCCTTTGAAACCCCATAAAACCCCGTTCCCATAACCCGATCATGCTGGTTCGCGAACTCATGAAAATATACCTGGTCTTACACCTTCACACCAAATTTCATCAAAATCGGAGGTCCCCTTCAAAAGTTATCAGTACCACGGACACATAGATATATAGATATATACATATACATATATATATATATATATATATATATATATATATATATATATATATACAGGGTGTCCCTGAACTCTCTACCAACTTTTTCAGGTATTATTCCTGGGCCATAGACAAGTCCAAATATCATATTCAAAATTTCGAAAACTCAAAAGTTACTCGTATAGCCGCCATTTTGTTTTTTACACAAAATAATTTTTATTTCCGTAATGGATCATTGTATTAAGTTAATATTTGGCATGAACCTTCGTCATAGCAATACCCATTTTCAAGAAAAAAATTATTTTTTTCTAATGTGTATTTTCAAAATGGCGGCCATTTTTAAATTTTAAACTAAAATATCTCAAAACCGGTAAATTTTATAAAAATTTTACTAGACACAAAAAAGTTGACAAATCTAACTATCTAACCAATGGTATCAAGTTTCTAAAGATCTCACAACAAATAACGGAGTTATTGAGATTTTTCTTCATAAAAACATTGATTTTGCATTGTAAATAATGCAAATTAAAGTAATTTTAATAGAAAAATCTCAATAACTCCGTTATTTATTGTCAGATCCTTACAAACTTGGTATCATTGGTTAGATAGTTAAATTTGTCAACTTTTTTGTGTCTAGTAAAATTTTTATAAAATTTACCGGTTTTGAGATATTTTAGTTTAAAATTTTAAAATGGCCGCCATTTTGAAAATACACATTAGAAAAAAATACATTTTTTCTTGAAAATGGGTATTGCTATGGTGAAGGTTCATGCCAAATATTAACTTAATACAATGATCCATTACGGAAATAAAAATTATTTTGTGTAAAAAACAAAATGGCGGCTATACGAGTAACTTTTGAGTTTTCGAAATTTTTAATATGATATTTTGACTTGTCTATGGCCCAGGAATAATACCTGAAAAAGTTGGTAGAGAGTTCAGGGACACCCTGTATATATACATATATATGAAAATGAACGAATGGTGTTTTTGGCTTCTGGGGACCTCAAAATGAAAAAGGAAAGTGGTCCCGGGCTAAGGTCTTACCATGGCTACTACCGTAATAGCGTATTCCCTATAGGGAAATTCGCTAAAATGGCCAGGTGTCGCAGTAGTTGCTGTAGTCGCTGTCACACTGTCACCGGGAGAGCCGTGTCATCGATTGCCCTGAAATAGCTGTCCTTGACCCGTCCACTGCCCTCCAGTCCTCGTGCTGCCTCACACACTTTCAACTGTGACAATTAACTACATGTATCCCTATTCCTAAGCCAGGTTTATTAAGTGGGTGTCCATTACAGAAGAGTCAATCTGGAGAGTCTTTCATAAGCTACGTGTTATAGAAAAAATATTTAATTTCTTCCCCTATTTTAACTGAGATTAAATCTGGCATTTTGGAGTAAAAATATTGTTATCTTGCATATTTCAAGGCCGTAGCACACACACACAGTAAACGTTAGTAAAATTAGCAAAATCAGTGTTGACCAAGGTGCAACTCTCAAAGAATCAGCCGATCCCACCAACTTCCAATCGTTACTCGTTAGACTCTCAAGTTTTTTCATAGATTTATTAAAACTAGTGTACTTATTGCTTGAATCAATCAATTTATTTTCATGCAATAAAAAAGTTAAATTTAGTTTTAAATCAATGACATCACCAATGTGAATATTAGTAATCACCAAAAACTACACGTGTTTACAGCTGAACATTAGCAGCTGTTTAAGATGCTCAACAAAATCACTCCCAATATTATTTCATTTGTGGATGGACCCCTTATTTTCTGACCAATTCTCATCAGTTTTTGGCACAAACAACTACAGACCGAGCCCTATCCAACGACATCAAAAACTTGAAAATCGGTTGAGAATTGAATAGGAGGAGTTCTCTTAACAGAAAAGCCTTAGCGTATTAAATAAGTACTAGTGTACTTGTTGCTCGAAATCAAACAATTTATTTTTATACCATACAAAAGTTACATTTAGTTCTAAATCCATGAAGTACGACCAATATAATACTGTGAATATCAGTAGTACCATTGACTATGTACACTCACGTTAGTGTACATAGTCAATGGTAGTACCGTAACAAAAAATACACATATTTACAGCTGTAAATTCATGTTTTAAATGCTCAACCCAACGAGGTTAACCATATGTAGAGTGCTAAACACATGTTATTGTTACCTGTTGATTGGCGCCATTGTTGATTGAATTACCACGATGGTCGCAGCCAGCTTCAAAAATCGCTCACAGATTAAACATTTAAAACATCTGATTATTTGTTGTTTGTTTTTCAAACCACTTTGATTTGATGGTCTGTGAATAGGCTATTGAGAATGGTTGTTAAAAAAAATTAAAATCTTAAAAAAATGAAATTAAAAAAATTAAAAGTAATTAAAAAGGGTTGTTAAAGAAATCAAAGAATGATTGTTAAAAGAAATTCAAAACATCGGAAAGGTGTGGGTAATATGGCAAAAAACCAATGAGAAAATGCAAACAAAGGACTAAAAAAGTGTATACAAGTGTAAACAAAGGACCAACGCAACTGTGGAAATAATGGGTAAAATGGCGCCAATCAACAGGGGACAATGTTCCCTATCTGTGTGGCTTTCTCCAAATGTTATTCTAATGGAAAATTTTCAAATTTAATTTTCGGATAGCGCCTTTATTTTTTGTCCAATTCCCATCAAATTTTTCCGAAACAACTACAGCTCAAGTCTATCCAACGACATTAAAAACTTGTAAATCGGTTGAGAATTGGAGGAGTTCTCTTAAAAAAAAACCTTAGCGTATTAAATAAGTAAGTTTAGATGTGGGGGCTTAAATTAAAAATTAAAGATGTTAACAATCAAAATTTTATATTTTAATGGTTAAAATTAATTTTGCTATTTAATTTTTTAGCTTACCTGATGCCTCGTAATAAACCGTAAAGAAATGCTCAAAAATGTTGAAGAGTAATGTTTATATTAGTAAGGGTAAGTAGTTATGCCAGCAGTATTTTGACAATCTTGTTGAAAAACGTCTCATTCATTAAACATTTGAACTTAATGGCGTTAATATCAGGTTTGCATAAGTTAGTACTTTTTACATTATTTAGACATTATGTTTGATTTACATCAGGGTTAAATAACTTGGAAAACTAAATTATTCGCCTAATTACGATCTTAACTGGGCTAATGTATTCCTCAAACTCCAACATTCTTCATAAAGTGGGAAGTCGTTCGTCATTCAATATACAAAAACCTGGTCGTGATTTAAAAATAACAGAGAGTATGAAAATAGCGTGTTAATTCGGAATCGCGTTCCCACGCAGAATCGCGGTCGTGGATATAAATCGGTGGCGCGCCAAGCGGGTCAGAGCGGCGTGTTTTGACAATTCCAATCCGCCGCCTCATTTGCTTGTCAGATCTTTGATCTCGCGAGTCGCGGGGCTGCCTCATTAGGTGGACGGGGACGGGGTAGAACGTCAACAATAACACTCGCCACCCCGTTCACATCTTATAATGACTCATTAGAGCCGTTTGATAATGCAGTTCTCAATACTTCGTGTAGCTTGTGGTTGTAATGGGAAAACTCTTCTATACATTATTTTATCGTTAAATTTACATGGCTATCCTTTCGTCGAATCACCATTTATCATAAGCTAGGGTTGTACGATTAGATATAGAATTGAAACAACAAGTCCTGTTAAGCTAAAACCTGTCACCACATTTGTAATAGGGTATTGGGAAATCCTAATTAACCTCAATTGTTTGTTCCAATGTATTCTCTGCACCATTTTAATTATTTTTTCTTCTTTCTGAATTTCTGTTGTACTTAAATGGCGAAAAGAAGGAAAAGGTTGTATAAAAGAGATGTTCTATGTGTGTTTAAAATTTATGTTTAGTTTTATTTGGACTTTCGCTAATCAGCACAACTGTGAATGTCATGATTTATCCTAATTAAACTAGAAATATTAATATTACATTGCAGTTTACAAATTATGACTTCAATTAGTTATAGTTCATAGAAAAATGGAAATGTATTAAGAACATAATAATAATAAAGACAACCGCACAAATGGACTCATAAAATTTTTTGCGGAGTACTGCCGTTATTATAAAATCTAAAAAATAAAGGTATAAACTTAAAGAATATTTTATATGTTAACAATGTAATATCTGTTATACGTTATTAATTTACATTAAGAAAGTATAAAAGGTAAAGCACGCTTTTTCCTGTCAATGTTCATAAACAGTGCTCAGTAAAGTTATACAACTCTTGTTAGTAATAATATCAGTCATAGAGTGTGCACTTATCTTGTTTTTATTCATGACGAGCTCGTTCGCTCCGCTCATTCGCCTTCACACAGCGATATCGTTATCATCGCTCACTCGCCGTTCACAATGTTTTTAATGTATGGCGCTGCATAAGTGTGCGTTGAACCACATGATTAATTTGGAACAGGTGGATTCTACTTCTACAGTTAACATCTCCTACCATTGTTATTGTCATTGTTGCAGCATCGATGTTACTATAATCCCCGCCACGTAACTTGACGAATGAATTTGCACTACTAAAATTATTGGATAATCAGCTGTTCTATAAAATTTGCATGTAACGTAAGGTCGATGTTTTTGGAAAAGTACCCCCTCTCCCCCCCTCGCCCATCCCAGCTGTTTTTGCCCATTCGTCAATGTGGCGAGAGTTATAATTACTTTGTTTTAAATTTTATTATAATTCTAAAAATATTTGGTTGTTTTATAATTTTTACTTTTATACCTAAACATCCATAGTCACCAGTATAAAGTACTTTTTTAAACTGATAATTGCCGTTATAATAGTATCATCACTCGTCAAATCAGTAAGTGGCTGCAATGTAAAACCACATGTTTACACTAACTCAAGTAGTTCGTACATGGACCAGTTGAGCCCAAGGAAGCTTTTAGATTCCTGGCTGAGCCTGCTCTTTCAGCAACTCGTGTGCTTCAATTTTTTATTTCAAAGAGAAATCTTTAACTTTAGTAATTTTAATTCAAGATTATAACAAAATGACTTTCTTAGCATAAAAATTTATACAGATTTTATTTTTATCTAATAAATAAGTTGTTAGCAAAGTTTAAGAAAAATCGTTAAAGCCGTTTACGAGATCCGTTTTGCATACAAATATATCTTGTATTACAGTGGGTTGAACATTTGAAACATTTTTTAATGTACAGCTTTATAAGTCTAGTGTTGGGTGAATGATAATCACAATATTGGATTCGTCAGGTGTAATTTATTTAGAATTAAACGTAACATTTTAAGCATTGAAATGTGAAGTCCAAATTAACTGGCTCGATTTGGAGCAAACTGTATAGGCCTACTAATTATTATAAATATATCAAGGGTTTATTTTTATATGGTATTTAGAAATACATTATTCATTTAGTTATTCATATTCCCCATACATTTTAGAAAAGGTTTTGGGTTTCTTAATTACAGTGCTGTGGTGACAAAAGGATTTATTTTATAAAAGAGTTTTTATCAGTCTTATCAAATGCCTATTAGTTGTTTGTTAAACAAATAAACTATCTACTGTTTTGGCATTGATTCCGTAAACACCATTATAAACCACTCTGTCAATTAAGCTGGGGTATACTTAATGATATTTCTGTCAATTCATCTATCTTATCTTTAATACATTTGTTATTACAGCTATAGGCAGTGTTGGAAGTGGGGAATTTCTTATATGCGAGGCTGCCTGGCTACGCGCTGACTTTGTAGACTCAAATTAAACATACACAATTTGTGAAACATGTTAAGCTGGTTTATACTAATTTTGAGAGTTTTGTAAATTTAAAATAAAACAATAACAAATATTGACTTTCAATAACGCATTATAAAATAAAAGTAAAATTTAAGGAGAATCAACATAAAGTTCAGCGTGATAAATTATATTTTTACAACCTAATATTTCCTACTGTTTTATTATTTGTTACACGTTCAGTAAAACTTCCATTTGAAATTGTACCCATCTTTTACAGAAAGTCAGAAATGAAAAACACTCAAAAATATATTTACACTTATACTGCAAAGAATACAGAAGGTTAATAATATGAAAAGATGGAAAAGGGCAATCGATTTAGACCGGACACTTCGATCATCATCAGGCCCAAAGACAGAACATTCTGTTAGTAACATGTTTTTTCTCTTACTTTTTACCAAGATATTGTATGGCATTGCCAAAAATTATTTTTTAACTCCGCTTGAAAAGAAGAGTTTCTATACACTCTGTATTTACTGTACAACAATCGAACTCATCGCTCGACACGGGTGGCATGGTCTGAACACAACAACCGACGACGGTTCGGATACCAGATACCGCAGCTCTCCACTACAGAGATTATTGATAACACGGAACTTCACTCAGCTCAACCCTGTACCATTGAGGGTCCGTGCTGTACCTGGGCAGATTAGATCAGCAACATAGGCCTACTACGGACCTCCCTGCCATAAATATTGTATAGACCAAGAATCTCACATTCATGCTATTTTAAGCCACATTCACATTGACCAATAACAGAATCCGGCCGGCTCAGTTATTGTGGGTCCCGGTTCTGTTTTGTTTGTTGGTATTGGTACACTATTACATTGATTATTAATATAAACTAGAGATCGCCTCCTGATCTAAATTCACCAAAATTTCAATTGATCTGGACCCAAGAATTTTTAAAATATTTTATAATTGAAACATGTGTTCTTCCTGTTTTTCTAGCAGTTGTTTTACAATAGCTTTCTAATGATTCAATCAATTCCCTTTCGTCCATAAGATTAAAATTGGAACTTTTAAAGCCCGAGGGGCGTAGTCCAATAGTCCGTTCTGAATTAGAATGGGATTCTGCCCATCTACAGGAGCATAGGTATGCGCGGATTTCTCCTACGATGCACAAGAGCTGAGAAAAGGGAGGAAAAGGAACATGTTGCCTATAGGGTAAATAAATTGTTCGTTAGAATGTTTGTTTATTATGTGCACGCCACAAATGTTTAAATAAAATGACGCATTTTTTACCAAGTGATTTTTGTTAATATAATCTGATTGGTCATATGATTTAGAGGTCCTTAAGAGCCTCAAAGAACTAGCTAAAGTCGCTCAAAATTAATTACAGTTAAGTTTTTGCATAGTGTAAAACGTTTTGTTTCATATCCTATATCCACATTTAGTTTTTAAAGTATGGTACTTAAATATTGAAGTCAATATGAGTAATAGTAGAGCTACAAACAAAACCAATTTTTAACTTCAGATTGAATGGAAATCGACGTGTAAAAAGTGAACTCTGGTTTTTATGTTAGGAGGGGATTATCTTTACCAGACGAAAAAGAGATACACTTAAAAGGTTAGGTGTAAAAATTACTCGTAATATTTAAATGTTTTAATCTGTAATGAGACCCCATTTAAATGCTTTAAATGTTTTAAATGTGGTATTTTGACATCATCAATGACCAACAAACTTAAAAAAAAAAATTCAGAGTGTTAGGGCTTTGTTTTACACAGACTGGTTAAAATGAACAAGCTTGTATACAGTTTGATGGTTTACTCATATAGGAGAAATGTAAAATCGCCTTCTCAAGTAAAACTCCAAGTGTAGAGTTTAATGTTAAAGGCTCATTTGTCATAATGTTGGAGATTTATCGCAACTCTTTCGGACTCAAAGTACCTATCGAATGACCGTCCCAGTGACGCAGGCGGGGACAGACCCACAACAAATCAGCGCTGGCCACATAACTCGCTCACAACTGGGAACTGGGGCGATAAAATACGACTGAGCGACAGAACTGTAAACAATATTGGCGCAACCGACGCGGAACTGGCGGTGGATGACGTGCGGAACATGGTGGCGGAACCATCGCCCGAGGGGGGGTTTGGAGTGTTAAAAAATTTGAGAACAACGTGAAAAAGGTAGACTGACAAAACAGTAGGCTTACATTTTAGTTTTTAAAACTTCCTACGACATTCTAATACAGTACTTTTAACAGGTTGATGCATTTGTTTCAGCGACGACTCATTTGTTATGCGATTATTTAATTTAAGAACGTTTAAAGTGACGATGAACAGGACCATTGGAGATTCTCGAACAGCTCTGTCATTAGGAATTCGCCAATGTTCGAAGATAAAAACATCATAAAAGGAAGCTGTCAGGAAGATCTGGGCTTAATGGGAGGCGGATCGAAAGGACGAATTTTCATTTAATTCGTGAGTTTTATTTTAAATTTTCTAAGCAAGGGGTGTGTATATGAAACTATAAGTTTTGGACTACTACTGGATCTACTGAGATTTCCATTTAAAATAAATATAATGTGTGACATTTTAGTTAGAACAGTCAAAATATACAACTGTACATAAACATAATATTAAATATTAAACTAAATATTATGTTATATTAAGCCGCGTCCGCACTGGCCGAACATGTTCGCCGAACAAAGTTCTTCCGAACATTTGTTTGTCCGTTGCTAACCTTTTAGAATGTAAATCATATGGCTGGTAATTGTTCGTTAGGAATGTTTGTTGATTTTTTGTGTTCGCCGAACAAGTTCGCCGCGAATGTTCGCCCAGTGCGGACGCGGCTTTATGTATGTAGTAAATATTAAACTGTACAAAATAAACTGTACATCTCATTTCTTCTCAACAACGCTAATTTAACTCAATAGTTTAACCATATTGGATTGTTCAGCCGGCTCGAGGCCGTGCCTTATCTAAAGGGGGAGTGGTGAGGGGGGGGGGGGTTAGTCAGCCACTCACGGTGAAAGGTTAATTGCCGATACTTTAAACTCTGAGCGACTGTGACGACATGAAGGTTTGCCACCCTATATTTTAGCTCAACGTTTTTACATTAAATGCAAAAAGTTGGGGGTTTGTAGTTTTTCGATTTTTATTTAAGTTTCCTGCAAAAATGTGAAGCAGTATATGAAATGTGGATACAATGAAACCGTATATTTCTTACCAAAAGTGTACACTACTTAGAAAATACATCGCTAAGAAAGTATTCAAAGACACTGGGCTCTTGTTAATAGCGTCTGTTAGTATATTTCGTTACTAGTCCGGAAAGTGGTCGTTATCGGTGCAAGATCGAGTTTCAAGTACGAGGCGAAGCCGAGTACTTGAATTCGATCGAGCACCGATATACCACTTTCGGACGAGTTACGAACGGTACTTTTCATCATACCACCTTTAATAAATTTACAGTTTGGATAAAAATTAATAAATTTTAACCTATATACCCCCTCTTACGTTGTTATTTGTTTATCTTGTATTTGAACTATTTACAGCTGTTATTAAAACCACTGTCCCGAAAACCACTGTTTCGCGGTCTAGTCCCAAAAACTTTGTTTACCAACACGTTTATCCAACCCACCGGAAATCAACTATTGGACAGGCTTATTGGCGGGTGGTCGATCAGCTGTTACAAGCTATTTTATTCGTAAACTGTTTCTAGATCGTAACAGTAGCAGCTTCAACCAGAATCATAAAGTAACGGTTACAAACATATTATTATATTGCCAGCTGTTACGTATAGACACAACCTTCTTCTAACTTGTTCTTGTTGTTGTTGTTGTTAAACCATTAAAAATTGTTTTAATACATTTTTACAATATCGATATCTTTTTAATTTATAGTTTATCAAAACATTTACAGACGTGTTATAGTTGATCAAAACACTTACAGACGTATTTTAGTTGGTTTATCTTTAATGTTGCACTTTACGTACACATCGTGCGTCCATGAAAAAGGAAAGCACCTCATGCGTATGACTATACGCTCGACGAGAAGTGTGAACAAGCCTCATCCTACTTTTTTTATTTTATTCAGACTTTATCTACTAAGACAATTTATTATGACTTAGAGAAGCGTTACTGTACTAAAAGATACACTGATATGAGAAAAATACTGTCTTTGAAAACCAGAGTTGAGTTTGGATAATACTTAGTGAATACTTCTTTTATAGTGATACAGTTTAAATCCTTGTGTATAGCCTATTTCTTTTTCACACCACACACTTAAACTATATAGATTGTTTCTGTCTTTGTTTGGTCTCTTTAGACAACATTTTGTCAGTTTTAGTGAAATATGAAAATTAAAACTTTTTAGATTAGCTTTATCCTATACAACTCATAACACTTTTCCTCACGTTTTTACGTTCCCTATAGCCTAGTAATGTTTCCTTGTTTAAAGTATAGTACCAGGTTAACCGAGCCTTGCTCGTTGGTTTTCATTCACTTTTGTTATAGTGTCACAGATAACATCAGTTAAAAAAAAACTGCTTAAAATTAATGATCTTTTATTTTTGTTTACTTTTAGTTGTTATTTCGTTGCCAAAATAGCAACCCATAAGACCAATGTTAAAAATTATGATTTTTAAACTTAAATTTAGATCAAATTCGATTTTTCCTGGGATTGATTGTGTTTCTAAACTTATTTTTGGGCCAAAACATTCTTAAATGCAAAGTTTAAGCAAAATCTAACCGCTATAGATTTTGAGATCGTGGAACACACATCCCTTCAGACATTGCTCGTATTATAGTATAGGACTAGGAGGCCCGTGCAGCGCAATGCGCTGCATTTCGTATAGAGTATTAAACCTTGCTCCGTGGTAATGGACAGAGTTACTTTGAATAAAAATTCAATTATAGTGAAAATCAGATAAAACATAATGGCGTTTCATCAATCAATCTTCATTATTAATTCTGAAACTTATTGCCAATGTGACACTGTTGAGATTTGGTGGTTGTTCTTTTAGTTAAAAATTAGCTAAGATTAGGCCTACGTTCTTTTGCTGATTTGTCTGAGGGTTTCTGTCTAAACACTCCTATAAAATCTAGAATAAAGTCACAGATGTTGGATCTACTTAGTTCATCAAACAAACTTAAATGACAACAGAATAGAAATCAACATTTTATTACAACTCCCCGGTCCTGCATGAGTTATGCAGCACTCACTGCTGCTGTTATAAGGTAGTCGTCGATATAGTGAATGAGTCCACATTACTATTAAAAAAGAACTAAATCCCCTATAACTTAATTTTTCATGGCATTACAACATGTAAATAAAGAAATCACTAAAATAAGGAGAATCTACATCTTTGATAGTGTGGTCCATTTTGGTTTTATGTAGTATTTATATTTTGGTTGAAATTTCTCTTTGTATAAACCATATTTGTAATAAGCTTGTTTTCTACACCGGAGGTAAAAATAATTTAAATGATGTTTCTTTTAAACAGGAGTTTTAATATGTGTAGCATTCTGTATTAAATTGTTGTATAGTATAATAGTAAACAAACAGGTTATAACACCTACAAAGAACTATCCCTTTTCCTTATTATTTACAGAGTTTGAAAACCCATGCACACAAATTTAGTGTTCTATTTTAATATTTTTAACTTTTGTTATTGTTTAAATACCAATCAGACAACCCATAAAACCCACGTCAAAAATTCCAATTTCTAAACTTGTTTTTGTAGGCCCTACATTAATTTTTCTAGGGTTAAGTTACTAAACTTATTTTGTTTCCAAATACACGTAAATAAAATGTTTAAGAAAAATCTACCCGCTAAATTTTGAGAAAAGGTAAACAATTCGACAAAAGACACTTGCTGTTTAAAGTATGAAATTGAGTCGATATTTCAGTGCCAGAGTTCAACTGCTTCTATTCAGCTAGCTTTTAACATGTGTTTGTTTGTTTTATTATCAACAGCTGTTTTATTTTGCAATTCAATATAAATTGTTCCCTGTGTTGATCTTACGGACAAAAAATGAACTTTGAGGGCTTTCCGTGAGCTTCAGAATTAAAATATCAAAAATCTAAAACCGTATTGCAAAACTACGAACTGAGACCATTCTTTTGACACCTCAAACTTTAAAATTGGTCCAGAAATAAGGGAGGAGTAGTGTTAACAAAAAAGGGCATCACGTATTATATATATATATATATATATATATATATATATATAGAAAGATATAATTATTATGGATCCTTCCATCTGTTTCACTTGATAAACAAGCAAAAATTTATAACATCATTCGACCAAAATAAAAAGTATTTAAAAAAAAAATAGTATAAATGTGCAAGAGAAGCTGACGTTAAAAATGAATGGTTACAAATAGTTACATTATGATTCCAATAAAAACAGTTACTATTACCTTCTGGAAACAGTTTACTAAGGTAATAGGTTACATCAGCTGATTCCACCCGCCAATATGCCTGACCACAACTATAGTTTCGATCACAGCTGACCGTTTCGAAAACAACGTTTATCGCAATGGTATGATGAAAAATATATTGTACAACACAATACAGGGTGTCTATAAAAAACCTTTACAACTTTAACATCTTCCCATCCCCTTTCCATGTAACATACAAGTTTTCTAAAAACACCACATGAAAGAGTGGCTCAAAAAGTTTTCATCAGTATCATTTTTTCAGCTTATTGGTTTATATTGTTGCCTGGTAAACAATTAATTACAAATAATTTTTGAGTCCCATAAGAATCGCAATGGAAGTTCGTATTGAAGCGCAGTGTGTGGAGTGGTTTATTGAAACCAAGCCTTATGTTGTTGTTTAATGGAGATTTCGGACAAGATACAATAGGAATCCTCCTCTAAGACCAACAATTAAGGCTTGGTTTCAATAAAACACTCCATATACTGTGCTTTAATACGAACATCCATTGCGATTCTTATATAGGACTCGAAAATTATTTGTTATTGTTTACCAGGCAACAATATAAACCAATCAGCTGATAAAACTGCTGCTGATTAAAACTTTTTGAGTCACTCTTTCATGTGGTATTTTTAGAAAACTTGTATGTTACATGGAAAGAGGATGGGAGGATGTTAAAGTTGTAAAGGTTTTTTATAGACACCCTGTATTTTAATTTCTTAACAACATACTTGTCCCACATTCTCTACATTGAAACGACAGCCTATATTTAAGCTAAAGAATAAAAAAATACTCAAAATTTAAAAATGTAACATTGGGATTTTTAGTCTCTGTTTAGAGAAGATCATCATTTGGTTAAGATACGCAATGACTATTATAAGGCAAGTTTGAATTTCCGAGTGGCTTTATAATTTAAATTAAACAATCCAGTCTTATTTAAAATCTGGTGCGTTGATATAAAATGGAAATCCCCCAGGGCGAGAACGTAATAATAGAATGTAACAAATAATCTTTCTACGTGAATTTTTGTAGGCTTCTTCCTTATTGTGAAACCAGCCTCTTGCAAATCACAAATATAATACTTCTGATGTTTCAATGAAAATATGGAGGTTTTTCTATAGTTATAATCTACACAGATACATCGCTTTCTTAACCATGGTAAACAAGTAAAAGATATTAAAAATTTAAAAATACTCAAATATTTCAGTGAGAGAAATGTTGGATCAAAATATTTACTGCAA
Organism: Neoaliturus tenellus; assembly: GCA_030545055.2. Lineage (NCBI taxonomy): Eukaryota > Metazoa > Arthropoda > Insecta > Hemiptera > Cicadellidae > Neoaliturus > Neoaliturus tenellus. The sequence continues at coordinate 72,725,806 of CM061532.1, read as the reverse complement.
TTAAAACTATTTTGTTAAAAAACATTCAGGAATTAATAAGTAGTACCAGGTTAACCGAGCCTTGCTCGTTGGTTTTAATTCAGTTTTGATATAGTGTCATTAGAGCTATTAAATTTCTCCCAACAACCAACTATACCTCTTCACAGTTGACAGCTGTTTCAAAAAGTCTGCTTAATATTAATGTTCCTTTATTTTTGTATACCTTTCGTTGTTATTTCGTTACCAAAATAGCAACCCATAAGACCAATGTTAAAAATTACGATTTTTAAACTTAAATTCTGACAAAATTCGATTTTTCCTGGGATGGAGGCCTTTTCTAAACTTATTTTTGGGCCAATACACTTTTAATTGCAAAGTTTAAGCAAAATCTGACAGCTAGATTTCGAGATCGTGGAACACACATCCCTTCAGACATTCCTCGTATTATAGTATAGGATTTAGAAAATTTTGTTAAAAAACATTCAGGAATTAATAAGTATTTAGAAAACCCGCCCAAAACTCAAATGACTTTGTTTTAAACGACTGTGCTTTACCTTCGATATGCAATTTTACCAACAGACACTAAACTTAAATGAGAAACAACTCAAAATATCAGTACTTACCATGTATCGACACAAGGACTTAATCAAGAGTAAAGCATTATTATCTGCAACATAATAAAACCTTTTTAGATCAAGACATGACTTTTGTTAGCCAGCTTGGAGAGGAAATATTATTATTATTATCATCATCTTATATTGTAAGCACTGTTATCCTGGGAAAGGATAATTTTTTGTCCGAGGATTTTTTATGGTGTTTTGGACCACGAGGGATCGAACTGCAGCTTGTCACATGACGGGGAAAATCCGATTTCCGTCCTACAAACCTTCAGAGTGCCCATGTTATGCTTATGGAGTGTTTTGTATCTGCTGATAACTGTCTAAGTAAACCTAGTTGTCACGTTTTAAATCTTGGATTCATTAGATGTAGGCCTAAACCAGAATGCAACCTGGCGAGTATAAGCGAAGCGAACGAGCTCGTCTTAAAAAAGAACCTACCTTTTCGGGGGTAGTTTCTTATGTGATGTTTTATAATTTTATAATTTTATAACTTTAAATGGCAAATGCTCAGTCCTCTCCACCGGTACTGGTGCAAGATAAAATTTTCTTTATCTGAATATTATTTGTCATGATTATTTTCTCATATGAAATTTATTCAAATTCATGCTGAAATATTAAAGTTTTGTGCTACTTAATCGAACTAAAAATGTCTTTCTTGCCAAAACACATTCATTCATATCATTGTCAGAAATATTGAAATAGAATATTAACATTCACACACAATATATTCAACTGTAGTCCGTTGTACATTGACTACTATCCTTTTTGTGGCTAATAAAACGAAATTTTTTATTCTTTAAATTTGCGCCATTCCCAAGAAACAGATAAGGTATACTAAGAAGTAAATGCAGTATCAGGTTTTTGTTGCTTACAGTCCGTAATAAAATAATAATTACAATTGAAAAATTAAAAAACTCCCGTCGGTGGAGCTTGAAATTATGGCTTAACCTTAGTCAATCTGTGTTAAATACTATATCTATATTTTTGGGCCTCCAAAAGTGAGACCCTACCTATGTCCAGATGTAGATGTCTGCTTCGGTTTCTCAACTGGGTGACTTGTGAGTCACAATGAATTGTGATTCACACCTTATCTAAAGAAAATCAAGAGAGCACCACAGCTAAGGAAATACTTTCCAGTTGCGTCAGTAAAACCATTTATTTATGTTTGTGTTATTGAACGACAATCTCCACACTAGTGTGGACTAGATGGTGAACGGCTGTAGGCCACAAACAATATATTTTTGTACTAATAACACGTTCTAACTGTGTGTAAACTCACGGCCGGGCCTTGCGCGTCCCGTGGCCGGTGGAATCCTTGGTCCTGGTCCTGCCGCGCTGCGGTGCATCCTAGTGCAGCATCTGGGGAGATCCACGGCCCGGCGACCTTCCTGTTGTTATCTAACGCGAGGAATGCCCACCGTATATAAACAACCCCTCACAAACAACCACCATTTGGTCACAGTTCTCCCACCATGACCGTCTCGTCAGCCACTCTCGCAGTAAGTTCTTCTACGTTCGATTTACACACTTAAAAAATTGTTTTCAAACAGGGTTTGATTGACATGTTCCGCCGCTTTGGCTACTGATAGTTTCGTGTTGTTTTCGTTTGTTATTGGCAAATTTACACTCGTCAAAAGTTGCTCAATCTCAGGAATAAAGGGTTGTAGGGACATAAAAAATAAAAAAAATAAAAAAATTAACATCGATTTAAATAAATTAAATATTTTGAGTTCTGAATTTTATTTAACATTGGTATATTTATATTATGTTTATTTAGGTTTACTGAGGTATTTTTATTTCACTATTTGGTGGGTTGAGGAGTATAGGCCTACACATAACGCATAGGTCAGATTATTTTACGACTCGTGAGCAACCCAAAATTAATTGTTAATTTGAGAAACACTCTGGATTTTACAAGACTATAGTCGACAATCTCGGCATTATCTACTATTCACTAACTGCAAACTTGCTGTTTTCAACCAGAAGAAATTAAATGCAATTGTTGACTACGCGAAATGTTCTGCAAAATTCACTTACATTATTTATAGATTTACAATCATACTGTATAATAAATACTAGTATCGCGCTCATCCATGCAAGACCCAAACAAAACAGACAATCAGAGCAGCCTCTGTTTAACTCAAAGCAGAAAACTGCCAATGTTCAGTTTACAAAACATTAAAAAAAGACATTGTATATAAATTGTATTGTTTTTATAAATTTCTGAATGTTTGAAATGTTTCTAAATGTTTATCAGTGAAGACATAATACCGGGTGTCCATAAAGTCTTGCCCTGATAACGAAACCGAATAGTGTAAAAACAATTGGTAAGATAAAGTTTTATTTTCAGTTTTAACCAGTCACTTCTTAAGTTTTTTACAGCTATACACAAACTCAGTATACTTCAATGTGTGGGCCTTGGGTAGCCTGTAAATATTTAAGGTGACTTTTTAGTTAATTTTTCTATTAACAACAATTTTTCGGTTTCCGATCACATTTCCTGAGTGGTCATCACTGTATTTATTATTTTGTATTTTAGAGTTTCTAAATTAGGCACTGGGGAGGAATAAATTAAATCTTCGACGAATCAGAGAACATAAAAAATCCAGAGAAGTCAAGCGTGATGAATAAACTAGCTATTTAGTCGGGCCACCAAGATTTGTTTTTGTAGTGTATTATAAGTAAACTGCATTGCTGTCAAACAACTAAGTTTAGGTGTTAACAAATTAATGAGAAAAAAATAGATTAAATTCCCTTGAAAATGAGAAATGTAAGATGCTTGTGGCTATAATGGCGTCTGTACAGCAAAGCTATGAAATCAGGGCGAGACTTTATGGACACTCGGTACATTTACAACTTAACATTGATAAGTCTTTGATTAGAACGTATCATATGGTATAAGTAAGGCGGAAAATATTTCTACACACAACCATAATTTCTTTTTAAGAGCTACTAACTTATTATCTGATTACGTCATGATTTTACGTCAATTTTTCTGGATTTTTCACATCAAGAGCTTTCAATCAAGTATATGGTTGTGGGAGTTTTGACTTCTGGGAATGCTTAAACAATTCGTGTTACATCCTTCCAACTTCCATTTATAGATATGGATAAATTAGTTCATTACTCAATAATTTCATGATTCACACGCAATTTTAACACAGTATTTTTTATCTTCTTATTAATTGCATTAGGGAAAGAAATTTGAGGGGAACGTAATTAATAGTTCAGGATAATAATATATGCGTAATGTGATAGCCGTTTTATCGTTGTGTTTCCGTTGCAGGTGGTCGTGGCAGTATGGGCAGTGACAGCCGCCGCCCCCCAGAGGCCCGCCTACACGTATGGACCCCCTGGCGTGGGCTACTACCCCGGCGTCTCTAGGGGCCCTTCCTTCTCCCCCGCCCCGTCAGCCCCAGGGTTCGCCCCGGGCCCCGGTCTGGCCTCAGCCCCTTCAGCCCCCTCCGGACCAGGATTCGCCCCATCCCCAGCGTTCGCCCCAGCCCCAGGGTTCGCCCCGGGCCCCGGTCTGGCCTCAGCCCCTTCAGCCCCCTCAGGTCCCGGGTTCGCCCCAGCACCTGAATTCTCCCCCCTGAAAGAAGGCGGCTCCCTCTCCCCGGTAGGAATCAGTCCTGAGCAGACTCCTAGTTTCCCGGCTCAGGCGCCTGCGCCGTCTTTCCCCGCAAGGGCCCCAGCTGCATTTCCATCTGGGCCCTCGGCCTCGCCTGAATTCGGAAGCGCTCCCTCTCCTCAGTTCTCTTCTCCAGGACCTTCTGGATTTTCATCGTTCGCTCCCGCTCCCGGGTCACCGGGTTCCCCCGGCTCGCCAGGATCCCCTGGATCTCCAGGACTTGTCGGGTTCCCAGGGTCTCCCGGTTCTCCCGGTGCTCCTGGATTCCCCGGTTCTCCCGGTTCCCCAGGATTCGCTCCTGCTCCCGCGCCCGGCAAGGAGGGTGGAGACGTGCAGCCTACGGTGACTCTTCCGGAGAACACTCGCCTTTCCGTGACAGACGACAGGGGCCAATACACCCACGCGTAAGTCAAGAAAGATTGCCTATAATAAATAGATATTACAGTGGCGGTTTCCAGAGAGGGGGGTCATGAAGGCCATGGTCCCTATACCCGAGTTTTTTTTTTTTTTTTTTTTTTTTTTTTTTTTTTTGTAAAAATGCTAATGTTTCAGTTTGCAAAAATATCCTTAGAAAAATTACAGACCGTACCAACAAACAGAATTACTCTCACGTGTTGTTTACACACACGTCGGCATCCCAGTTTAACCTAGTTTTGTGCCTGAACTCTTTTTTACCACTCGTGATTGGTCTGTTTTTTTCTTTTTTAGGTTACAACCGGCGGGAAAACATTTGAGTTTGAATGTCGTGGTTACTGTAGTTTGTAGTGAACGTATTATTGAGTGAAGAAATTACAGTATAAAAGTTTTTTTTTTAATTTTGTAAAATAGAAATATTGTGTAACGTCATTGAACCTTTTTTTAACATGCAACCTATAGTCAATGACAACGTTGCGTCTTCAATTGTAATGCTAATTTTCGTTAGGGTACCGTCTTTTTAACAAGTAACCTACCGTTATAGTCAACAACATGCCGTCGTCAATTGTAATGTTCATTTTCATTGCTCTTTTTTTAACATGTAACTAAAATTATCGTCAACGACAAAGTAGCAGCGTCAATTGTATTGATTTGTAGTGCGAACCCTTTTTTAATGTCAAACCTACAATTATAGACAACGACAAAGTGGCGGCGTCAATTGTATTAATTTGTAGCGTGAACCCTTTTTTTAACATGCAACGTACCATTATAGCCAAAGACAAAGTATATCAATTGTGTTAATTTTTCACGTTAACCCTTTTTAACATGCAACCTACCATTATAGTCAATGACAAAGTTGCAGCGTCAATTGTATTGATTTGTAGGGCGAATCCTTTTTAACATGTAACCTACATTATAGTCAACGACAAAGTAGCGTTGTTAATTGTATTAAACTTTAGTGTGAACCATTTTGCAACGTGCAACCTACAATCATAGTCAACAAGAAAGTGGCGGTGTTAATTGTATTAATCTTTAGTGTGAACCATTTTGTAACATGCAACCTGCCATTGTAGTCAACGACAACGTTGCTTATAAACCTGTATTTCCCATTCACCATACAACTTTGAGTTCACTTCTGTATACGTTTAAACGTGAGATAAACTGAACTTTAAAAATATATTTAAGTACTCCAAAAAAAAGGCCTAAAAACCCACCAAATTACTCAAAAGTTTGGCGGGGGAGAAACCTTCGGACCCCCACTGGGTCGGGGGTATTCCATATTCCCCAAACCCCCAGTGGTTTACACCCTCCCCCCTCCTCGGAAAATCTGCTCTGGAACCGCCCTTGAGTACCGACCTACCGTTAATTGAAATAAGAATATAGACTGCTAAAATAGATGGAAATTTGGGAATACACATATCAATCACATATCAACTATCATGCATGAGCGATCGCTGATGGGATTTATAGTGCAATTTTTCCTAATACGACATTTATCCTTATTCTTGTTCTTGTGATAACGCAATTACCCAGAGATTTTTGCCCTAAGGATAATAGTACTTTTTGGCTTTTCTTGCATGATCAGGGTGTTTATTTAAACAAGTTAAACACGCCTTGGTATAGCGTCGGCGTCTTAGAAAGTGAATGAGTGAAGTGGCTATACTACGGACGGTTCGACTCTTTGAATAGAGAACGATAGAATTTCAATTATTGTTTTACATACTCTACTACATTTGCCATTAATAAAACTACAGAATCATTTAATGATTTTTCTATCGACAAAGTAGATTCCCAACATTTGTACCCAAGAATGACAATTTGTACCCCTTAAAACAATTCAACAAAACGTCAATATTTCAAATACTTTTGTTTTTTCAAAATGAAATAAAAATTGCGTATTTGTGTGCATAACAATGATATCAATATATCAATTATTTTTACAGTTTTATAATTTTGACAGTAACTATTATGATGTCCTTTGGCATATTCTATGGAAAAGATCATTTTAAACAAGAAGTTGAAATATATTTGGACTTGTCCACAGCGACAGCAATTTGGGAAAATAGAAAATTAATATGTTCATGTTCAACTGGCTATCAGGCTATAACTGTGAAAAAACTACTGTTTTATTGTTTGCTAAAAGTTGCTACGTTCATTAGGTAGTTAAACTGTACTTATGTGTTTAAAGTTCCAAAACAGTTCAAACTAATTAACTAATATCCGACAGTTTGTTTAGAGATGATCACTAATCAGCCGGAAGAAGTGAATAAAGGGAAATTAATGTAAAAAATACTAGCAAAGTACTAAATATTCCATTCAATAAACAAAATTACAAAAAATTTAAATTTAATATTTTTCAAAATTCAGCCTAGTTGAATTTTTTTAGTTGTTTTTAATCCCTTTACATTAAGTTACTTGGTTCAGTACATATCCGCCAATAAAATAACTTGACATCTACTTGCACCAGATGTATTAGATTGATAATAAATACTCATTCTAAAAACGCCAAACCCAAAATAGTGTCTGTGCAAGAAACATTTGACTCATTCGGTATGTTTGCATTTCTGTGAAAAGGTTATTAATTCATCGACAGTTATTTATGCTTCGAATCCAACGTTGTTGACCATTTCTTTCTGTAGAGATTTATTGGAAAATTGCATCATCATCTTGGTTAGTAATTCAATAATTTAAGTCTCGATTGAAGAGGTACAATTATTATTGTCAAACATATCTTTGCGGCATTCTATTTATCTTGAATAACAGTACATTTAAAAAATGGGAATGATTAGATAACTTAACGGTGGTGAAGGTTGTATTTATATTGGAGGTCAGTTGGTAGTTACCCTGAGCTACTAAGGATAAATATTCTTAATTTGGATAAATAACCGGTAGTATTAAGATATAATGTAGAATGAGTATAATTAGATACTAGAGCCCGGTAGAGATAGATCGAGTATTGTGCTTCCTTATCGTTTTGCTTAGCAATACTTACAATAAACTTTGCAGATTTCAAATTCTATATGTAACTCAATTTTTTAACGATCGATGAAATAATGCTAAGCCTAAATAGTTTTGAAATAAAACGTTAATAAATGTTATTACTGCATGACAACCAAGTCAAATGTTGACATCTTTGACCGTGTAGCAGCTCGGTACTCCATCTCCACGATTGAGTACACGATAATTCGACTTTGTTACCTCCTGCTTGGAATTCCTCAAGTAACATTAGGGTTTCCCTGTTTGTTCCCCTCGATCAGCCGCCAGCCGCCGCCGCCGGCGGAGGGAAGGGGCTGCCGATGTCATGTTCGGTTCGACAGCTTCTATCTCACTCTTTCGTCATCTTGTTTACTCTTTTCCTCTCTACGACTGAACAATATGTCACAGGCGCTCGAAGTTTGCTGTTTGATTGAATGCTTTCCTCATAATCATCGCCCGAGGCAAGTTATTCTAACTTGATATATCTGTCGCAATTTGGACTTTTATGTTTTTTTCAGATTTTATATATCTTTAGTTGATGTACACAGTTGATTGCGATAATCGTAAACAACGTTTGACAACACGTTACATTTTTGAAACGTTTGACAACATTATGTCAACGTTGACAATCGTTTGACATAATGTGTCACAACACCATCTTTGCATTAGAAAAAAATTCTTTTATTCATTATGGCGGATCCAAGATGGCGTCCAAAAATTAAAGGGGCAAAATGAAGTACTTCCCATCTAACAATTATCGGTGGCTGTCCCACAAAATCATGCATAGAAATGCAGATAAAAAATAAAAATAAAGAGATTTTTTCAAAATATATTTCTTCACAAAAAAACCGCCATTTTGAAAAATTTTTACAGGTGTAAAACAACTTTATTTTTTGGGGACTCATCGGAATATTAATTGCAGCGATTAAAAGAAGCTCTTATAAAATTTTTGTGGATGCACATCAGTTGCCGATCTATAAAACTCCCAATTTTACTACTAATATTTACTGATCTTAATTAGACACCAAATTTTATTTTAACATCAACCAGACTTGCCTGGTGACCTTGATATGTGTTGTTTTTGTTCAGTGACCATGTGAACGTGTATATATCCAACAGAGCTATTTTTGTAACTTGTCATTGATGTAATCAGTTCGTCTAATAATATTTGTCTATATCGATCTCAGTGAAAAATAAGCCGAAGTCGAAGTCGTTGACTGATGGGATGTGATAGGATGATGATAATCTCCCAGTCAAAGCTGGTTAAGCCTGTTAATTCCCTACTGTCATTTATTTTACCTTTCTAATTATTTAAATAATACTTTTTTCATTTTTCTAATTAAAACTGTCTTTCGTCAACCTTGTTTAGAAACAAATGTTACAATTCAACTATAGTCGTGGTCAGGCTTATTGGCGGCTGGTTGACCAGCTGTTGCAACCTATTACCTTAGTAAACTGTTTCCAGGAAGTAACAGTAACTGTTTTTATTGGAATCATAACGTAACTGTTTGTAACAATACACTTTTACCGTTTTTTCTTGCACATATTTTTGCCTAGTGATCGATTAATTTGATAAATTTAATTATTTCTTGTTTATCGAGTGAAACAGATCGAATGATTATATAAGGGCGGATTGATTATTATCTTACCGCAAACAAACTGTTTAGGAAAACATTAATGTAGGCTATAGGTAACGTAAAATCGTGAGGGAACGTATTATAAGTTGTATAAATGAATGTAACGCATAAAACCTATGAAACCTATAACCTAACATATAAAAAATTTTGTAATTTTAACTCTTCACTAAAATTGACAACATTAGACCACAACAAAAACACAAGTATTTTTATAGTTTAAGTGTGTGGCGTGAAGGAGATCTATACACTACGGATTTACATTGTATCACTGTAAAAACAGTTTAGAAAATCACTATCCAAACTCAACTCTGGTTTTCAAAAACAGTATAGTTCTCGTCAGTGTAATTTTTAGTAGCTCTTCTATAAATCATATTAGATATTATTCGTAGGCAAGGTGTAAATAGAATAGAAAATTATGAGGCTTGTTCATACTTGACTTCTCGTCGAGCCTACATGAAATGCCTTCCCCTTGCGTAATAACTTCTTGATTAGCATTATACGTGCTGGTTCAGGTATAAATAATAAAATATTCAGGTGAATATTCAGGTTGAAATAATAAAACGTCTTCCAACACTACTCGATATATTTACACTTATACTGTAATTGTTTACAAGACGATAAATATATGAAAATTCTAAATCTACGCAAGGTGCAACATTAAAGATGAACTAAACAAAATACGTTAAGTTAAATGTTTTTGATAAACTATATGTATAACTTTAAAAGATATTGCTTGTAAAAATGTATGAAAATGTTTAATGGTTTAACGAGACGTTGGAAAGAAAGTTGTATTTTCATACGTAACAGCTGACTTTAAATTCAATCATATGTTTGTAACTGTTACTTTTTGATTCTGGTTGAAGCAGCTATACTGTTACCTTCTAGAAACAGTTTACTCAGGAAATAGGTTGTAACAGCTGATCGGCCACCCGCCAATAAGCCTGTCCAGGACTATAATATTATATCATATTATTTGTAAGAAAAGTAGTCAACTTTGCATGTTTTTTTAATATATATTTTCAATTATAGTCCTGGACAGGCTTATTGGCGGGTGGCCGATCAGCTGTTACAACCTATTTCCTTTGTAAACTGTTTCTAGAGGGTAACAGTAGCTGCTTCAACCTGAATGAAAAAGTAACAGTTACAAAAATATCATTGAATTTTAATGTCAGCTGTTTTCTGTTACGTATGAAAATACAACCTTTCCAACGTGTTGGTAAACCATTAAACATTTCCATACATTTTTGCAAGCAATATCTTTTAAAGTTATCCTATACTATAATACGAGGAATATCTGAAGGGATGTGTGTTCCACGATCTCGAAATCTAGCTGTTAGATTTTGCTTAAAGTTTGCATTAAAGAGTGTTTTGGCCCAAAAATAAGTTTAGAAACAGCCTCAACCCCAGGAAAAATCAAATTTGGTCTAAAATTAAGTTTTAAAATTGTAATTTTTAACATTAGTCTTATGGGTTGCTATTTTGGTAACAAAATAACAACGAAATGTAAACAAAAAGAAAGAAACATTAATGTTAAGCAGACTTTTTGAAACAGCTGTTAACTGTGAAGAGGTATAGTTGGCTGTTTGTGGAAATTTAATTGCTTTTTTTACCTTGACACTATAACAAAAGTGAATAAAAACCAACGAGCAAGGCTCGGTTAACCTGGTACTATAGTTTATATAACAAAATTATCTTTACTAATGTATTTGAGTTAGTTCATCTTTAATGTTGCACCTTACGTACACATCATGCGCAGATGAAAGAGGAAGGCACCGCATGTAGGCTCGACGAGAAGTGTGAACAAGCCTCATAATTTTCTATTCTATTTACACTTACGAATAATATATATTATGATTTTATAGAAGAGCTACTAAAAATTACACTGACGAGAAATATACTGTTTTTGAAAACCATAGTTGAGTTTGGATAGTGATTTGGGAAAACGTTTGTACAGTGATACAAAGTAAATCCTTAGTGTATAGATGTACTTCACGCCACACATTTAAACTATATAGGATATTCGTGTTTTGTTCTGCTTTAATGTTGTCAGTTTTAGTGACATAGCAAAATGAATCATGCTATAGCAAAAATAAAATTATACAAATTTTATGGTACTTTACACTGGTGAAAAATTAAAATAAAATTTTTTTTATTGGTTAGGTTATAGGTTTTATGTTAGGATATTTTTAAAGGCTTTATACGTTACCTTCATTTATACAACTACCTCACGTACGTTTCCTCAAGATTTTACGTTTCCTATAGCCTACATTAAAATGTGTTCTATACCGTTTGTTTGCGGTACCGTAAGATAATAATTAATCTGCCCTTATATAATCATTCTATCTGTTTCACTCGATAAAAAAGAAATAATTTATCAAATTTATCGATCGCTAGGCAAAAATATGTGCAAGAAAATAACGGTAAAAGTGTTTAGTTACAAACAGTTACGTTATGATTCCAATAAAAACAGTTACAGTTACCTTCTGGAAACAGTTTACTAAGGTAATAGGTTGCAACAGCTGGTCACCCACCCGCCAATAAGCCTGACCACGACTATAGTATGTTTAACATTAACTAAGAGGAAGAGCATATACTGACATTATTGAAAAGGATTCAAACTTCATTCAATAAAGAGTTATTGCTGATAATGTGGAGATTTTCAGACACACGCCATGTTCTAAACTATATTCTCGTTTGAGCAGTTACATAGTGTGGGGATCAGCGAATTCAACATTTAATAACGAAGGAACAAATTATAGAAAAATTAATCACATCCCTACCTTGCGACTACACAAACCCTCTCTCTACAAAATAAAATTGATTTCATCTTCGACCAAATAAAGCTATTTTCTTTATTATCATGAATAATCTTCAACCAAATAAAGCTATTTTTTTATTATCATGAATGATCTGATGCAAATAAACTATGTTAACAAATGTCAAATAAAATAATGAATGCTGTCTTGATGTAATACAGAAGTAAATGGAGAAGTTATAATAAATTAACAACTTTTTTACTAATAAAGTTAAGGTATTTTAGTATACCTGGGGTGAAATGGTGTTTATAATAAAAACTGGTTGAAATTGTCTTTTGTTACAGTATCATTGTAAACGTCAATAAAGTTTATAAGGCAATAAAGTTTATGATGCTACTGCCTGGAAAGCTGAGTGGTTACAGTGCTCACCTTTGAATCCAAAGATTGCCGGTTGGATCCTGAGACAAGTTTGTTACTTTTTAAAGGTTCGATTCTAGACCCAGATACCGTTTGTCACTGGGCTATTAATTAACTATATGCTTTCTAACAACTGGTTAGATAATCGGAAGACCCCGGGGTTTGGACTGTTCCCTCATCAAAACGTTAAAATACCACGTAGAAACACACAAAACCATGCTATTAATAATTTTACACCAACAACTAACTATACCTTATAACAGTTAACATGTGATTAAAAAACAATGCTTAAAATTAGTGTTCTTTTTTTATCTTTTTCGTTGTTAATTTGTTATCAAAGTGGCAACCCATAAGACCAATGTTAAAGATTGCAATTTTCAATCCCTTTATTTTACTCTCCTAGAGTTTGGTCTGTTTCAAAAATTAATTTTGAGCCGAAATACTCTTAACTCCAAAACGGAATCTACCCGCTCTATTTTGAGTTATCATACAACTCTACAAACACTTCTCACATTATGTATAGGATTATATTTTCAACCTAGCAGCTGTTGATTTTAGAAATTGCAGCATTGCAGGATTGAATTAGTAATGTCAAACTGTGCCGATAATCATTGGTTCTCTTACAGCTCTTATATGATGTAAGACATGAAAAAGTTACTTAATAAAGCTCAGCTTGATATCATGTAATTATGAATTATGTTTGTTGACCTGAAAAAGAAGGAGAATCAGGTGTTGATGGTAGTTTGTGGTTGCAGGTTCTCGGACAAGAACGGGACACAGGTGAGCGAGCAGGGCAGCCTGCTGTCGACCAACGAGGGCTGGGAGTACGTCATCGTCAAGCGCGGCTCCTACTCCTACGTCAGCCCCGAGGGGCAGCGAATCACAGTCAACTACCTGGCTGACCACAACGGCTTCCACGTCCTGCCGTAACTCATGACCCCGCAACTGATCGTCAGGTTCAACGGTTATAGTTAGGAGAGGGATTCGATCAAAAGATTCTGATTTATGGTTTTAGCCCCTGAGCTTGAGAATTGATCTAAGACTAAATTACTTACAGATTCCGTCAAAACAGCTCCAAGATAATCTTTAAACATGGTCAGGACATGTTTCAATGTCAGTACATAATTCTCAGCTGCCACCGTGAAATTCTTTGGCTGTAAGGCCTCGTCATTTTGGTTTAAAAAAATAAATAAATAACACCTATAATGTTCACACGTACGCACATTAAAACAAACACTGAACATACAATTACACAGACCTGTGACACAGAAACAATGCAATGATTGAGTCACGCCGAGGATCAGGGACAACACAATCGTTGCATTGCTTCTGTGTCACAGGCTTGTGTAATTGTATGTTTGGTGTTTGTTTTAATGTTTGTACGTGTGAACTTTTCATTTTTTTTTTTTTACCAAAATGACGAGCCTAACAGCTAAAGAATTTAACGTTTTCAGCTGATGATGATGTACTGACATCGAAACCTATCTTGACCATGTTTAAAAATTATTGTTGAGCTGTTTTGACGGAATCTGTAAGTAGTTTAGTCTTAAATCAAAATATTCTGTGTTGCTGTTTGAGTTTCCCATAAGAACAATGTTCATTGGCAAACATTGTCTCTGCTCAACAAAAAATCACAATTGATCCAACTCATAAATGAAAAACTCTAATAGAAAGCACTACAGAAAAAATTAATTGCAATTTCAAGTCATCTGCTATTTTCAAATGGGTTATATTAATCTTCTGTCTTTTTTGTTGAGGAGATACGATTAATAAAAATTTATATTAGTCTTTTTGGAAAAGGAGGCAGAAATCAGAAATGATATATGACACGTTCTCTTTTAAATTTCATGATTGTAAATTTATTTTTTAACAAAATGCACCCACTAGTTTTAGAGCATGTGTACTAAGCTCAATTTGGGTAGAACACTATAGATTCAGTACAAAACTAGTGGAAATAGAATATTCACAAAATCTGGAATGTTATGAAAATTAATTTTTGCGAAACCTACCAAAAGTATTACTTTGTAAACTTTTGATTGAAAAATATATTCAGTGCATTAGAATAAATATTATTTTTGGTTCCTACAAGTGGTTAGTGTTATACCGAAGGTGAATATTATAGCAGTAGCATCTGGTGTGTTTTTTATGAAATAATTGTTCTATTCAGCTCCTAGCCTTGGGTGGACCCTCCTGTAATCATGGTCATATATTTTTACAGTGCTTCGGTAGTTAATTTTACATTATTTCATGAACAAAAATAATGAATAAACATTATTTTGTGAAATTCCGTACACTCCGCCTGACAGTGTGATCCATCAATGAAGGGTAGTATTACTCTGAAGGGATTCTCACATGATCACGCACGATGACAATGACAGTTTTGAAATACGGATATACTGTATATGCAGTTATTACTTTTACAATATATAACACCATTTTAACTTAGGAATAATTTCTCTATTTAAAAGATTGTTTAATTTTATTTCATAGTTCAAGTTTTTTTACTCATAGTTAACCAGTGATAATTTCAAAAAATGTTCACCAAACTGCTGCTTGATTGATTTTATCAATTTTAAATATTTTATTTTATGTTAACTACCATATCAAATGTCTGTTAGTTATTTTTATATCCCTACTATTTCGAAGTAACAAAATCACTCACTGTGTTTGCATTACGTTGGAAACCACTATTTAAGATATAAAAGTTTTAGTCTATTATTCTAGTCGATGGCACACTAAATCAATGATAGGAATAAAAAGAAATTGTATATTTGTATTTTCACTTAGTATCAAATCCTGAAATTTAATTTGTATAACAAACAACATTTTTATGTAAGGTAAATCTTAAGTGATTAATCCTGTACCTTTCAGTTGAAAAACATGTCCTTAGTAAAAATGTCTTACCTTTATTTATTTTATGTTAATTTTAATTAATTCTTGATGTAAATAACTTTGTAACATATATGTATAAAAATATATCTATGTAAAAGAATATTAGTTTTATTTTCTCCCCAAGTATGAATTTATTTTGTCCAGTATAACTAAAACAGGAAGGCAATCTATTTTAATTAAGCATTTGCTTCATTCAGGTATTCAGTCGTTATCAGGCCTCTGATGGGAGCGGACGCTTATCGCTACACAGGAAACTAGTACCGGTTCATGTACAATTCTGTATTCGGCGTGTCTATTTAAGGCTACTTATAGTGTTTTATTTTCAATATGTCGAACAAGTGTGAAAAGTGTAATTTAGATATTGTAACTCCTAAAGACGGGTTTAAATGTTGTAACTGTGGTGAGTGGTTTCATGTGGGGTGTTCAACGGAATCGTCGAAAAAGTACGGTACTAGGAACAAGTCCTCTTGGAAGTGTGATACATGTTTACTCGAGAATCAATCCGTGAGTGGGGCCCGAGATTCAAGTCAGTCGGCGGTGTTGGAAGCTCTGACGGCTTTCCGGGCAGATGTAACAACTAGATTGGATCAAGTGCACGTCGACTTGCAATCTGTCACCACAGATATTGCCTCACTAAGAATTGAAATAGAAGCGGCAAGGGTGGAATCGAAAAATACCAAGGAAGTTGTAAACAAACTAAAAGAAGAAAATCTACACCTAAATAGCATTGTTTCTCAACTTCGTTCAGAAATTGACGATCTACAACAGCACACGCGGAAAAATAATATTATTATCTCTGGGGTACCATACACAACAGGAGAGAATCTTTCTGTTATTCTCGATAAAATTGCAAAACACATTGGTCTCGACTTAAATTGGTATGACATCTCAGCAGCGCATCGTTTGCAACGGAACGACAAGAACAGGAAGAGTCCACCCATAGTCATTAACTTTGTATCCAGGAAAGTGAAGTCTGACTGGTTATCCGCCAGGAGAGGAAAGAATCTCTCTTCCAAAGACCTTTACAAAAACTTCGAAGACGAGCGAATTTATTTTAACGAACACTTAACGCTTAACAATCAGGTCATATTCAAGAAAGGTCGTGAACTTGTCAAGCAGAGTAAAATCGCATACGCTTGGGTCAACGATGGACGAATCCTCATCAAAAAGACGCCAACCGGTAGGACGTACCGGATCCGGAGCCTGGAGGAGATGGACAACATCGCCGCCGGGACATCTGCCACGTAGGACGCCGCGCTGCCGCCCGCCCCCGCCCCCGCACCAGCTACCACACCCGCACCGGCCACGGCAGGGACGCCGGTTACAACGGAACCAAACACTGCATAAGCTGTAATGTAACTGTTTTCTTCTTGTAAATATCTGTAACATCCTATTTCCAGTTTCTATGCTTATGTTTTCTGTTTATAACAATATCGATTCCGTTATCTCTAACATTCTTTATCATAGTAATTCTTTCTCTTTTCAATTATGTATCTGTGGAATTGCCATTTTATTTAATTCGATAAAATTAAGTTATTCGTCATTAGTTTAAGTGCCGTTAGGTTTAATACTATAATCAAATTTTCTTTAATTATATCTTAACATGTGAATTTTATTTGAGAAGAAGTATATGTAAAGTATTTCAGATTGTACGTTTGTAAAAAACTGATGTAGTCCTAGGAACAGTTGTATGATTATTATTTCTTTACACTTATGGTAGTAAGTGACCTTTGTCTAAACTATCATTCTATTCGTTCATACAGAAAAATTTTTTTCCTAAATTGCTATTAATCGGCAATTCTTTACACATGGTTAATTTGGTTTTATTGTTAAATTTTTAGTTTAAATCTGTAGTTATTGTAATTAATTATCAGCCACATATATTTTAGTTCTTCCTTTTTTCTGCCGAATGCAGAATTGTCAATTTCTTAGATGGAAAACGACACAGAGAACTTTTTAATTGAATGCGTTAAGTGTGATAATAAAGAAGGTTTAAAAAATTATTTTATTTCAGATAGAGAAGTAAATTGGTCAAGTTTTAGATTTATTCAGCAAAATATCCGAAGTTACAATAAAAACTTTGATGAATTTTTAGTTTTTTTAGAAAGTAATGACGTAAAATTTCACTGCATAATATTAACAGAGGCCTGGTTGGGTGGTGAAAGCGATCTGATGAATATCGATGGTTATAATATGTTTCGATCATACAATAGCCTAAATCAGAGCGATGGCATCGTTATCTACATTGATAAGACGTTATCAGTGTCTTGCGACCAGCTGCTCCTGGGCGGGGTGGCTACTGCGCTGTCCCTGTCCTTCAACTGGGCCGGAAATATTTGTAAATTACTCGCTGTCTATAGAAGTCCTAATTCAGATTTAAATTCTTTTATTGGTGGGATATATAATTATTACGCTACAATTATTAAGTCTAAAGAAGTGTTAATTTTTGCAGGTGATATTAATTGTAACATTTCTAATGTGAAAAGTAATTCAATAGAGGAAACGTATCTTTATACGATGTACGAAAATAGATTTTTATCTTGTATTGACAAAATTACACGGCCTGCTAGCAATTCCTGTATTGATTATTTCTTTGTCCGTTTAAAAAATCAAATTGAAATTAAATCAGCGGTCATGCACGTTAACATTACTGACCATTTTGCGACTGCACTACAGTTCTCCATTAGGAAAGGCATCCCTTTCAAAAGCAATCCGGTTTTAAATGTTACAAATTGGAAAAAAGTACGTGATAATCTTTCGGAACAATCATGGAATCATGTTGTTGAATGTAATAGCCTCAACAAAAGCGTTGAACTTTTTACCGAAACTATTCAAAATATAATTCTAAAAAATACGAAAGTACAAGTTTGTAATGCAAAAAACGTTAAATTAAAACCTTGGATAACCCAAGGCCTTGTAACATCGCTGAGAAAAAGAGATGCCCTAAGTAAAAAATTAAAGTTACAACCATTTAATATGAGTCTGCGCCGTAATTTCGTGCGATACCGGAATTTATTACATGCTTTAATTAAACGGGCTAAATTCAACTATTACAAAAATAAAATTGCAAAAGCGGCTGGTGACAGCAGAAAATTCTGGAGGGTCGTCAACGAAGTGGCTGGCCGTCCGTGTGATAAGGAGCGATTTCCAGCAGAGGCCTTCAACACCGCTGGCGACGCTGTCACCCCACCTCAGCTTAAAGACATAAGCCCATAATTTTAATAAATATTATTCCGCAGTTGGTTCAACTTTGGCAAGTAAAGTTCAGCCAAGGGGAGAGCCAGAGGTGGATGACGCTTTACACACAGTGGACTCGGAGTTTGCACTTCAACCGGTTAGCCCTCAACAGATTGTTGATGTGGTGAAATCCATGAAAGGTGGCTCGGCACCGGGGTTCCCTCTGATTTTTTTAAGAACTTAATTAATTTTTTAATCATACCCCTGACTCATATAATTAATTTAAGTATTAACTTAGGTAAATTCCCCGACTCAATGAAAATCGCAAAGGTAATTCCCATTTTTAAATCTGGCCAAAAGAATATTATGTCAAATTTCAGACCAATATCATTATTGAATTGCGTTGATAAAATTCTAGAAAAATGCGTAAAAAACCAGTTAGCGTTCTACTTAGAACAAAACTCAATTATTGCAGATATTAAGTATGGTTTTAGGAAGGAGAAAAACACTTCCGATGCTCTCTTTGATTTAACTAAGTTTTTAACTAGTAAAATAGGCGAAAGAAATCGAGTGATCATTACATTCATGGATTTAGCAAAGGCGTTCGATACTGTCGACCGGCAAAAATTAATAACTAAATTACAAACAGTTGGCATAAAAAATAACTCCCTTAATTGGTTTATTAGCTATTTTGATCAACGTAAACAATTTGTTTCGATCAATGGAGTCAACAGCGATACCGAGAATGTAAATTATGGCGTTATTCAAGGAAGTACTCTCGAGCCAATGTTATTCCTGATATACATTAACAATATTTCTAAAGTCAACATCTCCGGTAAATTGTTTCTTTTTGCCGACGACACTGCCCTGGTGTCAGCTGACCTTTCTTGGGACATGGTATATGACCAGGCGTCCTCGGACCTGGCCAAGTTAAAAGATTGGTTTAATCATAACATTCTCACTGTAAATATAGACAAAACCAAATATTTGCCTTTGTATTTAAAATCAGACCAAGATCCAGGCCCGAGAGCGCTACGGTTGCATTCCTGTGGTGATCCGCGGGCTGCTGCCTGTGCCTGCGGTTATATTGAACGTGTGGAGCAATATAAATATCTTGGCGTAATTATCGACCATAAATTAAATTGGGCTCCACATGTTCAGTACGTAAAACACAGGATTCGCAGACTGATTTATGCCTTTTCGCAGCTCAGGCTAGTCCTGTCCGTGGATCACTGCAGGGTTGCATACTATGCTTACGTCCAATCTGTTTTGCAGTATGGGATACTAGGGTGGGGGGTCGCGTCCTCCACCGTACTTCAACCATTAAATGTTTCCCAGAGAGGTATTATAAAAACTATCCTAAATAAAAATTTAAGGTATCCAACTGATTTACTTTTCTCTGATTTCAAAGTCCTTACAATTAGACAGTTATTTCTGAAAACCCTTTTGGTTTATTTAAAATCTAATAGTACCAACATTTTCTCGGAGTTAGCTCACTCTCACCAAACCAGAAACAGACAAAGAATGAATTTCCAAATTCCTAGATTAACACATAATATATTCTTTTCAAGTTCATTTTACATAGCGCATATCGTCCGTCGCAACTGTCCACCTGACATAGCTGATGGTGTGGGTGTCAGTGTCCTCGCCTACAAAAGAAGGGTTACGGAGTGGCTGCTCCGCCTGGGTCCAGGGGCTGCGGAGGCACTGATGCAGTCACAGTATAATTAACTTGTAATACTAGCACTAAAGTAAAATATATTCACTCAATCCAGGTTTCTTATTCTAGTATGTATTGGTGGTTTTTTTTTTCTTTTTGTCTGTAATTATTTAAATTGTAACTCTTTATCTCCATCTTTTATATAACACTGTAACACATTAATATTTTTTAGTTTTATTTAATATTGTAATATTGTATAACATGATTTAAAAGTTGTTAAAAATGTTTCGCTTGCAACCAACAGTGGTCTTGAACTGACTCATTCCCACGCTCAGACCCATAGTCTTTGTGTGGGAATCTATATATATAATTCCGTAAGCGAATCGGTCCCCACGAAATATCTCGAGTTAGAAGAAAGACAGGGTAACATACGATGGCTCATTTTAAAGCTTGAGGGCCAAGGACGCAAGGAAAAATACCAGAATTATCAAAAGTTACCTGGGCTTTGCCCCATTGGACCTTGAAGTTCCAATGTTAATCTAATGGGAAGAAGATTTTTAGATCTCACGTGTGTTTAAGCAGATGTTCCAGTGTTTTATCATAAACTCAGCTGGTTAATGAGCTGATATTTTGAGTTAAGATGACCGCATAGTTATAACGTTTTAAAATTGGAAATGCACTATAAAAAAAAGGAAGAACACTAATAGTCATGAACGGATTACAGATCCACAGGAGATTTCATCTTTGTGACCACATATATGTCATTAAGGAAATAGGAGTAGAATGATTGGTATATTCATTATAAAAAAATATCTTAGACGTGGCATGGTTGATTTAATGATTAATTGTCTTTACTCAGTGAATGTCGTTTAGTTAATTCGTTACTGCATTATATTGGCACCCTTTATATTAACCCTATTGCTTTACATTAATAGATAGAGTTGAATAGTTTTGTTGAGTGTTTATTTATTTTCGACTAAATCATTATATGTAAACTACTAACATTGGATAACCTCCGTATGAGGAATATTTTGTTTTGGTTTTATCCATTCTCTGCTACTTTCTTTACGTAGGTCGTCGGGAAACAATAAACGCCCGTTAATCCATAAAGACAGAGAGCTTTTTGTGTAAATGATAGTGTGCGAAAACAAACTAACAATATATCAATCAGTGTTCTCCTTCACGGACAAACAGACAAAATAGACTACAATCAATGTACGAGGGACGTCGGTTGCACGGAAGGTAAGGTAAGGGGGCGTGGGGATATAGGTTGCATTAGAAGGAATGGTGGGCACGCGGCACGGGGGCCACGGTGAAGAACTGCGGGCATTTGGGCAAGAGAGAATGAAGGGCATGAAGGTTATGAAGGGGCAAGAGGTTACAGTGGCAGGGGGGGGGGTACTTGGGCCCCGGGGGCATAGGGGGTACAGGAAACACGGGTCAGGAGAGGTGAACTGGAGCAGGGGAGGTGTGAGGTCACGGCGAGTGTGGGGGAATGGGGGGCAGAAGGGTCCAGGGTGAAGGAGTGTACAGTATTAATGGGCTTATGTTGTATTGAACTATTTTATTTATTTGAGTTACAAACTTATCATGAAAATGTTAAAGTTTAAAACTATTTTTACTGCGTTTAGTAGTAAAATAGTTTAATATTTTTTCTTTATTCCACAAAATAGACTACTGTATTTTAAAACAGGGGAAATTATTAGTAAATTACTTTTTTGATACTGCCAAATAGTTTTGTCAAGATTGGAAAATATTTTATTAGAAAACCCTAACGTGTAAATCCACACTACAGCTTGAGAAAAATACAGTTGGCATAATGCTGCAAGGAGGTGATAAATTGACACTTAATTTTGGAGACATAACCAGTTTGGTTTTTAGGGGCCTTTGCCCCTACACTCCTCTAGTTATTTCCAATTTTATATTGTTTTGTAACACTGTTTGTAAATAATTTGAGGAATAAAGTGATTTGAATTTGAATTTGATTTATAGGTCTTTAATTTTAAACAGTAGACCATTTTCAATCTGTAAATTATACAAATTACTATGAACGAGACATGGTAATTGAAGAAACTTTTAGGAAGGCACTGTAAACAGCTGAAAAATTTGGTTAACTCAAATATTAGTTTTCATCACTAGGAGCAAAAGTGGGTCTTTTTGGTGCGCAACCGTGTTTTAAAAACAAGGCGCAGCCAAGTTTTTAAAAACGATTAAGCATCAAAAAGACACTTTTGCTCCAAGTGATGAACAATGTTTTTTATCATAATGCAAAATTAGACTTTGATCGTTAAAAATATTAACTATTAAATTGTATTTTCGAGGTTATATTTACAAAGTAAGTAATATGCAGTGTTTACATTTCTGTTATTTACAAACAATGCTCTTTATAACGTTTGAATTTCAAAATGTTGCTCCTCAACATTAATAAATTAATAATAATATACTTAGCAAACAGCTGACTTTTCAGTACTAGGACCTAAAAAATTCTCCAGATGATTTTTCAGTCCTAGGACAAAAAAGAATCGGTTTTGGTACTACTGAGAGAACAAAAACCAGGCTGATTTCGTGCAGAATGATAAAAAGACTGTTTAAGGTTGCTACCATCCTTATTCCTTTAAATACAACTATCAGTACACTTGCAAAAGATAAAATTGCCTCATAACTGTCCCAGCATTATTTATCTTACAAATTTTTTATGTATGTCACATTGTATTTTGTAAAGGGTTTCATTTTGGATGGTTATTGGCAAAAACAGAAACTTATGAAGTCTATGAATCAAGAACTTATTGACATTAGACCTTCACCCGATCCAGAGAAACAAAAACAATTTACAGAAAATACATAAAGTAAGGGGTCAGAGCTATGTCATAATGAAATTAAATTTATTTCAAGCTACTGATCAACATTCTGGATCTGGTGTGTCTGACATAATAATATGTAATATACAAAGTCTTTGAGAATATTTACTGAGAAATTCTGGTCTACGCCAAACTTTTTTATACAATTGATTAATTTGGAGCTCTTATTCATAAACTAAAAACAGTCAGTATTTTGTTCAGTATTCATACTAGGATCGGAAAGAAAAACCATCAAAGCAGTTTAAACTCTTTATTTGTAGAGAGGAAGCACTTTAACAGTTCTTAAACCAGTAAATGCCAGATGACAAGCTTAATCTCAAAAATTCGAATAGACTGACTAGAAGATAGACTGGGCCTGTATATGGCTGTCATACGAAGCCCGCGTGAACAATATAGATATTAAAAATATCTCAGCTACTTTTGTGCAACTATAAACTTTTTATTTACATACAACAACATATATAATCTTGGTCCATAATCACATCACATAATGTTTAACATTCTAGGAATACCCATACCACTCAAATGACATAATAATCTTACATTCTAAGTTTTGGTCAGATAACTCAATTTGTATAGTCATTCTAATAAATATATAAGATCAAAAACAGAAAGACCTGCATAAAGTCAATACCATTTACCCTTTTAGACCCCAACCCCCCACGAAAAACCAGATCATAAAAGATTTTCATTGAGAGAATAATTTGGGACATGAAAATCTTGTGTAGATAAAATTCATGAGTATGCTTGTTTTCTAAAAATTTAATTTTTATTTTGTTACATCAGAATATTGGTTTTTAGATACAAACACTAACGGGGAGGGGGGGGGGGGGTTATTATTAACTTTCACATAATGTATCAAATAACTCAAAAACATTTGTAAAAGTAACCAAAACAACCTTAAAGCTTTGCAACCATGTATAAACTGGTTTTTAATTTAAGACCAGAGAAGAGAACTGTTACTGCTCAAAGTCTATTTGGAACAGTTTTATTGAGGATAAAGATTACTCTTAAGGTCACTGAGCATTATAAAAAGAGTATTTACAGTAAAACAGACGGATATTGAAAAATCTTTTTTCATCACACTACATCTATATCGCCTGATTTAGACCCACACTTTTAAATATCATTCTTTTGAGGTCTAGGACCAAAAACTTTTGCCAATGGAAACCTGTTACTGTGAAGTGGTTGCCTAGCAACCGGAAACACAATCCATCCTGCTAGGTTAGTTAAGATTTTTTTTGTTTATTATGGCCAAATAAATGTTTTTTTTCATTTGTATAGAACTTATTGCATAGTGTAGTTCGTAGTGTAATGAAAAATATCGTTCGTTACTTGGCAGAAAATATTTTGTCTACCCTCGATCCTTTCAAGTTCTCATCTTGGTCTCAAACCTTAAACATGATTTTGAGGCCGGAAAATCTCCATTTTTGGTCCTTGTAACGAAATGTACTATTTTACCACACTATGTTGTAATAATCTGTTGTCGGAATGTCATTTGAATGCCAAAAATAGCATTTTACAGCCCTGGGGATGTAAAGTCAGATGTTCAATTTAGCCAGTGCTTTCAACTTATTTTCAAGAATACTCAACGTAAACTGGTTAACCCATTGAGGTAGTAGTTATTTGAGCATGCGCAGGACCCTTGGCAGCAATTAATTTCCTGTTTTTTGCAGGTTTTTGGTAAAAAATGTGTAAAATCATTATTTTAAGAGATAATTTAATAATTTTTTTTTTAAATTGTAGGTTATATTATTGTCTGTTATAAAATATAAAATTATTACCATTTTTAAGTATATATATATTTTTTACAAGATTATATAGAAAAAAAAATTATATGTTTTTTATAATTTTTCGAAAGCAAAGGTATTTTTTTCAAATTTTTCATTGGATAAAAATACAAAACAATATATTTTATGAAACTATACATCAAACTTTACATAAAAATGAAATTTTATTTGTCTATGTGCATAAATAAAAAAAATATGCGACATCAAAAGATTACATACCTTTCTCAAATTTGGTCCCACTTGGGTTTCCACGGTGATCTTTTTTCATTTGAGTTTTTTCACTTAAAATAAGTTTTAAATTAGCACTAAAAATGTTATATACACTATATACATGTTGAACTGGCACTTTAGGAGAACTTTACTTTTGTGTGAAAGTCCTTGAAGCACTTTTCGAGGTGCAACGGAACTTGGCACTTCTCGCACATCCAAGCTGTTTCTGATCTCACTTTGTTGGCTGTGCACACCTTACATGCTCTTGTTGGGTGACTTTTCTTTTCTGTAGGGGGTACCTTCACAGGGAAATGTGCCCACTGTTTAGATTGTAGCCTCAACGGGGATGCTGTAATAGGAGCGCGCCCTGGTGATGTGCGAGATGGAATTGGCACAGATGTCAATATCTCTTCCACAATATTCAACCGAAAATCAGTGTAATGCATGTTCTTGATTTTCTTGATTTTCTTATAGACACAGAAGGCATTAAATAGGGCCATGTCCATTAAATAAAAAAAAATCTTTTTATATGCCTTGACCGTGCGCCGCATTATGGGAAAACTAGACAGGACTTGGTCCTGTCGGTCAACCCCCAACATGCCCCGATTGTAATCAATGACACATTTTGGTTTTACTATGTCAACTTCCTTAGTTCCTTGCTTGGCTTTCTTAGAAACTGTCATGTCAATGTCCTCGTGCATGGTTGACAACATATGGACATCTTTCCTATCACTCCATTTGACGGCTAAAACCCCTCTACCAGACCGTTTGATTGATTCACCTTTTTCCAGTTTAGCTTCCTTGAATGCCTGAGGCATACACCTCCTTTGAAGCAATGCTGTTCCTACTGCATGAGTATTATTCTCAGCTAATTTTGTGTATAAGAGAGGGGATGAATACCAGTTGTCGAGGTAAACAATGTAACCTGTATGCATAAAAGGCTGCATCAAATCAAGAACCACAGCCTCACTTGCCAAAACATCCTTCTCCTTATCTTCGCCAACATAAATTTTGAAACAGCAACAATACCCTGAAGAAGATTCGCAAACCTTATAAATTTTCACACCAAACCTAGCTCTTTTTTTTGGGTTGTACTGAATTATGCCGATTCTTGCCCTCATTTTCAAAAGTGTCTCGTCAAGAGCAAGATGTCTTTCTGGCTCAAGCATATGTAAAAATTTGGTCTCTAAGTAATTTATCACAGGTCTGATTTTTTTGAGCTTGTCTTGATTGACTTCTGTCTCTTCCGAATCATCGTAAAAATGAAGGAACCTCGATATACTCGAAAATCTCTCATATGACATGGTATTTGAAAATATAGGGGTTTCAAGGATTTTTCTACGAGACCAATACTGCTTTATGTCTGGTTTTCTTACCTGTCCCATATTTACATATAATGCAAAATAAACTTTCAACTCATTTACAGTAACATCGTACCATTTGTCATCAGACTTGAATTTTTTCCTGTCTGGGGTTGCCAAAAGCTTTTGCGCATAATCATTAGTTTCGACACATAGCATGTTCCAAAACTCATCCCCTACAAACTGCATAAAAGTTTGTAGTTCTGTAGGATTTTCCCCTAGGGCCCGTAAAGAATGCACATTTATACCGGGTACCCCACGGAAATCAATACTTTTAGGTATGTTTTTTTCATCAACCCAAGGCCAGTCGCTGTCTTGAAACTTCCGTTTCTTAGCCTTTCGCGGTTTAGAACCGGTACCAGATTTGGTAGGCCTAGGTGTTTTTACAGGGGCTGATTTTACTTTACTCAGCTTAGGCCTAGTTACAGGCTTAGTTTTTTGGCCTGGTTTACTTACTTTACTACTAATCTTAGGCTTAGGCCTAGTTGGTTTGGATTTGCAAGTGTTATTTGTAGGAATTTGCATACATTCCGTAGGCTTAGAGCTCGAAATTTCAGAAAATTTTCTCTTTATTGGGGTTGATTTAGGTTGTACATAAAAACTAGTACTTGGGATAGGTTCAATAGATTGGCCTTCATCAATAACATTTTGGGAGGCAGAGTCAACTGCTTTGTTTTCATTTTCAGTATCTAGGTTTAGGCCTAGCTCATTTTCATTTTCTGGTCTGTTACATTCTAATTCTGTTATATTCTGAACACATTCTAATTCATTACCTGAATTGGGAAAATCATCGTCGTCAAAGTCATAGAATAACATGTGCGATTTCCTTCTTTCATTTGCAGTTGCATCAAACTCAAGATAATCCACAGGTGTTTCATAAATATGTCCGTGCTGGATAATTTGATCATCAAACCCATCATCACTAACACCATCTGAACTACAATCATTGTCACTTTCTAATAATCGATCTAATTCAGAATCACGTAAACTTTTATGATCCATTTTACACGAAAAACATAACCACAAACGAACACAAACAACACACGGGACGCCGGCACAACAAACTCGTCGTCGTCGATGACATTGACAGTCAGGTGACCGCTCACAAAAATAAAAGTTTCCAAGACACAGGATAACCAACCAGGCAAAACAAGATATTCTAATACAGCTAAAAGACAGGCGAAGAGCATACAAGAGCGATCTATCGGGAAATCAAAGAACTACGTGGTCAAATTGCCGTGTAAACAGCACATCGAGTCGGACTCGTGGGTCGGCATTCAGTCCCGATCGGGCGCATCGAGTCAGACTCGTGTGTCTACCCCAATGGGTTAATGCCTGCATGCATACTATTTTATGTTCTTTGGTTTTAACCCTGTAATAATATCAAATGTAAAAACATTGTTTCATCACGGAAGCAGGATAATTTATTAAATTGTGTAGTATGGTGAAAAATAGCATTCACACCTCATCAAGTTTTAAATTGCATTAGAACGTTTTTATTTTGAGATGATAAAACACAATCTCAGGTCAACAAAAATCCATGTTTCGCCCTTGGTATGAAATATACCATTATTAAAGGAGCAAGTTCCACAGGTAAGAATACTTACTTATTAAAGCTTAAGTGTAGCCCCAGTTGAAGAGTCTTAAAAGTAAGTACTTTAATAAAAAATAATTGTAACTTTTTATGAAAAATTATAAAAAAATATAGTCTAAGCATGGATGAACAAAGACACTCTGTAAAAGTAAAGGACATACAAAAGTAAGGAACGTTTTCACCTGATGCAGCCAGGTGCACGCCAGTCACATACATAATGGTGTTCTCGTGCTCAGTACCTCAGACGGGACCAGCTGTGACAACAAGAACGTCTCCTCACTGCCCGTTTTCGTGATATTCAGATTTGAAATTTGTACCTACTGCAATGGAAAATCCCACCTGTTATGGGGTGCTGTCGGTTATTCATTTTTTGTTGGCAAAAAACTTGAAACCAATACGAATTCAGTGAGAACTGTGTGAAGTGTATGGGAACAACGTAATAATTTAAGGTTCTGTCAGGATGTGGTGAATTCAGTTTAAAAATGATTGAAGAAACGTTCATGATGAAGAGAAGAGTGTACGTCCGAGCATTTTGACTGATGATCTAGTAGGGAAAGTTGACCAAAAGATTCGTGAAAACCACCGGTTTACAATAACTGAGGTTTCTCAATGTTTTTTATAAGTTTCACAGACTTTATTGTTTGAAATTGTTTCACAAAAGCTAGGCTACCACAAAGTTTGTAAAGATGGGTGCTAAAAATGCTCACAGATCACCATAAAAAAAAAAGGAATAAGGGCAGCTTTGAATTTTTTTTTAGTTTTGAGTCCTACCATGGCCAAGGTGATGCACTGATGGATGAAATCGTAAAATGAGACGAAACATGGGTGATATATATGACTTGTGAGACAAAATTATAGTCCATGGAGTAGGGGCACACAAGTTTCCATAAAAAACCTAAAGGAGCTGCATTCATGTGTTACTAATTGACTGAGATCACTGGCTGCAGAATTCTATGAAACAGGAATTTCAAAGTTTGTCTGCCGCTAAGTGCCTGAATTTGTATGGTGATTGTGTAGAAAAGTAATATTTTAGTCCCTCTTTCAAATATACATGTAATAAAATGATTTTCTTGTACTTGGTTTTTTATTGCAAAACGTTCCTTACTTTCTGATTAGTCCTCGTACATCAGTATGAAAAATAGCTATTATCAATAGTTAAAAACAAATCTCTACTAGGACCTAAAAATGATAATTATGGGTTTACAAATTCTTATGGATAAAATTGGTGTATTTGTCAATCAGTCACATACATTAAGATGATTATTTGTTCTTAAAATTAAAATATTTCACATTACTAGATAACTTAGGGCCGGTTTCTCGAAGCAAGCTTAACCTAAACTCAAGTTTAAAGCAAAATTGTGTTTAACATTGAATTAAACTAAGTTTAAGTTAACAGTGTCTAGAGAAACCGGCCCTCAGAGTTTAAATAATAATATGTCTTTTACATTTATTTTGTTGATCAAAGCTAAAAGAGATAAATGTATATTTTCTTAACTACCAATAATATACCATAAATATACCATATAGTTAAAATATTTAGGGCCGTTTTAGTTTAAACTTGATCTTCAATTTAAACTTAAGTTTAACCTGAAAGTCATTTGTACACGCATAGTTAAAACTTACACCTCCAGCTGTTTTTAACTGTTTTAAACTATATTATATTTAATTCGCTGTGCATTTTATTTGTGCAATTGGCCCTTATGTAAATTTGATACATTATTAAATTGTAAAATATTATGATTGTCAGTTTGTAACAATATAAATATAACAATGCACAACCATACTTGAATAAAATGTATAAAATAAAAATGCATTTTTTTCTTTAAAACATTTTTAAAATTAGGGTTAAATAAATAATATTAATAATATATATAATTTTCCATCAGTTTTCCATTTTTTTTTTTTTTCATTGAAGCAACGCAAAGCCTATGTAAAAGCCTACGTAAGATAATAATAGTGATTTTTTTAATCTGTTGAAAAAGAAACTAATTCAATGATATTCACTTTACTCAATAATGTGGCAATTTATTCAATTGAATTGATTTCATTGTCTGACAGCCCACACAATCCATGAGCAACAGAAAACACCTCGTGTCTTCTGCGACCCTACAAATACATGCAATAAAGGAGGAAGAACTCAATAAAGATTTACTTTCATTACACTTAAATATTAGCTTTTTGTTCAAAAAAGACACTCTGCTCTTGAATTTTATAAACAAATCTAAAAAAAAACTGGAAAGTTCATGACAAGTTTTGATGAAAATATTACAATGGACTTTGATGAGTATTCAAACCAAATCATTATCCCCCTTCAAATTTGTTCTGTCAAATACCAAGCTAATTTTCTGCAAACACTCATAGTGAAAACTCCTTCATTACAACTAGTTGTTGCCCGTCGATACTCGACTGATATAGCTCCATTAGTGGTAAATGAAACGCTATAATAGTACAAACATGTAAGGTAGTCTATAAAATGTACTTCTTTGAACTGCCATACCAAGAACAATAATATATTTTACAGAAAATACTACGATTTTAGTTGGAGCGTCGGAAAAGTAGGCCTATTCCGTAAAACCAATAATGTTGCATCCTTGTACTTATAGGCCCTACTCTTTAGTATTTTATAAACATGTCAATTTTATTGTTTTAGGTAGGCGCAAACCTAATTAGCCTAAGGAAACCGTTCTGTTAGGTTCAACAACATCAGAAATAGGGTAGACCAATATCCACTTGTAGGCATATTGGATAAATTGTTCTTAACAGTGTTTTTCAAGAATTAGGAAAGGCCTAAAGTGTTGTAACTTATGATGGTTGGCTTCAACAATAAATATTGGTGTATTAGGGTATGATAGAACGTAGAGAAACCATTTATAATTACTTTCATATCGCAATATTTATGCTGTAGTGTGCAAGTTTCAATAACTATCCAAATTAAAAGAATACAAATTTATTTCATAGAAAATTACATAGGCCTAATTTTAGTTGGAGTGTCTGTCAAAGTAGGCCTATAGGCATATTCCTTAAAACAATAATGCTGCACCCTTAGTATGTAACAGAGACACTCTTTAGTATTTTAAAAAACATAAAAAAATCGATTGTTTACTTAGGCCTAAACCTTAGTAGCCTAATCAAAGCATTATATTAGTTAAAAACATGAAAAAATAAGCAATCCTAAACTATCAATTTGTAAACTTGTTAGTTTAATAAATAAGTTTTTTAAGAGTTTGAACAGGCCTATGAATATTTTAATGTATCTATTTTGCTTAAAATAAATATCGGTACCATCAGTAAAACATTTATTAGTGACGCCGTTATTGGACATATTACAAAAAGTATATTTGAGGGGAACGGTCTGGAACACGGGCCGTTGGATTTGAAGTAAGTCACGCTACCGACTGCGCCACAAATACTGTCGTTAAGGGAAGTAAATGTAAAGCATTACAACGTTGCAAACGACAAATTGATTGCACAAAGAATTTCCGATACATCCGTTTCTTTTAATACAAATGTGAGCAATTTATTTAAACTAAACCTTTACAATTTAGACTTAGTTTTAAAGCAATCAGCTATTTTACATAATTAAGCAACTTTCTTTCCATTTAAAGGATAATACGTCATCAGAATTGTAAACGTTTTTAGGTACTGGCCATAATAAACCAAATCCTTCATGAGCTTTTGCTCATCCACTGTATTTAGACTAAATACCTCGTGTGTTTACAATCAGCTGATTGAAAGCGTGTAAAATAAATAAAATGTAAAGGTTTTAAAATGTCGATATTTTTAATTTAAGGAAGTAAGATGACGTTAAAGTAAATAAAATCTGCTAATATACAAAGCTTTACGTTTTATTTGGTACAAACTGTAAATTGGTCCAGTGGAAGTCTCAGACGAACTGTCCAAAGGATTGGAAATGTTGGCTTTTTTCCCCATGTTAAATCTCCATAAGAAAAGTTTTTTTTTTATTTTTTGACCGATTTAACGTAAATATTTTTGAAATACGAATAAAATCTGCTAATATAGAACCGAAAATGTTTATTTTGGTACAACCCGCATGTAAATTGGTTCAGAAGTCTCAGACGAACTGTCCAAAGGATTGAAAATGTTGGCTTTTTTCCCCATGTTAAATCTCCATAAGAAAAGTTTATTTTTCATTTTTGACAGATTTAACATAAATATTTTTGAAATACAAATAAAACCTGCTAATATAGAACCGAAAACGTTTATTTTGGTAGAACCCGCATGTAAATCGGTCCAGTAGAAGTCACAGACGAAGTGTCCAAAGGTTTTTTAACTTTGTGTTTTAAATATATAGATAAGGATTGGGATTTCTAATTCCTAGTAGTACAATAGTTAGTTCAATGAGATTCAACTAATATACCGACCAATTCATCATTATAACGTATAATTTCAAAACTTAACAAAGATAGCAAAGACCTCATTTCAAAAAAAATAATGAAATAACAACAACAAAATTTATACTTTAACATTAAAAAATTACCTAACAGGTTTAGGCAGAAAACTTAAATTTTATCTATTTCAATGTGACTCTAACTAAAGATAGCTTAAGACTACGTCTTATTTCATTACTATAAACTATATTATCTTCTTAGACTTTTGTCATATGAAAGTGAATTGTTTAAAATAAAATAAATATTTTTTACTGTCATATAGTTTTTCTTAAAAATAATTGTACAAAAATATATTATTTAAATAAATATTACATTTCAATAATCTTTAATCAACTTATCAATATTATTACCGTAGAACCTCGATACCGGTAGTTCAACACGTTGAGGACTTAAAGAGTGTTGAAATATAGAAATGTTGAACCATTATCCTATACTCTTATACGAGCAATGTTTGCTTGTTTGCTTGCTTGCTTGCTTGCACAATTATCTCAAAAACGGCTCCGACGATTTCCTTCAAATTTTGGAATATGGGGGTTTTGGCCACCAGAAATCGATTGGAGCTGGTCCCATAGTTGGGAAAAATCCGGTTTTCACGCTAGAGCCCTCCAAAGTTTCCATGTTATCCTTATGGAGATTTTATTAATTGAACAAAAATCAGCTGATAACTGTAGATATTTAAACCAATGTGTTACATCTTTTTTCTGTAGTTATACCAAAGTGCAGCAACCGTTGGCCTGGCGAGTGAGCGTAGCGAACGAGCTCGTCTTTAAAACGGAAAAGGGCGAGTGAGCAGAGCGAACGAGCTTTGTGTGAGAACGAAAGTAATAATTTTACCGAGCTTAAGCTCGGTCCCCCTGGTACTAGGGAATAAATGGGAAATTTTAACATATTATTTGAGCATGAGTTGAATTTAGGAAACATTAAACTTTGATGAAAACATAACTTGATTGAACTTTAACATAACCAACTTTCAAATCATTCATTACTTGGTTTACATTCCATCCTTGTCAGTCTCCAACATGGACACTGTAGGTCACTAACCAACATGTAAGGTTGTCACAAACCATATTAAACTTTAAGGAGTGTTGAACTATCGAGGTTCTACTGTATGTTCAAATCACATAAGTTCTTAGTATTAAAGTCATTTAATAGAGTCTAATGGAATCTAAAACTAAAGACTAGAATCCTACTTTAATTCTATGCAAAAGTTAGGTCGGGAAAATATTCACCTACTGTATTTTTAATAGTACTACTAGGCCTACTGTATTTAAAACTCTTAATATTCATCATTTTTAAGTACAACAACCATCGTAATTAAGTCTATTAAAAAAGATAAATGTAAAAAAATTCTATGACACTTGAGTTTCAAAATAGATATTTTTTACTTATAACTAATTAATAAAATAGAGCGGAAGGGACTTTACTAAACTAAGGTGAAAAAATGTAAAGGAACTTGTGATATAGTTTACTGTATATTATTATTTTTCACTAAAAACTTTTACCTAATTGGTATTGCATAGGAATGTCAGAGTTGACTATTTCTACTTGTAACTTTAACATCTCAAAGAATTAACGTTAACTCCAAGGTGATAATATATTATGGATTGCAAAACAAACATCTAACCATGTCATGGATCCGAGTTGACCTTATGTTTTGCGTTGTTACAATACAACCGGAACAACGCGTTATACTGTTGAATACAACCGGAAATCCCGTTATACTTCTCTTTACAACTTTCCCACCCCTTCTGGGGAATAGGAACCCCTGATATCCAACCCTAATACTGGGACATTGAGAAAGAGACAAAGAGAAAATATACAATTCCAATTGCAACAATTGTCCCAAAATTATGTTTGAAAAATTTGCGAATGAAATGGACTTTTGCTTTTAAAACCATCGATTATATAAACCATTACAACAAAAACAACTTTTCATAAAACCACTAAAATATAGTTACATTATTTTACATTTAAATGGTCGATATATTGTGTGTTTGCTGACACTGTGTTTCCACAGAAGGAACAGTGTTGTGATACAACCAACTTAGCAAACACACATAACAACATAGTAAACATATGTTTGTTCAATAGAAAATCACTCTATGAAACATCTAAACAACAACAAATATTTTTATGTAAAAAAGTATTTGCCAAAAATATTTTAAAAAAGTCAAAGTGTATCATGTTTTTGTTTCTATGTGCATATTGTCAAAGAGTCCGTCTTGTTTCCTTAGTCCAGAAAACCTTGGATTAATAGTAGTATACTCAGTATAGTCTACTAAAAATAACTAAAGCAGACCAGATCAAATCCAGGTACAAATAATATAAATAAACTTAAAAATATGAATCTACTTACACTACAACATCTTAGGAGTGGGTAGTACTGTTACCACAATACCACATGAGATGACCGTGTGTACAGCTTCCGACGGAGCCAAACTGTGTGACAATGAGATAGAGACCAGTCAGAGCTACCAACAGACCGAACATTACCACTCCCAGGGCTGGCAACTTATCCTTGGACAGCAAAGAGCCAGGCCACAGCTTCAGGTAGGTGGCGGCCGGCAGGATAAACGCCAACGGCACCGCAGCCAGGACACCCTACAAACAACCATATTGTTTATCAGTTAATAATTGGAATTAATTAATTTATTATTATTAGTGTTTTAAAGAAAAATATTTTATATAATTAAACACTGTACGAAAACTACAATCTAGAAAACAATTTACCGTGTTCTAAATTCCAAACAAGGGGGAAGGGCAGGCCAATTTTATCAAGTTACTTATTTACGGGATTAGGGGTAAAACTAGGGATGGACAAGTCTCGAATTTTTCAAGAAATTTAAAATCTCGTTAAACGAGACGAGATTTTATTCTCGAGTTTTTCAAGACGGGAATAGGTCTAAAAATAATCTACGAATTCCTTGGCCTATATTACTATTTAATACTGAAATACATGATTTTGAAGCGAAGTGAAGTGTTTTATTTTCCTTATTCGTACTTTACATCCCAAATTTTTATGTCATTTAAATTTTTTTTAGTTTTTAATGATCAATTTTGTCTATGGTACACAGTTTTAATTTCCTCGTCAACAATATTGGGTCATAATAATTGGTAGATGTACTTGAAAGAACTTTTTGTACATGTCCAGTTTAAATTTTTATCAATTTTCAATCCCAAAAATTTTGTAGATTTTTCCATCTCTATGAATTCAGAATCAATAATTATTGTGGGTTCACATTTTCTTTTGGACTGGATAGTTTTAAAAGAAAGAAAATTTGTTTTAGAGGTGTTTAATTTTAGATTATGGTTTTCAAAATATTCTTTTACATTTGCCAATTCCAAATAAGATAAAATGTCCATTTTATCATCAGTTCGGGCTGAAGTTTAAGGTTCGTGTCATCTGCAAAGAGGCTATTATTATTTTTTGGAATTTTTGTCAAAGATTTGGCAAAGTTATATAGTATATAAACAGGAAACTAAGTGTTACTGATATGTCCTGGAAGTGTCTCCAGTAAAGTTCTGTATTGTGGCAGTAAAGTCCATAACCAGCTTGTCCATAACAATACTAGCAATCGGTTGATGATTGAACTGAAAGACAACGAGCTAATGACGCTAAGGCTTGAAATCTGACACGAACCACATGCTATTATCCCAATTAAAATCAATTGGAAAAATCTTTTCAATTTTAGATAGTATCCAGCACATAAGCGAGTTGCCAAGACAGAATTTTGTTAGGTCACAATATCTTGTTCAAAATGTAAAAAAACAGTAAAAAACATATTTCACTTCATTTTTATTTAACGAAGATTCCAACAAAATAAATTATGCTATTATTCCAAATAATATAAATCAGGTAAATTCAAAACATAGTTATTTTGTTAAAACAAAATCAGTAATTTTGATGAAATCGATCAAACTTGTATGATTTTGGGCAGGGTTTTACATACATTACAACTAATGCGTTATGTGTGTTTTGTGATAAAAATTGTTTTACGGAGATACCGGGTTAAAACAAAAATGTACTGGTTAGTTCCATAAAAGCTATATTAAAACTGTTAGATGTGGCCAAAAGGTGATGGCATGATGACCAGAAGCGATACTGGAAACATTTGTAAGCACACACCTTCTTTTTTCCACCATTGCTAATACAAAGTTGTTACACTGGCAATAGTGACAGAATGACGTGTCATGACCCTAAATTGCACCTAATATCGACGGACAGGCCTTATACCTTTAATACCTTTTAAATCAATAGGTAGTTTAAAGCCAAGTATGAATGAGAGATGAGTGTAGGATGATTGTGGAGCGATCTTGTAGTCTCGTTACTGACTAAGGCCGACATTCTCCTTAGACAGGACTGTTAATTCATAGCCCAACAGATAATGGTATCTAGGGACCTACAGTTTAACGTGGGATCCGGACCACAATTTTAACCTCATTTATACGAATTGGTCTAATTACGAGGATGGTCTTTATAGATGAACTAGTATTCACTAGTGCAGACGTTAATCATCACCATGGAATATCGCACCCACAAGCCATCGCTTATAACAATCCACAATTTGTGACCTCCAACTAGCTGGATTACAGGACGTCGCCACGGTCCCAAAAAACATCTCAAAATGGCAACCACCAAATTAAGTGGTGCACAATTTAAAACTGTAGACGTATACGGATGAGTCGAGTTATTTATTTGTAGAGTCAAGTTTGTAAGGTTTAGTGTAGGGCTGATAGAAGAGATATTTTAGAAATATATTATTCGATGGATGGTTTTCTTATGTTTACAGTAATAACCAAGCGCACTCACGTTGAGCTCGAGCACGAGGCCCAGACAGTCGGTGGTGATGGAGAGCATGTAGGCGGCCAGCACGATGGCGAGGGTGACCCCCTGGAAGGCCCGAGGACTCTCCAGTGGCCCCCACAAGGCCTCCACCACGGCACGCGTCACCAGACACTCGATGGGGAAGGTCAGTAGGATGGTGGCGCTGAACACCACACGTGCTAGGTTCATCAGGTCGTCCGACCAGCAGTAGTTCTCTAGCAGGTCACCTGCAAACATGGAATTAATTATTATAGTCTGACAACTTGGAAATTTGAGGTTTTAAAAATGTATACATTAGTTTAGGTCAAAAAATTATAAAGGAAAGTTTCCTTGTTGAACAAACCCCTATTACTTCTCAGCGGATCATCTCTGCAGCAAACCACCTGTACAATGGAGGAAACCTGTAAAAACTTGGTCATAAAGAGCACAACAGGATTCACCCAGGGGACCTAACTTTCTCACCAAAGTCACCTTCTCTGCTCCCTCATGTTAGAGATAAGCGTTTGCTAAATGGTCTGCTACAAACTGAGAGAAAACCACCAGGACCAAAGACCCCAGTCAAGCATCCCGCTCCCCACACCATCAAGCAGATCTGATCGTTTAATCTTGTTGGGTCGCTAATAAGTATTCTACCACCATGCTAAAGATTTTCTTGATTTTTCATTCACCCACTGGAGAAATTCTAGCACTTCCACTTTCTTTCTAGGGAGAATCAAGCATGCTCGCTCCCAGTCCACCGTCCTACTAGAGAAATCCAAGCTCTTTGGCTGTGATGAAACCATGAGTTCTCCTCAGACTGTGGTGGGAACATTACTGAGACCAGACCCTTTAGGTGCTGTTGATGAAACTGTTGTTGCATTGTATTATGATGAAACACCCTTCAGTAACACCATTTCTTTTACCGGTACTGTCTTTCCAGCAAGCATACTTAAATTTAAAACTTAAACTACGTTTAAAGATATAGTTCAATGTTAATAATTGGGATGTCAAAAATCTGGACTATCAATAATCCGAATTTTTATTTAGCAAAAAACAAACATATACAGTCTTCTCTTACACTATGTTCTATACTAGAGGGTGGGTGACAATGGCTCAGAGCGAGGTGTAGGGGAGTGGTCGCAAGGGGAGGGGGCGTGTTCAAGGCCACACAACCAATTCTACACCTGCTATGTGGAAACCCACCAGCAACGATGGGGTTTACTCCTTCCTAGCCCATCAGTTGCGTCAGAAGACTGAACCTGAGTGGTACTCTGCACGTGCATTACAAAGCACAGTTACATTTCAATCTTGTGTACCTACCTTTGACATTTGATGCAAAAAGGCCTTTGATGCAAAAACACAAAGCCCTACAGCGGTCCCACAGCCCATTACACAATTTTTTTAGCTAAAATAATGTTTGATGTTTTTAATGTAGGCTTACATATGTTGTTCTAAAAATATTTAACCCTTTGGCTGCCAAGCCCTTTTGTTATTTTCTATGCGACAACTGCCAGCTGAGTTCACCAGTGTGTAACCTTCAATTGTCAGCTCTATTAGCCATATGACAACCCGTAATTGCCAGGACCAAAACATGTGATTTTACAATGTTTTTCTTAAAAAATCATAATTTCCCTCATAATACAGTTAGAACTTTATATTTTGTTTTGTTTTGAAGGTAAATATATGCTCTAAGTAACGATATATAATTACATGAATACGGGTTCATATTTTCAGTAAAAAACTAAAAACAAATATAAAAATTTATATAAAAAAAGTTTATAATGTATTTTTAACTGTAAACATTTGTCAAAATTACATTTTACTTAAAAACCCACATAATAATTGGATTTAGCATGTTTCTTGTCATAGTGCACAAATTTTCATCAACTTTTGCTGATCAATAGTATATATAAAAAAAAAAAAAAATATATATATATATATATATATATAAGATAAAGTAGTGACATAGCAAACATGTACTATTTTAAATTACTCTCTAAAATAATTATCAAATCAATATTTTATTTAAATATTATTGTAAATGTTTTATTTATATATTTTTACTGAAATATAATAGACTGTAAGTAAAAAATAAAAATTTACCAAACAAACAAACATACAGTAATATGAAAAAAGAATATTACGGTACTTACAAATTTCAGAAACTTGATGAAGGCTAGTTTGAAATCTTGATAAACACTTAACTAAAATGAATTCACAAAGATAAAATATGAAATCAATTAAAAAGTTTCTTGAATACAGTAACTACTATTTACATATATGTACATCACTTGGTTTCTTCTTTCTGTTAAAACCTGCAGTCTGGGAGCGGCAGACGGCATGGCGCCCAATGCCTGTATAACTTCAACAATCATGGTGTTATACGTAATTGAATCACTTGTTTTTGTTTAACAAAGCATATCTATCAAATACTGCAACTCTTTAGCTTTAATTTGAGTTGAAGTATAAACGTTTGCTGCTAAATTTGTGTCCGCTACAAAGAATTTGCGAGATGCCGATTAGATCGGCAGTGGGCATTTCTCACGCAGACGATAGGCGCCAATGTCGTCGGCAGCTGGCATTTCTCGTGACGATAGGCGATGCCGATCACATCGGCAGCTGGCAGTTCTCGTGATGTAGTAAAATGCCAATCTAGTCGGCTCTTGGCACCCAAAGGGTTAATACGTTCTAACCTACAAAATATTTGAATTTATCTCACTTTTGAACCCATTACTGTATAAGAGAAAATATTCAATAAAAAAATTAATAGTGCTTACTAGTTGTTTTTTAATGTAATTTCAGTAATTCGGATAATTTGATAATCCAGATGGGGTCTGGTAACAATTACTCCAGATTATCAACATTCTACTGCACAATAAAATTGATTACAAACGAATTCAAGAAATTAATATTATCAAAACACTTTACATGTAAAGTACACAAAAACTTAAAGAATGGTTAGCTGTGGTCACCAATTTATAAGTTAGTTAATCTTGCAAACATTTACATTTGTGGTTATAACACTTCGTTCTGTTCAGTACTTACATAATAAAATAGCCTTACCTTGCACGTATCCAGTAAACGTGGTGTATCCAATGAGGCCGAACGTTACGGTGACAAGGAACGATGCGAACACAGAGATGTGCGTCACCTTGTCCCACTTGTCTTGAGAGGCGTCCTCAATGGAGGCGTACAACAGGAACACATTGTGATGGCACATGAACGCTACAACCAACCGGACACTAGTGTTACTCCCTCATATCAACACAATGATTCAATATTAATACTAAGAGTCCCGCTAATCTGAACCCCGTAATCTGAAAATCCGCTTAATCCAAACACGTCCCGTCGGAAAAATGCTGATTTTTTTCCTTAACTTTTAAAGAAGAAAAAACAAGAAAACCTAGTATAATATTTTGTTTTAAAAATTGGTCATTTTTTTATACATTAAAAGTTAATTGGTTCACATTACATAATAATGTAGTAAAATATATTTATTGGCCCTATTTAAAACAAAAGCAAAGCATAAACGATCCAAGAACTACGTTTATTAAAAACATCGTTAATGTTGATCTGTTGTCAGCTGGTGTATACAGCACCAGTACATAATCACAAAAAAGGGGTAGTTAATTAGTACAGTCAACACTCAAGAAATAATAATAAATCAGCATTCATAAAGCTAACAAAATTGAACTTCGCGATCCTGGCCTGTGACTCCAAAACACAGATTGTCAAATGACACATATTTGGAAAAGAGAAAGAGAGAGAGAGAGATGACAGGTATGGGGTGCGGAGGGTCTATTTTTATAACTATCTTCAAGGCAATGATCGACTGGCAATGGACTTCCTTCCAGCCGTCCATCCACCTGTTTGTGGAACAATACTGAAGAGCTGGGAGTTGGCATGTCTCCACGATTAATTTAAGATATTGCAAATCTTTTAATGCCAAAATATACACTGTTAGTACATTAAAAAAACATTATTAAATAACAACAACGGTCAACAAAATATATCGTCTAAACTAAATTATTCGATTACTTATGATCAATATAAATAATTTACGCATTATATAATCTGTTATTTATAATATACACAGTATCCGCGTGATCCGAAAATTCGCTAAACCAAACCGGGTCCGTTCCAAATCAGTTCAGATTAGCGGGACTCTACTGTACACATAATATTAATAATAAATCAATACTATGTCTTTAGAAAGTGTGGTCTACAGGGTATATAGAAACTTTTTTAAAAGGTAATCACACATTACATTTTCAAAATCCAACCAATAAGCATACCCTAGCTAAGTTTGTGTTAAGCAAGAGTTAAAATCGTGCGACAGTGGTACAATTTTCTTTCAGACGGAAACAAACAAAATGAGTATATATTGTTGTTGTGCAAAGTTACTCGGGCAACCTCCAGTTAACCTCACAATCTACTGTATATTTATCAAATAACAATCACTCATGTATCAGAGAATCTCCAAAACTATGGGGCCTGTAGGGTTTGAATATGGCATGGAATATAAGTAATTACTAAGGTTTTGAAAAATTAATTCTGAGATCCTTCTCATGAAAAATGTTGGTATAATATTAATTTTTAGGGGATTTTAAATACAAATCATGGAAACAAAAAATCTCCAAAACTATAAAGCCTGCAGGATAAAATTTGGGATAGACGTTCCTCATGCTCATAGATGCTCACTAAAACGGTTTTGCAGAAGTTTTTCAGGGCTCCGCCTTATAGAATTCCAAATAATTGATATACTGTAGTGACAGTGTGTGTGTGGTGGAATAGTTTGTTATTGAGGGACTTTTAATAAATCGTTGACCCCGATCGTTGTGTGTGTTTGAAGAAAAAACAAATTTATGTTTGCATAGCGGGAAATATCATCCGAAAATAAGCAAAATGAATATATAGAGAAATGAATTGCTTTATGGGCTTATTTAAATGTCTTCAAGATTGCTCTATGGAAATAAAATAAAAATCATATGAAATAAAAGTAGGTCTTAATTCCAAATTTTCGTAGTAAATTCATAGGCTACTGTTTAATTTGTTTTTTTTTTTAATCAATCAATTTGTGAGATAATTTTTAATCCCGACTCACCAGCCTTCACTGTTTTTTTTTTTCTTTTTATTTATTTATTCAGATTAAAATTTAATCCAAATGTAATCTGATGAATTTTTGTGTAAACCTGTGAATAAGTTAAAACTAAGGTTAAGCTAAAAATTATATGAGTTATTTTTATTTTAACTTACCAAAAGCCATAATACCGATGGCAGGAATAACACCTGAATTAGAAAACTCAAATGCATCCTCAGTCGGAGGCCTGCAAAATGTCACAATAATTAGTTTTACACTATCATGTTGAATAATAGCAATGAATTCTGAATTTTAAAAAAATGCTCTATTTTTTTTTTTTTTTTTTTTTTTAACACTATGTAGGGAGTAGAATTATTCACTTTCTGAAAATAAATATCTCAGCTGGATGCTCACTATAATTTGGACGACATGAGCGATTGATTGTGCAAACGATTCTATTGTAGTGATCTCTAAAGAGGTCCGCCTACATCTTAAAATCACACAAGTCATTCACATGTCTATATTCTTTTTGAGTTAGAAGAAAGATTGCCTTATTTAACTATACCTATAAAACCAAGTGTCAAATATTTTGAATGGAAATAACTGTAAAATAATCATTGTATGCATTTAAATACTACCAAATAAAAATCTTTTTTCAAAGTAATAAACCAAGATCTTACAGAAATGCATAGGCACTGAAGTACTTACACCACCCCAAATAAAGTGAAGAACCGCAGTGTGATAGTGAACAGGATGAAAAACACGAAGAAGATAGAAACCATTGAAGCCCTTGCCAGTCGAGCCATATCTTTCTGTCAATAAAATGAGTGAGAATGAAATAATTAATTAAAAGTTAATTTTAAAATGTAAATTATACAGTTTGAGGACTTTTAACACTATCATTTAATTCACATTTAATGTTCTCCTGGTTTATTTAGTTTTACTCATACATTTCTGAATTTAAAAACATACACGAGCCCTATGAGAGCTTAGGCAATTTTAAAGGAGAGAAGATTTAAAATGAAATTTGGGATAAAGTTGTTTCTGTTGTAATTTTAATATAGTGGCCTGATTTGGTGTGAGCTACCGGTATGCATCATCTTTATGAATAACACTAACTAGTATACGTGTTGCTCGAAATCGAGCAATTTATTTTAATACAATACAAATGTTACTTTTATCTCTAAATCAATGACGACCGACCAATCCAATATTGTGAATCTCTTTAATCACCAAAACTACACGTATTTACAGCTGATTATTAACAGATGTTTAAAATGCTTTATTTAATCCCAATGTTATTTAAATGGGAAATTTTGATATTTCAATGGTGGATAGCGCCTTTATTTTCAGTCCGATTCTCATCAGTTTTTGGAGGAAACAACTACAGACCAAGCCCTATCCAAAGACACCAAAAACTTGAAAATCTGTTGAAAATTGTAGGAGGAGTTTTTAAGACAAAAAAACCCTTAGT
This sequence comes from Neoaliturus tenellus, assembly GCA_030545055.2. Lineage (NCBI taxonomy): Eukaryota > Metazoa > Arthropoda > Insecta > Hemiptera > Cicadellidae > Neoaliturus > Neoaliturus tenellus. Next base: position 72,682,067 of record CM061532.1, on the reverse strand, counting down.
GTATTAAATAAGTATAGATTTAATTTGTTTGACTAGTACTTGACGGAAAACCTTTGACACCATTCAAAAAATTGTTGACAACATCTTAAATATTAAAAATTATTGTAAAATCATTATCGAGTCTGTCGAGTGGTTCTATTAGACCGATTTGCGTCGTTTATGCCTTAAATTAAAGGTATTCACATGCAGATTACGCAACGAACGTCAGCATACTTTTATCTTTCGCCCAACTTAACCTACACTCAAAAGAAATTTCTTCCCATGTATTACTTATGGGAGTTTCATTTTGTAGACATATTTTAAGTTTGATGTTTTTATGGTTTGTTTTTGGCTAAGAATACTCAGTGAAATATGCTCTTTCATTTCAGATATAAATATTTGGAATTGAATGAGTCTGAGGCGAGTTACGTGCAACAACCAAAATTAATTTTATTAGATTTTGAGAAAATAGAAAGGTTGAAGTATCTATTCGAACATATGTTTTTTTGAACATGTGTTTAAAGACTCTTTAACCCTTTGAGTGCCGCAGCCATTCTCCCAAGCCATATGCATAAATTGCCGTGCTAAAACCTACAATTTTGCAAGGGTTTGGGAAAAAATGTGTATAAAAAAAAGTATTCAACAGATTTTAATAATTCTTTTTTTATTTTCTTTGTAATAAAATGGAGAACATATTGCATATAAATCCTTTCTTCTAAATTTATTTATATAAAAAATTATGAGTTATAACTACAAATAAAAAATAAAAAAACTCTAAATTTTCAAGTTTGGACCAAAATTTTGTGTATATAGTATTTTTATATATATTTTCCAGTTACACCATGTAAAAGAGCATGAAAAACTGAACAAAAATCATACATAATATGTTATGTTACAGTGAAAATTTACATTATAACGCACTACAAACAATAATAATATTATATTACATATAACATATATAACAAGCAAAAATAATATTCATACAACCAATAGCACTGATAAATCAATAATTTCACTAAACACAACAATAACGAAGTATTAGGAACAGTTTTTAGTGTAAAAGAACGAACGTAAACAATGCAACTAATCAAAATACACAGCTGTCTGTAGCGGTTAACAATCAGTTGTCAAACTGTTGCGTCATATTTTTATCATAATGCCAAGTGACTCCAAGTAAGCAGTGAAAGTGAAAAACCAGTACTATACGAAAGTTTGGAACCTGTAGAATGCCGTAAAACGAATAATCAATTAAAACTATTACGCACTATATAAAATAATAATAAAATACGGATCGTCTACTGGGTAGACGCCGGCAATTTATGCATATTTTATAACGTCTACTATGTAGACGCTGCGGCACTCAAAGGGTTAAATTTTTCAATCTTTTATCTGCTCCTGTCATTACTTTTTTATATATGTTTGTTTACTTTGTATTTTTTTTTTTTTTTTTTTTTTTAGCGAATTTCCCATAGGGAATAAGCTATTACCGTAGGTCTCATGGTAAGACCTAAGCCCGGGACCATGTTACTTTTTCGTTTTTAGGTGCCCAGAGACCAAAAATAATAGTCATTAAAAATTTTATATATATATATGTATATATGTATATATATATGTATATATATATATATGTATATATGTATGTGTCCCTAGACACGATAACTCTCGTAAAAATGGTCCAATCGACACCAAATTTGGTAGAGATGTGTAATCCTACGTTTATTCGGATGAGTTCGAAAACCAGACATATCGACCTACCGGAAGGGGTAGTTTTGGGGGGTTTTGTACCCCAAAAATGGATTTTTTGCATTTTTCATATGTAAATTTTAAATATTTTAAATTTTTATTTTGACCATTGGATTTAGCTCAAAAAACACACAATTTAGTATTTTGAAGCTTTGCTCTATCTCCATTGGTTACCGAGATATTACAAAGTCTAAAGACAGTACATTGTCTTTTAGGGCTCCAATGTTAATCTTATGGAGAATAAGGATGTGTTAATATTTCACTTATTAACCAATATTTTTGGATAAAATTTGGTATTTAGCTTCATTTGGTTGAGATTCATCCATTTAAGGTAAAAAATCTTGGTTTTAGTACTTATCATGGCAGCAAACCTGCATAATCTTTTCCCATGTTAATCATATGGAGAATAGGCAAACTCTTTTATTTATGGACAGATATTGATGAAATTTACTATATGTCTTTATATGGTAGAAATAAATTTTTTCTATGCTAAAAATCTATCTCCATTGGTTACCGAGATATTACAAAGTCTAAAGACAGTACATTGTCTTTTAGAGCTCCAATGTTAATCTTATGGAGAATAAGGATGTGTTAATATTTCACTTATTAACCAATATTTTTGGATAAAATTTGGTATTTAGCTTCATTTGGTTGAGATTCATCCATTTAAGGTAAAAAATCTTGGTTTTAGTACTTATCATGGCAGCAAACCTGCATAATCTTTTCCCATGTTAATCATATGGAGAATAGGCAAACTCTTTTATTTATGGACAGATATTGATGAAATTTACTATATGTCTTTATATGGTAGAAATAAATTTTTTCTATGCTAAAAATCTATCTCCATTGGTTACCGAGATATTACAAAGTCTAAAGACAGTACATTGTCTTTTAGAGCTCCAATGTTAATCTTATGGAGAATAAGGATGTGTTAATATTTCACTTATTAACCAATATTTTTGGATAAAATTTGGTATTTAGCTTCATTTGGTTGAGATTCATCCATTTAAGGTAAAAAATCTTGGTTTTAGTACTTATCATGGCAGCAAACCTGCATAATCTTTTCCCATGTTAATCATATGGAGAATAGGCAAACTCTTTTATTTATGGACAGATATTGATGAAATTTACTATATGTCTTTATATGGTAGAAATAAATTTTTTCTATGCTAAAAACCTACTTTTAGTGTCCCCCATGGCAGCATACCTGCATACTCTTTCCCTATATTTATCTTAAGGAGAATAGACATTTATTTCCCTATTTATGAGCACGTGATGAAATTTTGTTTACAAGTTTAGCTGGTCAAAATTAATATTACTAATTTGGAAATTCGCTGAGTACGCAGGTCTGCTGCGACGGGAGGTATTTTAACTAACATTAATATCTGCTATTTTTCTGAACAATGATCAATGATGATTGTGTAGATGTTTCAAATATTCCTAATTAAAAAAAAATATTTATCTATATCAATTATATTGTTTTAGGTTTAGATTCAGATCGGTAGGTTTAACTATGGTTCTTTGGTAGGAAAGCAAAAATTTTACTAAGCGAAAAGGTGAAAAACGAATGGAAGAAAGTGCCAAGCAGTCTCCGAGCGATACAGAATCTAATAAATGATTCTATAATAACAACAACAAAATCAATTATCTATGAATATTATTATGTTTTTAAATGCTAATATTTAGTTTTAATTTTTAATTATTCCAATCATTGGAATTGGTAACTGTTTTTTTTTTTTTTTTTTTTTTTTTTTTTTTTATGAGCATTGACTTTTCACTATTTTCAAGTGAGGATTAAGTGCCTCTCAAGTGTAAGTGAAGGTAGACATTATAAAGTTTGATAAATTATATTGATGATAATGTAAAACAATTAATTTAGGTTACACCTTGCATTATAGTTTCCTGAATAAAAAATGACACATCCGCCAGTATAAAAAGTTACCGGTATACGTTAATTGAAAATATAAAAGAACATTATCCATCAACTCATTATGGTGTTCAGATTGAAGTGGTTATTCATGAAAATACATGTGAGGCTGATAGGTGCAAGCAAGAGAAGGGTCAATGTTAAAAGGAAAGGTAGACAAAACTATTTACTTAAAGATGAAATGGCTTGATTCTCAAAGCAAAGTATCAAAGTCTTACATAGTGAAGAGCAAGTTTTTAGAAATTGTTCTGCATTTAATTTTGAGACCTCATTTTAGTGGCAACAATGTAGACCGGCATGCAGCATTTCATTTAACAGTCAATAAAACTTGGGTACAGATCGACTGAGTAGGAGTATACTTTTCTGAACTGGCCTTCAGTCACGGTGAGTTGTACAGTTTGATAACTTAAAGGTGTAAAATTTAACCTGGAATTGATGGACAAAAAACATTGTTTGAAAGAAGAATTATGCTAAGAAGATTGTTAGTATTACATATTCGGTTGGTTTCATTATATAACAAGAATTTATTATTTCATTTGTTTGCAATTTCGTCACTATTATCAGTGAGCTATATGCTAAACAAATAAAATTGAAAATTAGACTGTATAGCTCAAATGCTGCAGAGCAGCACAGGTCCCCTAGTTATACTCTTAAAGTTAAACTCGCAAAATTAATGGTAAATGTAAGAGATATTATACAAAAAAAATAAGAAGAAGAACAATAGTTGCAGCTTATGGCAGGGTTTTAAACAACGCTGCTTGTTTCAAACCCTCATTAAAATACAAATCATACATTCAATTGATTACACCACACAGATGGATGGGTGACGATTTAATAGAAGCACAACACCAACGTTGTGGATAGTCCTTTCAGTGTCACTTCATTCCCAAGTGGCCCTCATATTAAGCAATTGTATTGATAATATTTCACGAATCAAACATTAAAAACATTAAAATTAATTGTAATATTGAGATAAAAAAGTTAGTTATAATTGACTCCTCATTATTTAAGTTCCTAAGGCTTATTTTAACCACAGTTTAGAGGCAGACATAGACACATTATGATATGGGTATGTACCATGAAAGGGTGTGAGGAGTTGCTTTACACTTTAACCACTCTAAATAACAAAGGTTAAGTATTTTGCAAGTATTCATTACCTGAAGGCAAAGAGGTATGGTAACAGTGAGAGTGCAAAGCAGCACTACAAAGTCTCTTCTGGCGAGGAGAGCTGAGGGGGAAAGTCCAAACATCCTCACGAGGACCTTGGTGACAGTATCACCCACCACAACATTGTAGCTCACCATGGCTGAAACAAATAACAGTGTAACGTAAAATTGTCAATTTATACACCTTTAGAAAAAATTGTCTTTTTTAACAAATATTTTGAAGACCTAGATGGTAGAACATATTTTACTTATGTACAAGTTATACATACATATACATTTTGTTCAAAAAAATTTTTCTCATAACAAAGCATTCTGGTTTATTTACTTTTAGTCTGTTACAGTTATTTTTCACTGAATCTGCCTCAAGCCTATGACCCTGACTATGGAAACCTGTACGTATTTAATACGCTAAAGATTTTTGTGATTAGAACTCCTCCAACAGTTTTGAACTGATTTTAAGTTTTTGGTAAGGAATATTGGATAGGGCTTATGAGCCATCTTCACCTTAGGGTTAGTAGAGCAGCTGGCTATGTTAACCATACAGCTTTTGGACAAAACATGGATGCTTATTCCCTTGTTTAAAACGCTGTTTTCTTGAAACTTGGTATTCAATACAGTATTAAACATGTTTTATATATCTACTGTTATACATAGGCCTCCCTCTTGCACGTTATGTATATCTTGTATTACATATATCTTTTATTTAAAAACTGCAGGGGAAAAATGCTAAAGAAGTAAATTATAATTGAAAAACAATTGAACAATCATATTTTTTTAACCGAAGTAAATCATTTTTCATGTATTTTATTGCCATTCAGTCACTCTGAGTTGCATTAAATTCATTTTTAGCGAATTTCCCTATAGGGAATACGTTATTACGGTAGTAGCCATGGCAAGACCTAAGCCCGGGACCACTTTACTTTTTCATTTTGAGGTCCCCAGAAGCCAAAAACACCGTTCGTTCATTTTCATATATATGTATATATATACAGGGTGTTCGGAAAAACCGTTTCAGGAATTCAGGAGGTTATTGCCCACATCAAAATAAGCAAAAAATGCCTATAAACATATGTCCTAAAATGCTTCGTTAACCCGCTAGCCGCCATTTTGTTTTTTACACTAAATAATTTTTATTTCTGTAATGGATCATTGTATTAAGTTAATATTTGGCATGAACCTTCATCATAGCAATACCCATTTTCAAGAAAAAAGTTATTTTTTTCTAATGTGTATTTTCAAAATGGCGGCCATTTAAAAATTTTAAAGTAAAATATCTCAAAACCGGTAAATTTTATAAAAATTTTACTAGACACAAAAAAGTTGACAAATTTAATTATCTAACCAATGGTACCAAGTTTGTAAGGATCTGACAACAAATAACTGAGTTATTGAGATTTTTCAATTAAAATTACCTTAATTTGCATTAATTACAATGCAAAATCAATGTTTTTATGCATAAAAATCTCAATAACTCCGTTATTTGTTGTCATATCCTTGGTACCATTGGTTGGATAATTAAATTTGTCAACTTTTTGTGTCTAATAAAATTTTTATAAAATTTACCGGTTTTGAGATATTTTAGTTTAAAATTTTAAAATGGCCGCCATTTTGAAAATACACATTGGAAAAAAATAATTTTTTTTCTTGAAAATGGGTATTGCTATGATAAAGATGCATGCCAAATATCAACTTAATACAATGATTCATTACGGAAATAAAAATTATTTAGTGTAAAAAACAAAATGGCGGCTAGCGGGTTAACGAAGCATTTTAGGACATATGTTTAAAGGAACTTTTTTCCTTATTTTGATGTGGGCAATAACCTCCTGAATTCCTGAAACGTTTTTTCCGAACACCCTGTATACAGGGTGATTCAGACCACCCGTCCACTATTTATAGCAGGAGAACGGTTTGAGATAAAATCATGAAATAAAGTTTTTTCCCACTAAATCGCATATGGGCTTTCCAATAAAAATATTTTCATCAATGCCAGTATACAGGGTGTTCCAAAACTGGAGGTCACGGGTTCGAATCTCAAAATTTTCATAAATAAACATGCTGATTTTTTTACATAATCTTAAACGTATTAGTCAAAGGAGCATTTTCGTGAAAACAGAATGAATTTATCTTTTTCCGTTTCAAAATGGCGGCCATTTTTGTAAGAAAAATCAACATTTACGGAATACCCTGTAATTCTTTTATTATTTGTCATAAATGACTCCTGATTCAATATCCTTATTTGAAATGAGCTAAGCTTAACAATGATATGTCACAAGACCACATTTATTAAAAAACTAAAAATTCAAAAATTTTATAATTTTGAAAATTTTAACTTAGACAAAACTCAAAAATTCTAAATGTAAACATATGTCATATCGTATATCATCTTAAAGCTCTCATTGAACTGAGCAACTTTGTAATTTACACTATTACCGTATCTCTTGAGGTTTTGTAGTAATAACGTGAAAATACATTTTCTCCATATAACCTGCATGTTAATTCAATGTTATGGCAACAATCAAAGGAGGACTTCCATACTATAAAGCCCTGAACAATTAACATGCAAATCATATGGGAAAATGACATTTTTATGTTATTACTACAAAACCACAAGAGATACGATAATAGTGTAAATCACAAAGTTGCTCAGTTCAATGAGAGCTTTAAGATGATATACAATATGACATATGTTTACATTTAGAATTTTTGAGTTTTGTCTAAGTTAAAATTTTCAAAATTATAAAATTTTTGAATTTTTAGTTTTTTAATAAATGTGGTCTTGTGACATATCATTGTAAAGCTTAGCTCATTTCAAATAAGGATATTGAATCAGGAGTCATTTATGACAAATAATAAAAGAATTACAGGAATTATTCCGTAAATGTTGATTTTTCTTACAAAAATGGCCGCCATTTTGAAACGAAAAAAGATCAATTCATTCTGTTTTCACGAAAATGCTCCTTTGACTAATACGTTTAAAATTATGTAAAAAAATATGCATGTTTATTTCAGAAAATTTTAAGATTCGAACCCGTGACCTCCAGTTTTGGAACACCCTGTATACTGGCATTGATGAAAATATTTTTATTGGAAAGCCCATATGCGATTTAGTGGGAAAAAACTTTATTTCATGATTTTATCTCAAACCGTTCTCCTGCTATTAATAGTGGACGGGTGGTCTGAATCACCCTGTATATATCTATATATGTATATATATATATATATATATGTGTCCGTGGTACCGATAACTTTTGAAGCGGACCTCCGATTTCGATCAAATTTGGTATGAAGGTGTAAGACCAGGTCTATTTTCATGAGTTCGCGAACCAGCACTGTCAAGTTAAGGGAACGGGGTTTTATGGGGTTTCAAAGGGGTTTCAAAGGGGTCAAAATTGGGTTTTTGGCATTTTTGGGCCTAAATTTTCAAAATTCATGAATTTTAACTAAAACCATTCAAAAGAGCTTAAAAAACAAACAATTTAGTATTTTGAATTTTTAACTTAGCTTAAATGGTTATGGAGAAAATAAAAAAATGTGTTTTCCATGTTATTCTTATGGGAAATCAAGAAAACCCTATATCTTACCTATTTATTCACATAATTTAATCAAATTTGGTATGTACATTATCTAGATAGGGTTTAACTTACACTTGCTTACAAAACCCATATGTCGGCTAACCTACATACTCACCCCCATGGGGTTTATGGGGAAAATAAAAAATTGTCAGAGCTTGATACAATTTTGTGTTTACATTTACCAATTATTGATTAACTTAGACTTTCTAACAACACCCCATGGCAGCAAACCTACATACTGGATCCTATGGTGTTTTTATGGGGAAAGTAAATAATCTGAAATTCCATTGGAAATTCGCTGAGTACGCAGGACTGCTGCGACTGGGGTATTGTAGTATTATTACAAATTTTTAGGGATGGACGGGTCTCGAAATTACGAGAAATATTCGAGAAATTTTTAATCTCGTTTACCGAGACGAGATTTTATTTTGACCCGAGATTTTTCAAGACGAGAAATAATTTGTGAATAACTATAAAAACGGGTATAAATAATCTACGAATTGCTAGGCCTACTTTACTAGCAATTTAATACTGAAAAATAAATTATTTTGAAGCAATGTGAAGTGTTTTATTTTTCCTATCCTCCTCACAACTACAAACTTAATTTGCCAGAATAAACGGTTAAACTACGGTTGGACTTCAAAGACCTGGACTGGACTGGAGGAGGCTGCAACTGCACGGACTGTTAGTGGTAGTTAGTCAACCTAGCTAAACTTACTGATTTATAAAATAATTCATTTGTTTGATAAATCTTTAGAACATTGGGAAAACTTTATAAACAATAAACAATCATAATTTGACTTTTAATTGATTCAAGACAATTATTTAAAACTGATTCAAATAATTTTTGACAACTTTAAGAGCTGTTTTGACATTAGCAGTAAGAATAGTAGTGGCAATTAGATGAATGGCAAGATGGCCAATCAGATTTAATAATGGCTAACCTCAAATATCCCACGTAATACAAAATTTAATTTCCTTTCACACTCTGCATAGTTCAGCTTTAAGCCAAAAATGCTTAAAATTCGATGATGGTTGATTTTATTTCAAGGTTTGGATACTAAAAAAAACTGAATATGCCTATTAACAAAAATTGTTGAACAGCAATAAATAGATTGTGTTGAATACATAGAAAATCAATGATCTTACCAGAACCATACAGGCTTCATGGCTATACTAATGCTTGCCTTTATTCAGTTAGGACCAAAATAAAAACCTTACTAGTCTTGCCACTAGCAGACGGAAAATCAAATCGAGGGAATTACGTGAATTCCAAAAACAGTGAAAGTTATACAGGAAGCCCCTGTTGTAAGATAACAACAGGACTTGAATAGTTTGGAGAAATTACAATGAATAGCAAACAAAATGAGAACTGAAGATTTTCTTATGGACAAAGACAAAGAAGAAGAGAGTTGAAAATTTTGATTTCTTGTTAGCCTCGCGGCCTTTAGGCTTGTGGCTCAAAGTGAGTAGGCCTATGCCTCTTACAAAAACTGTGAGTGAGGAAAAGTTCTTTTTTGGAAACATTTTAAATTAAGTTAATAGTGAAAAGTGTGAAACATGAAAGTGAACAAAGTAACTGTAACAGAGGATTCTCTTTTTATATTTTATTAAATGTAGGTCGTAGGTCGGTAGGGTTTATGGTCATTTCTTCTCGATCTTTTTATTGGGTACATTCCTTAACCTTTTGTTAAGAAAGTGACTTTTTTAACTTGAGTTTACTAACATAATCTGCAATTTACAAAGTAATATTGGTTACTTCACATAAATCAGGATTTAACAATGTTACAAAATCAGATTAAAATCCCGAATGCACATTTCTCGTAATGTACGAGAAAGAAAATCTCATCTCGATCTTGTCTCAAAATTTTATGAGAATTAAAAAATTCTTGTCTCGTCTCGAACTAAAAATCCAATCTCGTCCATCCCTACATATTTTGTTAAAATTTTTTTAAATATATGATGGCAAAACCCAGCCTATGACTTATTTTTATATAATTTTTTCTTATGACTGGCCTCGCTGGCTCATTTAACTGCAAAAGAGATTTGATGATTTCTTTAATAGCATCGATGGTTAAATATCAATAAGGTATGTTTTCTTTACAATTACATACCAAAGAATATCCTATAAACCAAAGTCTACCCTATATACCAAAGGATTATATAGACATATGTTAAACACATCTCAGTGAAAAGAGAGTCTACTAAACATAGACTATACTTAGATTATAATCATCGTGGATTATAGTAGACTAATAATCATATATTATAATCATTACTTTTCTAGTAATAGTAGCTTCTATCGAGATTCTTTACATTTTTTTTTTTTTTTTTTTTTTTTTTTTTTTTTTTTTGAGGGAGAGGCGGAAAAATGCATTACGCACACAGGTGGCCAGCCTGTAGTGTGGGGCTCCCCTAAAAACGAGTTTACCCACTAAAAAACCTCCTCTACTCTTTAGGAATCTAACCTGGAATTGTTTGTCACATTACGTCAGGCTAGGCCTAAATTTGGCTTACGCCCGTGGGGCTCGCTCCTTATCCAGCCGCTCGATCAAGGGATCTGGGCCACTTCACGGTCCAGATCGGTTTTCTTTTCCAGGAGGATGCCCCGGACGAACTGTGACAAACAATCCCAGTTGCCCTCATCCTCCAAAATCTTTTGGCAGACCGAGTCCACCGAAAATGCACCAAAGATTTGTGTGGCCTCCAGGCGGGGCCCTTCCCAACGGGGACAGCGGAAGAATGTGTGTTCCGCATCGTCGGGAACACCCGGGCAATAAATGCAGTCCGGTGAACCGGTCTTTCCCATACGGTTCAGGTACGACCGAAAATAGCCGTAACCTGTCAAAAATTGGGTCAGGTAGTAGTCCACCTCCCCATGCCGCCGTTCCACCCATGGTTGGACCTGCTTGATAAGTCGCGCAGTCCATCGTCCTCGGGTGTCGTGCTCCCAGCTGTGTTGCCACTGCTGGTAGGTTCGGGAGCGCTCTTCTGTTCTTGCCGTGTCCTTGCCGATCTCGCCTTGTCTCTGATAAATCGCTTTCCTCTCCCCTGCCAAGAGCTTGACAGGGATGACTCCGGCGACCACCAGGACGGCAGGCTCGGACACTGTCCGGTAGGCGGAACACACCCGGAGCGCAGCTTGACGCTGAACCCGGGCGAGTCGCAACCTGTAGCACTCCTTATCTAGAGCGCCTGCCCACACCTCTGCCCCGTAAAGAAGCACGGACTGGACCGCGGACATCAACAGACGTCTTCTGCTGGATCGGGGACCCCCGACATTGGCCATCAGCCTACTAAGGTAAGTCACTACCTTAGCGGCCTTGTCCGCTGTACGGAAGATCTGATCCCTCCAGCTTAACTTGGTGTCCACCATAACCCCGAGGTATTTGGCGGCACGAGTTGATGTGACCACCTCCCTTCCCACTCGAAACGGGACGACGGTGTCGATCCTCTTCTTCGTAAGAATCACGATCTCCGTCTTACTGAGAGCAAGTGAGAGACCGTGATCGGACATCCAGTTGTTGACCACCCGCATAACTCGGTTCAACTTCAGTTGGGCCAGCTCAACGTTGCGTGCAGCAATGAGAGCTGCGACGTCATCGGCGTACCCAACCAAAGTGGTTTCCTCAGGCATCTCGGACCTCAGGAGGCTGTCATAGGCAACGTTCCAGAGATCCGGGCCGAGTATTGAACCTTGTGCGGCACCAGAAGTGACTTCCATCGTCCGCGTTCCGTCCCTCGTGTCATAAATCAGGCTTCGAGAGCGTAGATAATCCTCGACGAGCCGCAACAGATATGCAGGAATACGAAAGGTGTTGCGAAGCGCATCCAACATATCGACCCACCTCGCCGAGTTGAAGGCATTCTTGACATCAAGCGTAACAAGAAGCACTACTCGGCGGGAGAAATGGTTGTGGCTCTCGGCTCTCTCCACAGCTCTCTGAACTTCGGTGACAGCGTCGATCGTTGACCGTCCCTTTCTGAAGCCGTACTGACGGGGGCATTCTTTACATTATGAGCCACTGTTGCAACAGTATTACAGTAATAATTGGTGAGGTAAGATGTCAATTTACAGATGGCAATTACTAATTATGTCGGATCAAAATCACCTAGACAGAAATAAATTAAATATATTTACCAATGAACGGGTAAACAAACTGGAGAGCAGAGAGCAAAAAGAATCCAGTGGACCCGAATGCTGCAGCCATGATGCCAGAGTAGGAGAAACTGCCGGAGATGTGAGACGAGCGAACCATCAGGCGCAGGGAGTAGTCTGTGACAAGCGCGACCAGCGCTAGCAGCAGCAGGCCGAGACCAAACCCTGCCTGCTGGAAGGCAAACGGGATACCTGCGACAATCATCTCGTAAGTTTTCTATAAATTATAAATGTACCTTGATAAAAGTATTTCTTTATCGTATGGTGAGGGTGAAGATAGTTTTTTACTGTATTTAACCATTATGTTAATTAGTGTTTTCCAGAAGATGTAATTCATTTTTGCGTTCCTTTGAGACAAGATTTATCGAGGGATACCACAATTCAATAAATTTGAACTAAGGCCGAATCAGGGGTGTTCCATTTTAAATAGCCTACTCATTCAGTCTATGTTAAATACACGTATTTCATTTTTGATAATACATTTTTATGTCATGTTTAGTTATGTATTAATTTAAAATTAATACAGGATTCACAAAAAGCCTCATAGCATTCACTGATCCTGATGTTGCCAAGTTTACCACTAGATAACAGAATAAACTGGATAAAAAAAGCATTAAGAAGTAATAGAATGCTATTTTTATCGAAAATCTGGTGTACATTGCATTGAACATTTTTGAAACATTTAAATAGATTATAAAACATGTCTGCAGTACTTATAATTATACATTTTCATAATTACTAAAAATTTTGTTTATACCTATTGCCATTTGGTTTCTGTTACGTTTAATTTTGTCTAACTGTTTAAATAAGCTTACAGTACAAAAACAAATGAACCATAAAAGAAATTAAACCATTATCAGTCTACCTTTGTACTCTTATACTTTTCACGTGACTCATTCTGATAAAGTTCAAACTTGATTTAATAGGGAAAAAATCATTCTGTTACCTAATGGTAATATTGTAGTGTTAATTCAATTTATAAATTTAATTAATTACTTTATTTATTAATACTTTGATTATAATTCAATCTTAAGAATGTTTTTAATTACAGAGAGCTAATTCCTATTTATTTTAATAATCTTGATTTTAAACAGAAAATTCCTTGATAATTTAAAATTTATTATTCTTTTATTTAGAAGAAAGTACTTAAGAAACAATATAAATATTTTACTGTTGAACCAAGAATTTCAATTTAGTTTATTTTTAACTGTTATTTATTAAGCTTGATTTGGTCCAGTTTGAAATGGATATGGTAGGCCTAGCGGTTTTACTCTAATTTACATAACAAGTTTAACAACTTATGACACCCAACAGATATCCAAAAACAGAGTCTTAAATATACCGAGTGTTTCAAAATGAATAGTGGGGCTTTAACATGTGATAATATTTATTACATCAAACTTACAGCCACAAGTGATATATCAAATGAAAGAGAGTTTTGTTTGTTGACATCAGTGTGCCGCTTCACTGGCATAACGAGGTACATTATTGGCTAAACCTCATTGTACCCAACCGGTGCATTGGCCGTAAGGGATCTAAGGACAGCACTTGTTTCCCATGGCCTCCACAGTCACCCTACCTAACGGTTGTGCGATTTCTATCTTATGGCCATACATGTATCACTCACCAATGACACCACTGCCAACAATGGAATTTATGTAGTTAAAGCTTGCATAACCAAGGCCAGTTTGTTTCTTTTTCTCATCCTGTAATAAAATAAAATTAATTATAACATGAACATTTGTAAAATAGAAGCCCTCTATTCATGCCTCGAATGGTATGGCTGTCAGATAATAATTCTGCTGCAGTCTTCGGGAGTTGAAAATTTTTGTAGCAGATGTTTCCCACGGCTGAAATAATAATACTAATAATAATTGTTTATTTTATCATAAATACAATAAAGTATACAGTGATACAAGTAAATAAACAAAAAACACTAAACTACAAGAATATTCACATTTGAAACTATGATATAAGTAGGAAACCCCATAGGAGTCAATAGATATTCGAGTGTTGGGGTGTTGCGAGTGAGCTTAATACCAAATAATATCCTTGTCGCAGCAGACCTGCATACTCAGCGAATTTCCAAAGGAATTTTTTAAATTTTGTATTTTCCTAAAAAAATTATAAAAATCATATAATTTGTTAATTGTGTAATAGGGTTGATTGGTTGATATATAAAACACTAGCTGTTGCCCGTCACGGCTTCGCCCGTGATTGAATTTATTTTATATGTAATAAAATCTCTTTAAAGAGAAACGAAATCTCCATCCTTAAGAGTTATATTAAAACATTGAAGAAGTGTAAGCAGAGCACTAAATTTTGCCGAATCTTTTGTCTAATTTCAACCCCATAAACCATATAGTAAGTTTGAAGACCTGTAGGGAGGGGGGGCCTAAAGGACTTCAAAAACTGTATTTGCAAGACCGTTTCTAGTGAGCTCCTATATGTACATGTCAAATTTCAACCTCGTAGGCCCCAGAGATATTTTGTAGTACAGTGGGGCAGAGATCTACAGGAATCTAATTTGCAAAACCGTTTCTTATTGAGTACATATGAGTAAAAAGGAACGTCCACATCAAATTTCAACACCGTATACCGTTGAGTAATTTTGAAGTCCAGTGGGGCAGAGCCCTAAAAGGACTTCAAACCCTATATTTGCAAAACCATTTCTCAATGTGTACGTATGAGAAAAGAGGAACATCCACATCAAAATTCAACCATGTGTATAGGCTGTATAGTTAATTTTAAGTCCTGTGGGCGGAGCCCTAAAGGACATAAAATCCTATATTTGTAAAAAACCATTCTATTCTTAGTGAGTACATATGAGTAAATAGAAACGTCTACGTCAAATTTCAACCCCGTAAAGCTCAGAGAATTTTGAAGTCCAGTGGGACAGAGCCCTAAAGAACTTCAAAATCTATATTTCCAAACCAATTCTAAGTGATTACATATGAGTAAAGACGAACATCCACGTCAAAGTTGAATCCCATAGGCTCAATAGTAATTTTGAAGTCCAGTGGGGCAGAGCCCTAAAAGGACTTCAAAAACTATATTTGCAAAACCGTTTCTAAATGTGTACGTATGAGTAGAGAGGAACATCTACATCAAAGTTGAACCTTGTAGGCTAAATAGTAATTTTGAAGTCCAGTGGGGCAGAGCCCTAAAAGGACTTCAAAAACTATATTTGCAAAACCGTTTCTTAATGTGTACGTATGAGTAAAGAGAAACGTCAAAGTTGAACCCCGTAGGCTCTAGAGTAATTTTGAAGTCCAGTGGGGCAGAGCCCTAAAGGACTTCTAAACCTACAGTATATTTTGAATACCTGTTTCTTATTGAGTACATATTAGTAAAGAGGAACGTCCACATTAAAATTGAACCCCGAAGCCCCAGAGAATTTTAAAGTCCAGTGTGGCGAAGCCCTATAAACTTAAAAAAACAATACTTGCAAACCCGTTTTTTAGTGAATACCTATTAGCAAAGAGTAACATCCAAGCCGAATTTCAAAAACATATGCAAAAGAGTAATTTTGAAGACCAGTGGGGCGGAGCCCTAAAGGACATAAAAAACTATATTTATAAAACCGTTTCTTAGTGAGTACATAAGAGAAAAGAGGAATGTCCACATAAAATTTCAACCCTGTATGCCCTAGAGTAAATTTGTAGTCCAGTGGGGCGGAGCCCTAAATTATTTAGAAAAACTATATTTACAAAGCCGTTTATTAATGCACACCTATGAGCAAAGAGGTACGTCCCTGCCAAATTTCAACCATGTTGGCCGTAGAGTAATTTCGAAGTCATGTGGGGCGGAGCCCTGAAGGTGCTTTCCAAGAGCGTATTTAAGTGAGCACCGATGATGGGCAAAGTGGATCTCCCATTCCAAATGTTCCAAATGATTCCCTTACGTCTTCTTGTTTTTCATATTCGTTGTTTCTTCAATTCATATTAAAAATTGGCCATAAGAATAGCTTTAGATCAGAAATGAAATCCTGTGGGGCGGTGCCCTGTTTAAATTTTGAAAAAACCGTTTGTTAGTAAGGACCCATAAGCAAAAATGAACATCCATTCCAAATTTCAACAGCAAAGGTCCTAGAGTTTTTCAGATTCGTTGTTTCCTAGATTCGTATGAAAAATTGGCCATAAGAATAACATTAGATAGAAATTTTGAAGTCCTGTGTGGCAGAGCCCTAAAGGAATTTTGCAAACCCGTTTCTTAGTGAGCATTTATGAGCAAAGAACGTCACCCATGCCCAATTTTAATATTGTAGGTCCCATAGTTTTTGAGATTCGTTGTTGCTTTGGTTTGTATAAAAAATTGGCCATGAGGTTAACATTAGATAGAAATTTTGATGTCCTGTGGGGCGAAGCCCTGATGGAATTTTGTAAAACCGTTTCTTAGTGAGCACCTATTAGCAAAGCAGAATGTCCATGCTTAATTTCAACATCATAGGTCCTATGGTTTTCCACATTCGTTGTTTCCTAGATTTGTATAAAAAATTGGCCATAAGAATAACATTAGATAGAAGTTTTGAGGTCCTGTGTGGCGGAGCCCTGATGGAATTTTGCAAAACCGTTTCTTAGTGAGCATCTATGAGCAAAGAACGTCGCCCATGCCCAATTTCAACATTGTAGGTCCCATACTTTTTGAGATTCGTGGTTGCTTTGGTTTGTATAAAAAACTGGCCATAAGGTGAACATTAGATAGAAATTTTGATGTCCTGTGGGGCGGAGACCTGAAGGAATTTCGCAAAACCGTTTCTTAGTGAGTGTTTTTCAGCAAAGAGGAAAGTCCATGCCAAATTTCAACCCTCTATACCCAATTGTCATTGAGATACTCTGATACATGAGTGAGTGGTATTTGACAAATATATAGTAGATTTAGTAGTTTTTTATACTTAAACTTTCAGTAACAAACTATTGAACAAAAAGAAATATTAATTGGGTTTTTTTTTTTTTTTGGACATTACATAATTATTTGTATAAACTGTAGAATTAGACTAACTAGAGATCGCTTCCAGGTTGAAATTCAACCAACATTTTTTCAGTTGATGTTGACCGTCTGGACCCAATTGGTTCAGACAATATGTAATAACTGAAGCATCTGTTTTTCCTTACTTGATAGAATTTGTTATTACAACAGCTGTCTTTGAATGATTCTATCAATCTTTCTCCCATAAGATTAACATAGAAATTTTGAAAGCCTGTAGGACGTAGCCCCGTGGGCTACGTATAAAATGTATACGTAGTAGCACGTAGCCGTAGGCCGATGTGAATTAAAACACGATTTTGCTCATCTACAACACAATACCTTTCTAATGGTATGCGCGGATTTCTCATATGATAATAATAATAATAATAATCTTTTTATTGCTACTACAACAATGAGTAAGTTGGAAGCAATATATAAATTTATATGTAACCAAGTTTAATTAAACAATAACTACGAACTACCCGCCATATAGTTCAAACTAGTGTAAAATGAAATTCTGTTTATGTATTTTGGAATGATCCATAAATTCATCAACACTATAAAAGGCGTTCTCAACTAAAACATTTTTAATTTATTTCTAAACGGTCTTAAGTTTTGTTAATTTATTATATATTCTGTCAGTATATTCAAATATTTAGCACCAGCATTACATGGTAAATTTGACTGATATTTAGTCTAAGTTGTTGAGGTCTGAAATTTTGGTGAAATCGAGTATTATATTGATGAATATCACTGCCTTTGTTAATTTACATTTAAATCAGGCATAAATTGTTGTTTCCAAAATATAAATACAGGGCAGTGTTAACGACCCCATCCTTTTAAAAGTGTCTTTACATGACTGATTTTTTCTTAATTTAAATATAATTCTTAAAGCTTTTTATGAAGTTTGAATAGTCTTTTAAATTCAGTGTCAGCGCATTTCCTCAAGATTATGATGCCATAAGAAAAATGTGTCGTTATAAGACCATAATATGCCATAATCAGAGTGTTTTCATTGCATAATTTGGCTAAATATCTTAGTAAATATATGTTAGAGGATATTTTGGACCAAGTTTTATCGACATGACTGTTCCAAGTCAGTCTGTTGTCTATTTGTATTCCTAGAAAATTAACACTTTCAATTTCTTCTATTATATTATCTTCTATCATGACAGAGATATTGTGGTATATCCTTAAATTAGCACTAAAATTGACAAAATTAGTTTTTCCTAAGTTTATTTTTAAATTAATTTTTGAAAAATATTGATGCACACAAGCTGAGAAAAAAAGAGGAAAAGACACATGCTTTCCTATTAATATATAGATAAAATAAAAAATGCTGCATATTAATTCTTTATGTTTAAAAAATATCACCTTACAAAAGTTATCAGCTGATTTTTGTTCCATTCAATAGCTACCGTCAGATGGGGTTACTATGAACTGTGGGGCTACTATGAACAAAACGTAAAAAAAATTTTCGACTTGGCATAATGCCCATTAAATGTGCCATATCATCCTTGTAATATACATTTTCTGGTTCCTTGGTTCTTATACTTTCAGAATATATCATTAAATAAAGTATAATTTAGCATACAAAAATTAAAAAAAATATTAAGTGAGACTACGTTTTTCGACGAAAAACCGAACCCACCCAAACTCTTTTATGCAGACCAAAAACCACAAAAGATTGGCTCCACTAAGTATTTTTTTACTATACTTTGGTTAATTGGGATCAAATTCTTGCCATCTAAAAAATTTTGACTACTTTAAAAAAAATTGTTTTTTTGTTAAAAAAATTTTGCACTTTTTAGAATGAACATGGGGCTACTTTGAACAAAGGGGCTACTTTGAACAAATTTATAATATTAGCAAAATCACATGTTTTTAATGCTTATTTTTTTTGTTTCAAGTTGTATTTGAGTAGAAAAGGCCATTTAGACAGTTTTTGGACACTATTTTGCTAATATCACTGCCTTTGAGTTGATGTTTTAACGCTTTTGGTGGTTTAGTTGCTGTATTGATGGCTTACAAGTAGTGCTTTTTGGTGTTAGTATTTGATTCTACTTAGTTTCATAATGAACTAACTGCTTTTAGTGTTGTGTAGACTGTATTTTAGAGATATAACAATGGTTCGTCATTACAAACGAAAAGTTGGAGCTAGACAGTATCGTAATTTCTCTTCAGAGGACTTAGCAAAAGCCTGCAGGGAAATAATTACAAAGAAAATAAAGTTAAATAAAAGTTAAGTTAAAAGTTAAATAAGTTAAATAAAATAAACAAAGAAAGTAAAGTTCCTCAGGAATCAGGGGAACAATAAATTCATCTGGCCTCCCCAGGATGATTTTGATATTGTACCGTACAGCGGCATTGTTGAGGTTCTACCAGAACCAAATATGGTTTCTTCAAGGGGTCAGGAGTTTTGACATTTAATGCTGACCTCAACAAGTACACCATTATCTAAAAAAAGTGAAAAGAGAAAAAACTGTACATATTGTAAATATATATAAGTGATTTTTTAATTTTTAGCTCAAGAACGGACGCTTTTTTGTAGCGTGTTTTTACAATGTTTTTAAGACGCTCTTAAGTGAATTAGATATACTTTTAAAACATGTTTGTGCTCAAAAACTTAATAAATAATTGTTTGAGAAGAAATATAAGGCATTACCAGCTTCTTAAATCAATAAAAAAAATTTATATTCAAGGACAAGGAAATTCCAATTTTTTTGGTAAGTTGTTTCACTTTTTACGTTGTAAAAATTTTAATTTTTAATTTATTTTTACATTTTTTATATGTATTTGTTCATTGAAACCCCAGCTTTTTTATGGTGTTTCATAATAGCCCCTAGCTACAACAGGGGCAGAGATATATTAGATTTAAAAAAATGTTCATAGAAGCCCCATCTGCGGGGCTACTTTGAACAGCCACAAATAATTTTTTTTTTAAATTTTACTGTAGCATTTCAATTTTTTTTGGCATGCACAAGTTGTAGATAAGATCTGTCCATATTATATGGCACAAGAATTGATTATTTTGCATGTAAGGTTTAGAAATTATTCCCAAAAATCAAAATTTTTGTTACAAAGTAACCCCATCTGACGGTACAAAAAATGTCCATAAGGATAACATGGGAATTTTAGGGTTGTATGGTGGAAACTATATGTTTCCCAGTCATGGGAGCAGCCCCGATCATTGATGGTCGCTGAAAACACCATTTAAATAAATACCGGAATCATAAATACTGGGAAGGACAAAAATGGTTCCGTGCAAACAGTGCTTGTTTTACACAAAAGACTCTGATATACAGATCAAATGAGTATCTAATATAAACTATAACTTAACTTTAATAATTGGCACAGTCAGGGCCGCATTTAGCCTAACGGCGCCCCTAGGCACATAAAACAGTTGCGCCCTCCCTGCCGCAATTTTGGCCACAAAATATAAATAAAGTCACGATTATTTATTTATTTTTTATTTTTTTTTTTTTTATACTTGTAGTTTCAAGATGACATCCACTTAAAGTCCAAATATCTCAAAACCGGCAAATTGTATCAAAAAGTTACAAGAGAGAAAAAGTTTGACAGATTTATTAAACTAACTAAAGATACCAAGATTCTACAGATCTAACAACAAATAAAGGAGCTATGCACTACGGCGGTAAGGCTCGGACGGGAGTCATTTCACGGCCCGCATTTTTTTGAGCGGTTGCGTGTTATTGCACATTTTCTGTGTTACTAGCGGACACCTGGCGTTCCGGCCATCCACACTTTCCGTCAAAAGAGATCAGTCGTTTTAAAAACTTAATTTACTATTGCGAGCTGGGTAGAACGATGAAAATAATGTACCGACTGCCTCGGAGAGCCGTTACGGTGGGTACGGTATCTCGGAAATGTCCTGAGATTCCTTCTCCCAAATCTTTTGCAAAACTGCGGTAGGTGCGAATCGTCCAGGAGTATCCGTTGCGTGCCGTATTGCCGTAGTTCGCAGACTCTTATGAGTTTCAATGTTAAAAACTTTTAAAGATTGACGTACCGCCCATCCGTCTGTGCCATGCCGCCGTTGTGCGGGCATAGCTTATTGTTGTGTTTAAATAAAATAACCTTAATGATAATTTATTAGGAATAATCTTAATAAAATTATTACAATAAATTTTTTGCATGAATTAAAATCAAATCGAGGTTTTAATACAGAGAAATCTGAATAGCTCAGTTACTTTTGTTCAATCCTTATCTTGGTATCATTGGTTGTATAATTTATTTTGTTAAATGTTTCGTCTCCTGTAAAATATTGTTCAACTTTACCGGATTTGAAATATCTGAGTTAATTTTTTTTTAATGGTGAGCATTTTTTAAAAATATTTGGAAAATATTTTTCCCTGTAAATGAACAATGGTGTGATAAAATTTAATGCCAAATATTGAATTAATTTTATAGTGATCCGTTACGGATATAAAAATTAAGTGTAAAAAAGAAAGTGGCGGATAGAGGCTAAACAGAGCCAAAATAAAAAAAATATAGGCCTACTACAAATTTTAGATTTTTATTTTGATGTGTAGAATACAAATGTGCATAGTCAGACGGGGGCGGGGTTTAACACGTTGGCTACCGAACGTCACACATGTGACGTAATGTTAAAAGAAAACCTTAAATATAGACCAGCGTCACATATACCGTATGTGTCGCTCAAGGTGTTTCCAGTATACCGACGACACATATATGGGACGCAGTCACGGTTCAGTTAAATGACTCGCCACGCCCATTTGGTCCACTGAATTGATCTAAAACCTGTTTATCGGTCTATAGGAATGTGTGACACATGTGTGTCGCTAGGTCTTTGGGTACGACTTCAATTTTTATTTTTTACTGATTTTCAAAGTTGACCATCTTGTCTGCCCACATGTTGCCATTAGTGTTTGTTTACTACACATTCCAGATGGCGTTTTTTATTGCGTGACACATTGTCCTGAATATTTTAGTAAAAATATGTGTAGTAAAACAATTTTTCATTAATTTCCCAGCCATCCAACTCATGACACATATGTGAGACAGTCGGTCTATAGCAAACAAACAAAATACAAAATATTACTATAGACCAATGTCACACATATGAGACGCAATAAAAATGCTAAAATAGGTAGTAGTAGATATGAAACAGGGTTTCTGGGACACCTCGCACTTCCGATTTCCGACCCTCCGTAAACTTCATTTTTGACTGGTTTTGGGCCAGTTTGTTATCTGATTGTAGGCTAATTACAACCATTTTACAACATTTTACAACATTTTAAAACATTTTCTCAGGTTTTACCAAGGTGAATTTGAGAAGTGCGAGGGAAGTGCGAGGGAAGTGCGAGGGAAGTGCGAGGGAAGTGCGAGGGAAGTGCGAGGGAAGTGCGAGGGAAGTGCGAGGGAAGTGCGAGGCGCCCTCTTAACCTACCCTTGTAAACCTCATATTTGACTGGTTCTGGGCCAGTTTGCATCTGATTTGGGGTTAATTTCAGCCATTTTTCAGGTTTTTAAAATGGTGTATTTAATCCAGAAAAAAAATTAATCCAAGGAAGGGCAAGACGCACTCTTCACCGAACCCTCGTAAACCTCATATTTGACTGGTTCTGGGCCAGTTTGTATCTGATTTCGGGTTAATTTTAGCCATTTTCAAGTTTTTCAAATGGTGTATTTAATCCAGAAATTTAATCCAAGGAAGGGCGAGTCTTAACCTTTGTTGTTTTAACCTAACATAATCCTGATTTCAAAAGGATTTTCATCCACATTAGGTATTTTAAACAGCGATTTTTCAATCTGTTATCGGGAGTTTTCCGACCTTGAGGTCACACGTTTGTTTACATTGCTTATTGTGGGTAACCCCGGGGTCGATGATATCAATATTGTTTACACTTTTTATCACCACGTGGTTTTTAATCTTCCTTATTGTGGATCACTTTTATTTTTCCTAACGAATTCTGCTCTCCTGATACTTTAAACTGATTCTCTTGAATATTTGTCTTTTTGTCGGTTTATTATTATTTTAACAGTTAATACATGATTGAACTTCATGGTTCCTACAAACTTCTGACCTCTGAATATTGAAGCTAATATTTTCGAGTTTAAAATGTTATGTTTGCACCCTTTATCCCCCACATGGATTTAATCTTGCATATTTGAGTATATATGTTTCCTAACGATTTCTCCTCTCCTAATACTTTAAACCAATTTCCTTAAAAAATTGTCTTATTTTGTACAATATTTTTTACTATTATAGTTAATAAATGTTTGTTAAATGTTTGTTAAATGTTTGTTAAATTTGCTTGGTTTTAGCTAGTTTGTTGGTTCCTACCAATTTCTGATCTCTGAATACTTGAATTAATAATTTTCTTTAATTTGTGTGTAAAATGTTTTGTTTTTCATCTTTTGTCACCACGTGTATTTAATCTTACATGATTAAGCCCCAGTTATATTTTCCTACTAATTTCTCCTCTCCTAATACTTCAAAACAATTTTCCTTATTAAAATTGTCTTTTCTTTGCAAATTAATAAATATTTGATATTTAGATAGATGACTTGGGGCTTGGTAGCTCGTTCAAAGAGCCACCCCCATCTCTGATTGGTTGAAACAGGTCACGTGACAAGGAAAAGCGCTTTGATTGGTCGAAACAGGTCACGTGACAAGGAAGAGCGCTCTGATTGGTTGAAACAGGTCACGTGATGATTGTGATCATCCGACAGCTGAGCATATAAGGGGTTGGTGTTCAAGTAATATTCAGTATGCTTCGAGATCTGTCTCAATCAGGGTAAGTAATATTTAAGTAGTAACTAAGTTAAGTAAGTAGTAATAAGGTACAAGTGGTAAGGTAAGTTTATAAGTGGTGGTAAGGTAAGTGGTAGTTAAGGTACAGGTAGGTGGTGTATTGCTGATTATGTAGTAGTGCAAACTATTGTAAGATTTAACAGTAGTTAACATGGTGTTATTGTTGTGAATTGTGTCAATAACTATATTAATACTTTTACTTACCATTGG
The DNA here is from genome assembly GCA_030545055.2 of Neoaliturus tenellus. NCBI lineage: Eukaryota > Metazoa > Arthropoda > Insecta > Hemiptera > Cicadellidae > Neoaliturus > Neoaliturus tenellus. Next base: position 72,657,541 of record CM061532.1, on the reverse strand, counting down.
GTTAATGTTAATAAACTCGACCCACAATGAGGACTATAATATTTATTATTTACAATAAGAATTGGATAAGGAGTCATCTTATCAATTGCTAAAAAAAATGTCGTGTTTATATGATAAAGTGTTGAAGGGCGACTTTTGGTTTATTTGAATTAAAATTGCTTTTCTTAACCAGCGAGCATGTTATTTGTTTGAAATTACCTTTGTCAAGCAAATTTGTTATTGTGATAAAAATATTATCTTTTTAAATTTATTCTAATCTGCTTTATTATTTTCCTGTTATAGAGTGCAGCAGAAGATGGAAACAGTTAAAGTCAACTGTAAATTTTGTGCGAAGCTTATTGCGAAATCGCACATCTCCCATCATGTTAAGATTTGTCCAAAAAATCCAAATAAAGACGATTCGCGTTATAAAAAAGTAACGTGTGAAAAATGTGGGAAAACAGTTTTAAACACAAATTTCAACAGACATAAAACAAAATGCAAGCAACCAACATCATCCGATTCTCGACCGGCACAAAATGATGGACAACCCGGTACGAGCAGTAAGCATAAACAACCAGTCTGCAAGCACCCAACCACATCTCATTCTCGACCGGCACAAAATGATGGACAACCCGGTACGAGCAGTAAGCATAAACAACCAGTCTGCAAGCAACCAACCACATCTGATTCTCGTCCAACAGAAAATGATGAACAACCCAGTACGAGTGGCACACATAAACGACCAATCTGCAAGCAACCACCATCATCCGCTTCTCGTTCAACACAAAATGACGAACAACCCAGTACGAGCGGTACACATAAACGACCATCACCGAACAGAGATGATTTCGATGAACAGCCTGAAATTAAAAAGCCACGGATTGAAAATCAACATATTTCTTCAATCATTCAGAAAGTGTTTAATAGTGTCAGCATGGTTTGTTCTTCTGCTCTGAATGTGATTAAAAATCTCTTTAAACCCCCCGTTGACCTTCCGCCCGTCAGTGAAGATGAACATTGTGTAAAAGAGAGAGCATTCAACAATAGACTTTTGACTTATCAATTTACAAACTGCCGTGGTATAAAAAACCCACAGATATTTTTAAATAGATATCAAGATTTGATTGTTGGTAAGATTGAAGAACATTTGGAACAGTACAATTTGAAAGTAAATTTTTCGTTTGCTGCCAACTACAGACGGAATGTTCCTGGTGTGGATAATCAGCTGGAAATAGACACCATGTACTTTAAAACCGAGAATACAATCATATATAAGACGACCGACTTACATCAAGTGTTTAAAGATGCGAAAGCAAAGTTATTAACTCGAATGGAAGAGTTCGAGGCACGGGGGTCAGGTTGGACGCTACACGAAGTGTTGTTTTTAGAACTGGCAATAAACAAATATGTACCATTCAGAGGGTCAAGCTATATTAAACTGCCAGACGTCATTAAAAAGAAAAAAGCTGTCATAAATGTTAAAAACAATGACCAGAAATGTTTTCTATGGTCCGTACTCGCAGCTTTACATCCTGTTGGTGTACATCCAGAGAGAGTGAGCAAATACCATGAATACGAACACGATTTTGACAAAGCATTGAAAGACATTAAATTTCCTGTGAGTTTGGATGATGTGAAAAAATTCGAAAGACGCAGTGGGTTATCCATAAATGTTTATGGTTATACTTGTACAGGAGAAAATAAACTCAACGTATATCCTTTGATTGTGACTGATGATGAAAAAAATCAACATGTTGACCTCTTGTATATGAAAACGGCAAATAAATCTCACTATTGTTATATAAAAAATTTGAGTAGGTTAGTGGGAAATCAAATCAGTAGGTTTAAATGTAAAACCTTTATATGCAGGCGATGTTTACAACATTTCGGAAGAAAAGATCTGCTTCAAAGTCACAAAGAACTCTGTAAGGAACACGAAGCGGTGAAAATCAGAATGCCTAAAAAAGGTGATGTCGTCAAGTTTACCCATCATAGATGTCAGATGAAGATTCCGTTTGTCATGTATGCAGATTTCGAGTGCATACTGGAACCGATCGACACTTGTCAACCACCGGAAAACGGCACATCGTACACCAATAAATATCAACACCACGCGGCTAGAAGCTTCGTATTATACACGGTGTACACTAACGGTGATTATAAAGAACCGATAACATATTTCGGTGTGGATGCTGCTCAACAATTTGCGAAAGTGTTGAAATCTGAATTGGAAGCTATTGAAGAATTTTGTCTTGCAAACAAAAAACCCATGAACCCGCTGACTGACGAACAGAGAGAGCAGGCGGAAAAAACAAAGATATGTCATATATGCGGTAAAGATTTGGTAACTGATTTTGTCTTCGATCACGATCATTTGACGGGTGAATTTCGTGGATTAGCACACAACTCTTGTAACTTGAACTATCAGATTCCGAAATTCGTCCCCATATTCATACACAACCTGACCGGATACGACACTCATCTGTTTGTAAAAATGCTGCGTTTAGATGATAAAACCAAGATAGATGTTATCCCGAATAACGAGGAACGATACATATCCTACACAGTTGATTTCAATATCAATATAAAAGCAAGATTCGTAGATTCATTCAAATTTACCATTGACTCACTCGATACGCTGGTAAAAAACTTGGACCGATTTGTACACATAAGAAAATATGGGGGTAGTAGTTCTCAGGTGTCTATGCTTATGCTAAAAGGTGTTTATCCATACGATTATATGGACAGCGATGATAGATATTTGGAAACCAGTTTACCAAGCAAAGAAAAATTTTACAATAAACTGAACAAATGCGGGATCAGCGATTCGGACTATTCACGTGCAAAACAGGTTTGGGAGGGATTCGAGATAAAGAATATGAAAGAGTACACCTTACTTTATAATAAAGCTGACGTGTTATTGTTAGCCGATGTGATGGAAAGTTTCAGGAACATTTGCATAGAAACTTACTCACTCGACCCCGCATGGTATTTCACAACCCCGGGGCTTTCATGGAGTGCCATGTTGAAGCAGACGGGAATAGAACTTCAGCTGTTGTCCGATTATGAAATGATTTTGATGATCACCAAAGGCATCCGTGGGGGCATATCACAATGCTGCAATCGCTATGCGAAGGCGAACAACCCGTACATGCCTCTTTATAACAAAGACGAACCGACTACTTATCTGATGTATTTAGATGCCGTGAACCTATACGGATGGGCGATGTCTCAACCAATGCCGTATGGTGATTTCGAATGGGTTGATACGGATATAGATGTTATGAAGATCGACGATGAATCTGACAAAGGATATATTCTGGAAGTGGACTTGGAGTATCCCCAAGAACTGCACGATTTGCATTCCGATTTTCCTCTCGCTCCGGAAAAACGTTGCCCACCCGGTTCCAAGGAGGTTAAACTCCTTACCACTCTGTATGACAAAGAGAAATATGTCATTCATTATAGAAATTTGAAATTGTACTTATCCCTTGGAATGAAACTTACCAAGATACACAGAGTGTTGCGCTTCAGTCAGAGTAAGTGGTTGAAACCATACATAGAGTTAAACATGGAAATGTGGAAACAACAAACGAATAAATCGGCTAAACAGTTTTTCAAACTGATGAACAACTCGATTTATGGGAAAACCGTCGAGAACATCAGGAATAGAGTAGACATACGTCTGGCGACTCAGGACAAGCAGATCGACAGATGGATCGCGAAGCCGCAGTTCAAACACAGAACGATATTTTCAGAAAACCTTTCAGCGGTGCACATGAGGAAAATAAGTTTATTGTTTAATAAAGCTATCTACGTGGGTATGAGCATATTGGACATATCCAAGACACTTGTATACGATTTCCATTACAATTTTATAAAGGTGAAATACGGTGATAAAGCTAAATTGCAGTACACAGATACCGACAGCCTGGAGTATCTAATAGAGACGCCAGATTTTTATGAAGATATGAAACTGACACTCGACAGGTACGACACCTCCAACTACATGAAGTGGAACCGATTCAATATGCCCCGGGTGAATAAAAAAAAATTGGGAACGATGAAAGACGAATTCGGTGGTGTAATCGGTAAGGAATTCGTTGGACTGCGATCCAAGATGTATGCCAACTATACTTTGGAGGGTGACGAGCTAAAAAAATCTAAAGGAGTGAAAAAATCTGTTGTAAAAAATGAAGTCACCTTCGAGGATTACAAGAAATGTTTGTTCGAGCAGAAAGAACTATACAAATCGATGAACATCATAAGAAGTCACGGGCATGAGTTGTACAGCGTTGAAATGTATAAAAAAGTACTATCTACGACTGATGACAAGCGATACATCTTGGAAGACGGAATCACCAGTCTGCCGTGGGGACACTACAAGATACCCAAGGATGTCGAAGCCGAATTGCTTTTGAACAGCAACATTTCACTGGAATAGAGAGCAAGTTGTTTTTATTTGTGAATAAAAAATATTTCTTTTAATCAATATATTTTTTATTTCCAATTTCCAATTTACTGATATTATTGCTTTTTTTTGTTGGGACTTTTTTATGATACTACTTTCTTATTTTCCTACACATTTAAATCATCATCTGTACATATTCCTTTTTAATGTCATAAGTGAACATGGTCTGTGATACCACGATGACGTAGGCCGTAGTGCCTTTATCAGCTACCGGACCGGAAACCGCGTTTGTAAAATCCAATTCGATTTGGATATCGTTTCTTTTTCTCTCGGTCGAAAACGGATGGAGATGTGTGTCTATCACCATCACCGGGTATTTGTTGATGAAATCGTTTATATTGAGATATACATCATCGTTTTTGAACATGACTTGTCTCATCGAACAGTAACTGTCGTATAGCAGCCTGTACGTTTTATCCGTGATATTCAAATTCTGCTGCTCCTGCGGGTACCGTTGTCCGTTTATTTTCACATGGAAATTCTTTATGTTTACACTGTCAAACTGACCGGGGTCTTTGGTCTGATCGTTCTTACGACTCGTCTGTAAACCGATTATCACAAAAACCGGATTGAGTATGTTCCGGTAGAGATTCGTTATGTCGAACGTGTAATTGGAGCCTATCACACCGAATTTTTCAATACAATCCCAGCGGAAATATTCATATACCAATTCGCCTTTCTCGCTCAATTTCTTAAGCCCATCGATGAGCACGGCTTTCTTGGAGGGGTCGTAATCCACGAGGGGAACTTTCAACACGAAACTCGAAATTTTTATTTTTCCCTCCGCTGCGTCAACAGCATTGGCGCCGGAACCTTCAGTCCAGCGATAGATGGCATCATCGTCTTCCGCGCGGGTGAACGTTATTTCAAATCCACCCTTGTACATGGGATACTTTAGACTGTCAAAAAAGCCCAGACCCAGATGGGCCAGCGTTCCCAGTGCTTCGAACTTGCCGCCGCCCTTGTCGTAAACCGATTTGAATCCGCTGCTGTAGTACGTGTTTTCCTCCGATCTGCTGTACGTGGTCAACCCTTTGATGGTGCTCGTGATACCGACTTTATCCACGGAATCGATGACTTGGTTGTGTTTTTTCAATTCGATACTCTTGAACAAATAAGCCGCAAAATTGTCCACGAGTTTGATGGGGTCCGTGCTGGCGTAACTAGCGCCAGTGGATTTCTTGACAACATCACCTTGGATGTGAAACAATATCCTGTTGTTGTAAAACGAATCCCCGTGGTCCAGTTTGAATGTGGTGAAATTATTGGGTGAATTAAAGTGCAAATCCGATACCGGTAGGACCGTGACGTATTCGCATCTCGCTATCTTATCCGATGCCTCTTCGTAATATTTCTCCATTCCTAATATAGGTTTTACGGTTTCCGATTTCCAATGAAAAATGTAAAAAATGTAGCGGAAAGCAATAAAAAATAAAAAACACCGAATTCCTCATCGCTTAATAAAATCGGCTACTTGAACAGTTTTACGTTTTTGTACATGTTCAAACGTCTCAACCCGAGATTTCGAAAAACCCTTTTATCTACACCTTCAACATTTTTTATTACATCCAAACATCGCTCTACGTAGTCGAGACCCTTCGGCTGAGAAACCAGTTTTTCCATCTTATCGTGTATGAAGTTTACGATGGCGATTTTTTCATTGTGAAAAGCGTTATTGCCGGCTTCCTCTTCGGCGCGAATAAACTTTAATCTTTCAATCAATTTATCATCATCATCGATGTATTTGTACTCGACAGGGGCGTGTGAATCTATCAACAATCCGCTGCCCGATGACTGTTTAAATTCTTTCCAGATCTCACTGATCAAATTCACCCATTTCCAAGACTGACTGGACCTGGGACGTTTCAACTTTGGATCGTTGTTCTGAAAAATCGCATCGGATTTTATCAGTATATCCTTGTAATTATTAAAGTCCTGGGCTGTGAAAGCACCCGCACTTATGAGTCTTTCTCGCGTCGTACCCTCGCCCGGAGACGATACTCTGATTTCCGCTTTCGTCAACAGACTCCACAATCCCGGTGTGCCGGCATATCTATCACCGGTGCTGTCTAATATGACATCATCATTTTCAATCGTAATAGTCTTCGATCCGATGGCCAGTTTGTTCAAGTTGAAATCGTAGCGTATACCGAAAGATCTATCGTTGCTGGTAGCGAGATGTTGTTTGGCGATATCCCCAATATCTTGCCTTTCAGTGAATTCGCGGATCGAACGGTTTATCCTGCCTTCGTCTGGCGATTCTATTTCCGACGGTAAAGGATCGATGTGTGGTGATTCTCCGGGTGGAGGTGATTCTCCGGGTGGAGGTGATTCTCCGGGCGGAGGTTCGAGCACATCTTCATCTTCACGAGGTAAAGGCACCTTACGCGCCACCATCAATTCTCGACCCGGTGTACTGAAAGCGCGGGGTCTAAAAATGTCTTTTTTTCGTTGTATAGTTTTTGACACGGACAGACGTTGTGGTGGTGACTTTTTATCTGAACCTTGCTCCTTGATCGCTTTGACGACCGGTTCCTGTCGCTTTTCAATCTCACGTTTTTCTTCAACTTCACGAATCTTTACTGCTTGGGATTCACTGACCAATTGGTTTTGCAATTTATCCAATTTTTTTGCCTCCTGTACAGTTAAAGGTTTATGTGTAGATATCGGTATGAAAGGAATTTTTGGTGCATATTGCTCACGTATCGGTGGATGTTTGCGAAACAATTCCGCTCGCTCTTTCACTTGTTCTTTTCGGATTTCCTCATTTTCCGCGACCCATTTTTCTTGTAGTTTTTCAATTTTTTTACCCTCGTCCGCAGTCATCTCGTCGGGCCACATTTTGTCGGCCAACTTGTGTTTTTTAACTAACGTCTTGACAATCTCTTTATCGCTTTTCCTCTTCATCGTACTAATATAGGTGGTCGGGTTTTTTGTAGCAAATTTTATGTTTGATTATCAAAATACAAAAGTGACAAAAATTTTCACAAAAATTTTGAATCGAATAAAAAACGTCCGACAACGTTTTGATTAAAAAAATAACGTTTACACATCGATTTTGGAAAACGTTCGCGGACGTTAATTATTAAAAACAGCGTTTAGAAATCGATTTTAAAAAACGTTCGCGGACGTTATTTATTAAAAACAGCGTCTAGAAATCGATTTTCGAAAAACGTTCAGGGACGTTATTTATTAAAAACAGCGTCTAGAAATCGATTTTCGAAAAACGTTCGCGGACGTTATTTATTAAAAACATTTTTCATATTGCACATGTATTTTCCACACCGCGCTTTTTTCATCATATTTACGGAGAGAAACCCATAAGGCTCATTCCAACACTTGTTGCATATATTTTCAAATTCACCGAAAGTCATGTCCGATCCCACGAAATCGTCGTAAATCCGTTTGGTGTAATGTTTATTCTGTTTGAAGACACAAAGGAAATTTATATTATTCCGTATGACTTGCATGTCCACTTTGCCGTAACTCTGGCTCAGGTAGACGCATGAAATCTTTTTATGCCTGCCTCTGATAAAATAGTCTTTAATACCCTTTTGCTCTTCCATCAGACAATCGTCGAATATCACAAGTGAGTTATTCTTGCACTCGTCCACCGCCGGCAGTTCATCGCAATTGTTGAAGAAATACGCGATTCTCTTTTTATACTTTTTCTCCGCGTCCGCATAGGTTTTTCTCAGCTCAACATAAGCCGGCTGTTCTATGGATTTACTGAATACGTACAAGTTTTTAAATATAATACCGTTTTTATTGTAAATGAAATTGAGCAGTAAATTGGTTTTGCCGCTGCCTGAAGAACCCACTATGAGACATCGCAAAGGGCTGGGCAACAGGTTGTCTTCGAATGCCTCTTTGTAATATGAAACTATATCCATCACTATGTGGGTGAAACGACCTCTGGACATTAAGTAAAAAATGAAAGCGGAGAAATTATTTCAAAATTTAATTATTTTTTAAAATTGACGACATTGGAATTATTCACAAAACACACATGTCTTTCATTGCATTTTTTACAGCTCTGATAAAATCGAAATCACCATAAACCGATATACAATTCGTTTTTCGGTCGTGATCATATCGGACGCCCACTTCATCCATCATTTTTAAAATCTTGTTAATCAAGTTACCGTCGGGGATATATTCGACTTCATAACAATAATCGAACTCGCCAGTCACAATTTGCTCCTTATCAAAATATTTACTTTGTATATCAATGTACTTGTATTGCTTTACGTCGTCTTCGTTTTTACGTGCTTTGAGAATAGACAACACGTGATGGATTCTATTACTCTTTACCAGCGCTTTCAACCTCTTATTATCGTCTATCAGATTTTGTAATCCATAATGATCTTTTCGTAACGTTGGCAACAGTTCCTCTAACATCCATTCTTTAAACTCTTCATTTTTATTTTTACTCGCTCCCAATAGAGAACAAACACCCGAGTCGTCTATATATGCAGTATCAGGATGTTCATCGGCGAAACGGAGAAAGTTGTCGTGTTCTTTTAACTCTAAATATTTAATAATATGCTTTTTGCTAATATTGTCATAAATGGCTTTCCTAGGTCTCCTATATCCAAGTATTTTAGATACATCATTTCCTCTAAACCAGAATTTATTATCAGCATCGAATATAATGGTAATTTCATCTTTTCCAAAACTAAAACTATTATTCACAATGTCTATTTCATTATTCATTTTGTCTAATATATAAATTGACATTTTTAATGTTGTTTTTTATTGTTGAAAAGATGGTGAAAAAATGTATTTACCATTATTATTTTGCATATTTGAATTTACCATTAATAGTCCCCACGCCGGACTATCTAAATAAAAAATGCAATTCAATAGTCCCCACTCCGGACTATCTAAATTCAATAGTCCTCATGCCGGACTATCTAAATACAATAGTCCCCACGCAGGACTATCTGAAATTCAATAGTCCCCATGCAGGACTATCTGATATTCAATAGTCCCCACGCAGGACTATCTCATACAATAGTCCTCACGCAGGACTATCTGAAATTCAATAGCCCCCACGCAGGACTATCTGAAATTCAATAGTCCCCACGTAGGACTATCTGAAATACAATAGTCCCCGCCCAGGACTATCTGAAATTTAATAGTCCCCACGCAGGACTATCTGAAATGCAATAGTCCCCATGCAGGACTATCTGATATTCAATAGTCCCCACTCAGGACTATCTCATACAATAGTCCCCATGCAGGACTATCTGAAATTCAATAGTCCCCACGCAGGACTATCTGAAATTCAATAGTCCCCTTGCCGGACTATCTGAAATTCAATAGTCCCCATGCCGGACTATCTGAAAAATAAAAACAATAGTCCCAGCACAGGACTATCTGAATAATACCTAAAACATTGTACGTTGTAATTCTTTCTCGTAGAACCCTCCAATTATATCTTCACCAGTTTCATCCGCAATCTTATAAGTCGTGGGTCTCGTGTTTAAAACTTGCTTGATTACAAAAATCTCGGACGTCCAGTTCTGTTTGTATTTATTCGCGAAAACATCTTTTTTCGCCGTAATGCGGACTCTGTCTCCCACATCGAATTTCGCCTTTTTACGGGGTATTTTATTTTCCAATTCGTTGTACATTTTTAATAATGCCTGCTCGTTGCCTTTATTCACATCCGCAGGCCTCATTTTTATAGTATGGTGGAAATCGTGTTTGTTGTATTCGTCGGTCAATTCTTGCAATATGTCGTGCCACTTGTGCGAATTTCTAACTTGGAATTTTACTTTCAACTTCTCATTTAACGTTCTGTGATATCTTTCGATAATTGCGGATTTCTCCTCGCTCTCGGTGTGGTACAATTTAATGTTGTGTTTTTTCAACAACTTGTTAAAATGCGTATTTTTAAACTCTGTCCCTTTATCGGTGTGTAAGAGTTTAGGTGGTGAATGACCGTCATTTTTGGCCCTGGCAATTATTTTTTCAAAAGCTGATGACACATCCGGACCATCTTTTTTCTTCAAAGGCTCTGACCAAACGAACTTACTGAACGTGTCGATCACATTTAAAATGTATTTATACCACTTGTTTTCCCTAGCATATTCTTTCAAAATCAACAGATCGGCCGCCCACAAATCATCGATACCTTTCGTGACGATTCGGCGTTTTATAAACTTTTTCACGACGGGTCTGTGCAGCTCTTTAGCTTCCAAAACTTCCGGCGGGTCTTTGATAAACGAATTTCTCTTACTGCCGCATATCGCACAATTGGATGTCGCAAGCCACCTTTTATTTCTCGTTTTGACCGTTTTGACATCCGTGGATGGTGTGTTTGTTTTACAATTTCTGCAATGCAATTCCATGTCTAATAATGCGCTGCTACTTTTAAAGTCAAATAAAATATTTGCAAATGCAAAGTCGTTTAAATAAATTGTACATTTGCGTAGATTGTGTGTTATATGTATAGGATAAGAAACGAGATGCAGCACAGACATAAAATCCAGTTGACCAAGGGTCAAAAGAATAAGTTGCGTATCGCTTATAAAAAGCAGAAACTCGCTATTTTAACTTTGAACAGAGATCAGTTGACGAACGGGAATGTCGAGGTGATGTTGACGGACGAACAACATAAACAAGTGTTGAGAGCCATAAAACACAATAAAGGCTTGAGATTGATATTGAGCCATTCGCAGTTGAAGAACAACATTGAAGGGGGTCTACTGAAAGAGATTCTGGAGTTGGCGGAAACGAGTATCCCCTATTTCAAGAAATTCGCTTCACCCCTGATCAAAGACAAAGTCGCACCAGCTATAAAAGATAAATTCGTTCCGTGGCTGAAAAAGATGATCGACGACGAGTTGGATACAATTATAGAAAAAGATCCGTCAGGTGCCGGATTAAAACAAATGATAAACAACCGACTCAATGCGGCTTTGAACGATGTACGGGTAAAAAAAAATAATTCCGTTGACGTTGAGCGATCTGGAAGTGTGGGCCAATAAATTGAAATTGAAGAATTTTCGCGGTGTTTTCAGACGAGAGCTTTTACCTGATGTACCTTGGAAAAACGAGTGCGGTATAATCAATCTCGGTGATCTGGACACACCCGGAACACATTGGACGTGTTATTATAAAAATGGTAAAAATGTAATTTATTTCGATTCTTATGGAAATGCGCCACCACCTTTGGAGTTGGATAAATACATGAGAAGTTTTGACATTCGCTATAATTCGGACCGATTTCAAGATTATGGCGATCCGCCAATCTGCGGGCATCTGTGTTTAGAAGTTTTAAGGCAGTTTTCAAATGGAAAAACATATGATGAAGTCAAAGACATTTTAAATAAAAATAAATACGCCTGGCTCGGGTGGTTCGACACTTTTTTACGATGCCCCCGTCAATAAATTGTTTATACCATTTTTATTTTTTTAATAATTTATTACCACCCGAAAATCTGTTTTCCTAATATAGAAATGTCGTCATTTAGATCACCAAGTCAAACTAACCAGTCAGAAGCATGGAACCTGCTTTCCATGGAGCCCAGAGAACCCAAAGGGGTTTTGACTGACAAATTCATCATGAGGTTCGATCGGTATTTGAACTGGGATCTGCTCTCTTCCCATTATGATTTTCCAATCGAGATGTTGCGGATGTACCCGCACAGAGTGAATTGGGCCAAGTTGTTGAGGCGTATTAAATTTTCGGAGGAATTCCTAAGAGAGATGGTCCCCCATTTCGATGAATGTTGGGGTATCCTATGCAAATATCAAACGCTGTCTGAAAAGTTTATTTACGATTTCGCAGGTAAAATCGATTGGAATTACGTGTTGTTGTATCAAAATGTAACTAGCAGATTTTTGGACGAACACAAAATGTATTTTGATGAATCCTAGTTGAGTGGCTCAGAGATATTTAAAATAAAATCCCGAATTCGCGTGGATCGACCGGTTTGAATATTTTGTATTTAATATTTGCGGGATGAATAAAAACTAGTTGCTGTTTATTTTTTTTATATAAAACCATTATGATGTAAAACATTTTTCCTAACATAGAAATGACGACTTTTAGACTATCAGGTACGACTTCACAACTGACCTTGAACTTGGAACATCCCATTCACTTGGATGCTGAGTACAAGCTGGCACTCACCGGACTTTTCTGCGAATACAACTTTTATAATTTATTTGAGGGTTGTAGTGTTTTGTTTGACGGTGGAACGAAAATCGGTTTCGGTAAAGGTTTTTGGACATTTGATGCCATACAGAAACACATACAAAAAGGCGTGGATCCGCTGTTACGCGGTAAAACAGATGATAAAAAGAATAAAGTCACGGTCGTTTCAATACTTAAAACTACGGGGTACCGGGTGAAAATCACTTCACCTATAAAATTTCACATGGAAAATCCGCTGCGGCGTTTGCTGGGTTTCGATGAAATTGATGCCCCCGAATACTTGGACACGTACAATGCGAAAAAACCGCACAACATAAGACCATGGGACTTGATTGAAGTCCACTGTGATATCGTGGAAAATTGTTTTGTCAATCATGATGAGCATTGGCACAAACACAAAGAGTCTTCGGTGTTGTATAGTTTCTTTCCATATGGTGAATTTGGTAATAAAATTGCTGTGATGCCGCGGCCGCCGCATTACGTGTCGTTGAAAAAAGGATTGAATAAAATCCAACAAATCAACATTTACATTACAGACCAAAATAATAATTTATTGCAGATGTTCGATTCGAATGTGCATATTTATTTGGAGTTGATTCGGGTGTAGTATTTTTTAATTTATTGAAAATCGGCTGTTTCTATTTTTTATTTGACGCCGCAAAACGTTATTCCTTGTATAGGTAAAAATGAACGGTCCTAACTTTAATGATTTACTGAAAGAAATCAATGGAAAGTCTTACATCAGGGTGGGTGACCTGGAAGTCGGTAAAAAATATTTTGTGGAAAATATGGATAAAATCTCTTCATCATACGGTATGAGAATATTAGTCACATGCGATGATGTGAAATTCTATCTTCCCGAAAGCTGGAATGACAGGTTGACGAATAACTATATCAAACAACTGTTGAATTTTAAGGGGAAACTCTATGTGCTGTACAACGGTAAAATAACACTTTCAGATAATAAATTCAAGCACAGTATCGAGTTTAAGGTTGACGAATAAAAATAGTTTTTAAAAAACATAATTTAAATACATTTTTGAAAATGCCCCGTTTTATTTATTTGATGTGGAAATCCGTTATGCATGCATTAGGAATCAATAATGGCTGAAAGCTACGGTTATTATTGCTTGACTGAAAAAGCATTTGAACCGTACAACGGATCATCTGATGCGGCCGGTCTTGATCTGAGAAGTGCGTATGATTATGTTGTACCGAAACGCGGTCAACAGTTGATAAAAACTGACTTGACTTTCAAATTCCCAGATGGGTGCTACGGGAGGATAGCGCCAAGATCTGGCTTGGCTTTAAAACATTGTATAAGTGTAAACGCCGGTGTCATAGACCGGGACTATACGGGGAATGTCGGTGTTATCTTGATGAACAATTCTGATACCGATTTTCATGTGAGTCGTGGAGATAGGATTGCGCAGATCATCTGCGAGATGTACAAAAAGCCGCCGTGTATCAGGTTGGACAAAGTCGAACAGACTGAACGTAAAGACGGCGGATTCGGAAGCACCGGTGTAAACTGATTAAACTATAAAAAATGAAAATGTCTTTTTTTTCATCCTCAGACATAACGGCAGTTGTCTGGATTTATAACCATTTCATGTTGAATATCAAGTAGAAGAAAATCAATTAAATGTTTAAAAATAGAGCTTAAGAGGGCATTTCGTTGGTGCCTGGATTAAATCTAAGAACAACCTCGGAAATCCTAAAATGTGGTGAAAATGCCTAATGAAGATGAAAATCCTTTTGAAATCAGGATTATGTTAGGTTAAAACAACAAAGGTTAAGACTCGCCCTTCCTTGGATTAAATTTCTGGATTAAATACACCATTTGAAAAACTTGAAAATGACTAAAATTAACCCGAAATCAGATACAAACTGGCCCAGAACCAGACAATTATGAGGTTTACGAGGGTTCGGTGAAGAGTGCGTCTTGCCCTTCCTTGGATTAATTTTTTTTCTGGATTAAATACACCATTTTAAAAACCTGAAAAATGGCTGAAATTAACCCCAAATCAGATGCAAACTGGCCCAGAACCAGTCAAATATGAGGTTTACAAGGGTAGGTTAAGAGGGCGCCTCGCACTTCCCTCGCACTTCCCTCGCACTTCTCAAATTCACCTTGGTAAAACCTGAGAAAATGTTTTAAAATGTTGTAAAATGTTGTAAAATGGTTGTAATTAGCCTACAATCAGATAACAAACTGGCCCAAAACCAGTCAAAAATGAAGTTTACGGAGGGTCGGAAATCGGAAGTGCGAGGTGTCCCAGAAACCCTGTTTCATATCTACTGGTAGTTCTGAAATAAATTTTTGTTCCAACTTTTATGAGCAAATATATATATTACACATCAAATTATATAAAAATAGTAAAACAAAATTGTTGGTCTCTGGGTTAGTATTTGTCACAATGACTCGGTCTGTGGTGAGAGTATCGACTACTAGGATCGGTCTGCTGGGAACTCCCAGCGACCCGACTTTGCAACCGTCGGTAGCCAACGTGTTAATGACATACTATATACACAAATATATATTGTGATATTTTAAATAAAACAAATCCTCTAAAATGTACGGTATTGTATCATATTATACTTTCGCAGTAATTGGCATATATTCCTCACTGTTACTTCACTTCTTCAAAAATTCAATATTGAAGTGAAACATTGACAATACCATATTGTATTGAAAGAAAAATGTGTGTAACCGCTGGTTTGAAATGAATAATAACTGTTGGTACGGTCAAAACTTTATTTGGATGATGTAAAATAATACCCTCGTCGCAGCAGACCTGCGTACTCAGCGAATTTACAAATTAGTAATATTAATTTTGACCAGCTAAACTTGTAAACAAAATTTCATGACGTGCTCATAAATAGGGAAATAAATGTCTATTCTCCTTAAGATAAATATAGGGAAAGAGTATGCAGGTATGCTGCCATGGGGGACACTAAAAGTAGGTTTTTAGCATAGAAAAAATTTATTTCGACCATATAAAGACATATAGTAAGTTTCATCAATATCTGTCCATAAATAAAAGAGTTTGCCTATTCTCCATATGATTAACATGGGAAAAGAGTATGCAGGTTTGCTGCCATGATAAGTACAAAAACCAAGATTTTTTACCTTAAATGGATGAATCTCAACCAAATTAAGCTAAATACCAAGTTTCATCCAAAAATATTGGTTAATAAGTGAAATATTAACACATCCTTATTCTCCATAAGATTAACATTGGAGCCCCAAAAGACAATGTACTGTCTTTAGACTTTGTAATATCTCGGTAACCAATGGAGATAGAGCAAAGCTTCAAAATACTAAATTGTGTGTTTTTTTTGAGCTAAATCCAATGGTCAAAATAAAAATTTAAAATATTTAAAATTTACATATGAAAAATGCAAAAAATCCATATTTGGGGTACAAAACCCCCTAAAACTACCCCTTCCGGTAGGTCGATATGTCTGGTTTTCGAACTCATCCGAATAAACGTAGGATTACACATCTCTACCAAATTTGGTGTCGATTGGACCATTTTTACGAGAGTTATCGTGTCTAGGGACACATACATATATACATATATATATATATACATATATATATATATATAAATTTTAATGACTATTATTTTTGGTCTCTGGGCACCTAAAAACGAAAAAGTAACATGGTCCCGGGCTTCTTACCATGAGACCTACGGTAATAGCTTATTCCCTATGGGAAATTCGCTAAAAATGATTTGTTTCGTTTGGCCGCCGCGCCGCAAGCAACGCAGAAATGTCTGCACGAGCCTTGCGTAGCGTCGCCCTATTTTGCAGGCGTTTACACGACAATAATTACGCGTATGAATACCAAATTTCCCCTTTTTAACCCCTCGAAATTTTGCGCCCCCTAAAATTTTGCGCCCTAGGCCTGGGCCTAGCGGGAAATGCGGTACTGGGCACAGTTTCTGAATGCCAAGATGAAGGTCTAATACTTCTTCTTTGAGAAAATCATTACAACATTTTTCTTCCTTATGCCTTACCCTCTCCTCAGAAGCTGCCACCATCCCCGAGCGCCACCGTTTTACTTTCATTTCATGTTGATATCGAAAAGCCAGCACTTTAGGGGGTTATGTTTTTTCTAAACAGCTTGTCGGGACGTACTTGTCTCACATTTTACTATATTAAACTTAGTTTTTAAGGTACGGTAGCACTTTTTTCAACCCAGTAAGGAATAAACTAGGCTCTCACCCGCACTGGGTAATTTTAATTTGATATTTGTACTTTATGGGACCCATTAAGTCAAGTAAAAGTAGATGCAAATTTATAAATAATAAATCAAATACGGTAACCCAATTAGAAGTAGGAAGTGGTGAAAAGAATATTGATTTCTATTAAATAAAAACACATATTTTTAATATACTGCAACCTTGTCATTTTCCATATTTTACAGTACTTTAACTGAAATTTAAAACCTAAATTACATTGTTTTCAGAGCTCAAACAAATTTAATTGAAACCTGGAAGTACAAGCCAATTACAGCTGATTTATAAGAATGTTCATTGGTAATGAGTCAATGAGGAAACATCTCAAAACAATTGGACTTGGCCAGTCTGACTAATGCAGATTCTGTGCAACAGAGGTAGAATAGGTTGAACATAGTTTTTATTCCAGATTTCCATACGAATATTGAAAGTCATAGGGAAGATAACACTGAGGCCGGTGGAAGTAAAGAAAATGAGCTTCCTCTAGTTGCTACGATTAGCAAAGAGCCTTCATCTGCTGGTCTGAGTTGAAGGGGTGTTACTACAATAGGATTTGTATTCATACGCTGAATTGGCTTACAATCTTAACTTTTAGCTTTAGGATCATTTTCAGGATAAGCTAGTACATAAACAACATTTTAAAATAATGTATGATAATATTGTAAAAAATGTATAATGTAAAAGCTGTTACCTCAAACAGTTGGTCAGTATCACTTCCAGCAATCTGGGCGATAGAGTCGACACTCGGCTGAAAAAAATGTTATTACATATTTTTGTAAGTGATTTAAATCCTGACCTAAAGTAGGCTAAAAACACTAGAAGTAAGCTAAATAATGTAGCCTAGAGAAAGCAGGAGGGATTGAGTATGTCGATATTAGCTGAGTACTGTATTGGGTACAGTGGCGAACTAAATTTTTAAAACTTGTTTTATAAAATCAACTCTTTATAGCCTAGGCTACCGTCAGATGGGGCTACTATGAACTATGGGGCTACTATGAACAAAAAGTAAAAAAACTTTTTGACTTGGTATAATGCCCATTAAATGTGTCATATCATCCTTGTAATACGCATTTTCTGATTCCTTGGTTCTTCTACTTTCAGAATATGTAATTAAATAAAATATAATATTGTATACAAAAATTGAAAAAAATATTAAGTGAGACTATGTTTTTTGACGAAAAACCGATACCACCCAAACTCTTTTATGTAGAACAGAAACCACAAAAGATTGGGTCCTCTAAGTATTTTTTATAATACTTTGGTTAATTGGGATAAAATTCTTACCACTTAAAAATTTTTGAATTAATTAATAAAATTTAATTTTTTTGTTAAAAAATTTTTGCACTTTTTAGAATGCACATGGGGCTACTTTGAACAAAGGGGCTAATTTGAACAAATTTATAATATTAGCAAATAATCACATGTTATTAAGAGCTTAAAAAGAGTTTAAAGACCTAAAAGAAGCACAGAAAGGACAGACACAAGTAAGAAAAAGCAAAATGTTACCAAGAAATGTAAAAATTGGGAAAACTTTTCCTCAGAGGACTTATCGAGTGTTGAGTAAGATAACGACTCCGTTATGGACGCAAGTTTTGGGTTTTTTATCCTGAAAATGACTTAGGAATCCAAGATTCACAGTCCATCCCAGGAACTAGTAAAGGTACCAGTATAGAGATTTGAAGAGTGCATCAGCTCCAGAATTCAGTACCACTATAGGCAGTGATACTAACAGGCCACCACCCGGCTCATGGGGTGTTGTTTTTAAATTTTATGTTAGCATTTAAATTTTTGTTGACATGCACAAGTTGTAGATAAGATCTGTCCACATCACATGGCACAAGAATTGATTATTTTGCATGTAAGGTTTAAAAATTATTCCCAAAAATCAAAATTGTTGTTACAAAGTAGCCCCATCTGACAGTACTGGAAAAATTAATACACCCGTCGCAGCAGACCTGGGTACAATGAAATTTGGAATGTTTTATTTTTCCCATATTCACCATGGGAAAGAGTATGCAGGTATGCTGCCATGGGGAACACTGAAAGTAGGTAGCCTATTTTTAGCACAAAAAAAATTATTCGACCATATGAAGTCACACTAATAAATTTCATCAATAACTTATCTGTCCATAAATAAAGGAGTTTATATATTCTCCATTGGATTAATATGGGAAAAGAGTATGCATAGGACACAAAGTCAAAATGTTGTTATAATGGTCACATTTTTAGGTGGACCCACTCTAAATTTCAAACAGGGCTTAGGATAAACTTACTGACATTTAAGTTATCTAATAAGATACCGTACTTAACATAATAGGCCTAATCAACTAAGGTGAGTTGTGAATTATTGTAAGATATAACTAGGAGTGGGTTATTATATTATCGAAAAATTGTGTGTGACGAAAAATTGACTAGGCCTATATTTCATTTTAAAGAGATGAAATTGAATTTACCTGTTGCTGTAAAGCAGCCTTGTGAGACTCTAAAATATAACTCTTCTCATTTACCTCCGTTTTCGCACTCATTTTAATTATGTATTAAAAGGATAAATATAAATATCTAATAAGCAATTTAATTCATTATCCACCAGCAATCCAAAACACAATGAATGGTCCTACATAAGAGACGGAGACGTGACTAGGCTACAGCCTTTGCCTTCAGTCAGACAGGCGTCTATTTCCCTCCGTTGTCATTTTGTGGGAGGACAAATTCGGAGGAGGAGTGGGGGTAGCGCCGACAGTGTTACCAACGCCGCAAATACCACGCACGGCCATCACGGACAATGCTGAACATCTGAGGACCTTGTTTAAGAGAGACCCAGACAAAAAAATGATACCGAAGGCCGTTATTATTAATAAATTTTAATATTTAATTAATTAATTTAGAAAAGTTAGTGAATTTTTTTATGTTTTAAAATGAAAATTTAAAACTTATCTGTTATGTGCTTTCGTGACAACCCATGATGTAATAGGCCTATAGAATTTAGAGGAGGAATATTTTCAGAACAACGTAAAACAAATAAGTTTTTGATTAATTCTTCAGATTAATAATATTATTGAGTTAACACAACAAAAATTATTATTTATTATAAATCTGAAAAATTAATTTAAAACGTATTTGTTTCACTAATCTCTAATATTAATATTTTTATCGTGTTAACACAGTAAAAATTAATATTGTTAGAAATCTGAAGAATTAATTTAAAACGTATTTGTCTTACGGCTGTTCTGAAAACATTCCTCCTCTAAATTCTATAGGCCTATTACATCATGGGTTGTCGCGGAAGCACATAACGGACAAGTTTTAAATTTTAATTTTGAAACATAAAAATCCACTAACTGTTCTAATTAAAATAATTAAATATTACAATTTATTAATAATAACGATCTTTCGTATCATTCTTTTGTCTGCGTCTCTCTTAATAGTAAAAACATGGTCCTCAAATGTTCAGCATTGTCCGTGATGGCCGTGCGTGGTATTTGCGGCGTTGGTAACACTGTCGGCGCTGCCCCCACTCCTCCTCCGAATTTGTTCTCCCACAAAATGACAACGGAGGGAAATAGACGCCTGTTTCAGTCAGTGCCTGTGAGCCTGTGCTTTCTCCCTTCTCCCGTTCTCCCTCTCCCTCTCCGTCTGGGGTCTGTCTGGCGTCTCCGGCGTCTGCTGAGCGTTGCCGTTGCCGTTGCCAATCTTGCTATTGCCAATGCCAATAGCATTTTATCAAATTACCCTCAGTCCTTGCAAAAATTACCCTCTAATACTCTCGAAAATACCATAAATGCCGGATAATCGCTAAATTTACCCACAACCTCAGTTGTTCCGTTGTTCGCAATTAATTGCATACAATGTGATTAATAAGTGTACCGGCTAATTTATTGGAAATCCATTGTATAAATTGAACAAACAATAAGTGAAAACTAACATTGGTTTTACATTTTTTATGTAAGTATATTCCTTTGCTTTAATTAGGCTTCCCATTATTTTACAGGACCAAACCGGGACGCCCAGTTGAAACCCACCCGCACCCCAAGGTCTCTAGAAGTGTAGAAGAAAAAGCATCAATGGCATAACATCGTGGGGTCTCATAATAGCTACGCTCATAGCAACTACAATTTGAATGTTGACATAGGTACTAAAATGGCAGTGTGAATTAGCGCCTACACTCGTAGGCGCTGGTAGAACATTTCAAATTTGTGTAGGCGTTAACGAGAATATGACCTACGAGGTAGCCCGTGCGCAAATTGCGCATTTTATGATTCTGTATGAGTGAATAATAATAATAATAATAATAATAATAATAATAATAATAATAATGGTTTATTGCCATAGAATACATTGTTAATACAGTGTGTAGCAAACGTCAAATATCGTACATCTTGTAGTCTTTCTTATAAATAAAAATTCAAATCTTCATGAGAAAACAGCCAAAAGAGAAATAATATAAAACATAACAAATAAAAATAAATATTAAAAAAACTAAAAAACCCCTTGGGAACTGGAGATTTGTTTCGCCCCCCCCCCCCCCCCCTTATCCCTTTATCCCCAGTGGTGGGCCACAGTGAAACTCACCTTCAGTACGTGAATGTTGATTATGAAGTGACAGAGATCTATTTTTGTTTACTATCTGACTTTTAAAATTCATCTGAAGGTAATCAGCTGTTAAATTACAATTCACATTAAAGAACTTGCAACAAAAGTTGGTCAACATTTTAAAGCGCCCTCTAGAAATAAATCAAAGGCGAGGGAACGAAGCCCAAAACAATGTGATCTTTTTTAATTACGATTCGTCACTGCGGTATAACCTAAGCCTTAAAATGACACCTCAATCTTAAAAATCGGTTCAGTAGGTCGAGAGAAAAAGGGACAAAACAGACGAAACCCTTATAGAAATAAGAAGATAGATACTTTTTTAGAACATTGATTTTGACTGTTCGATTTGTAAAATATATTTAAATTGTAGCAACTAAAAGTGAAAAAAGCTTTTAGGTCCGACAAATTTCTGTATATATCGATTAGCAACTACTCTACATAGCCACTAAAATTGAATTTGTAACATAGCGCCTACAGAGTCGTTCGGAGTGAACAGCTCTATTACAGAGCAGCTCTTTTGAACGACTTCCCTGCCATGACATCTGCAACCAGCAGGGTTGCCAAGAGATGGATATTTTCCCTGCTTTTGGGGATTTTATGGGGCTTGCTGGGATAAGCGGGAATAATTATGATGTTTTATGGGGTTTTTATGTAGGATGATGAAATTTCCAATTTGAGCTGTTGCTCTCTAGAAGGAATGTAAAGATAATGAACGAACCATTAAAGATTCGTTCTTTTATCTACCGCTCATTATTGTAGGCGCTATCGAGAAACTGAGATGTTCGGTGCTATCGAGAATTTAAGAAATCTAACAACAACTACGTAAAAACGAAATAGTCTACTAGCAACTACACTTTAGCGGCTGCGATATCGTAGGCACTAACGAGAAATTTTAATAATTGTGTAGGCGCTAATCGAATATTTAAATTTTCATTTTTCCCGCCTTTTTGTAGTTGCTATGAGAACATTCAGTTTTAGTTGCTACGTTTATTTTCACTTTGTAGTTGCTACTTGCGTAGCTACTAAGATACCCCGTC
Source organism: Neoaliturus tenellus (assembly GCA_030545055.2). Lineage (NCBI taxonomy): Eukaryota > Metazoa > Arthropoda > Insecta > Hemiptera > Cicadellidae > Neoaliturus > Neoaliturus tenellus. The sequence goes on along the minus strand of CM061532.1, from coordinate 72,635,044 downwards.
CATAACATAACTTCTTCCTAAGGTCAGCTGAATCAAGGTCTGTAGAGGAAGAAGCATAACTTCTTCCTAAGGTCAGCTGAATAGCTTTTTTGTGTTCCGGATATGAAGCGTCTAAACTAAAACGGAAGTCAAGTTACGTTATAATATTTACCATTAATTACACAGCTGATTTAAAAAGGGAATGAAGCAGTCCTGCCACGGGTACGATATTTATCGTAACGATACCGTATTACTCTATTTTACATTTGGATTATTAGTTAATAACAAACCATTAGATAATGACAAAATTAACAATTATTAATCAAGGTAAATCTAAAACCATAAATTCTACCCTAGTTTGCTTTGGAATCCCTTATTTTAGTAATAGTTGAGACAAAAAAATCTCCAACGCAAACGAGAACGATAGTTGTTTCCTGCAGCGTTGGCAACACTTGCAGGTAACAAAGAGTAAAATGTTGGTATTTTAACACTTTTTTAACCAACAAAAATTCTGTGGCGACATAACCTTGGTAATTAGATAACCTCCTCCGTCACCGAGACCAGCAATCGCCGGAAATACATACATACATGAAATACATCCCTCGGCGCTCAGTTATTCACCGAAGTGGCGTTGAGCTTGTCATTTCTTGCCTGACGGGGTCAGGACAATCTGGCTAAGGCTTAAGGTAGTTGGTTCAAGTAGGTAAAGGACCGGATGGCCATGTCAGTGGAAGTGGTAGGTCACTTTCCCAACTCCAGAAAGCTTTCAATATTATAAAAACTATGTTGAACAAGGTATGATTTTAGCCTCTTTTTAAAAACTGCTATCTTTGAAATGGTTTGAATCTCACTTGACAGGGCTTGAAAGAGCTTTTTCCCTATATATTCCGGTTTGCGTTCATATATTGACAATTTGTGAAGTTCTGAGAAGTTTGATTTAAAACGAGTGTTGTACTTGTGATCTTTTTTGGTTGGGAGTTTATTTTCCCTTTTAATGTACATTATACTTTCAAAAATAAAAAGGTTTTTAACAGTTAAAATGTTTAGCTGCCTATAAGTGTCCTGACAGTGAGACCCTGGGGGCAACTTGGCCATAGCCCTTATTGCCTTTTTTTGAAGAAGAAAAAAAGATGAGATTTTTGAGATTTCCTTTGGTTGAGCCCCAAAGGATTATTGAATAGTTTATATGTGTTTCAAAGAGGGAAAAATAAACAGTCCTTGCCAAGTGATTGTTGTTAAATTTACATACTTGTCTCAAGATAAATAGGCCCTTTGCTAGTCTACCCTCAAGCCACCCAACATGCTCATTCCAGGTCATGCCCTCGTCCAACCTCTCCCAAGAAGTCGGCCGTCTCCACATTTGCTATTTCGTCTTCGCCAATGAATAGGCTAGGAGGGGGTGTTTTGGAATGTATTTTTCTGGTGTGTTTGAATGTGTAGAAAGTGTGTTTTGGTCGGGTTTAGGTTTAGTGAATGTTCAGAGAAGTATTGTGTTAATTGGTTTGCAATCTGGTGTGATTCTATTTCTAGCTGTTGAGGTTTTTTGTTTTTTTGTAAAAATTGTTGTGTCATCTGCAAACTGAAAAAGACTCTGGACTGGAATAGTTTGTGAGATGTCGTTGATGTATATAATGAAAAAAAAACCGGTCCTAGTATTGAGCCTTGCGGAACTCCTAAAACTACTGTTTTAAGTGTGGATTGAAAACTTTTTATTCTATTTTTTGATTTGTGTTGTATTTCTGTCATTTGTGTTCTATTTGTGAGATATGATTTTAATAATTTTAGGGCTGATCCCTGAAATCCTGAATTTTCTAACTTCACAAGCAGGAGCGATATATCGACGCAGTCGAAGGCCTTGGACAAGTCGGCGAAACAGCCTATCACCGACTAGCCCCCCTCCGCCGCGTCGATACAACCGCTAATGAAGTCAACCAACGCTAATTTTGTTGATTTTCCCCTCCTAAACCCATACTGTCTCAGACTCAACAATTTGTTTTCTTCTAGAAAATCTGTCATTTGATCGCAAACAATTTTCTCCAGTATTTTAGAGACGGCTGGTAGGAGTGAGATCGGACGATAGTCACTTACCATTGTCTCGTCTCCCTTCTTGAATATTGGTCGAACCACCGAGATCTTACAGCTATTTGGAAAGCAACCATAACTTACCATAATATTGGAAATGGCTAAAAGAGGCTTAACTATTTCTAACCTACAAAACTTGAGAACCTTCATACTGATTTGGTATGCTCCGCTTGAGGTTTTGGGTTGGAACTTATTTATTGTGTCCAGTAATTTCTGCTCAGTAATACATGTAAATCTGTCAAAAGTTGCAATTGAATTGTCCCTGTTTTTAATTTGAGGTAAGTTGTGCATAGGCCCATTTCCTGAAGTTCCCACATTTATGAAAAAGTTATTGAAAGTTTCTGCCACTAAAGTTGGATTTGCTATCTTTTTGTTCTGATTTTTATCTTCCAAAATGATATTTTTTTCAACATTGGATTTTTTTGAAGAATTGAAATGTCCGATTATTTTCCATGCATCTCTAGACTTATTATTAGATGAATCTAATATTCTATTCATCCATTCAGCCTTTGCCGATTTGATCTTGTTTACATAATTAATTCTGGCTCTATTATAGGCTAGTTTGTCTTGAGGTAATTTAGTCCTTCTCCATTCTGCATATAGTAATGAAACATATAAGTTTTGCAATTTTGTACTTCTTTGTTCATCCATTTAATTTTATTTTCTGTTTTTAAATGCTTCTTAATCTGAGGGCATGTTACATTGTAATGAAACAAAAATGTGTCAATGAATTTATTATACTGTAAGTCAACATTTTCAGGTTCCACTGAGTAAACCTCATCCCAGCTTTCAGCTTCAAGTCTGTGTTTGAGTTCCTGCAGATTAGTATGCCCCATTTTCCTTGATAAAAAACTTGTCTTTTTTCTATTATTTGTTAAGAAGGGTATGGTTAGGCTAATGGCATGATGATCAGATATTAGTGGTTGGATTACATTTGCTTTACTTTTCTCTATATTAGTTACAAAATTGTCTATACAAGTTTCTGTCTCATTGTAGTTTATTCTAGTTGGGATATTAATTTTTGTTTGCATTCCTACACTTTTAAGAACGTTGAGAAATTTTTTAGTTTTAGCGAATTTCCCTATAGGGAATACGCTATTACGGTAGTAGTCACGGTAAGACCTAAGCCCGGGACCATGATACTTTTTCGTTTTGAGGTCCCTAGAAGCCAAAAACACCGTTCGTTCAAATTGATATATATGTATATATATATATATATATATATATATATATATATATATATATATATATATGTGTGTGTGTGTGTGTCCGTGAACACGATAACTTTTGAACGGTACCTCCGATTTTGATGAAATTTGGTACAGGGGTGTAAGCCAGCACCTACTAGGTTGAGTTCGCGAACCAGAATGATCGGACCATGGGAACGGGGTTTTATGGGGTTTCAAAGGGGTCAAAAATGGGTTTTTGGAATTTTTGGACCTTAATTTTTAAAATTCATCAATTTTAACTGAAACCATTCAAAAAAACTTAAAAAACAAACAATTTGGTATTTTGAATTTTTATCATAACATAATTGGTTACGGGGAAAATCCAAAAATGTGTTTTCCATGTTATTCTTATGGGAAATCAAGAAACCCTTATTTTTTGACATAACTTAATCAAATTTATTAGATACATTATCTATATAAGGTTTAACTTACACTTGCTTACAAAACCCATATGGCGTCAAACCTACATACTCACCCCCATGGGGTTTATGGGAAAAATAAAAAATTCCCAGAGTTTGACACAATTTTGTGTTTACATTCACCAATTTTTGATTAACTTAGATTTTCTAACAACACCCAATGGCAGCAAACCTACATACTCAATCCTATGTTGTTTTTTTATGGGGAAAGTAAATAATCTGAAATTCCACTGGAAATTCGCTGAGTACGCAGGTCTGCTGCGACGGGGGTATTGTTGCTTTGTTGCAGAATATCAATGTTGAAATCGCCTCCAATAATTAGTTCCGGTTTTATTTCTTTGCAATAATTTATATAATGGTCGAGTTTTTCCAGAAAACTATCAACATTTCTGTCATCAGGCGTCCTGTAGACAGCCGCAATGATAAACCCAGATAGGTTATTAACCGGATAGGTTATAACCGGATAGGTTATTGTGTCAAAAAAAACTAAAACTAAACTTCCTAATACTGTCTACTGGTGGTATGGCGGTGGATTAGACCATACCTAACAAGTTGTCACTGAAGAACTCCTCCAATGAATAGTATGGGTTTTTTCTTAACCAACTCTTGAGGGTGGTCCCGAATGCCTTTTCTTCTAGATGTTTTACTTTTGATGGTAGAGCGTTGAAGAGTTTAAGAGCCAGTGTTGGAAATGAATTTTTTGTTTTTGACAGTCTGCAGAATGGAATGTTAATGTCTTCACGATGACGAGTAACATGGTTGTGAATGCTATTTCTTGTTGGAAACAGGTGAAGATTTGCCCTTACGTATGTGGCTGACAGAAGGATGTAGTTGCTGTATATGGTCATGATACCCGTGCTGGAAAATAGCGGTTTACAGTGTTCCAAACGCTTGCTATAAGTTATTATATGCGTACAGCTTTCTTTTGAACTTTTGAACTTTCTTTTGAGCTTTCTTTTGACACCTAAACAAAGGCCCTCCCATGAATGACGTAAACAACCTTGAAGGCACAGGAGTTTATAAGCTAACGTGCAGCGACTGTCCGAAAATTTATGTAGGACAGTCAGGTCGTTCCTTCCGCACTAGATTTGGTGTACACCTTCCAAAGCCCAAATTGCAAACCCAACGTTCAAAATTTGCGGAACACCTGGTCAATGAAAACCACAATGTCAATAGCTGCATTGAGAACTTACAAATCCTACACATATGCAAAAAAAGGCCCTGTTATGAATGTACTTGAAAGCTATGAAATATATAAAGCACAGAAAAAATCCCCAAACAACGTTCTGAATGAAAAACTTAACTTTGGTTCTAATATTTTATTTGACAGAGTCGAGTCACTAAGTAATGACAAAAGAGATCCCGATAACGGATATCAGCTGTCCACCTCCTCCCCCGATCTACGTCATCAAGCGGGCATCGGGTAGTCGTGTCGCATCCGTCATCCCGTCTGCCGCGTGTTCGGTAACCCTCCATGTCTTGGCCGGCCAACCTCAAACTAAATGTTAATTGTTCGCGCGTGTGTTGTGTATGTGTCGTGGTATTAAATGTAAAATATGACTGTGTTTTGAAGTTTTGACGACGTTCTTACTGATTTGAAAATGGGACAACAGTCCCGAAACTAGTAATCTGGAAAACTATAAGGATTGACGACGGACAAGGTACGTAACCTAATCATTAGTTTCTTTTGAAGTTTCAGTACATCAAGGCTTGAGGTTGCATGGCCCCATAGAAGGAGTCCATAACTTAAGATGCTATGAAAAAGCGCATGGAAGACAATTATTAGGTAAGGCCTACTAACCAGACGAGTCAACTTCCTTTAGGAGGTATAGGACCCTCGCCAACCTTTTACAAACTGAATCGATATGGGTTGTCCAATTTAATTTTTGGTCAATCATGAATCCAAGTAGTGAGACACTAGTTTCGTCCTGCGTGAAATGGGTGAGGGTACACACAAGTTTCTGAGTCTTATTTTCATTTAATATTAGCTTGTTTGCCACAAACCAGGACTTGGCCTCCTCAAACAGAACATCTGCAGCTGCCAGTGCTTCAGCAGGGTTTACGCCAGGTGAGATTATGGTTGTATCGTCCGCAAATCTGAGGGCAGTCCCCTGTAGATCCAAGTCGTTGACCGCAATCAAGAATAACACTGGCCCCATCACCGAGCCCTGCGGGACTCTGTGTGCAACGCCACGAGGCTGAGACACAGCTCCACCCAGAGAGACAACTTGTTTTCTATCTTTAAGGTAGGATTTTAGAGTTTCCAGCACCGTGCCCCTTACACCATAGCGCTCAAGTTTATCAATTAAGATTTTATGCGAGATGCATTCGAACGCTTTGCTTAAATCAACCAATGTCAGCGACAGCGATTCCGAAGATTCGAAGGCCCTTTGAACCCTTAAAATTAGCTCGCTTACGGCCGTCACTGTGGACTTGTGTTGCCTGAAACCATGTTGCAGGGTGGAGAATAGCTGGTTATTTTCAAAGAACGTCACGAGTTGTTTTTTTCATTATTGATTCGAATACTTTGGCAATTACCGGGATCACCGATAATGGCCTGTAGCTATCTAAGCTGGAGGGGTCTCCCTTCTTATAGATTGGGACGGTACGAGAGATTTTAAGTACCTTTGGAAATATCGCTGCCGTCAGACAGTTATTAATTATGCTAGCCAGGGGGACCGCAATTACATCGATGATTGCTTTCAAGACAACAGGAGTCATTCCATAGATGTCCGGACTACGAGATGATTAAAAGCTCATAACAGTTTTAATTATATCTAAAGGGGTAACGTTGCACCAATGAGTTAGGCCTACATTCGGTGAGCATTCAAAGTCAGCAGGGTTTCTATTAGTGTCCAAATTCTCAAAACCTGCAATTAGTTTATTGACATTCTCTAAAATAAAATCGTTAATTGTGTCAGGACTGGCCTCACAAGTAGCTACATTTTGTTTCACCGGGCCCCTATTGCTGTTAACCAACTACCAAGCAGCCTTACAGGGATTTACGGCATTGTCAATCATACTCATATTGGCCTGTTTCTTAGCTTCGTCAATTCGATACTTGTAACTATTCTTAGCCCTATGGTACAACACATCCACAGATGTCGCAGAAAGTGACACCATTGTTCTTATGGGACGTAGCTCACCTGGCACTACAGTCATCTTGGATTGTCGTGACCTTAATTATTAATGGAATAAGATTTTCATTCATGTATTCATTCATACTACTTATCCATGGTCAATGCTAGTACTTATTCAGTCAGTACTGTTCAGAAGTAGGGGTGGAAGTAGGCAAAAAAAAAAAAAAATAAAATAAATAAAACATGAAAAAAAGCATTGTCAATTCGAAAATAATTACCCTTTTACAGGGTATTTTGTGCCTTCAAGAGTGTTTGTAAGAATAATCGTTTTATAAATTTTATTTATTAATAAGCCATATTAGGTTAGTTGTGAATGAAATAATGGATTAAGAATAACATCAATATATAAATCAGTGTCAGTTTTCCTTTATTGTTTTTCAATTTTTCTCACGATTTTCCAATAAAACAAAACAAATGGTACACTGATATTTTACTCACCCTGTATTTCTAGATACTGTGCTATAACAAGTAACAACTTAGATTGTGGGTAAATTTAGCAATATTCCGTTTTTGTTTTTTTTATTTTTAAGGGTATTTGAGGATAATTTTGGCAAGCACTGGGGGTAATTTGATGAAAGGTGATTGGCAACTGGCAACGCTCGAACCATTGACTATTGATACTACCAGGATCCTTAGTCAATGCTCGAACTCTCAGCGAATAGCATTGCGCGTTTCTAGAGTACCTCGAGGCAGCATGGTTTTCAGGTTTTCACACCTTAGCCTGCATTGGAAAAAGAAAAAAAAGGATTGCGTGCGATTGCGACTGTGATTGCAATTATTAATAATTTGCAATCATTGCAATCCATCCGTGTTGGATAGTGCTGGTTTCACCACATCCCAGTTAGTCATTCGGTAGTCGTTGTAGAGTATCGAACTGAATGTCAGCGTATCGACGTCGTTTCGGCTACGTCGTTGTCTGCTCACTGCTCAGACCAGACCAGACCACTTTCACTTGTGATTTTCTGTTTGCTCTCTTTAACCAGAATAAATAATCATATCAGAATTTAACAGAATAATTACATTACATCTGACATGTCTGAAACGTGATTTAAAACGACGTTAAAATACGCAATTGTATAAATTGTGCTGCTAAAGACTTAGTATGTAATTACGTTGAGTTGTTGGGTTTTCTACACAACTTTTTTGTCTTACTTGGGATAGGCCTAAATTTGTTATAACTTAGTCGTTTACTGTTAGAGTTGCTAGAAGCAATTAATAGCTCAATTATTTCGCTCATCATTTTAATATATTCCAATAAGGTATGAAGTAACTTTGCCTCACTTTTTAAAGAACTGTCCATTTTAGGAATTGTCCAGATTTATTCTTACTCTGTAAAAATGGTTATGTCCTTTGGTGATCAAATAAATAAAGTAAAATAAAGAAACACAAATTTTGGAAAACTTAGGCAGACCTAAGTATTTAGGGCCTTTGCCTATCTTGCTGAACAACCTAGTATTAGTGACGCAGAGGCTTTGGTTTTGCCTGATAATAGGCTATATCACCATTGTATCACATTTAACTGTAGACACTTATCCGTTAGCACTATTCGTTTCATTGGGTAAACACAATCTAGACGCTTTGTCCTTACAACAGTAAGGTTCTAAGTGACGATCACAAATATCCTCCATTTTGCAGCATTGAAATTGGATTTTTGTGTTCGAGTCCGAGTTCAAATTCATATTCGATATGAATGATACTTCGATACTCTGTAGTTTCGGTTGGCTACTACCGAATGACTAACTGGGATGTGGTGAAACCAGCACTATCCTACCGGTTCCCGTCCTGTACGTACGCACGTACACACATTGACACATTAGTATGTGGTCTTATCGTAAAACTTCACTTTAAATTTTTGTTTACTCAAAAACAATAAAGTGAAAAGAAAACAGCTCCTCTCATTATATGTGTATGGGCTCTAATATCCATAAGACTCCAGACAGACTTAAAATTTGGATCAAAGGGTAAGAAACGTGACATAACCTATTCTAAGACAGTCATGCCTAGATGTTTTATAACATTTATTACAGTAGCCTAAGTTTATTTTGTTGAAGTATTTTGAAGAATATATAGTCCTAAATTAATAAATTAGGTTAAAATTAATAATTAGGCCCTATGAGTTTTATTGTTAGCCTATTCATATTACCATATTCATAGTTAGCCATTTCAATGTTACATAGCAATGTAAAAAAATGTTCTATGTTGTAAAAGCAGTAAACTTCTATAAATTTCAGCAAACTCTCAGCCTATTAGTTATTAACCATGATGTAAAGGACTACTCATAGGTGTGTTCCTACGGATACGATAATTGGTTCGTTCTGCGCATCCCTCGAAGTTGACGTCATTTGTTTTGATTTTAAACATGTGATTAGCTTTTTCTCAAGTGTTTGTTTTAATTTACTGATAGGTTAGACACCTTGTAAGGACCGTATACGCAACGTTATGCTACTATATAATAAATTCCGTAAGATAAACTTGACTTTTTCTTTCAAAAAGAATAAATAATTTACTATTGTTTTAATTTAGCCTACGTTTATTAAAGCAATCGGTGTCATTTTGTTTTATACTGTATTTTTGTTCTTTTAATTAATTTTTGTGTTTTATTAAATTTCAAATTTAAGGATACAGTGCACTCTCGTTCATCGGACTCGGCGACATCGGAACTCCGCTTCATCGGAACTGAAAATCTGGATTTAATTTTTTTTTCTTACGAAATAAATAATTTTTCCGTTTTAGCGCCTTCAATTTCCATTTGTTCTATCCGCACAACAGTGAAGTATCACATTTTCCATCAAACGTCATCAGGCATTTTCCATAATCTGTACACATCGATGTGATTTACGAGGCCGTGGAGTATTTGCACAAAAAAGAAAGAGGAAGGGGCGGGCAGGAAGTGAACATCCGTTTCGACCGCTTCCCAAACTGTCATTCAGTCTGTCTCGCGTCGCGACTGCACCTGTGTTACGTGAAAGTCAGTTGACTGCTGGAATATGAGTGGAATTGGAATATGAGTGGAATATAAATATAGTCAACTCCCGATTATCCGGGGTAATGACTGGTTGAAGGGTCCCGGATAACCCAAAACCACGGTTAAAACAAAGAGTTCAATAAATCAATTAAAACACGAAATAAACAAATAAGTTTTAACTAAGAGTCCGCGGGTTTCCAGTTTTTATTATTTGTTATTGACCAAACCTTATTGGAACGAATAAACAGATCTAGTTGAGTAAACAAGAAACACAATAAAAAGGTCCAACGTGGACAAAAAACCAAGGTCAGGTGTTCTATTGTTTGGCATCGGCGGGGATGGGTGGGTGGGGTGAGGGGGGAGGGTCGCTTGGGATAATTTATTCAAGATAAGAGCACGCGCACGTAGCCCTACAAAAATGAGTGATGGTTCATCTTTTTGTCTAATTGTTATAAATGTTATAACAACCAATTGTCCAAAATGTATGCTAATTATTGAATTAGGTTAATAAATTTATAACTTTGTCAATTAAAATTTTAATGTTGCCGTACTTTAACAAAAAAGTCTTGAAATGCAAAACAAATGCATTTTAAATGTGTTGTTTAGAATGATATAAGTTAAAATTAATAGGGGTCGCTGAACAGCAGACGAATCAGAGCGATAATTACAGACAGAACTGGAAACTAAATAGGACCTTTCTTGGTTTCTATTTTTAGCTCATCTCGGCTGGCGACCAGTTGTTTACTACGTAGCAGTCAAGGTCATAACCCGCCATTGCGTCCCGCCATCGCTCTGACTCGCTCCTCCCTGACCACATGACTACGATCACAATTACACCACTGAATAATTTACAAATTATTTTCCGTGTTTCATTGCTTTTTTCCATTGATAAACCAAATAATAATTAGTAAAGATATTTCTTCTTAAGTAATTTCAACATAATAAGATTGATAAATTATGGTATTGTTGTCAAAACTGAGAAAATAAATTAAATTGAAATTGACGGTTTGTGACCCCGGTTAATCCGCAACCCGGTTTAACCGCCCCCGGATAATCGGGAGTTGACTGTATGGAATATGAGGATAACGGTTTTGGATCTTTATTTCCTTTGTTGTTTTTTTCCTATAGGTTCATTGTTACCATGTTCAAAGTTTGAGTGCCTTATTTTCATAAAATCTCTTGTGTTATCTTAAAACCAAGAGTAAATACAATCACGATAGGTCACCGTGCGGGCGGAAATGATGACTCACGACGGACTCCGCTTCATCGGAATTTTTGGACATCCGAACCGGCCGTCCGCCACATTAACTTAGTTCCGATGAACGAGAGTGTACTGTAGTATACAGGGTGATTCAAAAAGAATGACCTGATTTTAAATTTTTATATTATCGATAGTATCACGTACTCACCACTGAAACTGCAGTATCTACGGGGGTCTAGAGTTTTAGAAAATCACCACTAGATGTGTAATTAAGCGCTAACTGTGGGTGTGGCGTCAGTCATAAACTTTGGTCATGTTTAGTCAGACGTTGGATAGAGCGCACAGGACCGCGAGACACGGCTTCGCATTCTTGGCCTCCAAGGTCACCTGACATAACACCATGCGACTTTTTCCTGTGGGGATGCGTAAAAGAACGAGTTAATGTTCCTTCCCTAGCTCGTGACATCGAGGAGCTTAAAACCAGGATATCAGATACAGTAGCTACAGTCCCAGAAGACATCTAGTGAACTGTTTGGGATGAGTTCGGCTTTCGTCTAAATGTCGCCAGAGCCTCCAATGGAGGGCACATAGAACATCTGTAGTACATCATCATAAATTTGATGTTTCTCTGAGTATTTTGATGTAAAATTTGTTTGTGTGCACAAATTTTTGAAACAATTATAGTTATCTGAAATCAGGACATTCTTTTTGAATCACCCTGTATTTTACTTTAAGAAAAATATTTGTTATAAAATACAATTATTGCAGGTCTTTAAGCATAGAATGAAATTCCTACATAAATATTTACAGACGCAGGTAACTTGGAAACTAAAATTATATTGTGAGAAAACAAAATAATTTAGGAAAGTTCCTCGTCATTCACTATTGAGTAGATATGCCTAAAAGTGTATTTTAAGTGGCTTTAAAATGCGGTAGATATTTTTAAAAATATTCTACATTATTCTACAATCATTCTGCCTCGTCGTAAAATTTACAAAACACAGTACGGAATATTTTTACAGACCTTGCAAACTGAGAAGAAAGAGAAACCCTCATGCCTCTTAGGTTAATTCAAACCTTTGTCTATAGTAACTACTGTAATCTTTTAAGTGTTAAATTGGTAGGGCCTAATAGAGTATTTTTTCAGTGCAATTTCATAGTACTTTGGTCATTCAACACGTTGGTTATAGGTTACATAGGCTAACTATAAAAAACTTAGGTTACACCATGAAAAGTATTAGTTGTTCTTGGGTCTACAGAGAGAAATATGTTATCATTTTTCGGTTTTACCACCGTATATTTGAATTTCATAAAATTAAAATAAGTTAAAGTTATTTTGTGTTTATCTTGTATAATATGGTGCGGTTAGCAAAACAAACTTAACTAATTAAAAAATAATTTTATAAACGAGCATATACCAACTTTTTATTACAAAACTAAAAAAAAAAAATCATCCAACTATCTGAAAAACATAGGCTAAATGATAAAAAATTGTTTACTTATTCAACTTCATCATTTTACGGTTTTCATCAAGGTTTTTCATGAGATTTGTTTAGGTGTCTTACTCTGAGATAAGTCCTAATTCGAATTATTCTAACAACAGCCTCTTCCGGCACTCCAAAGTCTGTTATCATTATGGTTTAGAAAGTAACAAAACTTTTTTTACAATCTGTTTTTAACATTATTTATTCCGTGAACTCTATTAAAACGTCCTCCACAATTAATGCAGCTTTAAAAAAGTCACTGTCCGGTACACACAAACCCCCCTTTGACACAGTCCCAATCCAAGACATTTCTTCCCCACGTGAATCAGCTGCTTTTAAGTGCTCATAAGAGAATCTTCCTAAGTTGGGGAACTGTTGCTTAAAAGCCACATAGCCGGCAACATAATTAAGGGCGTCTTCTGAAAACATACTCTCTGAGAATAATTGTATGTTTCTGAATGATTCCTCTTCGAATTGGTCGTAATCATCACTTTCTGTGAAGTTGTTCTCACAATTATGACTCACCACATAGTTGAGAATATTCGCTGTTTGACACTCCTTTTAAGTGTCTTATTTCAGACTGATGGCCATTTCCTACCCTAGCGCTCAAACACGTTTCTTCAACAGGCTCAACGTTATGTTTTAAGTTGAAAATGTTAGATGAGCGTTTGCCAATTATGTATCAACGTATTGTGTAGCTAAACTGCAGTGTGTCTGGGTGATCGTAAAACTGCATCCCACAGCTCTGATGTAGGAAAAGAAGTTTTCTAAGACGTCCTGGTTCAGTTTTGAAGTTAATAAACAAGACAGTTTGTAAGTTTGATTGAGGTGAGAAAATAGGCAAACATTTTAATATAGGTTTAAGAACTAAAACTCAATTAAACGTAAAAAACTTAAACATTTTCCTACAAACAAACAGTAAAACACATCACCAAGAGCGGCTTTTAAACATTTGACAATGTTTTGATTTTTGATTGTTTATATTTAATAACAGCTGATAACTCTCGATACTGACGTCATCAAACCTGCGCAGTATCACACCTATGAGTAGTCCTTTACATCATGGTTATTAACTTATACTAGGGTTGTAGGAATTATCTTACCCCCAACCTGACCCTTGAGGTTTAACCTGGACCTGCTGTCATCCTACAGACTTTTGTATGTTGGATACGGTCAGGAAAGTTTTGGAGAAAGTTGATTTGTTCCTGTCAGTGTCTACGGATTCAGAAAGGGCGATCAACCCTAGATGCAATCTCTGAAGAGCAAAGTGTGATGGGAAGAGCCACAATTATTTCTCTTGCAGAGTAAGCAGTGGCGGATTTACCACTAGGCCGACTAGGCCCTGGCCTAGGGCCGCGGGATTCAGGGGGGCCGCGTGGAGTCCCAAATTACATATATTTTTTAAGGATGTACTTGCACGGTAAAGATGAACATAAGATTTGAGCCCTGATTTTTTTTTTTTTTTTTAGCAGACTGTTGTAGTTGGAAAAAACATAAATTCACAACACAACAGAGAGACTTTGGTGAAGTCATTGTGGCGTCTGCCGTTTTCCATGTCATTTTCAGGTGATCATGAGCTACCTGTAGGTTAAGTCACATTCATATTGGTGGCAACCCTGGGTGACGGCGCGGCGTCCCCTTTAGGCTCTTTATTAAAACTAACTGAAGTCACCTAGCTCTCGGGTGTCAAAAAAGTGCTTCCCTTTCCCATTGATAATTTTTTGGTTGCCAGTTTGCTATTGGTGAGACGCTGTCAAAACGAAAAATCTAGACGACATTGAAATTAATGTTAAAATTAAAATTAATGTACCTAATTAAAAGATTTTCTAAAACCATTATTATTTTGCGAAAGTATCAAAATTCTGAAAGCAATACATTTGTACCTTTATAGTAAACAAAGTAATTCAGATCAATAGGACCCCATTGTACCTACATTAATGAATACAGTTTGGTAAAATTGAGTATGAATACAGCCATCTTGACTATTTTTATAGGCTAGCCTCCCACCAACAGAAATTTGACCAACGTAACGGACATAACCCATTAAATACAGCGGCACGCTTTTCACAAACGTTTGAACAGAGATTAGTGACTCCAGTTATAGCATAGATCCATTGACTATAGATATAGTCAATGATAATGTGTATGGGCCCCCTTCCCCACCCCCATTTAACAGCTGGATAATCCAGTATCTTTTCAAGACGAGCTCGTTCTCAGAGATCAGAGTGTACACATACAATTACACTTTACTCGTACCAGAGCATAGGGGAAAAAAATTAAGGACGATTTTAGGTTAATTTGATGATTTTAGTGTCATACTTCGGTCAGTGATGGGGGGGGGGGGTCCCACAGAAAAGTTGGCCTAAGGCCCCGACCTTCGTAAATCCGCCACTGAGAGTAAGTTAATGCTATTTGTTATGCTTGAATGTCAAGCAGGCATTCAACTCGGTGAGATGGGTCAATATGTTGGACGCATTGAGAAACACGTTTGTTGTTCCAGTGTAACTTTTCTGTTGCGGCTTATTGGACGTTACCTAAGTTCAAAAACATTGATCTGTCACATCAAAGACGAAAATCAGACGATGGATATTAAATCTAAAGTTGTGCAGGGTACAAATTACTTATTACTAAAGTAATAAGTACAAATTGGCGAGACGGTTTAGTTGGGTTCGCTGATGAAAAGTTGTAGCACACATCACAAACCTACATACTCATTTCTTTTGTGTTTATGGCGAAAATACAAAATATCAAATTCTTTTGGAAATTCACTGAGTAGGCATGTCTGCTGCAACGAGGGTATTTTCTTTTCTTGCTGCCTCCTGCTTTATTCCGTTTTTTTCTGGCGTACGGATTAATACTCGAGGTTTCCCTTTCTCTCTAAAGTTTGGAAATCTTAGGTACAGTACACTCTCGTTCATCGGACTCGGCGACATCGGAACTTCGCTTCATCGGAACTGAAAATCTGGATATTATTAATTTTTTTTTACAAAATAAATAATTTTTCCGTTTTAGCGCCTTCAATTTCCATTCGTTCTATCCGCACAACAGTGAAGTATCACATTTTGCATTAAAAGTCATCAGGCGTTTTCCATAGTCTGTACCCATCGATGTGATTTACAAGGCCGTGGAGTAGGCTATTCGCACAAAAATAGAATGATAAGGGGGCAGAAAGTGAACCATACATCCGCTACGACCGCTTCCCAAACTGTCATTCAGTCTGTCTCGCGTTGCGACTGCACCTGTGTTACGTGGAAGTCAGTTGACTGCTGGGATATGAATATGGAATATGAGAATAAAGATTTTGGATCTTTATTTCCTGCGTTGTTTTTATTCCTATAGGTTCATTGTTACCATGTTCAAAGTTTGAGTGCCTTTATTTTCATAAAATCTCTTGTTTTATCTTAAAAACAAGAGTGAATACAATCACAATAGGTCACCGTACGGGCGGAAATGATGACTCACGACGGACTCCGCTTCATCGGAATTTTTTGACATCCGAACCGGCCGTCCGCCACATTAGTTCCGATGAACGAGAATGTACTGTATTTTTGTAAGAGTTAACGTACTGTTTACAGTATGAGTAAAGGCCACACAACTATAGGTCTAGGAGTCGCTGTTGTTTTAGGTAGCAAAGCAGATTTCGTCCCTGGAGAG
This sequence comes from Neoaliturus tenellus, assembly GCA_030545055.2. Taxonomy (NCBI): domain Eukaryota; kingdom Metazoa; phylum Arthropoda; class Insecta; order Hemiptera; family Cicadellidae; genus Neoaliturus; species Neoaliturus tenellus. The sequence continues at coordinate 72,618,891 of CM061532.1, read as the reverse complement.
CTTTGAGCGGAATTCAGTTGATCGTTGCCAGTAGATGGAGTAGGCTAAGGATTAACTCTGTTTAAGTCAATCTGCTGTTGATTGGTAGGCGTGACTGTTGAAACACTTTCATTTACTGGCGAATCTTCAGGCCTAGGCCTACCTATTTCTGTTGTTACTGTCACAAAATCTTTGTCTGTGAACGCTGTGGTTAAGAAAGGATAAATTCAACATTTTCTAAAACCTTCAGTGATATTTTTACAAGTCAAGTGAAAGCCAAATCAAAGGCTAGTGGTGCATGGGCTGCCAAGTCGTGAATAGAAATTTTTCTCCCTTGATTGTTTACTAGCCAGTCAAAGCTAAATCAAAAGTGAAAGCCAAATCAAAGGCTAGTGGTGCATGGGCTGCCAAGTCGTGAATAGAAATTTTTCTCCCTTGATTGTTTACTAGCCAGTCATTTTGCACCACAGCTAGTTGTCTCTTAAAGGGTCTTAGGTACTTTTCAACTAGCTAGACCACATTACAGTTTTTATTTTGTGGGTCGGGTTATCTGGTCAATATGACAAAATTAGTAAAGAGGAGTATTTAATCTAGGTATGGTTGTTATCTGACTAAGACTCCCTCCTCCCGCTCCCTCCCTGCCTCCTTCCAAAACAAGGCCACTGTCGCACGGTCACTCACTGTCCTGTGCATCGCGACGTTGTTTGCATATTGTCCTATACTAAGTGAGTGATGATTTATTTCTTAATTTGTTAAGTGTGTGTGCGCAAAATGAGCGACCAAATTAGAATTAGGGATTTACCGAAAAGTGAGTAGGAAGCAATTAAGTTTTTACAAATTAATAACCTATTGCCAAAAACAAAAAAGTGCGTGAATGGTCATGAAATTATCCTCCTATATTCGTACAATAAATATTTTGGAAGTATACTACCAGGCCATGTACAAAGTTTCTGAACTTAATGAATACTGGGACTTTTTAAGTAGATGCCATCTTGACTAAAGTTTTACTGTTTGTAAATGTATCATTGTCTTGTCTATCTGAGATGTCAAGTACTGTTGATGCACCTGTTAAGTTTACATTGTAATCATGTAAATGTTATGTGCAAATAGGCTATAGTTGATTTGATTTGACAACTTGTTCAAATGAGCCCCTGAGCACAAGTAAGGTTGTCTCAGTTATACCCTCAGTAATGTACAGATACAGTAGCTTATAAACACACTTTTCCGGTATTAATTTTGGCGTATGTCTTGTAAAATCCTTATGAATAAAGAATATAAAGTTTTTAACTTACCCTTAAAACTAAACATTCCTCTGAACTGCAGACTAAGGTTGAAGGAATTGGAGGGAAATCACTGACAGACATTCACAGGTTTTACAGCTACACAGTGACTTGAAAAAAGATTCATCAGCTGCTATTATGGCGGGAGACTTGAACTTGTTCAAATCTGCCCCACATTAAAATGTACCCCCCTGTCCCCTATATGTAGTTTAACCTCGTACCTAAATACTGTTTACTGTGGACTGTACCTTAAGATCACATGTTTGAGCATAATTGTACAGTAACTGAAACCTTTCCTCCATGTTTATGGAAAATTATTATAGTTATTAAGAAAGTTATAATAAAAATTTATAATAGAAAAATATAAGATATACTTATATATAATCCACTCTTATACCTAAGTTTAGTGAAAAAATAGTGAATGTTTTAGATTATAGAGCAGATTTAAATGATTATTAGGACATGAATACGTCTAAAAAACTAAGCCATAATTGGTTGCGGTAGTGACAAAAACGATACTTCAAGTCGACTTTTGCTTCATTCGGATTTTTTGACATTTCCAGACTAGCCATCGCTTATTAGTCCATATCTATTAACGAGTGTGTACTGTATAGTTTTACAGCTCTGCTAATATGGACAACTCCCCTTTAGAATTTTACCTGTTATTTATCTTTTCTATTTGAATACATAAAATTTCAAGCAAATTTTTGTTACAGGTTTTTTTACAACAAGTCAGCGTTTGAATATTTTTCAAACGGGAGTTCTTTCTACAATATACAACTGCTCTGAAATATTTCTTGGAAAAAAAATTATGATTGAGGCGAAAGTGAGTTTCTTTAGGTGTCATATTTACAAACACGCTATCATAATCAACAATATACATAAGTGACAATTATAAAACTAAAAATTAATTTAAAATCTATAAAAATTTGGCTTAAAAGATTTATATTTTGGAACAAAATGGATGAGGAGGGTGAAATGGATGTAGAAGCATCAGGAAGCAAACATGTTTCCTCTCTACTGCATATCGCAGTCTTAAGATTAGACCAATCATCAGTTCGTGAGCTTATAGATAAAAGGGGGTATAATGTTAACCTGAGAGATTCAGACAAGAACACTCCTCTGCACATCGCTGCAGAGTGTGAAAGCTCAGAAATCCTGAACATGCTTCTGCAAAAAGGAGCTTTGGTCAATGTTGCAAATAACCTTGGAGAATTTCCGATGCATAAAGCTGCAACAAGTACAAATTATGAAATGATAAAAAGTTTATTAAAAAGTGGAGGGTCTGTAAATGTAAGCAACAACAAAGGTTATACACCCTTCCACATAGCAGTGACCAAAGGATATAAGAAAGTTATTGAATTGATGTTAAATTGGGGAGCTAGTGTGCATTATAGGACAGACAAAAAACAAACGCCCCTACATATTGCCACGACCCATTGCAACTGTATTCTTGCAGAAATATTGCTTGACCGTGGTGCAGATATAGATGCCAGAGACAACAAAGGTCAAACTCCCCTACATTTAGCCGTTGGTAGAGTCGATATAACTATGACAGAACTTTTTCTCGAAAGAGGGGCAGATATAAACGTTCCTGACTTTGAAGGACAAACACCTCTGCATCTGGCCGCCAACCACTGGAACTACAAAATTGTCAAGATGCTCCTCGATAGAGGCACGTTGATCAACTCCCAGAACAATAAGGGTGAAACTGCATTACACATAGCTGTGAAAAATGGTGACTTAACTTTAGTAAATAGACTGCTTGATAGGGGTGCTCTCACTGATACATTTGATTGTCAGGGACTTACACCACTTCAATATGCTTGTGCCAATGGCTATTTTAGATTAATGTTAAAACTAATCAGCAAAGGGGCCGATGTGGGGGTATTTCCCGCTGACCCGTACAGTTGCCGACATTCTTCTGGCAGTAACCCCGCCTTTATTCAAGTCCACATCAACAAAATCCAGTGGTCGCAACCAGATGAATTGCATAGTGTTAAGAAAAATGAAGACAACTCAGAGCTCAGGAATTTGTGTTTGCAAGAACTTGAAAAGATCAAGACTAAGAGAGTGCAGGATATGTCAGGGAATGAGTATTCACTCATAAATGTGCTGGATAAAAACAGACATTTAGATTTTGCTACGTGTAAGTTGTTTGAGGTTGTGTTAGATTCTCCAAAAATAGACACTGAGTTCCCTCTTTACGCGTTTATTCTCAAGGTTTCACTGTTAAGAATGAAAAAGAGACATGTTTTCATTCGAGCGGCCCAATTCTTTTTTGTTGTTCACAATTTCTTTTGTGAATCAGTGAAAAACCAGTTTCCTACTTTGCCTCATAAAGTTATAGGAAATATATTTAGAAGACTGAGTTATATAGATTTACAGAATTTGATCGTAGTCACTGAAAACACCTTGAGGATTAAAAATCGTCACACAATAGTTGTGTTTAAAACACATGGTTTTAATTGAACATCAAAATTTTTAGTAAAGAACCTTATGAATTATAATTAGGCCTTTTAAATGATTAAACATTTATATGACATATTTTTCAATAGATACTTTTTACTTTCTCCCCCCTATACCATAGTATATGGAGAAAGTATTGTTTTCGTCAAAATTTTCGAATTTGAGTTGTTGGTGGATTTATCCATTTTGGTTCCCCCTGAGTCCAAAAAAGTGGTTTTCGGAGTGATGTCTGTGTGTGTGTGTGTGTGTGTGTGTGTGTGTGTATGTGTGTCAGGATGTAAACAGAGCTAGAGAATGCCCCAATGGTCCGATTTTGGTGAAATTTGGTATGTAGGTCCAAACCCACGATAATTCCAGGCGTATTTTTCATTTTTTTGAATTTTTGATTTTTAAGGGTAGTTTACCCCCAAAAACCCTCAAAAATCGTCAAAAATCACAATTTCTCAAAAACGGCTCTAACGATTTTGATTAAAATTTTGTGGTTTATTAAGCTTAAAATGGTGAATAAAATAACACCACCCGCATCTCCGAGAAAATGCGCGTTCAAAAGTTATGAAGTAAAAAGTGTTTCAAAAATCAACTTTTTGAATTTTCAAAATAGCTGTTGCCTCAAAATAAATTTTACTTATCACCATTAAATCAAGCTCAAAAAACTAAATAATCCAGTATTTTGAATTATTGCTCTACGTCAAGTGGTTGCGGAGAAAATTCAATTTTTCGTTTAGCGGTAAACGCAGTACGTTGTTAAAAGTCACAGACGCGCGTGGGGTCAAACGAGCGCTGCTCAGCTGGTAGCTATCCGACTGAGTCATCAAGACATTAATGTTTGGAGCTTTTAACACCTTTTCTATATAGTTGGGAGAAAGTATGTGTCAGTTAACTGATACTGTTTATTTCTCTGTCAGTCATTATAACTGTCTTTTGTTGGCCATATTATTAAAACATCACAATCCAAATTGATCATTGAGAGGTTTACTATTTTTTATGAATGAAGAGCAGAAGTGGTTTTTGTCAGGGATGTGCCCAAACATAAAAATAACTTCCACTATAATTCTTTAACTACAGTGAATCTATTAGCATTGGCACTACAGTAAACTTCCTCTAATCGAGCATGTCTGAGATTTGACACATGCCAGACTACCAAAAATTCCGGATTTTTTGGATAAAGTCCGAAAATGTGAATTCGATAAAAAAATTAATTAAACAGCTTTACTTTGCGTAACATACTGTAAAGAAAAATACCGTACATGATTATGAAACTAAAATGAGAATTAATTATATGATGTCTTCCGATGTCGGATGAATACGCCTATCTCCCTTCCATGCATTCCAAAGTGCTTTGTATGGCACCAGGGCTGTAGAGAGAAGGGCTAGCCCACTCCTTTGATGTAGACGCTCGCCGTGCGATCCCGAACCCCCTTCCCCGCGCCGCCCAGCCCTATCACTCAGTGACGTCGACTCGGGACAACCTACTAGCCATACGCGCCGTGCTTTTAGCGTTGTACCGCTTTATTTGCTTTTGGAGGTTAAAAATAATTTTCATGCGGTGATTAAATTTTTGTTTTAACATAGTATTACATCATACTGTAAAATAAAATAATAAAATTTGAAATGTACAAGTAAAAACTACTTAACTGATTTTGTCATTTTTGTGCCAATAGATTAGTCTTCTGGGGTTGTCCATAAATTACGTCACCTGAAAATAGGGGGGAGGGTCCAGATTGAAAATGACGGTAAGGTGATGTGCAAGGGGGGGGGGGGTCGGCTTTGATATGACGTAATTTTAAATATGATTTTTATATCAAATTTCAACAGTAAAACAATGATAAATTCTAACATAACTCAACTATTATAAAATAATTATCTATAAAATACATTAGACTATTTTAAAGCATTGTTTTATAGTTTATTTTTCCATTGAGCCTGTCATTTTGGCTTTATTTCTGAAGGTAAATTCAGATTTGATTAGTCAATTTTTTTAGTTTATCATGTAGCGTTTAAAAAGCATTATTTTTACTTAAAATGGAGATTTGTTAAAAATGACGTCATTTTTCCAAGAGGGGGGGGGGGGTCAGACAAATTATGATGGTAGGATGATTTTAGGGAGGGGGGGTCCAAAAATGGCCAAAAAGCGATGACGTAATTTATAGACGGCCCCTTTCTCTGGATGATTCAAAATGTCTGTGAAAATGCTATATAAATCTGTAAAAAATTAAAACTTGGCAAATCCCAAAAAAATTTTTGCCATTTCTGGTTGATTGGATTTCTGTTCCAGTAATGTTCTAAATTTAAGTTTAACAACGTTCGCCGATGAAAATAACTTTTTTTGTAAACAAAGCAGACGATTTGACAAATAGTATACCAAAGCAAGAAAGGCTGCCAGTAAAACTAAATATAAACGCCTAAGGTAGTAAAAATGTTGTGGGTACTTTATGGGGATAAATTCATAAATATGTATAATATGTACATACGGATTTTCTTTAACATTGTATAAAGGGATCAATGTATAAGGGATGTGGAATAAACAACCAAACATGGGAACTCAACCAGTTTTATATATATATATATATATATATATATATATATATATATATATATATTAGTTTATTATTGCATTTACTTTTCTAGCTTCATGTATAAAGCCTTTAAATTAATTTAACAATTTGTAAGATATGAAATACAATGCTTTAAGTTTAATTGATTCCAAAGGCTAAGAACACTTTCAGTTCAGTAAGTTCTGTACAATTTTAACTATACAAGGAAATTAAAGGCTGTCCTTTATAATATTACTAGAGACCGCCAACTGGTCGAAATTCGACCAAAAATTCAGTTGATATTTTGCTGATTAGTTAATTGGCAAAATATGTCTCCCACGGAAACATCTGTTCTTCCTGATTTGCTAGAATTTGTTATTAAAACAACTGTCTAATGAATGAATCAATTATTCTTTTACCATAAGATTAACATTGAAACTTTGAAAGCCGGTAGGGCGAAGCCCTGATGACCGACGTGAATTATAATGTGATTCTGCTCATCTACAGGACTCTACCTTTTTAACGGTATGCGCGGATTTCTCCTATGATGCACACGGGCTGAGAAAAAAGGAGGAAAAGAAACATGCTTGCCTATTAATATATAGATTGTTTGTGAACAATAATAGACTATTTAAATATTTAACTGGTAAAAAATTACTTATTTGAAAATTTTGTGAAAAACTTTATTTCCACTTGCCTATCTTTATTTTTATTTTTTAATACAGTGGAACCTTGATATATCAAACCTCAATATATCGAAATCCTTGATATAACGAAGTTTTCTCATTCCCCTTGAACCTGCCTATCAATCTAATATTATTTCTACCTCTATATATCGACGGATTAGTGGGGATAACGTCAATATAACGAACTTTTGGAGCGCTGATGCACGACCTAACCACCTCTACATATCGAAGTTTTGACTACAAAACCTCAACATATCGAAGTTAAAAAAATAACAACAAGTTGAATCATTGAGCTCATCCATTTTTTCATGTTGCAATCTGTTGCTCTACAGACGTTGCCTTTTGCCGTGCCTTGTGTTCGCAACTCTGTTCTTGTTTCCCGCATTTGCAGTAACTTATTGTGATAGTGTTGATTCATTCAATACCTTAAGTGTCTGTTAGCCCTTTGTTTGAATGCATTTTACATTATTCCTGTGAGTACTAATTTTACAACCCCGTGTTTGCTGTATGTAAAAGTATAAACGTCTTCTAGTCCCGATTGATGCTTTTTAGCCTAAATACATTTTGTGTTTGCAGCACTGTTTAATGTTTTATGTCACCACTTATAGTCTTTGTTCTGATCAACTAGTGATAAAAATTCCATAGAAGGCTCTATAAAACATTAAACAACTTATAATGTTACAGCGGACTGTTATATTCTTTTGTGCAATAGCAAAATGTTGGTAATGTAATCACAGTACACCCGTATTTATTACTCAATTTCTAGGCCTATTGGAAAACATAATACTATTACAAGGAGGTCGTGAACCTCAGTATATCGAAGTTTGTAAAAAGTAACCTTGATATAACGAACCTCAGTATATTGAAGACCTTGATATTAAGAATTTTTTACGTTCCCCTTCAGGTTCGATATATCGAGGTTCCACTGTACTATTCTTGTAACCTTTTAAGAAAAAAGTAAAATAAATAAAGTTTTTATGGTAAACATAAGAGAGAAAAAATAATAGCGAGTGAAATCCAGGGAAAAACTTTGAAGTTTATCCAAAACTTTACTCAGCATAATCTAAATTTTACTTGGATATTTTATACTATTAAATCGATGAATAGGCCTATATTCTCTGCTATTATTAGATTCTTCAATCATATAAAATTACACATGCAAGTGTATTAATTGTTGTTACAAAATGAAGATTAGTCTATATAATGCATAAGATGGTGGCTGCAATCTACATATTTAATCCATGGAAAATTAAAATCCTTTTTTAAAGCTTCGAAATAGGATAACCACATAGTAACCGCTTTAATACCCTTTACACTAAGTCTTAATATTTCAGTTGTGTGTTTGTCAAAAATAATGTTAAGTTTAGACATAAAAACCTTAACGGATGAATTTTAAATGTTTGTAGATAACCTTAAAATTTAACTAATTTAATCCACAATTTGCAACAGAGCGAGTGCCAACACAGTGCAAGTGTCCCGGCGCTACATCACAGCAGTCACAGTGGAGGGGGGAGCGGGATCATGTTCCGAGCGCTTGTAGGCTAGCCCTTCTCTCTACAGTCCTGGTATGGCACAGTGTTGTCCTCTCACGATTTCTGATCTCAAACGAACTTCAATACTCATTGTTATTTTTACAGTTTTTAATAACGTTTTTTTCTGAAAGTCGTTCAGGATTGTAGAATACAGGATTACAGGAAGTTTACTGTAACATGAATATACTTCGCATGGCATAGGCATATATATTGATACATAGCATTGATTGGGCAAGTATGATACCTTTAATTGTTGAATATATCCTAAAAGTTCATTGTTGGAACACACATATAATACAGGTCTCTGTTTAACCCGTTTAATAAACCGCTGGTTAGTCCGGCCGTTTTGAAATCCGGCCAATGGTCCGGTCCCGAGGTGGTGGGATTTGAGGACTTATACTGTAATACACAATAAAACAATTTACCTTCTAATTCATGAAATTGTTAAATTGGAGAGCCGAATTTCACTAATTTTGCAATGAATTAATTGTGTCAATCATTTTAGTTCTATTAATCTAGTTATAAAAATAGTATTAAAAATTTTAGAATATTTTATGATAATCATTATGGTTTTTTGACTGTTTTTGTGTCATGTAAATTAAAATATACAAAGTCATCTACAGTACACTCTTGTTTATCTGGATTCACTTGGATTGGAATCTAAGTTATACGGACTGACTAACGGGATTTTTTTCAACAATGAAAAATAATTAGTTTTCTTTAGCGCCTTGATTTGCGCAGTACACAAATACAATGAAGACATTCGATTCTTTAAAATCTCTGTCCGTCAATATAATTGACATCGCAATAGAAATGGTCCCACAGGGGATAGGAGGGGACCAATGGCAGATCCAGCCCTGGGCTAACGAGAGGTCGAATCATATACACATTTTATATGAATTACTTTCCCATAAGGATATGCCTAATTATTAGTTTCTGTGTGTATACATTGGGTTATATGAGAGAGTACTGTACTGTATAGTACAAAAAAACAGAATAAATGGAATAAATAATAACATCAATGTGTTAACTTGATGCAAGTAATAATTTTTATACTTGTATTGCTCCAAACTCTAGATTGTTGTTCAGATTCATAAATTTATGCATTGTCTGTTGTCTGTGATAGTAAAATGTAGGCCTACTGTATACTCCAGCTTAGCTTGTAACGTGAACAGTGTTATCAGGGAACAGTGTAATTGTAGAGATTGAAAATATTATTAGAAAAGCCATCTGTGTAAACATTTAACTTTTTTACAATGCTCTCTTGTATAATTTTTGATATTTAAATTAAAAATATCATTTATTTTTATTGTGTAGACTTTTTAAAATCCCTTTTTAAGTGTTACCTCTAGTAATAAGTGCATGGAGCCGAGCGTTTACTCGGTAAACTTGTACAATTCTTTTACAGAAATAATTTATCTCTCAAGCCTACCCAGGAATGCGGAGTACAATAATTCTTATTTCTTTAAGACAACGTCATTCGCTCCTCTCACCTGTCCCCAAGACAAGTTTGTGTGCGCTTCGCTCACTCGTCTTTCAGAACGTTATAAGGGTTGTTAAAAGCGGTGACACACTACTGCACGTTGGACTGTGCAATGTAATGGACTTAAAGAGCAAGTCACTTTAACTGGACTTGTTCACGGTTCCAGACGCCATACCACACAGAGAGGCGAGCGCTCTGGTGGCGGTTTTTTTAAGAAAGATCGGTCCTGTGTCTGGAATGAGTGTGGCCGTGAGTAAGGTAGTGTCAGGGTCTCCGTACTCAGTCATGAGCGTAGCATGGTGCCATGGTTCCCATTTAAAATGGCAATAACCCTTTTTAACTGGTTAAATAAATAAATTTTTGGTAATTTAGGTCATTATATAGCCTACTATGAGCTTTCATGAGATAATTTTTTGATTGGTTATCTAGGTAGAAAATGTATTTTACAAGTTGAAATTGTTAAATAAATGATATCAAAATGTCAAACTTGAATTATAGAACTAAGTAACTGATACTTGGCATGCAATGCCAACCGCCAACCTGAGGGATACTTTGCTCTTCAGGTGAGCGCTAAGCTCACTCGCCATCAGGTTTAGCTTGTTTGCTATGCTCACTAGCCGCAAGTCTATAAAATCCTCTAGTTTTTATTACCAATCTTCCCTCAGTACTTTAAATGAAAACAGCTGTTAATACAATTAATTGCCAAGAGACATTTTTTGACATATGTTGTGCTAAAGAACGCAGATAAAAAACTCTGAAACAACCTGCCATTGGACGTTTATGATGGTCCTGGGGCTATGTCACATCGCACGAGAATGGGATAAAAGTATCCTATGTCCATCTCCTGGTTCTAAGCTACCTACCCACCAATTTTTAGCCGAATCAGTTCAGCCAATCTTGAGTTATAAATAGTGTAACTAACACAACTTTTTTGATGTAAGGGTGTCCAGATTCGACTGTCCGAAACTTTTCCATGTTGTTCAGCAAGTCAAAAGAAACAAAAAAGTTCATATAAACATATGTCCTAAAATGTGTTGTTAACCCCCTAGCCGCCATTTTGTTTTTTACACTTAATAATTTTTATTTCCGTAACGGATAAATGGATTGGGTCCATATTTGGCATGTACCTTAACTAGAACAATGTTTATTTAAAGAAAAAAAAAAATTATTTTTTTCCAGTGTGTATTTTCAAAATGGCGGCCATTTTATATTTTCAAACTCAAATATCTCAAAAACGGTTAATTTTAGAAAAGTTTTACAAGAGACAAAAAAGTTGAAAAATTAAATTATTTAACCAATAAAACCAAGTTTGTAAAGATCTGAAAACAAATAACAGAGTTATTGCGATTTTTCTGCAAAAAAAAAAAAACCATAGAATTTGCATTACAATTAATGCAAATTTATGTTATTTTAATAGAAAAATCTCAATAACTCCGTTATTTGTTGTCGGATCCTTACAAATTTGGTATCCTTGTTTAAACAATTTAATTTCTCAACTTTTTTGTCTCTTGTAAAAGTTTTCCAAAATTTACCGTTTTTGAGATATTTGAGTTTGAAAATTTAAAATGGCCGCCATTTTAAAAATACACACTGGAAAAAAATAATTTTTTTTCTTTAAATAAACATTGTTCTAGTTAAGGTACATGCCAAATATGAACCTAATCCATTTATCCGTTACAGAATAAATGGATAAAGATTATTAAGTGTAAAAAACAAAATGGTGGCTAGCGGGTTAACGACACATTTTAGGACATATATTTATATGAAATTTTTTGTTTCTTTTGGCTTGCTGAACAACATGGAAAAGTTTCGGACAGTCGAAGCTGGACACCCTGTATACAGCTATTGTACTTATTTATTTAAAAAAATAATCTATACTCATTTAATACGCTAAGGGTTTTTTTGTCTTGAGAACTCCTCCTACAATTTTCAACCGATTTTCAAGTTTTTGGTGTTGTTGGATAGGGCTTGGTCTGTAGTTGTTTCCGCCAAAAATTGATGAGATTCAGACTAAAAATAAAGGCGCTATCCACTATTGAAATTTCAAAATTTCCCATTTAAATAACATCGGAACTGAATAAAGCATTTGAAACATCTGTTAATAATCAGCTGTAAATACATGTAGTTATTGGTGATTGAAGATATTCACATTATTGGATTTGTCGGATGTCATTGATTTAGAGCTAAAGTAACATTTGTACTGTATTTAAATAGAGATCGCCTCCTGATCGAAATTCGATCAAAACTTTTTGGATCTGAACCCAAGATGTTAAAAACATTTTATAACTCAAACATCTGTTCTTCCAAATTTTCTAGCAGTTTTTTTTACTACAGCTGTCTAATGATTCATTCAATTCTCCTTCCTCCATAAGATTAACATTGGAACTTTGAAAGCCTGTGGGGTGTTGCCCTGGAGTCCGATGTGAAATAAAATGTGATTCTGCTCATCTACAGGACTATACCTTTCTAATGGTATGCGCGGATTTCTCCTACGATGCTCACGAGCTGAGAAAAAAGGAGGAAATGAAACATGCTTGCGTATTAATATATAGATTGCTCGATTTCGAGCAACACGTATACTAGTATAAACATTAATATTATTAGTTAAACTAAAATGTGCATTGTAATGATATTGTGTCATGTTATTGTAATGAATAAAACCATTAAAAATCAATAAGTAAAACTGAGCATCCTTTTTAGCAAATTTCCCATAGGGAATAAGCTATTACCGTAGGTCTCATGGTAAGACCTAAGCCCGGGACCATGTTACTTTTTCGTTTTTAGGTGCCCAGAGACCAAAAATAATAGTCATTAAAATTTATATATATATATATATATATATAATAAATTTTAATTTTAATATATATATATCTACTATATATTTGTCAAATACCACTGACTCACGTATCAACGCACAGCCTAAACTACTCTTTGCTCATGGGTGCTCACTAAAAAACTGTTTTCAAATACAGTTTTCGAAGTTCTTTAGGACTCCGCCCTTAAATTACTTTAGGGCTTCCGGGGTCGTTATTTGACATGGGCGTTTCTCTTTGCTCATGGGTGCTAAGAAAACGGTTTTGCAAACACAGTTTTCGAAGTTCTTTAGGGCTCCGCCCCACAGGACTTCAAAATTACTGTTGGGCCTCCGGGGTCGATATTTAACATGGACGTTTCTCTTTGCTCACGGGTGCTCGCTCACTAAGAAACAGTTTTTCAAATACAGTTTTCCAAGTTCTTTAGGGCTCCGCCCCACAGGACTTCAAAATTACTGTTGGGCCTCCGGGGTTTAAATTTGAATTGGACGTTCCTCTTTGCTCATAGTTACTTACTAAGAAATAATTTTGAAAAATTTCGTTTAGGGCTCAACCCTATAGAACCTCAAGATTACCATGGATTCTAGGGGGTATAAATTTAACGTGGATGTTCCATTTTGCTAACAGGTGCTCACTACGAAATGGTTTTGTAAATATAGGTTTTGTAGTTCTTTAGGGCTCCACCTCACCTGACTTCAAAATTAATCAAGGCCCAACGTGTTTTAAATTTGACATGGACGTTCCTTTTTGTTCATAGGTGATCAATAAGAAACAATATTGCAATTTTTTTTAGGGCTCCTCCCCACAAATTCTCAAATCTACTATAGATCCTACGGGTTGAAATTTAACGTAAAGGTTCCGGTTTGCTAATAGGTGTTCACTAAGAAACAGTTTTGCAAAAGTACTGTTTAATGTTCTTTAGGGCTCCGACCCACATGTCTTCAATATGACTGTAGAGCCTACGGGGTTGAAATTTGACATGGTCGTTCCTATTTGCTCATAGGTTAGGGCCTTTTCTATTTAAGAAACCTTTTCTCTCTAAGAACAGGTTTTGCGAAATTCCTTCTGAGCTCCACTCACACTACTTCATTGTTCCAATGTCATTCTCAAGGAAGTAGATTTCGTTGCTCTTCAAAACGATTGTATTACCTATAAAATAAATTCAATCACGGGCGAAGCCGTGACGGGCAACAGCTAGTATAATATATATACACACATATGTGTCCCTAGACAAAATAACTCTCGTAAAAATGGTCCGATTGACACCAAATTTGGTAGAGATGTGTAATCCTACGTTTATTCGGATGAGTTCGTAAACCAGACATATCGACCTATCGGAAATGGTAGTTTTTGGGGGTTTTGTACCCCAAAAATGGGGTTTTTGCATTTTTCATATGTAATTTTTAAAATTTTTTAACTTTTATTTGACCATTGGATTTAGCTCAAGAAGCTAAATCCAATGGTCAAATAAACCAATTGGCCAATTGTGTTATCTTTTATATCTTATCATCTTGAAGCTTTGCTTTATCTCCATTGGTTACCGAGATATTAAAAAATCAAAAGACAGTAGGCCCTACGTTGCATTTTGGGGCTCCAATGTTATTCTTATGGAGAATAAGGATGTGTTAATATTTCACTTATTAACCAATGTTTTTGGATGAAACTTGGTATTCAGCTTCATTTGGTTGAGATTAATCCATTTATGGTAAAAAAATCTTGGTTTTTGTGCTTATCATGGCAGCAAACCTGCATACTCTTTTCTCATGTTAATCATATGGAGAATATTCAAACTCCTTTAGCAATGGACAGATATTGATGAAACTTAGTATATGGCTTCGTATGGTCGAAATAATTTTTTTTTATGCTAAAAACCTACTTTTAGTGTTCCCCATGGCAGCATACCTGCATATTCTTTTCCTACATTTATCATAGAAGAATAGACATTTATTCCCCTATTTATGAGCTTGTGGATATTTTGTTTACAGGTTTATCTGGTCATAATTAATACTACTCATTTGGAAATTCGCTGAGTACGCAGGTCTGCTGTGACGGGAGTATTTTAGTACATTTTATTCTAGGGAGAAATTTATACCTCCTAGTGCTCTCACTCACGCTCTCCCTCTCTCTCTCTATCAACTTCCTCAACCGCGCTTGATGAATTTGTGAGGTACGGTGAGCAGTCCTATGTCTTAATCGGGGAAAGGATGATGTCTAAATTTATCCGGTACCTTATTCAAATAACAGGGTCTATTTTCAAAACGAAATATTTTATTGACATAAACTTACAAGTATAAAATTATAAATAAACAATTTTTCTCATATTTACACTGCACATTATCACTGTTTTCTGTTTGGTACATTTCCTTTGCCTTGTTATTCTTTTCATTCCTTTGATCCTCAACTATGAGCCTTTGACGTGTGACCGCTTGTGTTTTAATACCTCCACCGGGGTGAGATATATTGTCCGGTTGCAGTCTGGGCAGTTATATGGGAGACTGTTTGGCTTTGGTACCGAATGTTCCTCCGCTTCTTTAGCATCTGCAAAAACAAAATTATTTAGCCTACTACAAATGAATGATAGGAAAACAATTTTAGCTAAGAAATCAGATTTAATGTAAAACCAGTTTTTTTTATAACTATATACAGTATCAGGTTAACCGAGCCTTGCTCGTTGGTTTTAATTCACTTTTTTGTAGTGTCATGGTAATAAAGCTATTAAATTTCCACCAACAACCAACTATATCTCTTCACAGTTAACAGCTGTTTAAAAAAGTCTTCCTAACATTAATGTTACTTTATTTACATTTCATTGTTATTTTGTTACCAAAATAGCAACCCATAAGACCAATGTTAAAAATTACGATTTTTAAATTTAATTTTATACCAAATTCAATTTTTCTGAGATTGAGGCTGTTTCTAAACTTATTTTTATGCCAAAACACTCTTAAATGCAAAGTTTAAGCAAAATCTACCCGCTAGGTTTCGAGATCGTGGAACACACATCCCTTCAGACTCGTATTATAGTGGGGGGGTGGGGGGGGGGGGGGGGGGGCACAGTGGAACATGGGCCACAGTGGAAGAATTATATTTTTTTGAATTTGGGTAGTCTGTCAACTGCTGCACTCTGTGAGTGAACTCCAAAACTATTTGTCTACCCATAGTTCATTGGTGCAAATGGGTGCCTTCCTGTAAGGAAGAGAAATAATTCATGTTTTGTTTTTGACCTCTAAAAGTTAGTTTTCCAGGTTATTTTGTCACCAATTTATCTTCTGTTTGCAGTGATTAGAGGTAAGTGTCACACACCAGTATAAAGAATAACTTTTTCTTAAATTTTTAGACTATTTAGCAGATTTGTACAAAGTTCTGGAGTGGAATTAGGGTTAGTTTTACTGATCAATTAGACATGGGCCACAATGAAACACTTGATGTTGGGCCACAGTGGAACTGTTCCATTGTGGCCTAACATCAAGTGCCTCATAGTAACAAAAAAGATTACCTATTATATGTTTTTAATTTAATAGTTTGAAACCCAATTATAGATTTTTTTCATTAAATTATCCTTTTGGAAATTTATTTAAAAGCCAAAGTCTTGAACTGGCTGTTTCTTTTTACAGATCAGTATGTTAAGCGGAAGGAAGAGAAACAGAAGAAATGATAAGAAAGAAGAGGAGAAACATTTGAAACTGTTAAGTCTCGACATGGATAACATTTGAGTTTAATAAACATGATTTATTACGATCATGATGATGATGATTTATTACGGTACTTTTGAGTTTTAATTCGTTGTTCCATTGTGGCCCGTATCATGTTCCACTGTGGCCCTATATTGGGTCACAGTGGAACACATGCATAGGTTTTGAAAAACAGATCATAAAATTAGTTTTTATTTCATTATCAATTTTAAAATATATATAATGTATGTGGGAAAGATTGTTCTCTAAGTACATTCATCTTCTGAAGCTGTTAAGCAAATAGGTAAAAAAAAAACAAAATTTGTTTTGTAATTTTTGTTTTATTGTGGCCCACCCTCCCCTATAGGATTATGCCAGTTGGAAATGGGCAGAAAGCATGTGCCATGCGCAGACCCGATGAGCTGCTTTGCGACTGTCAATGGCAAGTTATAAACATTATAAAATATGTTTTTTTTTATTATTAAATAAAAAATACAGAGATTATTAAAGTTAATACAGTAATAGAATACTTAATAAATAATAAATAAATAGAACAAAGTTATTTTGCTATCAGTGTCATTCTCAATGTCAAAGGAAGGAATTTGGAACAATAAATATTCAAAATTAGAATGATAAAAGAAGATGCATAGTTTAAGGGAGGTCATGGTCGGTGCGAGGGTCAGGTCTGCCAATAGCCGGATCTTATCAACTCGGGCTCCTCAAATCCAATTCTTATCAGAAAATTAAATATCTTTTCCTTAAAGAATTGAGGGACAGTTAAAAATATTTAACTCGTTCTGGTACCAGCAAATATTATTTAAAAATATAAAAGGTTTAAGATACCTTTTTACATCAGTGATCCTTTTTTTTTAAGTGTAAGACTACAGCTGTTTCGTTTTCAAAGAAACATCATCAGGTCATTCCTTTAAAACGTCACTCCAACTTGCAGATGTTCCTTGTCACGTGTTTAGTGTTCGTGTTTTTAATATTAGACGGAATCTGTAAGATGGAGTTACGTTTTAAAGGAATGACCTGATGATGTTTCTTTGAAAATGAAACGGCTATAGTCTTAAACTAGAAAAAAGGATCACTGACAGAAACAGGTAACTTAAACCTCTTGTTTTTTTCAATAGTGATCCAGAGGCTACCCATAAAAAATATTATTGTATAAAACATGGGCAATATAAAATGAATTTGTCTTTTCAATAAAATTTACCAATTGTAAGGAAACTATACCGATATTTTGGGAATAACGTGTATCATATGAATGTGTTACAACTGAAAAAATTGAATTGACTCTTATAAATATGGAGTGAAAAATGTACAAATAGTTGTCTTATTATTAGAATTCCACTTTCTTGAAAAAGAGTAACAAAAGGATATCGTCAGCATTTCTTAAATCCAGTTTTCCAAATAGTTTTTTGATAGACATCGAAAGGATGAAGAGCTTGTAGCGCTACGCAATAATACCGAATGAAAGAAGAGATTGAACATATGCAAAGTACGCTAGTTTAACATAGTTTTAATCGAAAATTCTGCTTAATTGTTTGAAGGCAAATATATAGGTTAAAATCTTTTTCTTTAAAAAATCTATATAAAAATAATACCGAGGTACTTAAAATGTGAAACTTTATATGAATTCACAATTACAATTATTAATAAGATAGAGACCAAAGGTGTGAATTTTTCGATTTTGAATGAAAGTCACAAAATGTTGAAAGAGAAACTAGCATAAATTTAGTTTTTAACATATTTAAAGATATAGTCATCCAACCACTTTTTCGACTTCATAAGGTTCCATGAAATGTTTGACTGTACCTCTTCCCACGTTTTGCCCTTAGATCAAATTGGAGTGTCGTCTGCAAATATAAAGTAACTTACTCTTTAGATTGTCTGCTGATATTAAAAAGAGAGTATGATATATTTGTCATATGCTCCTGCCTAAATCCATATTGATTTTCAAATAAATTTTTTTTTATATTTTGGATGTAACATGATAAATAATCTTTAACCATTGACTATGTACACTAACGTGAATAGACCTCTCATCCAATGCATTTAGTTTGAGGCAAAAATTTGGAAGTTCGGTGGACGCCACATCAGAGTCGCTGCAATCAATGTTGTTATTATTCAGCTGAATTTACAGTGCTGCCAAAACATTTTACCAAAATATAAACATAACTTTCAGTTATAAAATGTTTCATCCTTGGTTTAGAAGAGTGGTAATACTGATTTATCTATAATATGTTACGTGTACTTCGATGGACGCCGCACGAGATCGCACCACCGTCAATATGCTTCACACATGCCTATGCTATGAGAAGTCTACTCACGTAGTGTACAAAGTCAATGCTTTAACCACTATTTCTAAAACTTTTGAAAAACACTAAACAAGGAGATAGGACAAAACGATTATTGTAAAGCCTCTTGACATTAATATTAAATTAATCATTATATCAAAATAGCTGTGCTTTTCTGTAATTTTTATATATAACAAATCAAAAATATCCCACCACTAACCGTATCACAAAATACAGGAGAACTCGAGATGGAAGTCGGAAAAAAGTATTAATTCCACTTAAGTGGCTATATTGATAAAACTATTGATAATCATGAACAGTGATTTGTACTTACTAAACGTTACAGTAAATTTTGTAGATAAGTTAAAAAAAAAAAAACTTTGAGGAAACAAATACTGATCAGTATAGGATGAAATATCGAACTCAGACAAATAAGATAGCATACAATTGAATGGTAAGAAATGCGTGTCATGGTGGACGGGATTTACAAACCAGAATTCTGAGGTGCTGGAAGACATTCAAGTAAGTGCTGTTCCTTCTCCAAAAAGTTGAGAGCTGCTGTCAATTCACAATTCTCACATGTCCAAGTTTCGAGTTGGAAGTCATCAACCAAACTAAAAACAAAGTGATTACATGACACAATATGTATAAACTTATTTGATACAAAGGATAGTAGTTATTAAAGAAGCAAATAAACAATTAAAAATTTGTATACTTTCTCAACATTTCTTTTTGCATTTTTCCTGGACAAACAAACAGAAAACTTGTGTATCCAACCTAAGCTTACAGGCCGGATTGGATCTTTGATTTTAATATCTGATCCAATCCTACACCAAAGTGACTTTAAGGATACAAAACACCTCTAGTTAATATGAAAATTTTAAAAATCACACACCAGTTATAAGTTAAATATGGTGTTAACACCACCCCTCCAACTTTTGGGTGCGCATTAACCTCTGTTCCGGGGCTGAAAGGATTGGGGCCAGTTGCGGAGTTGTTGCCTATGCCAACAAATAGGTGTTTCAAATCAGCTGCTAGCAGACGACGCAAGCTGTACACCACCTGGCTGTTCATCAAGTGTACCAACTCCTCCGTTAACTCCCGCTCCAGACTCCCACAGTCTTCGTCTGAAAATTACACAAGTGTGAGATCATAGATAACTCTCAAGCCGGCCGCACACCAAAACGGACTCGATGCGACAAAACGTCTTGTGATGTCAAGAGCAAGGTAATAAAATTTATTTAATTGAATGCCTGGACACTGTCGTGTTCACTGTAGTGTGTGGGCATTCAATATGTTACACCTTCGGTCACGACAACGTTGTAAAGTGTTTTGTTGCATCACGCTCGTTTCGGTGTGCAGCCAGCTTCATTTAAACAGTCCATAAATTTATGGATAAGTGCAATAGTCATTTGAATTGGGGTTTACCCCTCCGAGCATTCAATATAGCACCCCTGGAGCGTTACGCATTTTTTGAAGGTTTTGCATACTTTCAAATAAAAATTAGTAAAAAATATATTTTATGACCTAGCACTATAAATGTATATATTATATGAAAGTAGATAAAATGGACTACCTATTATACATTTTTACCCTTACTTATTGTTACCAAAATTAGGCTATAGGTTGAAAATAAAAAAATTACAAAAAAATTTTTGTATATAACTTTGCTCTCCCCCAAAATATTTTTGGATACACATAATTAAAATTCCAAGATATACATTTTGTTTAGAATTTTATGCAGTTTAAGAAAATATATAATTTATATAGGTTTGAAGTATTTGAAAAAAATGTATGTTGAATAAAACCAAATATGTCCTATGGTACTTACCCTAATCCCATAAGAACACATGTAAAACCAAGCTAGGAATATTACACTAATTCCTACTCATATTTATGATTATATAAACTCGATAAAACATATTAATTTATTCCAATAATGTAAATTAAAGGTATTTGTAACACTTTTAATCATTCATAACCTTAAAACGATTGGTAAAATATGCATTTCGTTGTTTACAAAGTTAGCAGATGGTAACAGTTTTTTTACCAGATGTTTCATTGCATATTACAAACAACCAATCACGTTCCGCCATTTGAAATGGCTGTTTTTGGATAGCTTAGAATCTCCCGGTAACAGCGGTAGCGTTCACGGATCCGTTTCTGTCATTCACTATAAAGTTAGGTCACTTTTTTAAAAGGTCGAAAAATCGACTCAAACGCTCGGAGGCCGAAAAGCTGGACCGAAAAATCGACGATTAACGCTCGAAGGGTTACACATTGACTTTTAGCTTTTAAGCATAGTCTACCTGTTAAAATATATAAAATCCATGGTGGATGATTATGTAAGAATAGTTCTTCTCAGTATGGGTTCGTAGCACTCGGTAAATACAGCCATGAAATGTGATTTTTAATTAAAAATAATAGGTTATCAAATATATATTTGATTTTTATCTGTAAATTTTACTTACAAATGCTTGTGACATGAGTTGGTTCATATTTCAAAAGCTTAACAGTACTCTTTATACAACAGTTACTCTTACTTACAAATTTATTAAAAATACAGTATGAGGGCCAACAGATTAAAATAAAAGGGGTGCAATGCATTGAAAATTCATAAAAAATCAAATTGATGCAATTAGACATGCATTAATCTAGTCTTGATGCGATGGATTTTTCTGATACACTAAGGGCCGCTTTCCCCAACTCAGTTTAAAGTAATCCAGAAAATTGTTAATTTTAAATCATATGGCAACATCTGGTTTAATCTTGAGTTTTGGTTTAAACTGGGTTGGGTAAAGCGGCCCTAAGACAAGCAGAGTTGACATGGTTACTCCCGCCAGTTTTATTATAATTTTTTTATTATTCAGAAACCAGTTTTATTATAATATATTCAAGTGAATTTAAATTATAGAAGGAACGGATACAGACAAATTAATTGTTAAAATATTTTACTTAATAATTTTTATTCCTTAAAGTATAAATTAAGCCTTCGTAATGTGGAATTCTCATCATAGTGAATTAGACTGTGTGATAGATTGCATGAAAAACACACTGTCATGCTTCAAATTGAACCGTCTCGATTTGAATTGAAATTCTCTAAATGAAATTGACGCACGGAATATAATGAAATAAAATCTGCTACATTGCACACCCCTAATTATAATTACCCTAAATGAAATTTTAAAAATGTATGAAGGTAAAAGATTAGAAGGTCACAAAAAATTTGAACACTACTTTTATACTTTCTTGTTAATATTTTCTGAGGCCTTTTAACAATTATTAGGCCTATAGCTGCGGCGCTCTTTATATAGGCAATGGCAAATAACTTATTTAATAAGCGATATAACTTAGTGTGTCGTACCTTTGAACCTCATCGTGAGCAATGTGTCCCAGTGGGCCCGTGCCTTGACCACACGTTTGATCGCAGCTTGTGCCACCTCGGGAGCCGGGAATTTCAGTTCCAACCAGCTGTCACACACGATCCTGACCAACCAAACAATGCTGTTATTGTGATAATTTGCTACCCACTACCGAACATAATGGAAGCCTGATTCTTTGGTTTTCTATACTCTGTTTAAAAACACACAAGTGTTTCTCACATGTCACTCTGAAATGAGGAGCGCACATTTCTTTTTATTTTTATTATATGAGGAGGAGGCATCTGTAAAGCAACCTTTGTTTGATCCTAAGGTCTCAGGTAGGGAGGGTGCGTCTTAATTCTATCATCAGTTTATACATCAAGTCGATATTTCTAACCTTATGTTAGTTCGAGTGGTTGTTATACATTTTTTACAAAGATTTTCTCGAAAATTCGGAATGAATTTTAAAATTCTTTAGAGACTGTTTATAAAAATAATTAATAGGTAAGGCTATCTAAAGGATAAATGGGGTCTACAATACAATCTTATTAAAGTGATCATCAGTGATAGCAGGTGGCCTGCCATTGTCTTGAACAAAATCGGTTTGTTCAACCACTTCAAACAGCCAACCTGTATCTAACGAACACTCACACAGCTCAAGGTTCCCTCCCGATGTCAGAGAAAATATTTCTTAACTCTAAAAATTAAATTACAGCACACAGAAAAAATTAATAAATTCACCATTAACATTTGAAGAGGCTTTTAATAGCAAAACGTGAGAAAATCAACCAGTACTTTGTTAATTCTCAAACTACAGTACAAAGGTTGGGCATTGACCAACCTGACCTCACACTTCAATTTTCAATGCTAAAAAAATATGTTACTTTTCAAATGCTTCTTGTACAAGTTTAAAATCAATTTATTTCATTTATCAGTTTTTACTGAATATATTTTATAAGAAATCCTACAAAAGGACAGGGGGTCCTTGTATCCACTTTATTGCTCCTGTATTGCTTATGTATATCCTTAAACATGATCCAAGAAGTAACATGATAAGATGTCTCTAATAGCTAATAAGCCTATCTAGATGTCTCTGTTTATTTTAAAGTGTGGTGGCTTAGAGTACATTTTAGTTTAAGTAATAATAATGTGGAACATTACTGACCTTGTCATATCAATATTTGTGTAGAGGTCATGGCAGAATATCAGCAATGTTTGAGCAGCTGGCATCCTCAACGTGTTCACCAAATATGCTTTTGTTGTCTCCAAAAGTGACCTGTAAATCCCCACTTGAAAGATTAAAATTAACATTTATTAAAACAAATAGTTTAAATTTTAATACTTGAACCCATCATCGATGACTGGAAAGACAAGATAAATTGTGTCATATGATTTGCTTGTTGGCCTATTAGTTTTTAGTTCCCAACGATGGCGCATGTAACTAAAATAGTGGCTCTTTTTTATCAATTTCACTGATAGAGTACATAGGCCTATTTATCAATCTAGAATGAATAGCCCCCTTAAACTTAGTTTTGTCCAAGTGTCTAATTTCACCTGGTAGATTATGGTAAAATTTCACTGTTGTGACTGGGAAATTAAAATGTAGCTCCCTCCCCAGTCACTCGATAAAACATATTAATTTATTCCAATAATGTAAATTAAAGGTATTTGTAACACTTTTAATCATTCATAACCTTAAAACGATTGGTAAAATATGCATTTCGTTGTTTACAAAGTTAGCAGATGGTAA
The DNA here is from genome assembly GCA_030545055.2 of Neoaliturus tenellus. Lineage (NCBI taxonomy): Eukaryota > Metazoa > Arthropoda > Insecta > Hemiptera > Cicadellidae > Neoaliturus > Neoaliturus tenellus. The sequence goes on along the minus strand of CM061532.1, from coordinate 72,595,032 downwards.
CAGTTTTTTTGCCAGATGTTTCATTGCATATTACAAACAACCAATCACGTTCCTTGATAATCACCATTTATACTTTACTGCTACAGCATTTCAAAATTATTCTTTGTTTATTACTATTCAAGAAGAAAGGTGTAACAAATTTTAATCTTATAAATAAAATTTAAATTATGTATCTGAATATATAAACTTAAACTTTGGCATTAAATCTCTTTTGATCTGCCACAGTGGCTGGCGAGCGGGGGAGGGGGTCAAAGCTACCAGATCACGTCAGTCATGACTTGCAAACTACTGACGCCGCACGTGTCTGCATTTTCGTATTTTTTGGAAAATGTAATGTTTAATGTCCGCGTGTTCGTGTTTTGTGTATTTTAAATTGTGACGACATCAATGTGGAGAACAAAATCAGTTTTAATCTCAAAATTTGACCTGAAGATGTGTTTTTAAAAACATGAAACAGCTGTAGTCTTAAACTACAACAAGGAACCATTTGACGGAACAGGTATTTAAACCTTTTTATTAAGTGAAATCAGTGGTTCAGAGGCTATCCATAATGGATGTGACATAAGTTTTATTTGATAAAGTTATAAATTTATTAGCCAACCGGGTAATTCATTAATTAGCCAAATTTTGAACAATGGGTTGTCTAGGACTTTGGTTGACTTTTCTTCCAATTTTGTACATAATTAGACAAAAAACGAGCCATTTATTTTTGTACAATTAGTTTAGAAATGGATATACTTATTCTACATGCTTAATTTATCTTGTATAATTTATCTTGATATATCTTGTTAATATATCTTGTATAATGTATCATTTATCTTGAATAAATTATACCGAGTGATCCGCCCTCCCTTCTCACCAAGCGCAACCCTCCCTCCTCACCCTCCCCCCCTCGCCCAGCGCAACAATAGACCCTTTAGATTTTTGTCCACATCAAAGTTTATGAGGGGCTCCTAGTTCAGTCAACTGGAAGAGCTGTTTATTCATTCCACTGTAGTTTGGTGGATAAAAATAATGAATTAATAATTTACCCAATCATAAATCCTCAGACCCCTAATTTAGACTTGTTTATTTCATGTGTTACTTTTTTCATTTTTTAATGGTCAAAACATGGCCTTTTGGGCAGAAAAACCTGGTATGGTCACCGAATAAATTTTTGTTCAAATATTTTTTTTCTGTCTGGGCTCGGCTCAGCTTGTGACTCGACTCGAATATTTTATCACCAGCTCGGCTCGGCTCGGCCAGAAAAATCACTATTCCCACACCCCTAGTTATGGATGTTACTTGTAATATCATTATTGGTGCTTATTGCAATGGCCGAAGATAAAAATTTCTTTTCCCAGAGTCTTCTTTTTAGAATAACTATCATTGAATAATTGTTAATGAGTGCATTAGGATTGATTATTTAGTCAAATTGTCTTAGTATTGGTACGGACATATAGCAGAGAAGCTGGTGTCGGTGGCTGAGCGGATGTTTGCCGGGGCCTGGCACGATGTCCGCGTCGTCCAGCTGCAAAACGGATGAGTTGTTGCCGAACATGCTCAGCGGATGCAGCGACACAAATGGCTTCGACTGGCAGTGGAACAGCTGCTCACTCACTGTCTGTGAGAGCAAAGGACACAAAAAGTTAGAGTACAATTTCTCTAGGTTAAACAAAATCAAATTAAAATTCAGCAATTGATCATCACCATTCGTTTTATGTCTATATATAAATTTTACTTAATCCAGGATGTCTTAAAATAAACGGTCTGGAAAACAGGGCTGAAACTTGGCACAACTACTTTGTTTGTCAAGATTCAAATTACAGCATTAATGCAGTTAAAAAATTTGGTGAACCATGAAGTGTTTTGTAATACTGTTGATTTTAACTGCATGAACAGTCAGTTTCAACTGATATTCAATATTCAGCAAACTTACACTTAAAACATATTATAGCCAAAATACTTCGATTTTTTACCACATACTATAGTGCGGTTCAACAGATGTGGCGGCTGAGGGATTAGGATGGACGGGGAGGCCTCCCTTCCCCTCACCAACCATCGGTCGGCCGCTCCGGGCCTGGGCCATGGGTCACCCACTGGGCAAGAGGTGCAATTAGTACAACTTTCGTTACTTCGCAATATATTTTAATCTAAATGTGATTTTTTAAACCTTCGTGCAATTACAAGAAAATCAAGCCCAAGAACTATGTTAATATGATAATATTGAGTATTCCTGGTTCAAAATTAAATTATACACGGGACAAGAGCTAAAACTGATACAAATACCATATTTTATTTCATAATATATCGTACTCATAATTTAATTATTGCATCTTTCATGAAATGTAAAAAAACCAATCCAAAGAAGACCAAGAACGATGCAAATACGATGATATTGAGTATGAGTATTCAGGACACAAATTTAACCCTATGTTACATTATGTTGGACAGCAATAAATATATCTTCTTTATGAAGTTTTTCTAATTGATTGCTATTAGTTATACGATACATGTAAATTAAATTGCACCAGACTATACTTTGGTTAAATTCAAGTGGTTTACTTTGTTTAGGCCAATATGGCCTGTGTTCAGATAATCATGGTAATCAGGCTATTAAGTTTACACCAACAACCAACTTCACCTCTCACAGCAAACAGATGTTTCATAAGGAATGCTTTAAAGTACCTAGTGTTATTTTATTTTATTTTACTACCCTACTCTAAGTGTAAACTAAATAAATTTATTCGTATAACAATAAACCATTCAAACTAACACTTAACTAATTTTTTTTTCAGGTGGGAATTTCCTCTCCTATTGTGTCAAATTGTGCCCCAGATCACTTAGAACTCCACAAGTATTGACGGGGGAAAACATATCTGTAAATATTGTAAATAATTTTAACTGTAGGCCTACATATATTTCATATGCAGCATCATATATTTCCAAACAATTTATTGTTTTAATTCAAATAACCTGCATACTTTAAAATATTATCGTTATTATCTTGTTATTATAGTTTCTTGATATTTCATGAAAGATGCAATAATGAAATTGTGAGTACGATATATTATGAAATAATATAGTTCTTTTGGGCTTGATTTTCTTGTAATTTTATGAAGGTTTCAAAAATCGCATTTATATGAAAATATATTGCGAAGTAACGAAAGTTGTACTAATCACACCTCTTTCCCAGTGGGTGACTCATGGCCCAGGCCTGGAGCAGCGTGCCGAGGGTCGGTGAGGGGAAGGGAAGCCTCCCCGGCCGTCCTAATCCCTCAGCCGCCATCGCTGTTGAACCGGACTATAAGCTCTGATATCAATTTACCTTACAGTGGTTGAACTCATCTGCCACAGCCAACTGGGGGTAAAAACCACTGGTAAGGATCAGCTTGAGCATTGCCAGGTCTTTGTAGCTGCAAGCACTCGAGCCTTGCAGCAAGTCCTGTGAAACGAATATGATCAAAGAATCTTGTGGTGAAACTTTCAATTGGGTTTCATATACATAAACAAAATAAGCATGAATTATATGCTTTAAAATACTTAGACAGTCACTATACCTGAAGCTGAGAATTGTCATTCCTCAAACGAAAGTCAATATCTCTGATGTCAACGGTAGCGTTGTCGTCTTCCTCCGCGATGGTCCATGTGTCGGGCTTGAGTGTCTTGCGGCGGCGAGGTTCTGCCTCTTGAATTGAGCGTTTGAGTGACTTGAGCAACCGCACCTCCCCATGCCTCAGAGTGCGCTCTGTGCTCGTTAGACTAGCACTCGGACGCTCACTTGCCTTCAGCAACCCACAATCCTGTAAACGTTACAGAACAAACCATGATTTTTCGTTCACACAGATTTCCCAAAACCCACATCATCATAACTTTCTCTTTTTGCTGACAGTTGCTCTATTGGACAAAATTAAGGAGTAATTGTGTGTCACAATTCATTATTTCATTGGCAAATGCTCTCTCTCATTGGTCAGCCTCTACGCGACACCACCTTTCAACCTATTCCATTCGCGCTTCCTTTCCGATCTCTAGACAATAATGCAATTCTACCCGCCTCAACTTTAAAATAGTCGTGTAAACAGAAGGTTCTGGAAATTTTCCCAAACAAAGAACATTCTAGTCGGAGAGCAATCGCCTGTCTAATTTTAGAATCTGGTTGTTTCCGTTTAACATTATAAGTTATTATCATTGAAATAAAAAATATTTGTGTCTGACAATTAATTTAAGTATTTATTAGAGGTGTGCGGATATCCGGAAAACCGGATCGGATTCGGATATCCGATCCGATCCGAATGTACAACAGGCGTCGGATAGGATCCGAAAAATATCCAATTTTTTCGGATAGATAGTGTATATGAGCATAAAAACCTTTAAACCCCCCAAAAACTACATTTGGAATCATACTGACAATCGCGTTCGTTTTAGGTATGAATACAATGTTGGATTAAAACACGACCCAATGAATAAATTATTATCATCTCTCTCGAAAACTTGAAAATTTAAGACAGTCAGTCAACACTAGTATTGACACTCCAGGCATTAGGGTGTCCCCAAGATATAGCGCACTCAAGGCAATGGTTGTCAAAACAAATCTGATAATTAGCGACTCAAGCGGATGGAGTAAACAACCCATTCTAACAGTGGTCGTGATTGGCTGTAGAGTTAGGTTCCGATTCCAACCACAACGAGCGCTAGTGAACCCTCGCTAGCACTCCACAGCCACCGATTTGGAATTAACTGGTATGGGGAACACCAGAATTGAGCAAGTGTTACGATTTAGTCTGTGGTTATTTGAGTCTGTTGTCCTGCGCAGTAGACGACAGTGTTTCCAAGTACACGATAATAATTTGTTATTGTACTCATTCTCCGACGTCACACTGATTTTCCTCCCAAAGATTTGTAGTAATTTTTCAAGATAATTAATGATAGTTTTGGAAAATGATTGATTTTGCGTGCCTAAAATATTACAAAATCAAATAATTCCCTACATCAATCACTAATTACATTGATAGACACGACATTTTTGTGGCGTGCAATAATAATTTATTATCGTGTGGTACGATGTTTTGAAGTCTGGGAATACTGCTACAGCCGACAGCGTACGAGATAAAATTTGAATTGAAGTTACGAACTTTTAATGTGATCAACTTAATTTCCTAGAATCGGATAGGCTAGTTGTTAACTACTCAGTTATGGAGCCAAGAAGGAAAAAGAGTTTGATTCGGAAATCTTTTGAGAAAAACCAAGAACAGGCGGAATGCTAATTGTGCAAGCTGGTTCTAAAGGTAGGCCTAAGGATAGGGTAACTAAGACTGGCTCGATCTTGTGCCTTACCTCAGGGAACTGAGGAGGTTGTATCGACTACAACTTCGTGAAGCCAAACAGTCTGCTGCGGCGATAATGATTGCCAGGTCGCCTAACCCATGCAAAGCGGCATGGGACCTGATCAACGGGTATAAGCCATGTACAAGGGATAATCAGGAAAGTGGCTTTGCAACTGCAGAGGACTTCAATGGCTTCTTTCTAAACTCTGTGGATGATATTATTAATAGCATCCCAAGCAATAATGATAATTACATCGAGAACATCCCTGCTCTAAATGTGGACTTCCAGTGGAAAATGATTGATGGGTTAGAAATTGTTAAGATTGTAAATAGTTTTAAGTCATCGAATAGTAGAGATATTTTTGATATGTCCACTGATTTTGTTAAGAGAATAGTGACCATCATTGCTCCTTTGTTAGCATACTTATTTAACTGCTGTCTTCTACAGGGTATTTTTCCAGATGTATTAAAAAAATCCAGGACTGTGCCAGTGTACAAAAAAGGCCCCAAAAATGTAATGTCTAGTTATAGGCCAGTGTCCTTAATACCGGTTTTTGGAAAGGTGTTTGAGGCTCTTATGTTGAGTCAGCTGTATGATCACTCTGAGGCACATGGTCTCCTTGTCCCAGCCCAGCATGGCTTTAGGAGGGGTATGTCCACAGTTACGGCTGTCGATTCCCTTCTTCAAGTCATTTTGGAGGCTTTTGAGTGTAAATCTTCCACCGCAGTTATTTTATGTGATTTATCGCGTGCATTTGATTGCGTACCGCATGAAATATTGCTTGAAAAGCTAAGTAAATATGGTATTGGTAGAGGTGCTCTCAGAGTGATCCAGTCATACTTGGAGCACAGGTCTCAAGTTGTGACCTGGGCTGGTGTCAGTTCAAGTCCTCGTGAGGTAGTGCATGGAGTCCCTCAGGGCTCTGTGTTAGGCCCTTTCTTATTTATCGTTGCCATGAATGACATTTATTTTAGTGTTTCAAATGATGTCTTGCTCTATGCTGACGACACAACACTGTTTTCAAGGCATCCTGACCCATTTAATGCATCATGTTCTGCTGATAGTCTGTTTGACATGGCAACTAAATGGTTCTCTGGCAACAAGCTAGCTCTGAATGAAAGTAAAACACAAAGAATATTGTTTAGCCTGAATAGAGATGCTACTGATGGAAATTCAGTCAAATTGTTGGGCTTCACTCTGGATCCTGAGCTTGGGTGGGGTGATCACATCAATGCCCTTTGCGTAAAACTCAGCAGGGTATTATATCTTCTTCGTAGGCTGATATCTGAAATGCCCTTTAACTTTGTAAGAGTTGCTTATATCTCATTTTTTCAGTCTCATGTTGTGTATGGGACAAGGCTCTGGGGTCACTCCGCCCAGGCACACAAAGTTCTGTTGCTACAGAAAAAAGCAATGCGAGTGATATTTAGAACTCACTATTTAGCCCACTGTAAACCACTCTTTGTTGAGGCAAAAATAATGACAGTTGTTAATGTTTACATATTTCAATGTCTTGTAGCCATCAAAGCAGTTGAGAATGAATTAGTCCTGAATAAACATGTCCACCATCATGCCACAAGAAATTGTAACAATGTTCACATAACTAGAAATAGGTTAGGTAAGACTCAAAGTTGTTTTCCTGTTTCAGGCATTAAATTTTTCAATTGTTTGCCTAGTGATGTTCAAGCTCTGAACAAATCTAAATTTGCAAATGTAATGAAGAATTGGTTGTTTGTAAATCCATTCTACTCAAAAACTGAGTATTTTGAAGCTATGAAGGCTGGCCCTAACATTATTGTTTGAACATGAAATAGATTAGGCCTAACAGGTATGAGTTTTTTTTTTTTTTTCTTTCAGTTTGTCCAACTGCATGGCTTGGAATGTACTTTCCTTCTTAGGTTATGCCACAGATTTTAACCTGTAAGTATTGTGCATGGTTTGCTGTGTGCGTTTGCAGTGCTTTTTGATTCTTATTTCTTGTTTTGAAGTGTATTTTAGTTTTAGTTAGCATTTAATTGTTAGACGTAGCCTATTGTTGTAAAACTGAATGGCTTAATAAAATCTTTGAATCTTTGAAAATCTTTGAATCTTTGAAGACATAATAAAATGTTCTTTGTAGAAAAATAAAGTAATGTAGTTTTATTATTACTGAAATTGAGACTTGTGACTAGCTTCCACTTCATAAATTCTTTGAGATAGGAAAGTTTTTATTTTAACTAAGCTCATTGTAATAGGCCTAAAACAAATTGGGATGTAAGTTTAAAATCTAAATTGTTAAAAGTATTACATGTTACTGCATTATTGAACCTAAGTAAGCTTAGCAATCTACTTTTAAACATCAAACAAGACTGTAGCCTACATGAAGGTGTAGGCCTAGGCTAAACTTACTGTTAAGCAGTAATGTCATCACAGTGACTCAAAGATATCAAAACTTGCATATAGCCTAGGCCTAATGAATGAAATAGACCTTATTTGGTCATAACTCTAAGTTATTACTCAAAATATTACTATCAATGTATTCAAACAAAAAATGAGCCTGAAAATTACCTAATTCTGAGAGAGAAAATTTTATTTAGGTTATATAAGCAAATTTGTAAATAAATAGAGGTGTGCGGATATCCGAAAATTCGGTTCGGTTTCGGATCGGATCGGATATCCGAATCCGATCCGAAGATTTTATTGATATCCGTATATTCGGGTCGGATATCCGAATTTTACGGATAGACTGTATATCTGGTGTTAAACACAAGATCAATGCACAAATATTGTTTTGGGCGATGGCCATTCTGCATAAAATGGTGACTATGCGACGGAACGTCTAAAATGACGTCCAAAGTACTGAAGCAGACCAATAAGTCAGAAGTCAGATAATAGAATAACGGGAAATAATCAAGACACCAAGCGACCAAGGTTAAGTGTTTAACATTCAACGGCACAATTGACAAAGTGTCAATTCTGAACCCTCTCGCTTGGAGCGCTAGCAGTAAAGATTCAAGTCTCGGCCAATCACGGCAACACGAAAAGCTCTAGTTTTTATTCCACCCGCCTGAATCGCTAGTGTCGTGGTGTTTTGAGCGCTAGTTGTCGGGGGACAATTCATCATTCGTAGTTTCGTGACTCAATATAAGATTTAATCTAATGAAGATTACGATCGCGTTTGACTATGAACTTGTGAAGGCATTGGATCGGATCGCGATTCAACCGTACGGTCTGTTGTCGTCTGTAATTGTTTGCTCTTTGATGTTGAAAGGTTATGTCTTTATACCTCTGATCGTGTTTTAAACTGATTTAAACATTTTTATTGTCTCTTAATTATTGATGTCTACCTGGAAAGGAAAAAGAATAGAAAATGAGTGTCGTGTGGAAGTCTTTTGCCATAACTGACATTGACTGTTTGACAGAATGCTCTGTATGCAAGATGAAGCTAGGTTATGTTTTCCTACCATCATTTTGGTTTCAAATAAAATTATATTTTGCTAAAAGTCCTACTTTGTCATATTGTACACTGGGATGTTTGCCTGGTGAGTAGTTTTGGCCTAGGCCTATAGCAACTCTAATTAGAGCTTAGGTTAGGGCTAGTTCAAAATAATGTTGACATGTTCATTTAGGCCTAGGGCCAATTAATGTTTACAGTGATCATGACAAATTATAAATTGACTTTGTTTTAAAGCTTTTGAATTTTTATTAAATTAATTGATTTTGATATTCCTAAACAGTTTTTATAATCAAGGCCTAGATCTAACCTAAAAATTGTGGCTTCAAATCGGTTAACTGTTTGTCTTTCGGTTTACTGCGCAAAAATCCGAATCCGAAAACTATCCGATCCGATCCTGTTACTATCCGATCCGAACCGATCCGAATCTTAACTATCCGAACCGAATCCGATCCGAAAAAAAATTTCACTATCCGCACACCTCTATAAATAAATATCGAAAAAGATTTTCTCACCATAAACAAATCATTACAAATGTAGCCTATTGATTGACCGCCTTTAGAGCTAAACAATAGGCCTACCTTATGTTGAAACTTAGTTTGATACTGATAGCCTTGTAGTGAATTTATTTTGGATGAGACCTACTGTAGTTAGTAGAATATATTAAACTATATTATATATAGGCCAAAATATATTATAATAGGCCTATAATACACAAAATCATACAAATATGAAATGGTATCATACTTAACATAATAAATCAAGGACAACATCAAACATGCACATTAAAAACACACTAAAATTCTTTATTCATCATTGTAAAGTATTTGTCCAAAATTCTAGTTTTGAACAAATACTTAACAAAAAAATCAAATGCCTACATTTCTATATTAAACAAAAATAAAATTAACATTTTTCATGCATTCCTAGGAATAAAATGCTAAAATTTTACTGTTAATTAATTTGTATTTTAATTCTGAGTAATATAACAGTTCACTCTGTCCGCGCGAGTATCCGAATCCGAATAAAATCCGATCCGAACCCCATACTATCCGATCCGAAGTCAAATTTCACTATCCGCACACCTCTAGTATTTATTAAAGTTATTCACCCGCTTTTCAGCGTTATTTTGGAAATCATTAATTGATCTTTCAGTCAACATTTTTTCAATAGTTTTACTAGGTCTTATTATTTTTATTTTTGTAACCTTTGACCCGTTACAATCTGGTAGAAGTTTCCCAAGACTACAATGGAACCTTCTGATCCTTCAAAACAGTTATCTTTTACCGCACCTGTAGCAGGTCCTTGAACTGGGCCCGCAGCTTGGTGGCCTCGTAGAAGCGCTGCTCCTCGAGGCCCCGGCGGCGGCACCATGCACGTGACGCTCCTCGCTCACCCTTCTTCACCTCCAACCACTCCCGGAACACATTCAGCAGAGTGATCGGATCCCCGTGGTCCGACTCCAACTGCTTCCTTAACGCCTGGAACATTAGGTCACACGTTACATTTAAAGTTAGAGGAAGCAAAAAAAAATCTCTGGCATGAAATGTTTTATAGCACAGAGAGGAAAAGAGATGCAAAGGGGACCAACAAGATTGATTGATTACCTCACTCTTTTGAGGGTAAAACGGTTCACCTTCAAGCTCAAATTCTTAAAGTGTATGAAACTATTGTTTATGCGCATTAGGCACTTTAATTTAATAATGTATCCAGCATTTTGCGCAGCAAGAGTGGCAATATGAACAGAGGTAAAAATCAGTGAGGGATGGCTGCCATAGTTTCTAACCCTCTAACCTCTCAAAATGCTGATTGTGAACACTTTGATACCTCCTGAAATTCACGCTGCTATAACATCATTTACATTGATAAAATATTTTCATACAATTGGCGAATCTAAATTTTACCGTAAAAAAATGCTGGACTAGTAGCAGTGAGATGAAATATTTTGTTAAAGATTTATTAATTACTTTATGAGGCACGTTTTTTAAGTAAGTACTATCATTTTTTAAGTAAGTCTGTCTGCAACGCACAGATGCCTTTACGGCATTTTTCGACGCTATGTTCGGACTTTTCCAAATGTTTAAGAAGCCTTCATTCATAGAATGTCCCACCAACTGCGAAAAACAGTCTGTTATCCGTTTTCTGTAGGCTAAAGGCCAGAAATCAATCGATATTCATCGCTATCTGTATAGTGTACAGAAAAACGGAATGGTACAAAAGTGGGTTAGGGCATTTGAAGATATCTGCACAAAAGTGCATGATGATTAACGATATTTTGTTTCATGATAATGCCCGTCCACATGTGACTTATCAAACCCAGGAATTGATCAGAGAATTTGGTTGGGAACAACTCCATCATCCTCCCTACAGTCTCGATCTAGCGCCAACACAGGTTCATTTGAAGAAAGGCCTAGGTGGGGTGCGCCACGACAATGACGATGATGTATAAAAACGGCTGTATTGGGGTGTGTCTCAAGGCAGACGGCAGAATCATAGGACAATGGAATTGTAAAGCTAATTGGACGAGATGACAAGTGCCTCAATAATGGCAGAAATTATGTAAAAAGTAGACTAAAGTACAGGCTTTCATGTAAAAATAAAATTATTAAAAAAAACTCTCCTATTATTTTTTATTTTAAAACGGTACTTACTTTAAAAATATGAAGCATTATAGTAGACTAAAGTATAGGCTTTCATGTAAAAACAAAATTATTAAAAAAGCTCTCCTAATTTATTTTTTATTTTGAAACTGTACTTAGCCTACTTTAAAAATATGCCTCATTGTAGATATTTTATTTTGTATTTTTAAAAGGGTGCTGTTCTTTGTTGGCTGAAAGATGGTAGGGGGCAAGTGAAATGCAATTTATTCTCATTGATGGTCAACTGGAGGTTTGAAATGCACTTTAAGAATTTATTGCTGCTTACTTTTTATTTAGGCCACAAGAATAAGAAAATTTGTTATTCCATAAGAGAAATATGAACAATGTTTGTAGAAAAGAGAGGTATATCGTATAGATAGATGACTAGATTCATCTTCTCCAGTAATGATGGCTAGCACAGGTTGGCATTATAATAACATTGATTTGGACAGAATCGATTTGAGTAGGTCAAACATCTGGTTTACTGGCTAATTTTGGTAAGTATACTTGGTTTTAAAACTGATTTAATATAATCTAGTATTCCACCACCTGACTGTACCTGGCAGTCGGTATCCCTGTAGGCCCGGTGAGTGAAGGGAGTCTGCACCGATAGCACAGCGGCCAGGGACAAGACAGGCTCCACCTGGTGGAAGAGGGAGCCCATGATCAGCATCTTGCCGAGGGGAATGTCGACCGGCAGCGCAGACAGCAGCTGACCCACCGTCGTCAACCGCTCCGCATCCGTCAGGGCCCCCTACAACAAAGCATCTTGTCACTTACCTTTCAACTGCATCAAACAATATATGGGAGAGATAAAGCAAAATTGGTCTTCAGGTTGGCAAAATAATTTTTTCAGAATAACCAATTTGTCATCTAGGTCAAAAATATTGATTTTCTATTGTATGCATAATCCTCTACTAGACCCAATTAATTGTGAGACATTTTCATTCAGACTAAATTTTCAATTTGTAAATAAGACTAGGAAAAGGGACCTCAATTGCTTAAGGTTGAGTATCCAAATTTGTTTCCAATCTTTTTTTGTTTTAACTATGTCTACGTTGTAACTATCGCATACAGTTATAATTTTTTATTTTGGGCAACTACTTCAAGGGCTATTAAGGTCAGAAGTACTAAAATCTGCACATTTTAGTAAAATTCTCACAGGACATATATTTTGTCTACAGAGCTGAAATTTCGGTAGTGTATGGGATTACTTCATCTTAACAAACTAACATAAATTTGATTAAAAACAAAAATGAAATAAAATAAATCCAGTGAAATATTATTTTTTATATCCTTTAATTTAAATGGAATTGATTTTTAAATAAAGGGAATCATTTTGAAGACCAACAGGCAGCAAATAAAATCCCCAAAAATTACGTTAAATGAGTTTATTCATTGTCCCAAGAGAATTGTACAACGAAAATATGTGACATGCCTGCGCAACAAGGGTAGGCCAACCGCACTTCAACCAATACACTGTTGTTTTGAAAAAACAACAGTGGAAACAAGTGTTATATAACCGTTTATTTAAAGAACTGAATAAAATATTTTGAAAATAGCATTTCGTTGGTTTTGCAATAGTCTTTGTCCTACAGAAGGTGCAGTAGGAAGCTTGTTGATTGTAGTGGAAAACTAAGAGCTAAAGATATTCACTATCATTTCTTTAAAAATTGAAACCTCAAATAATCCATCCAAATTAATCATGTACAGTCATCTTGTAAAACTAAATATGGTAAAAGAATTTGATATATTAGCAATAATTTCCAAATTTAAACCTTTAAACAACTACCCCTAAAACCGAAGCCAAATTCTGTGGGTTTTCATCTTGTTTCTATAAAATCTTCCATTACAAAGATAAACTTGTCTAAAAGTTCATAAAGTAGTTTATGTACGACGTTAATTTCCCGGCAATGACAATATTAACTTTCAGCTGTGAGTTTAGACAATACAGCTGTGATATCAGAGAGCCAAATTAAGGAAAGAAAGTCAACTTATAAATTTATTACAGGCCGTTACATAGTAAGTAAATAATGCATATCTCAGAATGACTCACATGTTGCTTGAGGGAGAGGATTGCAGTCTCGATGGTGTTGACCGGTGGGGGTTCGATGAACGGGAACTTCCTAGCATCGGGGAGGCCCATGGATATCATCTGCAGCAGTAGGCAGTCCAGCGGCACCCGCTGAATCTCCGGAGTGGTGTAGGCTGCCATCGCAGCGTAGTCCTCCTCCGAGTAGAGCCGGTAGCACACCCCCGGCCCCGTCCTGCCTGTCCACCACGTCGTTAAAAAAGATTTGTTTAGATGGATTCATTTCATTGTTATTAAACTCACGATGGATTTAAATCAATTTTTTATATTCACTAGCTTATACTCAGGGCCGGATTTCTAAATAGATTGTAAAGGCTGGAGCCAATGGCAGTATAGCTTTTAAGGGCTGCATTTTGACAATTTTACTATAAATGGAAAATATTTTTATTATCTTAATAACGGAAACTACTTTAAACCCATCTTTATGATTTGAAGTTATTTATTCAAAGAAATGGAAATGCTATGTTTCCAAAATGGAAATATTTGTTCTTTTTATACAAATTTACACCAGATTTTTGTTGCACATTTTTCATGTAGGGTAATTAATTGTTGTAACGAAACTCCCGTTGTCGTTGTTGGTTTATTTTGGATAGTAAACACGAAACAACTCAAGGTTACCATCTTGAATCAGGCTGAGCTATTGTCTGCCTTTTACACCTTTAAGCTTTTTAAATAGTCCAGTTAGTCATTGTGAGAAAATATATAAATATTAAATGTTTATCCAACTATATACTGGCCTTACATTTCATCTAAAAGTAGTCAAAAAGCATTACAACCACTTTAGTGGGCAAACTTGCAACTTTAAACTAAAACTAAAAAATCAAAAGTTTTGACAACTTTATTTTTTTAGGAATTGATTAAATATGAGGGAGGCCAGAATGAAAATGTTAATAATAAAATCCAAACAATTAAAAAACCCTCAAATTATTAAGGCTCAAGAAATGTTTTGTTTTTTCATGACTCATTTTTTAAAGAATATTGATCTATTATGTGTAACAAAATGCATATTGTTCAGACAATTATTTTCAGTTTTAAATATTTTTAATTAGAAAAAATAATAATTTGATTTATATAATTGAAAAATGTATATTTATAAAGAAAATAAGGACTGTTGTAGTATTTTTCAGTTCAATATTGGAAATCACATAATAATAACATTAATTCACCTATGCAAGTTCGACCTTAAGTCGTAAAACTTTGATTAAAATTGTATTCAATTCCTGAAAATCTGATGAAAAATGAGCTATAATTTGTTTTTGTACCACAATTGGATCAGAAACCAAATATAATGACCTAGGGAACTGATAAGGATACGAGATAAGCGATCGCTGGTCGGATGCCAATCAATAGAACTCTTATCGGCATGTGTTCCACATTCCATCTATCGTCTCATATTACAATTGTATTGTTATCTTCCTAGAACTGTGAACATCCCTTCAATTATAATTGATTTCTGTTTAACGTTTTATCTTTCGTTAGTAAAAAAAAAACCCGATAAACCGAAAACTGACAATCGACTTTAACAACCAACCCATCCCTACTTTAGTTCATTGTGTTGTGATTCCTGGCTTAAAGAATTTAATTTTATAAGTTTCAAATACGAGCCATAAATAGAGTTTATTTTCACATAAATATATAGCCTACTGTTCATAACCAGTTAAGCTATTTCAAAGATTCAAAATACTAAATTGTTTGTTTTTAAAGTTCCTTTAGATGGACTGTTAAAATTGTCAAATGTTAAAAATAAAGGGTAAAAAATGTGAAAAACCCCATTTTTGAGCCTTTGGAACTCCATAGAACCCCGTTCCCATGTCTGAGTCATGCTGGTTTTTGAACTTAACCTGATAAATGATGCCCTACTAGAATTACTTAAGTGCTGAATTCGCAAACAATGCTAAATGAAACGTTTTCTAATTAATATTAGGCTACATGTTTAACGATAAGGGCAATCTCTAGACTTACCGGCTCGCCCCTTGCGCTGCTCAGCGCTGGCTTTACTGATCCAGAACTCCTTGAGCCGCTGCATTTTGCATACAGGGTCGTAACTCATCTCCTTCACCTTGCCCGAGTCCACAACAAAGCGAACACCATCAATGGTCACCGACGTCTCTGCGATGTTGGTCGACACGATGCACTTGCGGACACCTTCAGGTGCATAGTCGAACACCTGCACAGAACGAATGCATACAAAGTCAAAGGACTTGACTGTAGGAAACGACTGTGTGAGAAAATAAAAAATGCTTTAAGATTTAGCAATTTAAAAACAGTGACAACAAATTTATAATAAGCACTTCTGAGAGTGTTAAGATTTTCTTCACGCCACTAAGATTAGTTTTACTTTATAAACTAGGAGTACCGTACACTTATTATGCGCATATGAAGATGAACAGACTAAAGACAGGCCACCCTAATTTTAAATTATCTAGCAAAAATATAATCATTTAAAAATATAAAAAATATAATCGAAACACCAATATAATCATTAGAACATTAATTATTATCAGTTCATAGTTACTTATTTCATTGTTAATGTTATCAGTCTATACAAAAACTAACTTTCAGTATTTGCAGGTTAATTTTGTATCATATTTGTAAAATAACTAATTATATTTTGAGTAGTATCACAGAGAGAATAACAAATTGTAAGAGTTTTATTTTCTACAGAAGACAGAAGAAAATGAAAATATTTACCTTATCCTGATCAGAGATGGAGAGGGAACTGTGTAGTGGAAGAATGATCCAACCTTGGGTCTTCTCAGTGTACTGCTTGGCAGCATCCGCCACCGTGGTAATCTCACTCATGCCTGGCAAGAATATCAGGAGATCCCCTCTCTCGTCCTCTGCAACCAAAAACTGTTTTAAGTTGATGGGTAAATTTTATTTTTAAATATTTTATGCCTTTACAGTTGTTGCTCTAAAGTCAATTTTCTCCATTAGAGGAAATATCTTATATTATTTTAAGTTAATAGTTTTCCAGCTTAATGTAAGTAATTCATAGGCTAACTGTAAACTAGTGAACCTGAAACTAAAAATTGAGTGATTATATTATAACTTACAAGCACTTTAAAAGTATGTTCTTCTATAACTTCCAAACATAAGGACTGAAGGAGATTTAAAAAAAAAAGTTTTCAGGAAGGTGTTTATTTTATTTATTTTTTGTAATTTAAACTAATTTTAACTGGAAGTACCAATTGGAAAACGCTCTTTGGGAAGACTCAAAATGAGATGGTATGACCAAGTACAGAGAGATGTGAGGCAGTGTGGAGGGACAGTGAAGTTAGCGGCAGATAGAGAGGCGTGGAAGAGGATGGTCTACGAGGCGAAAAATCGGCTGAGATTTGTAGCGCCCCAGCAGTAAGTAATTAATTTAAACTATAGTATGTAGTAACTTCCATTTAAATAAAAAAAGTGATTAAAAAATTTTCATTAGTTTGAAATGAGAACTTGCATAATAATGAGGCAGAATCGATTCAGCGGTTCAATTTATTCATCTTACAAACACCATAATCGTAAAATTGGTTAACAACATAGACTGAAGAATTGTGGCTACAAAGAAAACAATCTTTAGAGAACCATATTATAAACTCTAAAGGTGCAAGAAATTAAATGGTTTAAATTTTAACTAACTCGGGTACTTTTGATCTATGAGCTGCATAATCTGAATGTAAGGTCCTGGATTCAACCTTTCAGACTTGGACAAGCGATCCTCCGTGATGATCGGTCGATAATGAAGTTTTATTGGGTGCAATCTACCAGGAACCTGAAACAATCAAATTTGTAAAATTAGTGGTTTTCAAGTTACTGTATTTGACCAAAATTTGGGATAAATAACTTATCAAATTGTAAATGAATAAAAATAGTGTATAAATGTTCATTTACCACCACACTCAAGAAGTAAAGATATGGAGGATGAATTAGAACACTGAAATATTACCTTGGAAAATGTAGTAAGAAAAAAATACCAATCTAAAGCCATTTTGAATAAATACATGAAAGCAAGGAAGGAGGCCTACAACTGATTGGGGATTGGACAGTAATCATTGATTAGCTTAAGCTATAGTTGTTACAATATTTACTAATGTCAAAACATTAATAATGTAGTTTAAATATGGTCACAATTTCCTATTAAAATTATCTATTTTCAACTTATTTTGACAATCAAAAACATCACGAACAAATTATTCTTACCTGACCTTGGTCAATTCAATATAACTGAACTAGAAGTTTCAGACTAATATTCAATTATAGGGTTGAGGCAGTTTAGTACAAACTCTCACTAACCTGGATAACACGTGTATTTTCTCCAAAGTAGTCGCTGAACAACTGTATATTGATGGTAGCCGACATGAGAATCACTTTCAGCGACGGTCGTTGGTGCAGCAAACACTTGACCACTCCTAACAGGAAGTCTCCGTGAAGATGGCGCTCGTGAACTTCATCCAACACAATCACGTCATAGTCTGACAGGTGACTCTCTCCTGCAGCCTAAAAAATATATCTGATAGTGCAGCAAATATTCTTGTCCTTCATAAACGTGATATGAAGTGTTTAAAATAAGTTTCCAGTTTCAAAGAAGTCATCTGAGCTAGATATCGCTTGATCAATTAAAATTCTTCACAAGTTTCTCCCAAGGTTGCAACTCATAATACTTAAGTAAATATTAACCAGATAAATACCATGGCTATTAATAAAATAAAATAAAATGGTAATCAAAATAAACTAGGATTACAGTAGACCCTCTGCAATTTGGCACATAATCAATAGATTTACTACGGTATCCAGAAGTCCAGCACTTTTCAGATATTGCTCATTGCTACTTGTATGCGACATTTTATCACAGACCGGTTCTCAATATTGCATAAAACTTGGATCATTAAACTAATTTGCCACGATTTTGGTCAATTCTCCACTGTGTGTTCGTCTTTGCTTGACTATACCTATAATTATTGATCATTATTTGGGGCCCTTAATTTTGCTTTCATTGCTAGCAATCACTTTTCTGTGGTATGATTGTCATGGATAATTAATATCACATGATGAGTAACTGGCAAAAATAAAACCTGACTCCACGAAAAGAATTTTTCCACTAATCCGGCAAGTGCCCCGGTTTGATATATGTCACAGTATTAGCAATATTTTACTTGAATTTCACTATTATTTATTTATTTATTTAGGCGTGACAGTAAAATTTCATAGGCTTATATTACACTAGGCCTACAGGTAGGATTACAATCTACATATTATAATCTTTGGTAATTACTAAAAATATAATAATTCTTTGATTTTAATATTTTTATACTTTCTTCTCATAAGTCTTAACTTTCCTGAAATTTTCTTAGTTATATATATACTTTCTTAGTTATATATTTCTTTACTTAGTTATATATTTCTTTATAGGCCTCCTGTTATATATATAAAATTCCGGTATATAAAATTGCCTCCGGTATATAAAATTGTAATTTTATGTAAAATTGTCATTCATATAAAATTGTACTGTTATTTTAGGTATTAAACAGGATAGCAGAACTCTTATTAGGATTGTGAGAGACATTAGTGGTACGTTAACATAAACATGGAAAAACATAGTAATAATACAAGAAATAAACAAAATTTACAGATAATAAAACATAATAAGGAGATTTTAAAAAAGAAGAAAACTTACATAGGTATGCAGTTTTTCAACCAACTCCCAATAGTGATAAAAAAATAAACAAATTTGGAAAAGTTAAAACAAACTGTAAAATCTTTTTTTGTGGAAGCTCTGCTTTGGATGATTTCAATGATTGCATCAATAAATTCTGATTAAATTTTATTGTATATATTTATGCTTACATTGCTTAAGCTAGAACTTAAGTTGACAATATTCTTGTATACAAATGTATACATTTAAGAATAAAGGATGTTTTGACTTGACTTGACTGTCTCTAAAGCAATATGCCAAACATTTAGTGGAAGTTTTTGCTGGACACATAAGGAATGCCTAACCAGACTCAATGATTAAAATGCAACTTGAAGCATTTACTGTTATCTTACAATTTAAGAGTTTATTAGTATATATTTTATCGACATAACCATATGACTACAATTTAAAAAGGCAGAAAATGCTTATGGCCTTTTTATCACAAACCAACTTACCTGTCTCAAGAGCAGACCTTCAGTAATAAAAACTATTTTTGTCTCCTGGTTGCGGCTTCTCTCAAAGCGTATCTGATAGCCAACCTCGCTCTTGTACTCTGAAAGAGTTTCAAAAGCCACCCGTTTGCAGAGAGAAATACAAGCAATCCTACGTGGCTGGGTGCAAGCTAAAATAAAATATTAAGGTTAAATTCAAGAAATATGTAAAGTGACAAAGTATTATTTTCAAATAACATTTTTAAAGTTTAACAAATTTTAACATTTGTTATGAAAAAAAGAGTAGGTCTACCTACAAGGCTTGTCCAGAAATTAAATATCGTTTTGTTTTACGGCAGAGCGTTTGCGACGATGTTCCGTGCATGAGATCTAGTATTCTTGGTTCATTGTTGAATAGCCGACGCAATTACGGCAAAATTTTGTTGTGTTTACATTAGTTCACCATAGAGTTTCACCATAATAGTGCATCTATATATTTAAAACACAAACGTAAAAAAACCTTTGGACAGTTCGTCTGTGACTTCTACTGGACCGATTTACATGCGGGTTGCACCAAAATAAACGTTTTCGGGTCTATATTAGCAGGTTTTATTTGTATTTAAAAAATATTGACGTTAAATCGGGCAAAAATAAAAAATAAACTTTTCCTATGGAGATTTAACATGGGGTCGTTCATAAATTACGTCATCTGAAAATAGGGGGGGAGGGTCCTGGGGTGTCCGAGTGGGTAAATACAAAAACGACTACATGTTGCTGACACAAATTAGCGGTTGACTGTTTACGGGTAGCGGGTGCTCGGCGGACTGACGGCGGTAGGACATTTGGACCGGGGGATGTGGGGAAGGATGTGGCGTGATGGGTTGCAGCCAATCCGCAGCTTTATTCGACTCGTATGATATTACGTCACGATCGCCTGATCGCAGTCAGGCCACATTTACAAAACATATTGCCAACTTAAATTTTACATAAAATAAATTATCGTATACATTACATTTCCTCCCCCTTAAGATGAAAATTAAATTAGTCAGTACTAGAGAAAATACTTTACAAAGGAACAGATTCAATTAAAACAGAAAACAAATACATAATTACAGTCAGAGCAAAAGCTACCCATAACACAATGAGAAATACGTGATCACCAGTACACAACCATATTTTAAATGTTTGACCTTAAGTAACAGGAGAAACCAAAAAGACATTATTTACAAATTTAACTTTTGAGGGGGTTTCCTCTCTCTAGTGGAACGCCTCAGTGGCGATTGTCTAGGTCGATCAGCTGATCTCACTGGTGACTGAAAAGGCACATCCGGTGGGGTAAGCGATAAACGAGTACCGCTACTACTACTACTATTACTACGTCTTGTAGTAGGGGTTCTCGGAATTTCCTGTCTCGCAGGCGAAGGGCTGGTTCGCAATTCGGTCGAGCCATTCTTGTCGACTTCCGGGTTTATTTTGGAACTGGCTTGAGGCAACAATACCTCTTTACAATTGTCATAGCCCTGATTTACATTTACATTGGTATTTAAACCCACCAACTGGTCTATGTGATGCTTCCATACAATACCTGATTCTAACTTAATTAAGTAAGAAACAGGACTTAACATTTTAATTACGATACCTTGAGTCCATTTATTTTTCCCTCGATAGTCACGAATCAAAACAGGCTGTCCTACAAACAGTTCTCTAGTTTTGCTACCTCCCTTGTTGACAACTTGTTTGTTTTGGTTTGAAACAACAGTTTGACTTACAGAAGGACGTATTAAATCCAACTTTGTTCTTAGCATTCGACCAAACATTAGTTTAGCTGGCGATTCATTAGTCGTATTGTGTACAGCATTACGATAAGCAAGTAAAAATCTACTTAATGCTAAATCTGGGCTTTCATTTGAGAACAGAGCCCCTCTAATTCTTTTTTTAACGGTTTTGACTGCGTTCTCTGCTTGACCATTACTTGCTGGAAAATAAGGAGGTGTTAATGTGTGTCTGATCCCGTTAGCATTTAAAAACTGACTAAAATCAAAAGAAGTAAATGGAGGTCCATTATCAGTGACACATTGTTTAGGTAGACCAAACCTAGCAAACATCGGTCTAAGTTTGCTTAATACTATTTTGGAAGATGTAGAACTTACTTCTTCCACTTCGACCCATTTACTATATGCATCTACAACAATCATATAAAGCTTAGAATTGATAGGGCCTAAGAAATCAATGTGTAAACGTTGCCATGGTACTTGGGGATATTCCCACACATGTAAATATGACTTAGGTGGGTTTTGGCGTTCCATAAGGCATTGCGAGCAACTATTGGCGATTTCTTCTATGTCATTATCTATTGACGGCCACCATAGATAAGAACGGGCAAGCGATTTCATTTTTACTATCCCCAGATGTCCACTATGCAACTCTTTTAACAGTGCTGCTCTATACATTTCAGGAACAACAACCCGGTATCCCCACATTAGTATACCGTGCTCAATAGTTAGTTCGCTCCGCCTTAGGAAATAAGGCCTTAAGCCTGCCTCAACGTCGTTAGGCCAACCATACAAAACATAGCCATAAATCTTATTCAACTCAGCATCTCTTTGAGTTTCCCTCTTAATATCATAGAAATTCAACGGAATATCATTTTCTGCCAAAAACTGTAAATAGGTACCCACATAACAAATCTCTTCACATTTTTCGATAACATTTTTAGTATCAAGAGGTAATCTTGACAAACAATCCGCATTAGCATTTGCCTGAGAGGTAACATACTGTATGTCAAAATCATAATTGGACAGAAATAATGCGTAGCGCTGTAACCTACTAGCGGCCAATGCCGGTAGTCCCTTCTTTGGACCAAATATTGACAATAAAGGCTTATGATCGGTTATTAGTGTGAATTTCCTACCAAATAAATACTGGTTGAATCTTTTGACTGCAAACACAATTGATAAAGCCTCTTTATCTATAACAGAATAATGTGATTCGGCCTTAGTCAAAGTTCTAGAAGCAAAACAGATTGGCTTTTCAGATCCATCAGTTTGGATTTGGCTTAAAACACTTCCGACCCCATAGGCCGAACTATCAGTTGCTAATCTTAAAGGTAAACTTGGGTCATAATGCGCCAAAATAGGAGCCGAAACTAATTTGCTCTTTATCAGTTCAAATGCTTTTTTACAGCTTAAGCTCCACTGAAAAGGAGTCTCTTTCCTCAATAAATTGTACAATGGTGACGCAATGGTTGACATACTGGGAACAAATTTAGCATAATAGTTAACTAGACCCAGGAAAGCTTTTAACTGAGTTTCATTGGTAGGTGTGGGTGCGTTAACAATAGCGTCTATTTTACTGGGAGATGTGCTTAGTCCCTGCTTACTTAGAACATACCCTAGGTACTCAATACTCTTACAAAAAAACTGACATTTACTTTGACTAACTGTTAAGCCATGTTGTTTCAGAGTTTCACAGACCTTTATTAATCTCTCTAAATGTTGTTTATCATCCGAGCCTGTTACCAAAATGTCATCCAGGAAACACACAACACCTGGAATGTGAGCCAAAATACGCTCCATTATGCTCTGAAAAATTCCAGGCGCTGACGCTATGCCATATGGAACTCTATTGTAAACAAACATACCTTTAGATGTGCTAATAGTACAATACTTTTTAGATTCCTCGTCTAGTTTAACTTGTGTGTAGGCTTGAGAGAGATCGATTTTAGAAAACGTTTCCCCTTTCTGTAAATTATTAAACAGATCTTCTATTCTTGGAATCGGGTGGCGATTTACTACCAGGTGGGGATTTAATGTTACTTTAAAATCGCCACATATTCTTATACTTCCGTCCTTTTTCAATATAGGTACAATTGGAGTCCCCCATTCACTGTTACTAACTGGAGTCAAGATCCCATTATCTACCAATCGATCTATCTCTGCCTCCACCTTAGACTTAATCGAAAATGGTATAGGCCGGGGCTTAAAATATTTAGGAACAACATTTCCCTTTAACTCTAGTCTAGCTGCCTCTCCAGTATAACACCCTAATGTGTCTGTGAATACTTCTGGGAATTTATCAAACATTTTTTTAACTATTACTGCTTTGTGATCCACACTTTCGACAAGGTTTAAACTAGTTTTCTCAGGAATTCTCACTATTATCTGTAGATCTCGAATCCAATCCCTTCCCATTAGTGGATTAGCCCCCTTTGAAACTACATACAACGTTAACCTCTTTGTTTCAGCTTCATGCTGAACATTTACGTCTAGTTTACCTAAAGGCTTAATTGGCTGATTTGTGTACGAACTTAAAACCAAATTAGTGGGCAGTAATTTTAAATTACAGAAATTTTCCCTGTAGCAATTTTCAGAAATAACAGAGACACAGGCTCCACTATCTACCTCAAATGGCAAAACTTTACTCTCAACTTTCAGGTTAATCATAATGGGTTTTACCTTGTCCCTTTGTTCAATATCATCATTATCATTTAAGGAAAACAAGTTAGTTAAGTCACAAATATCCTCATCATCATTACAATTGAACATACTTTCAACATAGTTTTGCTTATTTCTAGAATAGTACTTTTGATTGCTAGAGTAGTTAGCTTTAGGCTTAAACCTTTGATCAACTGATCGTTTATTATGAGGAGAAACTTTAGACTGTGACTCACCCTTGCTGCCTCTTAACTTACACACACTCTCTAAATGAGCCCGCTTTTTACAAAAATTGCAAGAATAATTTTTGTAACGGCACTCACTCTTTAGATGACCAGCTTTTCCACAGCAAAAACACTTCACTTCACTATTCACTCTTTGTTGACCTTGTCGGCGCTGCTGTCTCGGTGCGACGGGGATGTTGTGTAGGCGACTTCCTCCCCCCGTATTGTTGTGGAAGGTCAGGGATGCGGTGTCCTTGGCAGCCAACTCCATCGATGTCGCTATCTGGACGGTCTTATCATACGTTAGGTCGGCCTCCCCTAGCAGCCTCTTCTTGATTGCATCATCTCGTAATCCGCTTACTATCCGGTCTCGTAAAAAATCCGGCAACTTGTCCTTAAATTCACAGTTCATAGAGAGTTTTTTAAGATTCACTATGTAGTCTGCTACCGACTCGTGTTCCAATTGCGTTCGTAGACTAAACTTATATCTCTCTGCTATAAAAGATGGTTTCGGGTGGAGGTGGTCCTGAATAATTTTAACAATGTCCGCATATGACTTTCCCGCAGGTTTGTCGGGAGTACACAAGTCCTTCAATAAATTATAAGTTTTCACTCCCACAACAGTCAACAGAGTACTAACCTTTTTGTCGTTAGACACTTCATTACAAGCAACAAAAAGCTCGAACCGCTCAATGTATGACTCCCACGTTTCGTCGGCGCTATCAAACGGACCAATCGAACCAATAATTGACATGTTGAAATTTAACAATATAGTTCTGAAATCACGAAGAAAAGAATCACTCAGCGGCATTTAAGTTCCATTTATTGTCGAAGTGTGCACAGTTTATCATTCCCTTCATCTTCCTTACGCTCGTACCTTTCTACGGCGTTGAACACTTGAACACGATTCAGTTAATCGGCACTTTAATTACACAATAACTGTCACTTAAGACTCCTATGAACTTGCATACTATTCTTCACGCGTAACACGCACTTTTACTCGTCGCCACTGGGGTGTCCGAGTGGGTAAATACAAAAACGACTACATGTTGCTGACACAAATTAGCGGTTGACTGTTTACGGGTAGCGGGTGCTCGGCGGACTGACGGCGGTAGGACATTTGGACCGGGGGATGTGGGGAAGGATGTGGCGTGATGGGTTGCAGCCAATCCGCAGCTTTATTCGACTCATATGATATTACGTCACGATCGCCTGATCGCAGTCAGGCCACATTTACAAAACATATTGCCAACTTAAATTTTACATAAAACAAATTATCGTATACATTACAGGTCCAGATTGAAAATGACGGTAAGGTGATATGCAAGGGGGGGGGGAGGTCGGCTTTGATATGACGTCATTATAAATATGATGTTTTATATCAAATTTTAAGAGTAACACAATGATAAATTCTAACACAACTCAACTATTATAAAATAATTATCTATAAAATACCTTAGACTATTTTAAGGCGTTGTTTTATAGTTTACTTTTCCATTGAGGAAGTCATTTTGGCCTTATTTCTAAAGGTAAATTCACATTTGATTGGTATTTTTTTTTAGTTTATTATGTAGTGATTAAAACGGAGATTTGTTAAAAATGACGTCATTTTTCCAAGAAGGGGGGGGGGGGGGGGGTCCAAACAAATTATGATGGTAGGATGATTTTAAGGAGGGGGGGTCCAAAAATGGCCAAAAAGCGATGACGTAATTTATGGACGGCCCCCATGGGGAAAAAGCCAACATTTCCAATCCTTTGGACAGTTCGTCTGAGACTTCCACTGGACCAATTTACACGCAGTTTGTACCAAATAAAACGTAAACCTTTGTATATTAGCAGATTTTATTTACTTTAACGTTATCTTATTTCCTTAAATTAAAAATATCGACATTTTCAAACCTTTACAATTTATTTATTTTACACGCTTTCAATCAGCTGATTGTAAACACACGAGGTAATTTAGTCTAAATACTGGATGAGCAAAAGCTCATGAAGGATTTGGTTTATTATGGCCAGTACCTAAAAACGTTTACTATTATGTATTGTCATTTATGGAAAGAAAGTTAGGCTAATTATGTAATTGACGTTATCTTACTTCCTTACATTAAAAATATCAACATTTTCAAACCTTTACAGTAAATTTATTTTACACTCTTTCAATCTGCTGATTTTAAACACACAAGGTATTTTGTCTAAATACAGAGTGGATGAGCAAAAGCTCAAGAAGGATTTTGTTTACTATAGCCAATACCGTACCTAAAAACGTTCACAATTAGTATAATGCATTATCCTTCAAATGGAAAGAAAGTTGCTTAATTATGTAAAATAGCTGATTGCTTTAAAATTAAGACTAAATTGTAAAGGTTTAGTTTAAATAAATTGCTCACATTTGTATTAAAAGAAACGGATGTAGCCTATAGGAAATTCTTTGAGCAATCAATTTGTCGTTTGCAACGTTGTAATGCTTTACATTTACTTCCCTTAACAACAGTATTTATGGCGCAGTCGGTAGCGTGACTTCCTTTAAATCAGACGGCCCGGGTTCCAGGCCGATCTTCACAAATATACTTTTTGTAATGTGTCCAATAACGGTGTCTCTAATAAATGTTTTACTGATGGTACCGGTGCCGATATTTATTTTAAGCAAAATAGATACATTACAATATTTATAGGCCTTTTCAGACTCTCAAAAAATTTATTTATTAAACTAACAAGTTTACAAATTGATAGTTTAGGCTTGCTTATTTTTTGATGTTTTTAACCAATATAAGCCAATATAACCAATATAACGCTTTGATTAGGCTACTAAGGTTTAGGCCTAAGTAAACAATCGATTTTTTATGTTTATAAAATACTAAAAAGTGTCTGTGTTACATAGTAATTACCCTTAAGGGTGCAGCTTTATTGTTTTTATGCCTATATGCCTACTTTGACAGACACTCCAACAAAAATTATGTTATTTTCTGTTAAATAAATTTGTATTCTTTAAATTTGGATAGTTATTGAAACTTGCACACTACAGCATAGATATTGCGATATGAAAGTGGTTATAAATGGTTTTTCTACGTTCTATCCTACCCTAATACCACTATTTGTTAAAGCCAACCTTAAGTTACAACACTGTGGGCCTTTCCTAATTCTTGAAAAAAAAAAAAAAAAAAAAAAAAAAAAAAAAAAAAAAAAAAAAAAAAAAACTGTTAAGAACAATTTATCCAATAGGCCTAGAAGTGGATATTAGTCTACTTATTTGTGATGTTGTTGAACCTAATAGAACGGTTTCCTTAGGCTAATTAGGTTTGCGCCTACCTAAACAATCAAATTGTTATGTTTATAAAATACTAAAGAGTAGTACAAGGATGCAACATTATTAGTTTTAAGGAATAGGCCTACTTTTCCGTAACTCTAACTAAAGTCGTAGTATTTTCTGTAAAACATACTATTGGTGTTCTTGGTATTTGCGTTTTAGCATTTGGTATTTTTTCTTGAAATATTTTTTGTTTGGTATTCTTGGTATCTTTGTACTTTAAAGAAATACTTTATTGTACACACTGGAATTTGCATATTAGATCATTCAGGATTCGAGTGTTTTGAATTGTAAAATATTGTATTAGTGTGAGTACTTTTAGTTTTAAATTTATTGACTTATTCAGTTTTATAATGACATCTACCTGTACGAAAAAGATTGTGTCCATTGTAGGCGATGGGAATTGCCTATTCCGAGCAACTAAAAGTACTCACACTAATGCAATATTTTACAATTCAATACAAGTATTTCATTGAAGTACATTTTATAGACTACCTTACATGTTTGCACTATTATAGTGTTTCATTTACCATTTATGGAGCTGTATCCGTCGAGTATCGACGGGCAACAACTAGTTCTGATGAATTCCCACAAATTTCAAAATCCCTTTTGCGAATGAGAATGTAGTTAATCGCTTGAATTGTTGCAAGTTGTGTTTCTATTGGATTCTGAAAATGCTTTAGGATGTCAATAAAAAGAAGCGACTTCTCAGTGCATTGACTTTTCTCACCCAAACAGTGATGAAGGAGACTTTTTTAACAAGATTGTTATAGGTGATGAAACTTGGGTTGTTTGTGTTTATTCTAGAGTCCAAATAACAAACAATAGAGTACAGACACTTTGCCACAAAAAAAAATTTCAAAAAAACTTTGTAGATATTTGTATAAATATAAAAATATTGTAGAAAAATCATATGCACTGCCAAGGAATCTTACATAAAATAAAGAGAAGGTAAGTTAGGGGTCAAGACATGCAATGCACCAGATATCTTTTGCAACTATGACATCATTATCATTACCAGTATTAGTAAATGGTGATGTCATAGGTGCAAAAGAACACCTGCTACATATAGAGAGTGTTGCATGTCTTGACCCCTACCTTCTCTTTATTGTATTTTAGATTCCTTGTGCACGGTGATCTAGGATAGAAAGGGAATTCTGCTCATTGATTTTATACCCAGTGGAAAAACAATCAATATAAGTGAAATACCAACCAAATCTTTAAACCATTTCAAAATGGCATTAAAAGAAAAGTTTTAAATTTAAGATATTGATGTTAGGTAGTTTTACTTATGGATCAAAAAAGTAATAGGGCCTAAAGACTATATTTTTGTGTGAGAAATAAAAACTGTGAAGACTTACCAATTTTTTTGTATCCAGCTTCCATCAAATACTGCGGCACCTGTGTAGATTTACCACATCCAGTGTCACCAGCCACAATTACTACATTTTCCTGAGCCACTGCATCCACTATCTCCTGTTTATAGTTATACACCGGCAGATTCGCTTGTGTCTCTCTCAATTTTCGCAGTTTGTTAAATTTCTCTTTTTGTTTAAAATCGAGGTAGGAAAGTAGAATTGATCGAAACTCTAACAGATCTTGTCTATTAAGAGGTGGATCCTTGAAGTCTTCATCATGAGGTGGTAATCTGCCCTCCAACCCCTCTTCTTTAGTAGTTAATACTAAATTTATCAAAAGAGATTTGTCAAATTCTTTTGTTTTATCTGGTCCAGACTGTTCACCAGAATTACCTGGAACAAAATCAAGTTTTGCAAATACCTATTTATGTAGCTTATGCACTTGACTTAAACTGATTCAGTTAATTTAGTCCATAATAAAGCTACACAATATATTACACAAGTGAATAATTTAAATTCATCTTATTAGTAGGGGTGTTGCTTTTCTCATCAAATGTTAATACTAGCAACTACCTTTCAACTAATACGGTAAAAAAACTAATGGTAACTTAATAGGTATAGGCCTAAATTCTAGATGATTCAATAGGAAACTTATGCCATTTATGTTTTTATCTTAATTTGAAACTATCTTGTATATTTAAAATTATTGTAAAATCTTTTTCGAGTTCGTCCAGCGGTACTATTAGACTGATTTTCATGGTTTGTGTCTTTAATTAATGGTAGTCACATGAAGATGACACAAAGAACATCGGCATAATTTTTTTCCTTTTCAATCAACTCAACTTACACACAAAATAAATTATTCCCCAAGTATTCCTCATGGGAGTTTATTTTTGTAGACATGTTTTTAAGATTGTTTTTTATATAGTTCCAAAAAGGTGAATCGCTGGTTTTGGTCAAAGAACACTCATGGAAATACGCTCTTTCATTTGAGATATAAATCATTTGAATTGGACGAGTCTGAGGCGATTTACGCGCGTGCAACAAACGTTAGTTTTATTCGATTTGAGACGATAGAAGGTTGAAGTAAACTATTAAATATTTGTTTCTATTTGAATATTATGATTGATGGACATGTGTTTAAATATTCTTTAAATTATACAATCTTTTGCAGTAAATTTGTTTGCTAACACATCTGCTATTTGTCTAATCCATGATCAGTGACAATTGTATAAATGTTCCCACACACAACATTACATTACGTTTTTTGTAACTTTATTCATCTTTATAAATTATTTTATATTCAGATCAGTAGGTTTAACTATGGTTCTTCTAAACGCATCGGGGGGAAAGGGAAGGTACAGACCCCCAGGTTCCTGGGACAAAGACCGACCCCGACCTCACGGAAGGAGGGGGGACAGAGCGACCCCTCCGATCGCCGGAGGCAACATTGATGTTTCAGGTGATCCAGGCAAATCTTCATCACGCCAAAGGTGCAGCAGCAGTCCTGAGCAGGAGATTCGCCAACGAGGGGTTGGACTTAGCCTTTCTCCAAGAACCCTGGGTCGCAAGAGGAACAATTAGAGAACTCCCGACACAGGTGGGTAGGCTGATATACGATAGATCAATTGTTAATCCATGAGCATGTATCTTAATATCGCCTAATACACGTTGTTTTACTGTTCCAGAATTAACAAACAGGGACTTAGGGACAAATAGGGACCACGGTGTTGATTGACCTCAACACTGTGTCCGGTACGCAAAAGGTACTAGTTGCCTCAGCCTACTTTCCAAACCCAGGAAATAAATGCCCTCCAACGGGGGTGGAACAACTTGTGCAGTATGCAAACAGGGCCCTGCAAGGGCAGGAACAGGAGAGCCCTTAATTCTTGGCTGCGATGCGAATGCACATCACACCATCTGGGGGAGCACCGATACCAACGAAAGAGGTAAGGATCTCCTAGAATACATATTTAAGGTTGACTTACAAATAGAGTATTTAGGGTCTGAACCTATTTTTGTAAACAGAGTAAGAGAAGTGGTCCTAGATCTCACTCTGACGCTCAATCTTAATAACCTCTTGACAAAGAGGTGGCATGTCTCTGGTGAGACCTCGCTGTCGGACCATAAACTCATAAGGTTCGATGTGGAGGCTCAAATGGAGATGAGTCTAACTTACAGGGTCCCCAGTTCCACAGACTGGGAAGGCTACCTTGAAACCTTACAAAACGAGATTGTCATAGAGGCCAAACAGGCCCATAGGCGTCATTTCAGCTTTCTGATTGGGGGGGCAAGATTTTCATAAGGTAATACCCCCTCCCCCTTCCCACAAATACGACAAACATCTTAAATTTCTCTAAAAACTGTCAATAAAAGCTAATTAAGTTTATATTGTGACACTAAGCTGTCCATAAATTGTGAACTTAAATATAATCTCACAAACCCATGAAAACAATACCCTAATGCATGTAAAGTTTGATTATATAACATGTTTCTATATATTATGTAGAAAGTCATTATTCTTCGGGAACTTCCAGTGGTTACTGTGATGTAAAACACCTTAAGAAATTTAATGTATTTAATTGGTTAATTGATGCTAAATCGTTGAAATTAAAAAAAGAAAAACCCATAATTTTATAACTAGTTATCCATTTTTATTGTACAGTCGGATACATAGACTAAAACTAAATAGGCCTACCTACATATGGTAAAACACATTGTTTTATCTTTATTAAAAATTAGTTTTTGACAAATCACCTTTGCAGTCTGCCGTCTAAGGGACAAAAATATCATTTAACTATTGTTGGTTAGGATCAGTACAGCTACGGTATACATTGCCCATTACATTACCGAAATTGCTATTGAGGACAAGAAAGGTAGAATATGACTAAATAATGAAAAAAAGATTAGTAATGACTTACAAAAACATCTATACCACCAGATTAATACGTGATACGGGTTTTTGCTCAAGAAACTCCTCCCACAATTTTCAATAGATTTTAATGATTTTAGAGCCATTGGATAGAGCTCGGCGTGAAGTTGTTTCTAAGTATATTGGTATGGTGCGGCCGCAGGTATTGGCTACGACGACACGTTGTCGCTTTACTTTACCGGTAAATTATCCATTAAAAAGAGGGGACCTACAAGTCTTTAAAGTTTGTAATTTTCCCATTTGATTGCCCATCACTAAGGAAATTTATTGATTTTAAAGTAAACAGATGTAAAGTGTAAACAAACATCGGACATCAGCGAAAGTACTATATCTACCTTTTCACTCGAAAGAGGTTATGTTTAACCAAGCAAGGCAAGGCTCCGGTCTACCTGAGCACGAACGACAACCGAATGCCGCCTCGCGGCCGTAGCGCTAGGCGAGTTTGATGGCTGCAGAGGTTTACCGGAATCGTGTTTTAAAATTAACTAATTAAGATATAGAATGACTCTTAACTTCTTCTGAAAGTAGAAAGATGGATCTCGTCTTCTCTGGTTTTAGAACTTTTAAATAAAATTTCTAGTTTCAGTTATAATGGTCTAAAATAATCTTTTTTTCTCTAGTGGCATCAAGTTTTATAGATGCAGAGGTTTACGGGGATCGTGTTTTAAAACTAACCAATTAAGATAGAGATTGGATCTTAACTTTTCTAAAATTAAAGAGACGGGTCTCTTCGGCTTTCTTTTTAGAATTTTTAAATAAAATTTCTAATTTCAGCTATAACTGTCTAAAATCATCTGTTTTTCTCAATGCAAATGCAAGGTTTTTTAGAACCCCGTTATCTTTTGCTGAATGCAGCCTAGAGCTACAACTAATGTCTCATATTAAAGAAGAATAACGGTGCTAAATTTACTTTCTTACACTTTGGTAATCTCACTTTGGTAGTGTTATCAAAACTAATGGAAAACATAAATTAAAAATCAAGACAACAGATGATTTTAGACAGTTATAGCTAAAATTAGAAATTTTATTTAATAATTCTAACAACAGAGCCCACAAGATCTGTCTTTTTACTTTTAGAAAAAGTTAAGTGCCAATCTCTATCTTAATTTGTTAGTTTTAAAACACGATCCCCGTTAACCTCTGCATCTATAAAACTTTCCAGAGAGAAAAACAGATAATTTTAGACAGTTATAACTAAAATTAGAAATTTTATTTAAAATTTCTAAAACCAGACAAGATGAGGTCCTTCTTACTAATTTTAGAAAAAGTTAAGAGTCAATCTCTATCATAATTAGTTAATTTTAAAACACGTTTCCCTTAAACCTCTGCAGCCATCAAACTCGCCTAGCGCTACGGCCGCGAGGCGGCATTCGGTAACGTCGTTCGTGCTCAGGTAGACCTGGGACTTCTTAATTAAGATGACGATTGCAGAATGAGTCAATTTAAGAGTTTTATGTAAATCAATCAGACATTTTGTTAAAGTCTGATTTAGAAGTTTATAATTATTGTTATGTACAAATATTTCACCATATTACATAACCTAACTTTTTAATTTCCAATTTGAAAAAAATCGTCAAAATTATTGGGGGGGCAACTGCCCCCCCTTGCCCCCCCCAAATGACGCCTATGAACAGGCCGAGACATCAGACAGTCTCGATTACATGGTGGAGGCAGTAGGCAGAGCAATCATAAAGGCCTACGAAGATAAACTGTCCTCTCAGGACTAAAAGGACCACAAAAGATGTGCCTTGGTGGAATGAGAGGCTTGACAGTATGAGGAAAAGCTGCGGAAGCTTTCCAACATAAGCAGAAGGACAGGCAATAGAGCCTCCTATGCCACGGCTCATACAGATTACAACAAAGAAATCAGGAAATCCAAAAGAAATTCCTGGAGGCGGTTCTGTGAAAGGTTAGAAAACCTATCAGAAGCAGCTAGACTACAAAAAGCCCTACAGGAGGACTCTCCAAATCCGTTGGGGGCTTTAACAACTGGAACAGGCCAACACACATCAGACATGAAGGAGACTCTAGGGGTTTTAATGAGTACCCAATTCCCAGGGAGCACCCCGGTCGATGGCAACATGGACTGGCTCCCCTTAGAAAGAAAATCCCCACAAGAATGTGCAAGGTCAAGAACTGCTGCCAAGATGTTCAAACTGGAGATAGTGAAATGGGCCGTAAACTCGTTCAGCCCTTTCAAGTCTCCTGACGGGGACGGTATCTTTCCAGCACTACTCCAAGAAGGGATCGAAATCCTACTAGAATACATAGTGGCAATCTTCAAGGGTAGCTATGCCCTAGGACATATACCAAAGAATTGGAGGAAGGCAAGGGTGGTGTTCCTTTTGAAAAAAAGGGAGAGATCCAGCCCAGCCCAAATCCTTCCGGCCTATCTGCCTTTCATCCTTCATGCTAAAGGCGATGGAAAAGGTGATAAATCGACAAGTCAGGGATGAGATCCTTTCAAGGTCTACCCTAAGTGCGAACCAACATGCATTCATGATGGGAAAATCAACTACAACGGCGTTAAGTAGCCTAGTGGGAAAAATAAAGGACACACTGGTGAACAGAGAGATCCTTGCGGGGGTCTTTATGGACATTCGGGGTGCTTTTGATAATGTAGGGTACCGATCCATTGAGGAAGCCATAATGGACAAAGGAATTCCAAAGGGCACTGCCTCCTGGATAATGGCTCTCCTACATTCCAGGGAAATCACAGCCTCAGAAGGCAACCACATAGTGACAGTTAGGGCTAGGAGGGGCTGCCCCCAAGGAGGAGTGCTCTCCCCCCTTCTCTGGGCACTAGTGGTCAACGATCTGCTGAAAAAGGCAGAACAGAAGGATATAGACCTGCAAGCCTTTGCCGATGATCTAGTCTTCACCGCCAGAGGGAAGCACAAAGGAACTATAGAGGACCTAACCCAAACTGCGGTGAACTTCATCGATGAATGGTGCTGCGGGGAAGGATTGACCATAAACCCAGAAAAAACCGAGCTGGTCACGTTCACAAGGAAGAGGAGTACAAGTATCTCCCCCCCAATGATAAGAGGAATGAGTGTCAAGGACATAAAGGAAACCAAATACTTAGGAGTAATCCTAGACCGGAAGTTAACCTGGTCCAAACTTTTAGCCCTTTGGGGGAACAATTAGGTTATACTTAGACTAGAATTTTAACTTTTTGCACGTAGAATGACTGATTTTTTCTATATTTTTTACACAACTTGCATTTTTATATGACTTCCGGTTTAGAAGTTATGGTTTGTCCCATATATTGGACATTTTCCCCGTAAGGTTCCCCCCTAAAAAAATTAATAAAAATACATATAATAATTTTCAATGGCTAAATTCATATGAAACTCATTGTTTAAGAATGAAAAAGAGGTTCATTAACAATTTATATTCATTTTAAGTGAAAATAATTGAATTCGGCTAATATAAAAAATGGGTTTACACATTTCAACCGATTTTTTTTTTTTTTTTTTTTTTTTTTTTTTTTTTTTTGGACTATAAAAAGTAAAAAACAATGTATATCAAGTTACTTTTTCTTTTTTAACAGTCCTTCCCTTAGTGATAAATGTCCAACTTACAGACTTATTTCTAGTAATACACCCCGTCGCAGCAGACCTGCGTACTCAGCGAATTTCCTAATTAGTAATATTAATTTTGACCAGATAAACTTGTAAACCAAATGTCATCACATGCTCATCATAACTCAAGGTGTATAAATAAAAAGAACAGGTGTGTGCATAGTCAGCTGGTGTGACGTAGTTGGGCTCACCGCTAGCGCTCCGAGCGGTTGTGAAACACATTAAACTCATGTTGTTTACTTTTGTGTTTACAAATAAACTTTTGTCAAGTAAATGTTTTGTTTTCTTAACCGCAATACCAAATTTTTCCGTGTTTGGTTGCAAAATAAATCCCGAGATAGTGATACATGGATTAATTCAGTTTTACAGATTCCCTGATGTCAATACAGAATTTTGCGAAAATAGGTCGAAGTTTTCAAACAGAACAAAACAGTTTTGGGACGTTGATATAGAAATGGAGGATTGTTTCAACTTCAACGAAAGCCAAGGCTCGGTTCATTCCAACTCCAACAGTAAGAATGATTGTTGGCGAGGTTCTCAAAAGCATGATGGAAGCTGGAAAATGCGTTTAATGAATGCTGTTCCCAAAAGAAGTTTTAGAGGCATTTAATAGGTGCTTTAGAAGAATATATACTCATAGAAGAATATATAATTTATCATATGGCTTTTAGTGGAGGACGATCAGCAATTAACTGACAGTTAGTTATCTTCGTCTAAAAGGCCTACATTTTTTATGTAAGTGGACCAACGGCTTATCGTGACTTCAGAACCACGTAAAATAAAGATGTGAATAAAAAACATTTTGACGGTGATTGCGGCGTTAGGAAAATCCTTGTAAAAATAAAAAAAAGCTTATCACATACCTTTATTTAAGAAAATGTTTGAGTATTTATTTATAAAATTAACCTTAATCATTAAATTATTGGAAGTGTTTACTAGTGTGAAAAATAAAGGGTTAGGTCTAAATAAGTCGTCATGGGAAACCTCTCTCCAACATATCAACATTTGTCGGGTGTTGGAAGAAGTAAAAAACCCTTACCTTCTTAGGGTTAGAAACTTTAACACCGAAGTGCTGTACTGCCTTAAAAAATTAAATATAGATCAAGATTATTATAAAGCTAAGACAAAGATATTGTGTGAATTTTTAAGAGAGCAGGAGTACAGCAAATGGTGTAAATTGCCTTACAAGGG
Organism: Neoaliturus tenellus; assembly: GCA_030545055.2. NCBI lineage: Eukaryota > Metazoa > Arthropoda > Insecta > Hemiptera > Cicadellidae > Neoaliturus > Neoaliturus tenellus. The sequence goes on along the minus strand of CM061532.1, from coordinate 72,558,424 downwards.
GAAAGGGATTATCCTTTTCAGTGAATGTCAGAAGATCAATCAGTCTTTGTCCAGAAGTCGCGGTCTGACAGAGTCCGAATTTAAATATTATTTAAAAATGATTGGAGATGTAGTTCCTTTAAGAAGTATTCATGGGAGGTCCAGGGATGGGAACCAGTGCAGGCATTGTCCTGTAACTGAGAGTTACATTCGTGAAACACTACCCCACGTCCTTGGACAATGCCCCTTTAATGACCTTCTTCGAAATACCCGTCATCATACTATCCGAAAAATTATTGCAGACGAATTCAGAAAGAAAAAGAATTATGAAGTATACGAGGAAGTAACGGGATTCGAAGAAGGGGGCTCTGTCAGACGCAGCGACATAATAGTCATCAACAGAAATCAAGATTGGGGACTGATACTAGACCCGACAGTCCGTTTCGAAAAGAATGAAGACCAAGCATTAGAAATTCATAAAGAAAAAACCAAAATTTACAGTAAAACAGTTCAATATTATCAAGATAAATATGACATTAAAAAATTTGAAGTGTATGGATTATTAATCAGCGCTCGAGGCACTATTCCCAAATTTACTCAAGATTTTTGGAATAAATATAATTTGGAAAAAAATACTCAAAAATTAATAGTCTTGACATCAATCAAATTCTCAATTAATATATTAAGAAATCACTTATACAACAATTAGACTTTTAAATAATATCAAAATTTGTAATAGTATTCTTTGTTATTGTAGCAAGTTACAATGTGTAACAAGATTATAATTAATTAATAAATTATATTTATATATAGTTGAGTGGGACTGTACTTTAATCATTCAAATCTTTTAATCAAATAAATGTATCTTGATTTATTATTAAAACTCTTTAAAAAAAATCGAAGAAACTTCATTGGCCGAAGTTACAAAGGAGGTTTAAAAATGTATCAACCTTCAATGGCGGTATATTGAAAGGTTAGATATAAAATGCTTACAGTATTAGTCCGGGTCATTTAGCGAATGACCTAGACAAAATTGGCCGGGTAACGAGACCTAGTGGAATGAGTTTGGTATGTGTCCCTGATCATTTGGTAAAAATTCCCAACTTTTCCCACGACAGGAACATCCGCCATTTTGGAAAATGGCGGAAAAAGTTGATTACAGTGTAAGTGTTTACTAAAATGGGATTTTCAAAAAGACCACACCACTTAGATTCACCCAAAAACGTTTATATTGTTCACAATTAAATAACGTACAAGAAAATACCATATTTATTGGTATGAATCATGTTTTAAGGTTCAATATGTGCACTGAAATTTAATATTTCGTCAAAATTTTCGGTAGTTATTTTGGTTTTTTGTAATTTACGGCGTTAATATCACAGATACGATAATTTTAGCCCTTATAAGAATTGTAGCCCTTAAAATTGTGTATTGATTGCATATATAATATTCTTTGTTGGAATAATAATAACGCTGATACGGTGCCTTGAAGTCTGAAATATTCACGGTTTTCAAAGGGGTAAAAATGGGTTTTTTGCATTTATGGACCTCCATTTTCAAAATTCAACATTTTTAACTGAAACCATTTGAAAGAGCTTAAAAAATAACAATTTAGTATTTTGAAATTTGAACTTGGCTTGAACGGGTTACGAAGAAAAGCCAAAAATAGGTTTCCCATGTTAATCTTAAGGGAAATCAACTAAACCCTGTATCTCGCTTATTTATCGGCATAAGTTGATAAAATTTGTTATGTACATTCACTAGGTAGGGTTTAACTGATATTTGCTTACAACACCCATATAGCGGCAAACCTACATACTCACCCCCATGGGGTTTATGGGGAAAATTAAAAAGTTCAGAATATTTATACAATTTGATATTTACCTTAACTAACCATTACACTTCCTAACAAACTAACATTTTATAACAACCTCCCATTGCAACAAACCTACATACGCATTTCTATGGTGTTTATGGGGAATAAAAAATCTCAAATTCCTTCGGAAATTCGCTAAGTACGCAGGTTTGTTGTGACGGGGGTATTTGATAATATTACGAGAAAACTATATACAATTAATTTAATCAAAATAAATATTATTTTTACAGATTGCATGATATTCAGTGAAAAGAATATTTTGATGTAAATATGTAATTTAATTAATTAATTAATATTTTGTGTATTGTGTATCAAGAACTCATTACAAGAAAGTTTAAATAAAGAAAATTAAGTACCAATCAAATTATAAATAGATTGTCAGACATTTCAGATTATAAAACTAATATTTATGTTAGTTTTTTTTTAGTATAGATCAATATATTTTATATCTTAATAGATCACCTGAACCATCCAGTAAAAATGGAACAACTTAGCTTAAAAGAGAAACAAAAACATCTTTATTCTTAAAAAATTTGCCCTTATTTTTAAAATTGTTGAAAAAAACCTTAGTAAAATTAGTTTAACAAAATTAAATAGCGTTTTTTACAGATTTCATACTATTCAGTTGAAAGAGTATTTGATATTTTGATCATTGAGTAATTAGATGCAGGTGTAGATAATACGGTATATACGGTATATACGGTAAATGGGGCCTAATGAAATTATAACATAATAATAGTTGGAAATTACAGGTAGTTAAAATTAAAAGAAATCGTTACAGGTAGTTTAACGAAATCGACCAATGGTTTTAAGCTTTAAGTGGTATGAACTTTACGAAAATATCATTTTAGTAAACACTTACACTATTGGTAATTAATTTTCCGCCATTTTCTAAGATGGCGGACCACACCAAAATTAGGAAACTACAAAATGATTATTAAAAGTTAAGCACACTATATTTATTGTATCTATTATAAAACTACCCATCTTTTTTTGTGAGTCTGATAATTTTAGGGCCTACAGAGCTGATGTCCTTGCTAGCAAACGGCCTCACGAATCTAAATTTAAAAAAATATTGGTACCTGTGTATTAATTTGAAATTTATATACCCATCTATTGTGGACTATACAAGCGGAATAAATGTCATATCGAATTTTGCGTTGTCTATATCTTGGTTTAAATATCAAAATTAAATTGGTTTATTTGATAAAATTATTTTTTTATAGTTTTATCGTCATATTATTAAATACCCCCGTCGCAACAAACCTGCGTACTTAGCGAATTTCCGAAGGAATTTGAGATTTTTTATTCCCCATAAACACCATAGAAATGCGTATGTAGGTTTGTTGCAATGGGAGGTTGTTATAAAATGTTAGTTTGTTAGGAAGTGTAATGGTTAGTTAAGGTAAATATCAAATTGTATAAATATTCGGAACTTTTTAATTTTCCCCATAAACCCCATGGGGGTGAGTATGTAGGTTTGCCGCCATATGGGTGTTGTAAGCAAATATCAGTTAAACCCTACCTAGTGAATGTACATAACAGATTTTATCAATTTATGCCGATAAATAAGCGAGATACAGGGTTTAGTTGATTTCCCATAAGATTAACATGGGAAACGTATTTTTGGCTTTTCTTCGTAACCCGTTCAAGCCAAGTTCAAATTTCAAAATACTAAATGGTTTTTTTTAAGCTCTTTCAAATGGTCTCAGTTAAAAATGTTAAATTTTGATAATGGAGGTCCATAAATGCAAAAAACCCATTTTTACCCCTTTGAAAACCGTGAATATTTCAGACTTCAAGGCACCGTATCAGCGTTATTATTATTCCAACAAAGAATATTATATATGCAATCAATGTACAATTTCAAGGGCTACAATTCTTATAAGGGCTAAAATTATCATATCTGTGATATTAACGCCGTAAATTACAAAAAACCAAAATAACTTCCAAAAATTTTGACGAAATATTAAATTTCAGTGTACATATTGAACCTTAAAACATGATTTATACCAATAAATATGGTATTTTCTTGTACGGTATTTAATTGTGAACAGTATAAACGTTTTTGGGTGAATCTAAGTGGTGTGGTCTTTATGAAAATCCCATTTTAGTAAACACTTACACTGTAATCAATTTTTTCCGCCATTTTCCAAAATGGCGGATGTTCCTGTCGTGGGAAAAGTTGGGAATTTTTACCAAATGATCAGGGACACATACCAAACTCATTCCACTAGGTCTCATTACCCGGCCAATTTTGTCTAGGTCAAGGCCATATTTTTGCTAAATGCCCCGGACTATATTTGATTTTGGCAAGTTTTCCCTTGGTATAAATCTATTGCAGAGTAGTCGTAGTTAGAACAATCCAAAGCGTTGTGATATTTTTGTTTTAGGCCTAAGATAATGATATAAAAACACCATTCGTAAAGTTCGTATATCGTTAAATAAGTACTCTATTTAATTTTAAGTCACCGACGGACCCTGGTATATAAGGCATATCATAAGGCATATTTCATTTATTGGTAATGAAGAAACTGACGATTAGTATACATGCATGGGTCTATTTCAATATGCCTGTTTATAAATATAGGCTATAGAAAAGCCTACAGCTTGAATTAAAAAACAGGTTAAATTAAAAAATCCAGGTTGAATTCGAAAATTGAGAAAATTATATTAAAAGGTGATAAGTTTGAGATCGGCATGGCGGCGGCGAGAGGAGATGGGTATGACTAGAGTGCATCACCTCTGGGTACTGGGCCCATAACCCAGAGGTCCGTGGATGCGGTGTTGGTAGGCCGCCTCCGCTCCTGGGTGGTCCTCCGGGCCGTCTGGTGATGTCCTCTTTGGTCCCCGAAGTCCGTGTTGTGCAATGGGATGCCGTCGAATTTTGGGAGGGAGCAGGAAGATTTGTCTCCAAAGATACGATGAGAGTTGATCTCCGGGTTTGAGTTTCTTCGTTGAAGTACTTGATGTTTTCAGTAAGTCTTCGTTGTTCGGGGTGATGGATGTTGGAGTCTTGGAGATAGGTGGTTCGGACGCTGGGGGTGGCTTACTACCTTGTCCTGCAGGTTGATCCTCTCCAAATCCTAACTTCTTCCAGACTCAAGTTCTCTTCTCTTCCTTTTCGGCCGCTCGGCTCTCGCTTCCCCTTCCCTAAAATTTTGTCATCCCCCACGAGACCTCACATTAGCCAATCAGTTGATTTTCTGACCACGCCCCTTATTTTGATTTGCCGATGATGTCGTCACCATTAGTTGCCCCCACGGGTGACCATCATGGCGGCGTGGTGCAGCGTTGACAAGTTTCTGATTTTGTTCTCGTGGGAATGAAGGTATTGAACTTATATCGTGGCGCATTTTATCACGTGCCACTCCTGTTACAGTTCGCGGTAATCCGCCATTTTGGTTCCCAGCAACACTATACCTAATTTTTATGAAATGTGATTTGCTTTGTCGTTGTCTGGGTCTATGCACTAACTAACTAGAATTATAAATTACATTTTGAACAAATACTTTACACCTATTAGCTAATTTGGGTCATTTGTGAAAAACATAAAATTTTAATTGCATATGGTGACTAAAATAGTTTATATATAATATATTTATTAAATAATTCAAGAGTTAACAAATTAAGAAAATATTTAGGGCCTACTGAATGTATGTTCCAAGTACGTGCATAGTTCATTCGGCATAACTGTATACATTAAGCACACAAATAATTTTCACATCATATGATAGTCCAACATGAAAATAAAATCAGGCAAACGTTTAATGCGTTGGCTTGCCGCTCGTAGCGCTAGCGGTGAGCCCAACTACGTCACACCAGCTGGCTATGCACACACCTGTTCTTTTTATTTATACACCTTGCTCATAACTAGGGAAATAAATGTATAGTCTCCTTAAGATAAATAGAAAAGAGTATGCAGGTGTGCTGCCATGGGGAACACTGAAAGTAGGTTTTTGGCATAAAAATAATTTATTTCGACCATATAAAGCCATATACTAAGTTTCATCAATATCTGTCCATTGCTAAAGGAGTTTGCCTATTCTCCATATGATTAGCATGGGAAAAGAGTATGCAGGTTTGCTGCCATGATAAGCATAAAAACCAAGATTTTTTACCATAAATGGATGAATCTCAACCAAATGATGCTAAATACCAAGTTTCATCCAAAAATATTGGTTAATAAGTGAAATATTAACACATCCTTATTCTCCATAAGATTAGCATTGGAGCTTCAAAATACAATGTACTGTCTTTAGACTTTTTAATATCTCGGTAACCAATAGAGATCGAGCAAAGCTTCAAAATACTAAATTGTGTGTTTTTTTTAGCTAAATCCAATGGTCCAAGTAAAAATTAAAAAATTTTTAAAATTACACATGAAAAATGCAAAAAACCCATTTTTGGGGTACAAAACCCCCCAAAACTACCCCTTCCGGTAGGTCGATATGTCTGGTTTACGAACTCATCCGAATAAACGTAGGATTACACATCTCTACCAAATTTGGTGTCGATCGGACCGTTTTTACGAGAGTTATCGTGCCTAGGGACACATACATATATATATATATTAATATATACATATATATATAAATATATACATATATATATATATATATAAAAATTTTAATGACTATTATTTATGGTCTCTGGGCACCTTAAAACGAAAAAGTAACATGGTCCCGGGCTTAGGTCTTACCATGAGACCTACGGTAATAGCTTATTCCCTATGGGAAATTCGCTAAAACATTAAAAAAAAACTGTTTTTATTTATTGCCACCTACAGGGGGATTTTGCACTTCACGCAAGATACAAATTTATTTTTCTTGCAGCCAGGGTTTTTGCATCTTGACATCGTAAAAAAATCATGTAGTTTACGAAATATTATTTATTTTATATATGTATAAAATCTTATATACATATATATTGCATAAAAACCAACCTGTCTAACTGTAGTGCTAGAAGCAGTTCTAGCTATGCTCCCACTCGGAACAGAGATTAAGAGAAGGGCAGCTATCTCAGCCCTCAAAATGGGCAGCAGAAATGAAATTAAGCCCCAAAGGGATACGGGCTACATGTTAAAGGAATTTCCCAACCTGGATATGGAACTGCAAATCCCAGATATGATGGTCAAGAAATATGACTTTGAGAAACCTTACCAGGTCACCGTGGGTGAGAGAGCAGACTGGCAAAAGGTCAACCTCAACATGGGCACGCCTTGTATTTTATACAGATGGCAGCCGGAAGGACAACAAATCAGGGCTAGGAGTGCATGGCAACAGAACCAGCATCTCACAGGCCCTAGGCAGCACGGTAACGGTATTTCAATCAGAGGTCCTAGCGATTGAATGCTGTGCTTAGAACATTCTGGCAAGAGGGCTAAGGAGAGGAAAAATACTTATCCTCTCAAATAGTCAAGCTGCTTTAAAGCACTAGACTCGTTCGTGATAGACTCACGGACAGTGCAAGGCTGCAAGAGCGCTCTAAAAGCGCTGGCGGAGCACAACCAGGTACAGCTAGGCTGGATACCGGGACACTCCGGGCATGAAGGCAACGAAAGGGCCAATGCTCTGGCAAGAAAGGGCTCAGACGAACAGCTAATAGGACCGGAGCCCTTCTGTGGTGTCCCTCTGTGCATAGGACAAAACAAAATCCTATCCTGGGAGAAAGATCAAAAACAGAAAGCCTGGAACAACTTCCCAGGAGGGAGACAATCAAAAATACTGATTGACCCTTTTAATAAACCAGCTGTTAGGCTTCGCGAAGAGCCTTCAACTGATATATTGATAAACATAAGGAGTGCTACAATAGGCCTTTTAGGCGAGTTACATAAAGGTATCACAACGTGGCACCACCAAAGGAAAAAAAAATTGTGTTTGAGATAGTTCCAAAAAGGTGAATCGCTGGTTTTGGTCAAAGAACACTCATGGAAATACGCTCTTTCATTTGAGATATAAATCATTTGAATTGGACGAGTCTGAGGCAATTTACGCGCGTGCAACAAACGTTAGTTTTATTCGATTTGAGACGATAGAAGGTTGAAGTAAACTAGTAAATATTTGTTTCTATTTGAATATATGATTGATGGACATGTGTTTAAATATTCTTTAAATTATACAATCTTTTGCAGTAAATTTGTTTGCTAACACATCAGCTATTTGTCTAATCCATGATCAGTGACAATTGTATAAATGTTCCCACACACAACATTACATTACGTTTTTTGTAACTTTATTCATCTTTATAAATTATTTTATATTCAGATCAGTAGGTTTAACTATGGTTCTTGGTTGGAAGACAAATATTGTGCTAAGTGGAAAAGTGAAAAACTAAAATAAGAAAGTGCAAAGCAATCTCAGACCGGTACCTAATCTAATAAATGATTCTAAATTAACAAAAGAACCTAAATTATGTATGAATATTTTTTAACAGTATTTGATTCCTTAAATGTAAACAGGTTTAAATTATATCAATCATAGGAGATGTTGACTGTATTTTATGAGCAACTGACTTTTCAGTCTCTACAAGTATATGAAAATGAACGAACGGTGTTTTTGGCTTCTGGGGACCTCAAAATGAAAAAGTAAAGTGGTCCCGGGCTTAGGTCTTACCATGGCTACTACCGTAATAGCGTATTCCCTATAGGGAAATTCGCTAAAACACCACATTTTTTTAACTTCCCCCACAAACACCATGCGGGAATTGGATGTAGGTTTGCTACCATGTGGGTATTGTAAGTAGATATCAGTAAATCCCTTCCCAGTGTACATAAATACTAAATTGAATTAAATTCTGGTATTATTAATTTTTCCCATAAACCTTATGGGGGCGAGTTGGTAGATATGCCGCCATATGGGTGCTGTAAGTAAATATAAGTTAAACCCTTCCTATAGTAAGATGCACGAAAATAGTCCGATGGAAATTATAACAGCTGTGTCCCCCCCTCACCCCCTCTCATCCTGCAACGTTGCCATTTATGGTTATGTTTACCATGTGTAAGGGTACGAACAGAACGAGTGGGTCGCGGTGGAGGTGCAGGTCGCGGTCGCGGTCGCCATCGACATCCATGTAAATCAAACACATTGTAGTTAACGGGGCCTTGCATAACGAGTAAGTCGCGGTGGAGGTGACTCGCGATGCCATCCAGGAGGTTTACAGCGATGCTTTTAAAAATCAAAATCATTTGATTTACATGGATGCTAACCTCGCGGTTTACCTGGAAGCTTTGTTGTGATTGGTTCGTTTGGGGGGTGATGTTGTTCGCGTCCGCAGCATTCCATTAAAGCTGCACGTACTCCCCGGGTTGTGCTAAACGAACAACAAATTTTGGCAGCTGAACTATTATGCAAGTGATCTCTCAGCTATGCCAGTTGTCAGACCAAATCCTAACGGCCCGATCCCGGGCCACTATTAAATGTACTGACGCAGGTGCTTTGAACTGCAGAACATATTTTATTTATTTTATAATTATTTAAGATGGTAGCTGGCTATGATAGCCATCCGATACATATACATATTGGTTTGTTTAAAGTCGAGCGTCCCCGTCGCGTACGCCTGAACCTTTCCCACCCCTCAAGGTAACCACAAACCAGTTATTACTTTGTGATTCTCTGTTAACTTAATTGTTATACTTAATTTAATTTTCAATTCTCCATCCTGTAATAGTAATAGCAATCAAAATACATGTAAATACGAGGTATGCCATAAGTGTAACTCTTATTTAGATTTAAGGTTAAAATAGTTTTATTTGACATCAAAATTAAATTAATTTTAATAATTATTAATTTATTAGCTTTATGGGGGCTAGTGCAGATTGTAAATTTTCAAGAGTATTTAATCTTCAAAGGAAATTTTTATGAATCTTAGCAAAGATAGGCAGAAGAGAATCGTGCATATCAGCTTTTCGTGGTTTAAACATTTTAATTAACACTAGCTAGTCTGTATATTTATCAAACAATTAATCATTTTCTAGCAAAATGTGACTCCAAATTTGGCACAAATTTTCATAACTATGATACACGAAATAAAAATTGATTTAGATCTGATTTTCACAGACTTAAAATTTACCATAAATTACCATGTTATGCGGGAGCTAAACCTTTTAATAATCTCCCTGATGAAATTATACCTATCAATGATAACAAACTATTTTGGAAATATCTTTGAGAATATTTGATAACTAATGCCTTTTATATTGTGCGGTAGAGTGTATAAACAAAAACCATGCAAACACTTAAATTAATAGTCTTTTAATAAATAAATGCATTTTGCCACAATGTATTATTTGGGTTTATAATAACCTGGTGGCCCTTTCTTTTAATTATTGTACTGGTAGTCAACACAATATGTATTATTGTACATTACTAAAGAAATAAATCTGTTCTTACATATTGAACATTTACGGTAGTTATCAAAGTTGTACCTCTTATTAGATATCGACAAAATGTGTATCTACGTATAACAACGTAAATATTGCCATTCCTGTAGTGGTAATCGCAAGTTATGACACTCTGGTTCTTATACTTTTCAAAATATAGGATTATTTATTTTATTTAATAAGCACGCTACACACTCACTCTCCAATGGTCTGCACTGACAGCGCGGGTGACCTCCTCGCTATGTGCGGTCAACATCGACCGCGACCTAACTTGTGGCATCGACCGCGACCTACACCTCCACCTCGACCCACTCGTTCTGTTCGTACCCTAATACGGTATAAAAATGTGTTTAAGAATAAATTTGGCAACAATGTGTCGACTCTCATCGGACTATTTTTGTGAATCCTACTATAGTGAATGTACATACAAAATTTGATCAAGATATGTCAATAAATATGTGAGTTAGGCCTACAGGGTTTTGTTGATTCCTCATAAAAATAACATGGAAAACCTATTTTTGGATTTTCTCCGTAACCTGTAAAGCCAAGTTAAAAATTCAAAATATTAAACTGTTTGTATTTTAAGCTCTTTTAAATGGCTTTAGTAAAAATTGTTAAATTTTCAAAATTTAGGTCCAAAAATGCCAAAAACCCATTTTGTACTCTACTGAAACCCCATATTTTTTTAACTTCCCCCTCAAACAACATGGGAATGAGGATGCAGGTTTGCTACCATGGGAGTATTGTTAGTAGATATTAGTAAATCCCTTCCCAGTGCACATAAATACTAAATTGAATTAAATTCTGGTATTATTAATTTTCCCCATAAACCTTATGGGGGTGAATTGGTAGGTTTGCCGCCATATGGGTGCTGTAAGTAAATATAAGTTAAACCCTTCCTAGTGAATGTACATACAAAATTTGATCAAGATATGTCAATAAATATGTGAGTTGCAGGATTTTGTTGATTCCCGATAAGAATAACATAGAAAACCTAATTTTGAATTTTCTCCTTAACCTGTGAAGCCAAGTAAAAAATTCAAGATACTAAATTGTTTGTTTTTTTTTAAGCTCTTTTAAATGGTTTTAGTTAAAATTGTGGAATTTTCAAAATTTATATCAAAAAATGCCAAAAACCCATTTTTGACCCTTTTGAAACCCCATAAAACCCCGTTCCCATAACCCGATAGTGCTGGTTCGCGAACTCATGAAAATAGACCTGGTCCTACACCTTTATACCAAATTTCTTCAAAATCGGAGGTCCCTGTCAAAAGTTATCAGTACCACGGACACATAGATATATAGATAGATATATAGATATATATATATATATATATATACATATATATGAAAATGAACGAATGGTGTTTTTGGCTTCTGGGGACCTCAAAACGAAAAAGTAAGCAAATCAAATTCTTAGTGAAAAACAATTTGGATTCAGGGTGGGACTCAATACTGAATTTGCATTGATTGAGTTTATGGATAGGCTTTCTAATAGCATTAATGAGGAGAAAAAAGTAAGTGGTTTGTTTCTCAACACAACAAAAGCTTTTGACACAGTAGATCACAATATTTTGGTAGAAAAACTATACAACTATGGGGTAAGGGGTGTTGCAAATAATTGGTTTAGAAGTTATTTGGATGATAGATTGCAGTGTGTTAAAGTAAATGGTGTTTTAAGTGAAATGGGTAAAATTAAGTACGGTGTTCTTCAATGGGGTCGGTTCTAGGAGCAACATTATTTTTAGTGTACATAAATGACCTCTGTAATGCATCCCTAAATGGAAAAATAACCTCTTTTGCCGACGACACTGCTTTATCTTACATTGGGGATTCATGGGAGGAAGTCTCAACCAAAATTAATAATGATCTGCTTTCCATTCAGTGGTGGTTTTGTAAGAATAACATGGTTTTAAGTGCAGAAAAAACAAAATTTATTAATTTTACTCTTCGCGGAAGTCACAACTTTGAAAACAAGATTATTCTAAAGTGTGTTTCATGTTTGACTAATTGTAGGGAGTGTTATGATCATTGTGTTGAAATAAAAAATGTTCCCAACATAAAATACTTAGGAATAGTTCTTGATCAAAATATAAACTGGAAAGAACACATTTAAAATCTAAAACAAAAAATCATCAACACAATTCGGTTGTTTTATTTTCTTCGAAGTATGTGTGGAGAAAAACTCTTTGAGATTTTTGTATCTCTCATTAGTACACAGTAGGTTTGAATATGGAATAGTGTGTTGGGAGGGGTACATATGTTTCCAAAATTAAAACTATGTATACTGTTCAAAAACATTTTATGAGATTAATAACTAAAAACAATAGGTTGGTCAGTTCATTTCCAATTTTTTGTCGTTTAAAAATACTTCCACTGAGATATATTTATGTTTATAAGGTATTGAAAATCTTTTTTGCTAGAAGTAGAAATAATAAGAAAAATAATGGTTATAAAAGTAGGCTGCGTAGTAAAAAGAATGTTTTTGTGCCAAAACCATGTAATACATTTTTCACTAAATCATATAATTTTTTAGCACCAAGATTTTTTAATATGTTACCAAGCTCATTAAAAGACACAAACAGCATGAACATTTTTCTGAAAAAACTGAGACAATGACATTTTAATATTCAAAACATAGAAGAATTGCTTTTCCAAATTTCTGTCTAATATTTACCATTTCTTTTACTTGTTTTGCTATTGGATACTTATGTATTTTAGATTTCTTCATACAGTGTATCATCTTTATGTTTTGTGGTGTTGGAATGTTTTTACTTGTAGGAGTAATCTCAAGTGAAATGTTTTTTGTATATATATATATATATATATATATATATATATATATATATATATATATATATATATATTTTATGTTTGTTTTTGTACTGTAATTTATTCTCAATTTTTTCCCCCTATCTGTATTCAAGATTTTGGAAGATTATATGTTAATTTCATGTTATTTATGTATTGCATGTCTATAACTTTATTGTAATAAGTGTGATTTTTTAAAATTATGTTTGTAAGAACTGTTTTATGCATCTGTCATCATAATTAATTAATTTTCAAATTATAATAAAGCCTCCAGACAGGCTATGCCTTGGAGGAAAGTCATGTTTCTCCTTACACCGAAGGTCAGGCCTGGCATCTTATTATTAAAATAATTTGTGTAATGTATTTTGGAGAAATAAATTATTCTTATTCTTCTTATATACACACATTTATATATATGAAAATGAACGAATGGTGTTTTTGGCTTCTGGGGACCTCAAAATGGAAAAGTAAAGTGGTCCAGGGCTTAGGTCTTACCATGGCTATCACCGTAACAACGTATTCCCAATAGGTAAATTCGCTAAAAGTAACTAGCTACAGCTACAGATAAGATACATTTTTTTTTAAGGAGCTAGCTACAATTTTAGCTACTTTCGCAAACTGGTCCAGGTTTTCTCTTATGGTGTTTTATCACCCCGTTTCCCTACTTCCAATTACAAGTAATTACTGTAAGTCTTTTTGTAACTAAGAGTTCAATAAAAATAAAATGTGTCAAAAAACCTAAGAAAGTGTTCAAATCAACGTCATATAGGTACCTTATTTTGGTGTTGTTTTTAGTTAGTTTCATTTTAACATAGTTATTTGTAACTCTGAAACAGAATAGTAAAATGAAAATGTAATCCGTCGCATGAAGCAACTTACATCAAAGAAGGAAGAAACGACTAAGATATCTTCACAAGTTTATAACATTTTTTGTAGGACGCAAATTAATTCTAACGTATGCACTTAGAATAAGATGGACCAGATTCAGTTTTCACGCCAATCTCGCTATTATACCTACTTGTCATACGCTGTTGCTGTCGATTGTTGGATTAGAAACTACAGAAAAAGAATACAAGTATGAAGCACTCTGTAAAGTATTAAGTAAAAATTATACAAGTTTGGGAAATAAACGATCATATCAACATCAATCAACAAAATTGAGGTTTTGTGGTTTGTCAGCAGTCTTACAATAATGACTGGTTATTATGTTTTGTTATAGTTCTCAATTTGAGTGCCTGCAGGTAACAACGGATTGAAAATAATCTTTGATTCCAACAAGCAAAACCATAAGAGCTGACAAGCCATGAATGATGTAATGTGAACACATCGTATCGTAGTTAAAGTAGCGAGAAAAGTTGCTAAATAATCCGTAGCTAAATAATAACAACTACTCTAAAAATGTAGCTCGCTACAGCTGCAAGCTACTTATTTTCTAGAGCTACACTGACACTACTTAAAAAATAGCGGCCCTACGGTAGCGCACGACTCCCCAACACTGACTATTACATAGGACTCATTAGAAATGTATAGCAGGGTGTCTACTGTCAAATAGCTACAAAAATCAGTGACTTTTTGGTGACTTTTGGGGGTGAAAAAGGTTAAAAATCAGTGACTTGAGCATGGTCTATATTTAGGAAATTTTTGGTGGAAATTGCTGAAGTCGCAAAAACTTTTGGTCACAATAGCATTATTTTCTCAATTTATACAAAAAATCCGTGACTTTTCTTGCATTTTAAGGAAATATAAGTGACTTTTCAGTGACTTCAGTGACCACATACTAAAATCCGTGACTTTCGGTGACTTTTAGTGACTTCAGTGACCAGTAGACACCCTGTATGGACAACTTATAATTTCATTTGTTTAAAATTTTGTCACTGGTATTAAAATTGGGCTATACCCTAATAAAATATAAATGAAATTGCCTATCAAACTGGATAGCTTAAATGCTACGGAGTAGCACAGGTCCCCTAATTAAATATAGAAGTTTATTTAAACATAGAAGTTATTTTTTGTAATACTGTACTTAAATTGACAGTATTAAAGTCACTTACCAGTCTGGTTTTCTAGAGCTTTCTTTTTAACATTTTCATATTTTTGCACAAATAACCAAAAATCATCGATGTCTTGAACAAGATCGGAGTCTCGACAAAATACTCTGTTTAATTCATATTTATATTTCAAGAATGAAAAATCTAATGGTCTTACTTTTTTTACTAGGGTTTGTTTACAACTGTAATCTTTAGACGTTTCAGAAGTAATTAATTTTCTATATTTTTCTTTTTTGAACTGATTTTTCTCATGTTTCCTTCTTGGCCTACTACTTTCATCTGAGGATGGTGATCTTCTTCTACTTCTGGAATGTGAAGATCGGCTCCTTCGTCTCTTCTTGTGTCTGCAAATCATCTCTTGTGTTTTTTTCATCTTCAAATTTCTAAAAAAGGACAAGCAAGATCAATTTAATAAGCAATACATTTAGATTCAGTTATTAGTATTTATTAAAAACCACATTCGTTTAGATTCAGGACTTTTTTTTAAAGTAAGCTCACTAAACATTCCAATTTTAATTTAAGTATTAAAAATCTCTGCATTTTAAACACAAATTCGAACTCATATTGAGAAACGAGTTTTATCAGACAACAGAGTGGGGAGAAATTCTTAAAAATAACAAAACTTATAAACCTGATTGTTGGTTGAAGTGTATTGCCATTTTGCACTCAAGTGTAGACAGGATGGGGAGATTAGTCATAAAAATTACCTATAAATGGCTCAAGATTTCTGTTGCAACTAGGGCAGGCCTAATCCTTGTAACGCGACTTGAGTTTTTAGCAGTAAGGTAAGAACAAGGGTTTTTTTGTTTTTAATATGTACTTAGGACAGAAGGAAATGGCGTCTTGGTGCAAATCACCTTCCACTTTGTATCCAAACAGCAAACAGGGTTACAAGCTCTATTTTTATGAGCGCCGTGCAGCAGTATTTGGCCCTACCCAAATCCTGCAACATCATCCCCAGGATGTTTTTAGGGAAGATGTTGGCTCCAAGTGGAGCACTGAGGGCAGTTCATTCTTCTTCTAAATGCTATGGTTAGCAGTGAATTTAATTTAATTTAAATAATATGTTGATATAGTTTGTTGTTTATCTTCTAGAAGTTAATAAAACTTTACTTGTGTTTACTTTCAATTTAATCTGAATGATAGAATTAAAACATGGCACAGTCTCGTGTTTAGTTTAGGGTGTGCAGACAAATTGCATTTTCCGATTGTAATTGAACTATTGAATTCGTTTATTAGCAACTACCATAATCAAATAACCACATAAATATCAAGACACTATGTCTAACACTCCGCCAAATAACACGCTATTTCAAGTAAGGATGCCAGATTCATTTTCCTTCCAACCTGCGAAATGGTTTTATCTTGGAAGAAACCATTTGAAGGATACCGCAAGATCAATGATTTGGATGGCCCATCGGAGGTAAAACAAGTTAGGCCTAGTATTTTCATTTATGACATAGGCCCTAGGACGGAGAAGATACTCTCGTCCTTCAAGCTTTCAGACGAACAAACAAGTTACAATATTGTAATGAGCAAATTTGACACTATATTAAACCAAAATACCCCCATTGCAGCAGACCTGCGTACTCAGCGAATTTCCGATGGAATTTTGGTATATTTTCTATTTCCCCATAAAATCCATGGGAATGAGAGTATGTAGGTTTGCCGCCATATGGGTTTTGTTGGTAAATATAAATTAAACCCTTCCTAGTGATTGTACATACCAAAGTTCATAAGGCTATGGTGTTCTTTTTATTTTCCCCATAAACCCTATAGGGGTGAGTAAGTAGGTTTGCCGCCATATGGGTTTTCTAAGCAAATATAAGTTAAACGCTTCCTAATATATATACCAAATCTTATCAAGATATGTCAATAAATAAGCAAGATAGAAGGGTTTGTTGATTTCCCATAAGAATAACATGGAAAACATACTTTTTGGATTTTCTCCATAACCATTTAAGCTAGGTAAAAAATTCAAAATACTAGATAGTTTGTTTTTTTAAGCTCTTTTAAATGGTTTAAGTTAAAATTGTTGAATTTTCTAAATAAAAGTAAAAAAAGCCAAAAACCCATTTTTAACCCATTTGAAACCCCATAAAACCCCGTTCCCATGGTCCGATCATTCTGGTTCGCGAACTCAACCTAGTAGACGCTGGCTTACACCCCTGTACCAAATTTCATCAAAATCGGAGGTTCCATTCAAAAGTTATCGTGTTCACGGACACATATATATATATATATCAATTTGAACAAACGGTGTTTTTGGCTTCTAGGGACCTCAAAACGAAAAAGTATCACGGTCCCGGGCTTAGGTCTTACCGTGACTACTACCGTAATAGCGTATTCCCTATAGGGAAATTCGCTAAAAGAATATTATATACAAAATAGCGAAATTCTTACGCAGGAAACAAGGTCCCACGAACCTGCAGAAGACTTCATCACAGATCTGTATTCTTTGGCAGAAACTTGTGCAGCCCTGGAAGAACAAATGCGGCTAATGACCATGGTTATTGGCATGCGCGATCAACGCCTCGGTGATAAACTACAACTTGTGAGTGACATATCTCTAGAGAAGGCTATTGCATACCTAAGAAAATCAGAAGAACTAAGTCACCAGAAAGAAAACCTGACTACTACATCAATCAATACTGTAAACAAGACCGATCGAAAGTCGCCTGGGTTTGGAGGCAATGCTTATATGAGCAATCAAGAAACCCATTTAAGAAAGATCAAAATTAAAAAGCAAGTCTAAGAAGTACTCATAATCATCACATTATCAACAGACATGTGTTTGGTGTGGGTCAAAACCTTTTCATCGAAGAGGATTATGCCAGGCGAAGAATAGTAGATAATTTAATTGCAAGCGGGAAGGTCATTTTTCTCAATGCTGTATACAAAATAAAGTTTTTGAAATCGGCTTAAACGATCCTAATGGATTTAATGAAGATAATGAACCAAAAGGAACACCATTCATCTAAACATTTCATTGGCAGTATTATGTCTCGTGAAGTTAAGAAACATCCATGGATGATCGATGTATCAATATATCAAGACTTAAAAATATTGCCACTACAAAACCTTTTTATTTCTAAAGTATTGAAACTGTTCTACGTCCGGAGTGGAAATAGTGGACAGAAAACCTTTTTCACAACACTCGTAGCATTAACAAAAGGCTTTTCCGAAGACCAAAAGTAATACAGTAAAGAATTATAAACACTCTTTTCGTTTTTTAGCTCCATTATTTTTTAATCAGTTGCCAATTGAAATTAAAACCTACAATAGTATTAAACTCTTTTGTTATAAAGTAAAAATATGGTTTTTGGGTATACCTGATATAAATTATTTAAGAAATATCTTAATTTAATAACTATATTTCTGTATTGTCCACTTAATGAAAATACTTACAATTTTCCACATTTGTAAACGTTACATTATTATGTTACAGTATTATTATGTTATCTGTTTAGTAATTTGTGCAATGACCCGCAGGACATTAGGAGAACCTTTGTAAAAACTAGGGGGCCTATAGATTACTAGCTGTTGCCCGTCACGGCTTCGCCCGTGTGATTTAATTAATTTTATAGGTAATAAAATAGAGTAACGAAAACTTCTTCCTTAAAAATTACATTCAAACAATGAATTAGTGTGAGAAGAGCTCTGAAGGAATTTTGCAAAACCTTTTCTTAATAAGAACCTATGAGCATATAGGAACGGCCATGTCAAATTTCGACCCCGTAAACCCTGTAGTCATTTTGAAGTCATCTGGGGCGGAGTCCTAAAGAACATAAAAAACTATATTTGCAAAGCTGTTTCTTAGTGAACACCTATTAGTAAACCGGAACATAAACGTCAAATTTCAACCCCGTGTGATCTATGGTAATTTTGAGGATTTGTGGAAAGGAGCCCTAAAGGATATTTTCGAAATCGTTTCATTTTGAACACCTATGAGCAAAAAGGAACTTCAATGTCAAATTTCAACCCAGTAATCCAGGGCGAATTAATTTTGAAGTCATGCGGGGTGGAGCCCTAAAGTACTTAAAAAACTATATTTACAAAACCATTTATTAGTGAGTACCTTTTACCAAAACAAAAAATCCACATTAAATTTAAACCCCTTAGGATCTATAGCAAGTTTTAGGTTCTGTGGGGAGGAGCCCTACAGAAAATTTGCAAAATGATTTCTTATTGTGCACCTATGAGAAGAAGAGGAACGTCCATGTAAAATGTCAACCGCATGGGCCATAGGGTAAATTCTGTGGGGTGGAGCCCTAAATTATTAAAAAAAACAATGTTTATGGAAAACCGTTTCTTAGTGAGTACCTATGAGCAAAGAGGAAAGTCCATGTCAAATTTCAACACCGGAGGCCCTAAAGTAATTTTGAAGTTCAGTGGGGCGGATCCCAAAAGTTCTTCAAAAACTATATTTGTTAAACAGTTTCTTAGTGAGTATTTATGAGGAAAGAGAATCGTCCATGTAAAATTTCAACTCGTAGGCTATATATAAATTGTGAACTTATGTAGGGCGGAGCCCTAAAAGATATGTACAAACCATATTTTTTTTCATTGAGCACCTATTAGCAAAGACATTTCAACTCCACAGGTTTCTTAATTAGCATTTAAGTTTGGTCATGTCGATAGCATTATATTGTAATTTGGAAGGCCTGTGGGGCAGAGCCCAGAAGAAATTTTGCAAAATCATTTATTAGTGAGCACCTAAGAGGCAAGACAAACATATTTTCAAAGTTTCAAGTAAATTCATTTGGTAGTTCCTAAGATTTCGTAAATTCTTAAAAGTTGAAATGCAATAAATACTAAGTTCAATTCTACTTTCTTCAATACTAATCACACATTTTGTTAGAAGTTTATAAAACTTAAATGCCACAATAAATTAGGTTAATTTCACTGATACACAACTATGATGTTTATATGGTCCAAAATAACCTTAGTAACCTTTTGTTCTAACAGCTGATTAAATAAATTGCAGACAACTAACTGAAATTTCAAATAGTTCTCATCTGTGATAATGTAAACAAAAATCCCAAACAAATTATTCTTCCTATACGAACTCCATGCTAACTTTGACCTTCTGTGGGGCGGAGCCCATTGGGAATTTTGTAAAATCGCTTCTTATTGTCTGCCTACGCTATAAGAGGAATATGTATGCAAAATCTCATGCTTCTAGGTGCTAAGGTTTGGGCTGTGCGTTGATCGGAATTTCGCATTTATATATAGAGATTTAGATTAGCTAAGCCATTAAGCAATTAGTGATAACACCACTGTAGACGATAGCAGAACCTTGTTTGAGTATAATTTAAGTAGAACTATGACTCATTATTTTGTGTATAATAAGGATTTTTATTTTATTATTCAACCGCTGATTAGCGTACTTGTAATTTGATCAGCGTGTATTTCCAAGTTGTTTTAATTTGTATGTACACTATTATTTTTGGTGGAAATAAACTTCATTATTTCATGTTGGCCTGAACGATGATAAAGTTAAGTTTTAGGATTGACACTGGTACTGATGTGACAGTTTAAATATGTAAAATGGTTTAGGCCTATTTTTAATTAAAATTAACCATGGACACAATACAAAGTACCCGTTTGATTTATTAACACATTTTATATAAAATTTGATCTAAATAATTACAGTGAAATTCAACAGCCTTCGCATATGGTTTAACAAAAAATTTTTATGTTACATTATGAAATCAAATTATTCTGTGATTTAAGACAAGTACCAGGGGGACCGAGCTTAAGCTCGGTAAAATTATTACTTTCGTTCTCACACAAAGCTCGTTTGCTCCGCTTACTCGCCCTCTTCCATTTTAAAGTCGAGCTCGTTCGCTTCGCTCACTCGCCAAGCCAACGGGTGTTTCACTTTGGTATAATTTTCTTAAACTACAGGTTAAACATGTAACACATTGGTTTATATCTACAGTTATCAGCTGATTTTTGTTCAATTAATAAAATCTCCATAAGGATAACATGGAAACTTTGAAGGGCTCTAGCGCGAAAACCGGATTTTTCCCAGCTATGGGACCAGTTCCAATCGATTTCTGGTGGCCAAAACCCCCATATTCAATAAAAAAATCAAAAATCCTTGGAGCGAAAAAAAATTTTGCCCGGACAAACGGAGCTTGTTTTAGAGTATAAGATAAGATATGTTATACTACTGTATTATAAAAAAAAAATTACAACTGTAAAATTGTCATTAAACATGTAAAACGCCTAATGCAATTATATGAAAAATCGTAAATTGATTGATTAAAGGTTGATAGAAATGTAACCGTATGACAACCAGTGTACACTGTTTGTAAAAAAATTTTGCTGTCAACCTAGTGAGTTGCTGTGTTGCATTTACACATATATGTCAAAAAAGGTTGAAAACTTTTTAGTAACAACTCCAGTGTAAACACACCTTAAGTTTTACAACATGTTCATTATACAAAATGGAACATAGCCAGATTATCCTCAAGTTAAAATATAGCTAATTTCATCGCAATTATAGGCTAAACTAAAATACCCCCCTCATAGAGTAATCACTATCTAGCTTACAAACAAAACAATATTTTGATGTACTGTTTTTCTTGTTAGTTTTCACAGTACTTTATTATTAAAATAATGTTAGGTGTGGTGATGTAAAGATTATCACCTGATGATTTGTTAGATTATCACCTGATGATTTGTTACATATGTTACATTTGTTTACATTATGTTTATTCTACACAAAACATGGTTGTACTTTTGAATGAATAAAAGCCATACTTTTGGTTAATCTAGTCTATTTTATTACAATTTTATTCATTCAAAAACTGAATTAGTGTTACGTAATAATGGAGAAATTCCTGAGACCAGACAAATTGGAAATTGATCCAGAATCTCCAACTGCCTCAGAGGAATGGACGCACTGGTTACAGACATTTGAAGATTTTCTTACCATGACAGAATTTGTTGATGGAAAAGACAAACTGAAACTTCTAGTCAATCGACTATCTTACAAGACATACCGATTTATCAAAGAGGCTGAAACTTATGAAGGTGCATTGGAAGTTCTTAATTCAATTTACATAAAACAAAAGAATGAAATATTTTCAAGATATTTATTGATGTTTAGAAAGCAGCACCCAGGAGAAACTATTGACAATTATGTGACTGAACTTAAACTCCTAAGCCAGGATTGTGTGTTTGAAGCTGTAAATGGCCTCCAATATAGGGACCAGTATATCCGTGATGCATTTATAAATGGTTTAGCTTCGTCATACATATGCCAGAGACTGTTCGAAAATAAAACTTTAGACTTGGCTGAAGCGGTCAAACAGTCTAGAGCGCTTGAAATGGCTCAAGCTCAAGTCGAGAGTCGCCCAAAACCTGATTATGGCACGCAAACTTGTGCAGTAAATAAATTGGCGAAGGAGGATAGTCATAGTGAATCAGATTTGCAGAAAAGTGTGGAAGAGTCAGTCTCCTCTCTAAAGAGAGGAACTACTAAGTGTTATTTTTGTGGAAATGATAGACACTCGAAGGAACGATGTCCAGCCAAAGAAGCAACTTGTGGTAAATGTAACAAGCTGGGACATTACCAAAAGTCTGGCATGCAAAAGTCTGCAAAAGTATTGGTGCTAAATGTTTTAAGAACAAACTAAAGAACTCTGATACATCAGCAGCACTGCTAGCAACTGCACACAATGCTTCCTTAAAGAACTATTCAGTTGAAGCTAAAGTGAATGGCCACGCAGCGAATTGCTTAATAGATACAGGGAGTACATCGAGCTTTATAAATTTGAGTTTTGTTCAATAGCACAAAATAAAAGTGTATGTAGAAAGTGGGCAAGTATCACTAGCTGCTTCTAAATTGAAATCCAATGTCTATGGTTTTGTAAAGATCAATTTAAGCCTACTGGGTCATAATTATAATGATTTCAAGTTGACTGTTCTTGAAGATCTTTGCAGTGATGTGCTTATTGTACATGATATAATGAAACTTCACTCTAACTTACAGGTTTGGTTTGGAGGTCGCAAACCTCCTCTGTTAGTAGGCTCTTGTGCTAAAGTTGAACCACCTAAACTATTTAGTAACTTAACTCCTGATTGTAAGCCGATAGCCACAAAATCTCGACGCTACTCAGAAGAGGACTTTCAGTTCATTAAGCAAGAAATAGACAGACTGCAAGCTGATGGGATCATAGAATCAAGTTCGTCTCCTTGGCGGGCACAAGTGTTGGTGGTTACAAATGAAAGAGGTAAGAAGCGCATGTGTGTAGACTACTCACAAACAATAAACAAATTTACCAAACATAGATGACCTAGTATCTACAGTAGCCACAAACAAAGTGTTTAGTACAATTGATCTGAAACAGGCATACCATCAAATACCCATTTCTAATGAAGAAAAGAAATACACTGCCTTCGAGGCCGCTGGACGACTTTTTCAATTTACACGGATCCCATTTGGTGTTACTAACGGGGTGGCTTGTTTTCAAAAGACAATGGACCAGATCATTGAAAAAGAAAATCTAAATGGATTGTACTCTTATTTGGATGATTTGACTGTCTGTGGAAAGGACCAAAGAGATCACGATGAAAATCTGAAAAGATTCTTAGATGCTGTAGCCAAATATGGTCTAGTTCTGAATAAAGAAAAGAGCAAGTTTAAACGGACTTCAATTAACTGGTTGGGACATTTAGTTTCTTATAACTCTATTCGACCTGATCCAGAACGTCTAAAATCACTACTGTCCCTTCCTGTGCCCAAAGACAAAGGTTCACTTAAGCGAGCCCTGGGGTTTTTTGCCCATTATTCGAAATGGATCCATAGATTCTCGGATAGAATAAAGAATTTGACACAAGTTGATTCATTCCCTTTGTCACGTGAAGCGATTGAAGATTTTGAATCCCTCAAACTTGACATTTCCAATTCACTAATCACTCCTCGGCATGGGCAAGAACCACTAGTAGTGGAGACTGATGCCTCAGACATAGCGTTGGCAGCAACTTTAAGTCAAAATGATAGACCAGTAGCCTTCTTTTCTAGGACTCTGAACAAATCGGAAAAG
Source organism: Neoaliturus tenellus (assembly GCA_030545055.2). Classification (NCBI taxonomy): domain Eukaryota; kingdom Metazoa; phylum Arthropoda; class Insecta; order Hemiptera; family Cicadellidae; genus Neoaliturus; species Neoaliturus tenellus. The sequence continues at coordinate 72,534,271 of CM061532.1, read as the reverse complement.
TTATATTCAGCTGTTGAAAAAGAAGCCGCTGCGATTGTTGAGGCTTTAAAAAAATGGAAACCATTTCTACTTGGAAAAGAGTTTATACTATGCACAGATCAGCAAGCCTTGTCATTTGTTTTTGACAAGAAACATACTAGCAAAATAAAAAACGACAAGGTTATGAGGTGGCGGCTAGAACTTGCACCTTATCAATACGAAATAGTGTACCGACCTGGGAAAGAGAATGAAAAGGCCGATACACTATCTCGTACATGTTCAGTACGCTGGGATAATGCTAAGTTGTTTGAACTACATGAATCCCTCTGCCACCCCGGGATCACTCGAATGTTTCACTGGATCAGAGCTAAAAATCTCAACTACACACTAGATGATGTGAAACGAATGACGGCTACTTGTCAAACATGTGCCGAAGTAAAACCAAGGTTCCATCAATTCAAAGGAAAACTGATAAAGGCCACAACTCCTTTTGAACGGTTAAATGTTGATTTTAAAGGCCCACTACCATCAAAGACTAGAAACCGGTATCTTTTAACTATGGTGGATGAGTATTCTCGTTTTGTGTTTGCCTATCCCTGCAAAGACGTTAGTTCTGCATCTGTTATTAGCTGTTTTACAGACCTGTTTACAAAAATGTTTGGAGCTCCTGCATTTGTACATTCAGATAGAGGCTTGTCTTTTATGTCCCGTGAGTTGACAGATTTTCTTCACAACTATGGAGTGGTTACAAGTCGTACAACGCCTTATAATCCTAAAGGGAACTCTCAGATTGAGCGCTATAATGGTACAATATGGCGTAGGCCGCTCCAAACCCGTAGGATTCGCTGGGCAGTCAATTCCCTCAGTCCCTTCAAGTCACCGGGATCTGACCAGGTGAGGCCCGTTTGTCTTCAGAAGGGAATAGAGATCGTTCTTCCAGTTCTGACGGCATTGTTCAGGGCAAGCTTGGCCCTCGGACACATTCCAGAAGCTTGGAGCAGCTCTCAGATAGTCTTCATTCCAAAACCTGGTAAGGCTAGGTACACGGATCCGAAGGCGTTCCGCCCAATCTCATTGTCTTCTTTTCTCCTGAAGACTCTGGAGAAGCTGGTGTCAAGGTATGTGGGGGATACCGCTCTCAAGGCCAACCCTCTCCATGAACACCAACATGCCTATTTACCAGGAAGATCATGCGAGTCTGCTCTGCATCAGCTGGTAAGTAGGATTGAAAAGTCGGTTGCACTTGGGGCCTTCCTTGATATTCAAGGCGCTTTCGATAACACTGAGACTCAGGCTGTCATTAACGCAGTCACAGCTCATGGTTTTCACGAGGTAACAAGGGGATGGATTGAAGCCCTCTTGAGAAAAAGGAACGTAATACTATCACTTCATAACGAGGAGATAGCGGTAAGAACGACTCGAGGCTGTCCCCAGGGTGGGGTCCTGTCCCCTCTTCTCTGGAATCTCGTGGTAGACGAACTCATCAGAACTCTCAATGGCAGTGGTGTGTACGCACAGGGATATGCTGCTGACATAGTGGTTCTGGTGTCAGGTAAGTTCAACGACACAGTTGGGGATCTCATGAATGGGGCCCTGAGGTCTGTTGGACGCTGGTGCGAAGAGGTAGGTCTCTCAATCAATCCCTCAAAGATTGTGATGGTTCCCTTCACGAGGAGGAGGAACCTCAGAGGGATCGGCCCCTAGTCCTGCAAGGAACAAATGTGGAATTGCAGAAACAGGTGAAGTATCTGGGGGTCACTCTGGACTGGACGCTTCATTGGGGACCACAACTCCAAAAGGTAATAGACCGAGGTAAGTGGTCACTCATTACATGTAGGCGACTGGTGGGGGGGACTTGGGGAGTTAAGCCAAAGCTCATGCACTGGCTTTATGTCTCTGTAGTCCGACCTGCTATCACCTATGGCTCGCTTGTATGGTGGCCTAAGATGGACTCGGGATCGGCGGTGAGGGGACTGGCGGGAGTTCAAAGACTCGCCTGTCTTCTCATCACAGGAGCCCTGAGTTCCAGTCCGGGGGCTTCCCTAGACTGTCTTCTCAACTTGCTGCCGATTGATCTTTTCGTCAAGACCACGGCAAGGAAAGCTGCTCATCGACTCAAATGTGAAAATCTTTGGATGGACACTGGAGAACACCGGGGTCACTCTCGGATCATTCTGTCGGTTCAGGGGGGCGGGCTAGACATGCCCTCTGACCACATGTCAGTCAAATACACTTTCGGTAAGTCTTTCAGAGTCCTCCTACCAGCAAGAGAGGACTGGCTATCCGGGGGAAACCCTCTTCAACCCGCGGACCTGGAATGGTTCACTGACGGGTCCAAGGTAAGAGGAGGAACAGGAGCCGGAGTACATGGGGTGCAAGCGGGGGTAGGCATTAATATTCCTATGGGGATGCACCCAACGGTGTTCCAGCAGAGGTTGTCGCAATAATGGAGTGCGCCAGATTGAACCTGGTGCAAGGCATCAGGGGCAGGAGTATCTCCATTTTTTCAGATAGCCAGGCAGCTCTAAGGGCTCTGGACTCTTATGAGTTCAGGTCAAAGATCGTCTGGGACTGCTTCACCATGGTATCTGCGTTGGGCAGATGCAACAGCGTGACGCTTTGTTGGGTCCCTGGTCACACAGGGATCCCCGGGAATGAGGCTGCGGACGCCCTGGCCAACGTAGCTTCGTCCTCAGCATTCACTGGCCCAGAGCCGTTCTGTGCTGTCTCTCGTAAGTATCCATGTCAAGCGGTCACGTCATGGGCGAGGGAGGAGCATCGTAAGGTCTGGTCTAGAATACCACAACTGAGGGTAAGTAAGCTAACGCTTCACTCTCCATCTCAGAAAATTGCCTCTAATATTCTGCAGCTAGAAAGGAGGCAAATAAGGCAAGTAACAGGGTTCTTAAAAGGACATTGTTCTTTGAGGAAGCACCTGAAGCGCATGGGTCTCTTCAATGGGGACCCGGTATGTAGGAAGTGTGGGCAGTCAGAAGAGACTGCAGATCACTTGCTGTTCGACTGCATGGAGCTGGAAGAGGCTAGAGAGAGGGCCCTCGAAGGACTATGGAGGGGCTCTTTCCTTCCTCAAGAGGAGCTAGTCTGCAGGTTGCAGAAGTTCATCGGGTTCCTAGACTTGGATGAGCTCTGAAACACATACGGGGAGCGCAAAAAGCCCTTGCGGCTGACGCGCCTTGGGATTAGGTCCGCCCCATCGAATGAATGAATGAAATGGCGTAGGCCTACCATTTTACTAGCGTTGAAAACTCATAACCTGCCAGTTGCCGCGTGGGAAGAGGTGTTACAGAAAGCTCTTCACTTGGTCAGATCTCTTTTATGCACTGCGACAAATTGTACGCCACATGAAAGATTCTTTATACACAGTAGAAGAACTGTTAATGGGGAATCCTTACCTTCTTGGCTGTCTGCTCCCGGCCCTGTCCTTCTGAGAAAGATTGTCAGATCAAGTAAATATGATGACCTAGTGGAACCAGTTGAACTGCTAGAATCAAATCCACAGTATGCTCTCAGGAGGAAAGACGGATCGGAGTCTCAAGTATCATTGAGACATCTTGCACCCGCTGGTCAGCCGAGTGATCTGCCTTCCGAAGACAAGACTTCTGAGAGGGACGAAGGTGATAAAACATACTCAAACTTGGACCTTGTTGAAGATCAAAATGAAACGCTTCAATCAGAATCTCAAGTCCCAGTTCGAGAGACGACTGAGGGGGAAACTCGTCCCAAAAGAAATGTCAGACCCCCAACATATCTGAACGACTACATTTGCTATACCTACCATAAAAAAAAGTGGGGGAGAATGTGGTGATGTAAAGAATGCAACCTGATGATTTGTTACACATGTTAGATTTGTTTAGCCTACATTATGTTTATTCTACACAAAACATGGTTGTACTTTTGAATGAATAAAAGCCATACTTTTGGTTACCGTAATCTAGTCTATTTTATTACATTAGGTATTTTAATTTAATTTTTATTACCATTTTTATATTCCTTAGTTCTTTTGTATGGTATACCAAAATCAAATTAAGTTTAAGGTTGAATATAGGTTAACAAAAGTTAAAGAAGCTTAAGAAGTTAAAGAAGCTTGAGGGGTCGTTAGCTCGAGGTCTCTATATTCTGCGTAGAATTAGAACCTACGGTAGCCTTCCCCTATCAAAGTTGGTTTATTTTGGCCTCTTCGAACAACACATTTCTTATTCAATAATTCTTTGGGGAGCTGTTAAGGGCAACCTTGAAAGAATTTTTGTCTGTCAAAAGAAGGCAATAAGGGCCATCCTGGGCATGACGCCCCAGACCAGCTGTAGAGATGCTTTCAAACAATTAGGCCTTCTCACGGTCCCCTCACTATTCATCTTTGAATCAGTCTGCTATATAAAAACCCAAAATATTTCACCAACCTTTTCCAATCACAAATACCACACCCGACATAAAGGACTTCATGCAGAGCAACACAAACTAACTCTTTTCGAACACAAGCCTAAATACTGTGGGATCAAGCTACTCCAAGCTTTGCCAGAAAAATTACAAAATATCAATAAAATCACAAAGTTCAAAGTTGAAGTTAAAAAGTTTCTAGTGGAGTCCAGTTTTTATAGAGTATTGACTGTTACCTTTCTGGTAACAAAGAACTAGATTAGAATTATCCTTTGTAGGGCAGCTATGCATAGGATAAACCCTTTGACCTGTCCAATTCCTTGACTCTAAGCACAACGGATGCGAGCTACAAGTAACAAGTAAGTAAGTAACAAATGATCTTCATTAAAAACAAATATAAGCTTATTCTCTTTAAAGATTCTAAAATTCTCGTTACGGTTAAAAGCAATATTCTAAGATGGTTTTCATAATAAAATATCAAATTAGATATTTCTCAAATGAAATGGGCTACCGGTATATCAATAAAATGTCTAGGGGTTTATATTTGTCATAATAAATGAAAAGGATTGGGATAGGCCTTAAAACGGACAATTTAAGTAAATAAGATTTTTGTGTTTGAATGAGCATACAATGTCTATTTTAGGATAGGTGGTACCCACAAAAATTTTGACCTAAATCTGCCCATGCAGGAGGTTGGCCTCATAGATTCTTCCCTATAGGCAATTTGTTACAAAGCTGTTTTCCATGGGTTAAGTTTATTGAGCTTTTAACGAATTGATATAGGAACTAGCAATGGGGCATGGGAGCAGAGCCCTATCGAGCAGTAGGGTAGACAAGTCTTTAGATGTAATTTGTATGCCTAAACTTAATGCCTTTCTTTTATTAACCCAACTCCTCCCGATTTTCATAATCAATGTGCAAGTTTAAAGTGTCCACACATAAGTTATGTATCATTTTGTATGTTTGAAATATGTTTCTCAGATAAGCACAATCCAACAGCCCTTGAAGTTTGTTTTTGTACTAGGTTAAATTTAACATTAACAATGTTTGTAGGCATACATAGCCTAAAATAAATGAAAACTTGGCGAAACTTCGTTATCCGTCTCCACCGTTATTATCGATGTGGAAATTTCGATGTTGCGATTGAAATTGTGCGATGAAAACAATTGAATCAACAACGATACTGAGATAAGAAATGTATCATAATAATAATCTAACCTAACAGTGTAACCGTAAACCTCCATCACTTTTTTTTGACAGCGATGTTTATAACAATCAATGGTGTTTGGAAACATTTAAAACGCATATTCCCTCAATACAATGGCAAAAAAAAATTAAAAAAAAAAATACCTTTCTGATTTGTATTTGGCAGCATTTGTGTGGTGTGACGCCATTTTAGATCTATAACGAAGTCTGCTTCTTCTCACAATCACAATTTAGATGCAGCTACACAATAAACTTGGTTAGTTTATTTTGTGTTGTTCTTTGTTACAGGTTACATTAGCTACAATTTTTACATTTTTGTTGTTATTTTCAGTTACTTGTTTTAATATATTTGTTTTATTGTCAAAAGGTTTGTTTAGTTATAATTAGAACGAAACTAAATCAGGTGATAAAATCGTAATCGTATCGTGTAATTGTATAATCGATATGATAGCAATTTCAATCGCAATATCGAAATTTCCACATCGATAATAACGGTGGAGACGGATAACGAAGTTTCGCCGAAAACTTAACAAATTGACTTTTTACGATTTGTTGATGATAATATTTTTAGATTAGTAGACCAACTGAAGGACATAACTTAACACGAAAGAAAATAATGGATTATTAAGTTACAAAGCAATTGCCAGGATTTACTAGGCCTACCAAAATTCAATTTAATTGTAGGCTTAGTTCATTGTGAATGTCTACCATAAAACCAGGAGTAGGCCTAGGCCTAATTTAATTTGAGTAATAACCAGGCATACTTTAAGTAACAATGTGAAAGTAGCAGTGTTAAATGATTAAGTAATTTGAGAGGTATTAAATTTTAAAAGTAAAAAAAGGCCTATGAATGTTACCATGACACACATGTACAGTTCCAATAAGGTTATGGTACTTATCAATGATAAATATAAATGTCAACTCAACTCAGAGACAGAGTAAAATCAATATTTAACTTACCTATACCTCGTTTAAAATAAATGTGCGGTTCGGTAGGCAGAATTTTATTTAACACCACGAGGAAAATTCCCTCAATCTCAATACTGTTCCTGGTTTCCTATACTTTCTTCACAATTAGATGTTAATTTAATTTAACATTTAATTTAATTTAAAATTTAATTTTATTTAATTTAAGCTTGAAATTTAGAGTACATAATAGCACTGATGATCATGCTGCCCAAATTATAGTGTTAATTCAATTCCCTATTATTATAGAGTTGTCGTTGCATGTTGCAAGCACTTCTAAAAACTCAAACATCTAAATAAGAATGTTTGTTTGTTTACGGTTTTGGTTTACGACGATTACGAAACATAAGACATTAGACAGCTGTGCAGTAATCAGCAGTAATGGACCCGTTCACTGCCGTTCACGATCATCCACCGCAGAAGAGGTTTGTTTACGTTTTGCCAATCATGTGACTAATTTCAAACATTTTTGAGCGGAGCGAGCGAAGCTCCTATACTACACTCTGGTTTTTTATTTACAAGTACTCCTCCTGAACGGCTGGAGTGATCCTCAAGAAATTTTGCTCGGTCATAGCATTGAGTAAAGACGTTATTAACATAACATATAGAGTGGACAACAGATAGGGAAGAAGGGAACGCTCGCCAGGGTGCCCGGGAACTCTGTATCGTATCGAGACAATTATCGATTGTGTTTTCGGTCTATTTAATCGACTACATATCACATCAACTTGATAGTCATCCTAATAATTGAAAAGAGAATTCGAATCGAATCGAGCTTCTGATTGTTGAAAGCGTTCGATTATATCGCATCGTTTGCCTGTTAGTCGCGCTCCTAGCGGACGATCTTGTCATTTAGCGTTTCCAAATTTTAACATTGCTTGTCCACTCTATACGTTATGTTAATAACGTCTTTACTCAATGGTCATAGTAACCATCTATGGGAAGGTATAAATCTGAAATGGTCCAAATCGGACATAAGGGTTCTGCCCTAAGGCCCTTTAAAGTTACCATGTTATTTTAATAGGAGATAGCTATTTGTGTAATAAGAGCGTAAAGTACGTCATTGCCACTCGAGAATTGTAGATGGCCGCACGAAGCGTCAGCTGAGTGCGGCCAAACAATTCGAGAGCGGCAATGACTATTTGCGCTCGTAATACACACAAGATTTTTCCTACCAACATAATTGTTACATATTACACGTTTTATTGTATATAAAATGTCATTTTAGGTTATTTTTTATTTGTTTCTGTTGGAACATAACGTCAACTATCAAATATAACCTCAAACTAAAAAAGAAGCAATTACTGAACGACAACAATGAATAACAGCTGTAACATGGTTTGTAATAACAGCTGATTTAAAATTGCTGTTTGATCTAGTGTGCGGTAAAGAATCATTGCCGCTCTAGAGCGGAAAAGTAACGGAAACCGGAAATGAACTGTTTTGTATAGAGGTTACAGGTGTGGCAATGCAATTGTTTCCATGCAGTGGTAGGAAAAATATTTTATTTGGTTTATTTACTGTGTGTTGATTATACAGCTGTTATAAGGATCAAATTTAACTGCAGACTGTTACTATCAGCTGTTTGTAAATACAGAAGTTTTCTGTGAAATTGTTGTTTGTTTCATTTTATTGGTTTGTTTCAAACTTTACATTTCAACGCATGAATACGTTGCCGTGGCGAATACAGATACGGACGACTTTATTCGAAGTTCTATAATGGATGCTAGGAGGTCAGCAACGCAAGAACAAATGGCATTATGCGAGTTTGCCACGATGCATAAGATTGTTCAGGGCCGATTTTGTAAATGGGCCCGGGCCCAGAGCGCAAGAGGTTTTAGGTTAGTTGGGGGCGCAAGCAAAAGGAAATATCTAAATTGATCGCCAATAAAATCCTCCTCATTCTCGGGTGTCACTCATGACATGAGTGATCATTGTGACTGTCTATAATTTATTGTTGTATATTTACCTTGATTGATAATTTTTAATTTAATAACCATCCAATGGTTTGTTATTAAGTAATATTTCAAATTTAAATTAGAGTACTATGGCGTCATTACGATAAATATTGTACCCACAGAAAAACACTGCTTCATTCAACTTTTCAATCAGCTGTGTAATGGTAAATATTAACGTAACTTGACTTCCGTTTTATTAGTTTCCACACTTCATGTCCGGAACACAAAAAAATATTTTTACAGTAGACCTTTAAAAAGCAGTTATGCCTTTTCTCTACCTGACGGTTTACATTTTTTTCCTTTACAATGCGGGTACTCTTAAATGATCGGAAGTAAACGCAATAGTACAAGTTCTGTCATATCAAATCGTCAAATGGGTATGTCATTAGGGTATTTTTATTTGACGAATAACATTTTTGTACAGAACTTTTATTTTATGGCATTAGGGTATTTTTATCAACGGGGGAGGGGGCGCAAATATCCCTCGGGCCCGTAGCGCGTCACATACAAACCGTGGGCCTGAGATTGTTCGTGGTAGGCTTATCAACCATAGAAAACCCCGGGTCCTTCAGGTCCGTCCAATAGTTCAACCGGGAGTGAATGAAGAAAGTGACGAGATCTACTACAAGCCAAAATTACCGATGCACATCACATGGCGAAAATATTCAACTTTGGGAACTACCCGATACGGGTAGCCAAGAGGTCGAAAATGAGCACATGGTACCACCAGAAGAAGATCCCGATGACTGGCAGGAGTTGGCAAGAACACTTCCCAACCAAGCACCATAAGACGTGATGCTAGGTTATCGTGATATAAATCGCGAATACAATGGGTTTGGCACATTCAACAAATATATCCTTTACTAGAGAGGACAATTTAGACTTCATAAAACACCAGAGAGAAACTTACATTAGTATTACAACTGGACCGCTTAGCACGACAACTAGCGAATGACGCGAGCAAAAAGCTTACACTTGTGCAAGGAGCAGCTGGAACCGGGAAGTCCTTTATCACACATAAAATGGTAAATATGATTGAATCTGTTCATGGTAGATCGACTGTTCTTTTGATGGCACCGACAGGCGTAGCTGCTAATAACATCAACGGACAAACAATACACACAGCACTACTCATAAATCAAACTCGTGGTGGTATCGTTCCCGATCTAACAGGCGAGGCCAAGCGCCCAGCAGTTGCAGGAGGATTTTTGTCCATAACACTAAGGGAATTTAGGCCCTACCGTTGATAAAGCTGCAGTTGATATTGGTTCATCAGAGTTCGTGCTGGGTCTTACTTATGTAGCAGTGTCACGGGTTCGGTCAATTGAAGGACTAATACTTGAACCAGGATTTCCACCAGATCGCCTTCTTAGGGCGATCAACAAAAAATTCGGGTTGTACAACAAATCGTCAAGAACTTGCTCGTCTACGTTCCCTTATTCAATCATGAATTAATTATTGTATTATAATTGAATTTTTACTATATGGAACATAGAGTATAAAATTCTATACGATCGACTTTAAATTTCACTTAGGCGAATTTTAGACCCCCAAAAGGCTTTTTTATTACTAATTTGATTTCAATGAAATTCTCAGGTTAGATTTTAAGTATTTTAAACTAGGTAAGAAACTATAATCGAGCAATTATTTTCAAGTATTAAAAAAGCTTATTTTCCGGAGTTTTTTTACAGAACTTTAGTTGTTTAGGCTACATGATTTGACTAATGTAGTTACTATGATCAGTTTATATTTCCCCATCACAGCTGAGTTGACGCTGTGTATGCTGAAAATAACATAATCTTTTCTTGTTTATATCTGCTCGCCGTTATGTTACGTTTTTAAATAAAATTTAATTGATATTTTGGAAGGCCTATTTGTTAAATTAAATAGATCAACACTGATGTTTACTTGTTGAAGTTATAAATTATACCAAAAGATAGGCATGTTGATGTAGAATGAATTGCTGTCGTACGGAATTATGCGATGCGATTAACTAATTTATGGGATACAACTAATATCTATTAGGGAGAAAGATTTAAATTGAACAACTAATTAGAATGTGTTGTGCCATTGTAGCCTATGTCTCAGGTAACAAAATATGCATTAAGTGTTAAGTAAGCGTAATTCTACAATACTTACATTACTTGATTTTTATTAATTTGCAATCATGGATTTTAAATTGTATTGTTTTTTCGCTCCACAATCTATTTACCTTTAATATTGTAAGCACAATTATTATTAAGTTACTTGCTTGTTTTGAGGTCTTAGCTAAAATCATTCTTTGTATGTATTTATTTGTAGGCTAGGCCTAGGATGTACGCCGGTTGACTTTTGGACGGTTAGATGATGACGTTCCACTCTTCACATTCGAGGAGATGGAAACCTCCGTTCTCTCCCTTAAGAGCAACAAGGCTCCTGACCAGGCCGGGATTCCCAGCGAGGCTTTAAAGAAAGTATTTTCAATTAATGCTGACTTGTTGTTGAGAATGTACAACGCCTGTTTGGTAGAAGGGGTGTTTCCGGCTCCCTATGGAAAACCGCAAGACTTGTACTGATCAGCAAGGGCAAATAAGGTGATCCCGAGCTGTCGTCGTCCCACAGGCCTTTCTACACGTTGGACACGGCTGGGAAGCTGTTCGAGAAGCTGATCCGTTCCCGCCTGACCTCTGCCGTGGAAGCTGCCGGGGACTCATGCCCCCGTCAGTATGACTTCAGAAAGGGACGGTCAACGATTGACGCTATCACCGAAGTCCATGGAGAGCTGTAAAGAGAGCCGAGAGCCACAACCATTTCCCTCGCTGAGTAGTGCTTCTTGTTACGCTTATGTCAAGAATGCCTTTAACTCGGCGAGGTGGGTCAATATGTTGGATGTGCTTCGCAACACCTTTCGCGTTCCTGCATATCTGTTGCGACTCATCTTGTTGCGGATTATCTCCGCTCTCGAAGCCTGATTTACGACACAAGGGACACAAGGGACGTGGACGATGGAAGTCACTTCTGGTGCCGCGCAAGATTCAATACTCGGCCAGGATCTCTGGAACGTTGCTTATGACAGCCTCCTGAGGTCGGAGATGCCTGAGGAAACCACTTTGGTTGGGTACGCCGATGATGTCGCAGCTCTCATTGTCGCACGCAACGTTGAGCTGGCCCAACTAAAGTTGAACCGAGTCATGCGTGTGGTCAACACATGGATGTCAGATCACAGTCTTTCGCTTGCTCTCCGTAAGACGGAGATTGTGATCCTTACGAAGAAGAGGATAGACACCGTCGTTCTGTTCCGAGTGGGAAGGGAGGTGGTCCAATCAACTCGTGCTGCTAAGTACTTCGGGATTATGGTAAACACCAAGTTAAGCTGGAGGGATCAGATCTTCCGTACGGCGGGCAAGGCCGCTAAGGTAGTCACTTACCTTAGTAGGCTGATGGCCAATGTCGGGGTTCCACGATCCAGCAGAAGACGTCTGTTAATGTCCGCGGTTCAGTTCGTGCTTCTTTATGGAGCAGAGGTGTGGACAGACGCTCTCGATAAAGAGCAGTACAGGTTGCGACTCGCTCGAGTTCAACGTCGAGCGGCGCTCGGGGTGTGTTCCGCCTACCGGACAGTGTCCGAGCCTGCCGTCCTGGTGGTCGCCGGAGTTATCCCTGTCAAGCTCTTGGCAGGAGAGAGGAAGGCAATTTATCAGAGACAAGGCGAGATTGGCAAGGACACGGCAAGAACAGAAGAGCGCTCCCGAACCTTCCAGCAGTGGCAACACAGCTGGGAGCACGACACCCGAGGACAATGGACTGCGCGACTTATTAAGCACGTCCAACCATGGGTGGAACGGCGGCCAATTCTTGACAATTCACGGCTATTTTCGGTCGTACCTGAACCGGATGAGCAAGACCGGTTCACCGGACTGCATTTTTTGCCCGGGCGTTCCCAACGATGCGGAACATACATTCTTCCGCTGCCCCCGTTGGGAAGGGTCTTACCTGAAGGCCACACAAATTTTTGGTGCATTTTCGGTGGACTCGTTCTGCCAAAAGATCTTGGAGGATGAGGACACCTGGGATTGTTTATCATAGTTCGTCCGGGGCACCCTCCTGGAAAAGAAACCCGATCTGGACCGCGAAGTGGCCCAGATCCCTTGATCGAGTGGCTGGATAAGGAGTGAGCCCCACGGGCGTTAGCCAAATTTAGGCCTAGCCTGACGTAATGTGATAAACAATTCCAGGTTAGAATCCTTAAGAGTAGAGGAGGTGTTTTAGTAGGTAAACCCGTTTTTTAGGGAGCCCCACACTACAGGCTTGCCACCTGTGTGCGTAATGCATTTTTCTCACCTCTCCCTAAAAAAAGTATCATAAAAAGCGTCAGCTAATAACTTAAAAAGTGAGTAAAAATTCTTATACGGGACGGACATCGGAGCGTATTCCTAGTTATATCTCATGCCAATAATAAGTTTATAAAGTGGTTGAAGTTTTATCAAAGTGAATTATACTGTTTTAAAAGCCTATGAGTAAAAAGTAGGTTTATTTCTCAAAATTATTGATAAAAAAATAGTCGCTCCGCTCAATATTGCAAGCAGATAACTGCATTGTATACCTAGTATTTGTGGGATTTGTCACCCGATAGGCAAAAACGTAAACAAACCGCTTTGCGGTGGATGCTTGTGAACGACCTTAATGATTCTCAGTGGTTGTGATTGCGATTGGATGGATTCTTGAATCTTGGCAGTGGGAGGCAAGATGACTGTAATGCCTCAGGTGAACTACATAAAATAAGACCAATGGTGTCAGTTTCTGCGACATCAGTGGATGTCGCCATAGAGTTTTTGTTGGTTAAAAAGTGTAAAAACCAACATTTTACTGTTGGTTTTTACACTTTTTACACTTAAATTT